>JAUMJM010000005.1:27645000-28245000 GCA_033558235.1 Neomorphus geoffroyi
TGTTCAGGTTGACCGGAGTGAATTTACTACAAGGATCAAGTAAGTGTTTAACTAAGCTCAGAACAGAGGTTGAATCAATGTTTGTGAAATTCTTATTTCATGTGAAGAGGTTCAGAGAGCCCAAGATTGTTGAAATTTAGTCATTTTTATTTTGTTAAGTACCTGTCGTGCTCAATTAAAGGAAACTAGTTTGAAAGCAAAACGTATAGAAACAGAAGTATGCTCTTCCACTATATTTCCTTTTCAATGGAATAGCCACAACATTTTATAGTAAATGTATAGTAAGAAAGAAAACAGTGTATACCCTTCAGCATTTCTAATTCTCCTTAATCTGTCTCTCATCCTATCATACTCTCTTTTTTTCCTGCTCTTATGGCATTGATACCAAATTTTGTCAGCATTCACCCCCATCAACTGAAGAAATTCCTGTTTAACCACTCCCATTCGTTTAGTTATATTTTCACGTGTACTCAGAATTTCCCTTTTTCACATATCTCTTCCTATGCTATTACAGTGGCTTTATCACACTATCTAGCCACATCTCTTGTTGGCCATTCTTACAACTCATAGGCTCTACAACATTTTTTTCATTCCCTACCCTCAAATGTATTAATCCCTCAGGCTCAAAAATTTACCTGAAAGTGACTGGTCCACATGCTCACTTTTTTGAGAAGTTTTTTCCTAAGTAATGAAGCTGTCATCTAGTGAATGAAGAGGAGTAGCCACATACAACCATGGACTTGGACATGAGAGCTGGAGACTTCAGATCTTAGCATATGGAGCTTTTTCCTATATCAGTATCTCCCCAAAATTCTATTCCTTTTTATTATTAATACTCAGAAAGAAGGAGTATTTTGTTTTTCAGTTGTCGCAAGCAAATTTTAATTGGAAGTTCTTAACAGAATTAGGGATGACTTAGTATGGGAAAGTGTGGAACACTATGAACAATTACTACTCTAAATCACTGGGGAGTTATGAGCTTGAATTTATTAAATATTATGAGATCCTAAGACATTGCAATAATAGTCTCATATATAATATGTCTAAAAAGATGGACCTAAGGTCAGTTCTGAAATATTACCTTCCTCTCCAATACTTTTGAGGAGGAAAGAAGGGAAGATTAAGTCTCTTATGCCAACAGCTAGTACTAGAAGCACTATGGGACAAGTCTTAACAAGCAGGTTACAGATCTATATTTAATACTCTCTATTTAAATTGTCTGGATGTAAAAAAAATCTAAATATTCTGGTGGAACTGGGTTTATTTGAAGTGCTAGTTAAAAATGGCACCCATCTCAAGCCTTGAAAGTGTTTCTGATTAATAACTGTAAGTAAGTTTAAGGAAAATTAAAAAAAATAGAAAAAAAATAAAAAGAAATATAAAATAAAGAAAAAATAGAAATATTTCTTCTTCCCTCCCCTGTTTTATTTCAAATGAGAAATATTCACCTGAAATTTCAATACAATTGTTCATCAAAAAGTCTTTCTGATTTCTAGGATTTGTTTTCCCCTTCTTAATGTAACAGCTCTCAATCTTGGTGCAGTCTCTGGGTGCAACAGAAAAAAAGAATAAAAAATAGTAAAAAACAGAAAGGGAAAAAGATATGATTTGAAACAGCAAGAAAAGCAACTATTGCTTGAGGGATTAGCTTTATATAATTCAGTCAGGCCAATTGCATAAAACTTTTCAGTTGGTAGTTTTTATATCCAAGCCATACTTTTCTTTCCTCTTAGCACTTAGTCGCCGGGTCATATGGAACAGAAGGTTCTTCTCAGTGGCAACTTTTTAATCAACCTGCATATTATCCACCTACAAAAACTGAATTACATCAAATGGATGATGTGAAAAATACATGTATTGGGGAGAACTACTGTACTGGCATCGTAAAAAGAAATAGGAAAATAAATAGCTAATAGGGTACAGTCTGTTTAAGGAACACTTATGTTTTCTTCCAGGGCCTGCTACCCTTGTCAAGCCCACTCTGTTGCACACTCTCATCTTTCACTCAGGGTGTTGGCACATAAGCTATGAATCCCCTCAACATACAAAAATCGCTTCCTTTATTAGGGGTGCCCAAGGATATTTTCTATTGGCCTTCAGTGTTTATCAGTAAGAGCAGTTTGGATCTCACAGGAATTTATCATTCTCTGCATATTATTGGATCATTCCCTACTTACTCTGCTGAATGAGAAGTTTCATTGTATTAAAAATACATTTCCAGAGAATAAAGGAACTGAACAGGCAGCCTGATTATACTTGAACTGATATTAACTACTGTTGCTTTTGGGTGGGGTGATTGGCACCGTACAGCTAGATGTTACAACACGGTATTTCTCAAAGTCTGGCCTCAAAATGCAACCGAGATTACTGTGTTAGGTACACAGGTGCCTTATGCAGAGCACAGGGAGAGGCAGGTATACTATAAGGTCTTACCCTCTTCTGATATGATTCAGATTACAGCTGCTCTGAGGTAGTGCTGTGTAAGTCACCGTGCCAGGAAGGAGTAGCACCAAGTTATCTAAAAGGGGAAGCACTGCGCAGTTGTCTCTGGGGACCAGGGTATTTGGGAATCACCTGTCCCCACTTTGAATTCGCAAACCAAAAACCTCACCTGGTATTAGGCCTGCATCCACAATAACCTAGATATGATTCAGTAGATGCAAAGTGCAGGATGCTCAAATGTTATGTAGCAAACGAGTCTGACATTTCATGATATTGGACAGAGACATGTGAAGCTCACCTATGTCTCATTTTCTGTTCCTTTACACAGTTTCTGTGTCATATGACTCAGCAAACTACAGCCCGAACAACTGCAGAGACCTTAATAAACTTTCACAGGTTATACAGTTCATTGCAGAATCTGTCCCTTGGTCATATCTGTGGAAGAAATTAGTTTCTGCCATTTTTAATTAATTACGGATGGTAGTTATTTTAGAAGCCTCTCGTTAAATAACAGGAAACTATAATTTCCAATTAAAAAATATAGAAATGAACTGCAGGACTGTTGAGATGGAACATATTGAACAGGAAATTTTGATTATAGAGTCAGTAACTTCTCATGGCCTTTGCCAAATACTCAAACAGCCTTTGCAGATGTGTCACCCCTGCTCACATCCCTTAAGATCAAAGGGGTTTGGTGCTTTATACTGCAGCTTCTGCCACCACATCTGTGTTGTTTACCCATCCAGGTTTTCATATGCTGAAAGGCAGTTGTAAGCAGCACTCTGTCTGGAAAATGTAGAGGGGGGGCACGGGAAAAGGCTTCCAGGAACGGAACAAAACCAAACCGAGGAGAACATATTCTTCAACAGAGTCCAGTATGTGCTCCCTTGGAGCATTAATTGAGTGCAACCCAAGAGAACCTGGCCACAACACATTCTGTCCTCCAATGTGCACCCTTCTGTTGTGGAGTGATTTAGGACACATTCAGCACTCTAGTTAAGAGCAAATGTGAGCAAACAAAGATTAATTTGGACAAGAGACAATATGACTATTTTTCACAGTTTGACCTCAAGCACATAATTGCTGAGTTAGTGAACTTATTAATTGTTTGCCAATTGATATCATTAGATTTCCTGACTTTCCTTCCTGTCTTAAGCATAGGGAATGCAAACATGGAGACACCTGACAAGAGACCTGATACAAGAATAATAATTGCAGTTATGCCATGTTTCTGTGCCTTAACCCTGGTAGGTAGTTAAGCAGCACACAGCTGTTCACTTACTTCCCCCATATCCCACTGCCAGTGAAATGTGCAAAGAGAAAAGGAAGATTAAAAACCATAAGCTGAGATAAAAATGGTTTAATAAACAAAGGAGAAGTGGAAGAAGATGGAGAGAAAATAAAACAAGTGATGCAAAAGCAATCACTTGCCACTTCCTATGAGTAGACTGATACCCAACCACTTCCTGAGCAAATGGTGGCTAATCTCCCTAAATCCCCCTCCTCTTTTTATTGCTGAGTACAACACTGTATGGCATGGAATGTCTCTTTGGCTAGTTTGGGTCATCTGCCTACTTGTGTCCCCTCCCAGCCTCTTGCATGCAACCAAATCTATTCACTGAGAGGGCAGGGTGAGAAACAGAGAAAGCTTTGACACTTCCAAATACTGTTCAGCAATATTTGAAAAATTAATATGTTACCAGCATTGTTTGGTCAGAAATCCAAAACACTGCATCATACTAGCTGCTATGAGGAAAATTAACTCTTTCACAGCCAGAATCAGTACACATCTAAAGGCTGCCTCACTGTGTGTGACAAGCACGCTCTTGAATCCCATATCATACCTAAGAAACAGCATCAGACTTGCACTGAGGGAAAGCCTACCTACAAATCCCAGCTGGTCCTGTGGCAGGTTACGTCAGGTCCCTTACAGAAAGGCATTTGCACCTGTGGAAAGAAGGACCTGAAGTTATCCTTTCTTCTTGGTGTCATCAACACAGTCTCTATCCAGTGGTGATTTTTCTGAAAAATCTAGGGCCTTTTCAGATACCCTAAGGTATACAAGATACCTTTGCTGATTCACTAAATATGATATGTTGTATAGGACATGTAAGCCTAATTGCTGCTTTAGCTGGAACTTCAGGTAGCTCACGCAATTTCATATAGCCCAAATATCTGTATGGGAATCACACCTTGTGAGAACAAATTGACTGAATGACAGAAGTCCAAATCCTGTCCAAGTAAGTGTACCCTGTTCTATACCCCAAGTAATGGACCTACTCTTATTTGCCTTCTATGAATAACTGCCATGTTGGTCATAGTCAACCCTCAAGATCCTTTTACAGAGATTCAATGTGCCAGGGAGGGCCTTTTTGGTCTGAGGACCTCATTGGAGGCTTCTCTGTGCAGCACTGCAGCTGCTACCCCACGTGTCTGCTACCAGGCTATGGTAAGCACTCAATGCCTATCCAGAGCTTAAGTAATATTTACCTTGCAAGGCAAGTGTTTTGTTCCAGGTGGAGATGTGTCATTTCTCCCAGGTGAATTCTCATGCTCAGAAATTCAGTCTTGCAGGCGTGGCAGCATAAACCATAACACAGGGACACTTCAATAAATACATAACAGTCACTAAGGTGGGTTATCTCTGTTTTATCCAAAGACTCCAGCCAGGGAGTGTATAAGTGAATTTTGTCTAAATGCCATATTGTAAACTGCTTGTGGTTAGGAGAAGAAAGCACTTTAGCACAGGAATACTGAGGAAATTACTTTTATTGATATATTTAGCATCATTACCATGTACCAAGAGACCTTTAGCACTTTTATTCATTTTAAAAGCAACTACTAGCCTTCAGCAAATACATTTTTGATTCACTATTTAGGCATGAAATATGCCAATACATATTCTAAGCCCTATTAACAGATGGTAATAAAAATGAAAATGGATAACAAACCGGTTGCCGACTTCTGTTAGCAATTCTTTTTAGAAGGTCTTGTCTCTTGGTCATTGAACAATGTGGCAGATTTTCCCTCACAATAACCCAAGAAGGTTCAAATTGAGACCCTCAGTGTGAGCAATACCCTAAGGGGATCACATTATGATAATGATTTTCTTGGGAATGATGTGTAAAGATAGAAACTTTTTATCAAGGACACCACAAGGGGCTGTTCAGCCAAAGAAATATAGAATCATAGAATGGTTTGGGTTGGAAAGAACCTTTAACAATCATCTGCTACATGGGCAAGGACATCTTCCACTAGGTCAGGTTGCTCAAGGCCCCATCCAACCTCGTCTTGAACAATTCCCGGGAGGGGGCATCCACAGCTTCCCTGGGCTACTTGTTCCAGTGTCTCAACACAATCATAATAAAAAATTTCTTCATTATATCCAATCTAAACCTACCCTCTTTTAGTTTAAAACCATCGCTTCTTGTCTTGTCACTACAGATCCTGGTAAAAATTCTCTCTCCCTCTTATAAACCTCTTCTAAATATTGAATATCTGCAATAAGGTCTCCCTGGAGCCTTCTCTTCTCTAGGCTGAACAACCCCAACTCTCTCAGACTTTCTTCTGGATCTGTAAGAGAGGAGATAGAGGGAAAATCACCTCCCTTGATCTCCTGGCCACAATTTTTTTGGTGCATCCCAGGATACAATTGTCTTTCTGAGCTGCAAGCACACATTACCCACTCACGTCCAATTTTTCATCCACCAGTATTCCTAGGTCCTTCTCCACAGGGATGCTCTCAATCCCTTCAGCCTGTATTGACGTTGGGGATTTTCTCAATCCAGGTATAGGACTTTGCACTTGACCTTGTTGGACTTCAGCCAGTTTACAAGGGCCCACTTTCCAAGCCTGTCTTGTTTCCTCTGGATGGCAACCCGTCCATCTAGTATATCAATTGCATCACTCAGTTTGGTGTCATCTGCAGATTTGGGTACACTGAGGGTACACTCAAGCCCAGTCACCTATGTCACTAATGAAGATATTAAATAGTATTGGTGGCAGTATGGACCCTTTAGAGACACTACACATTACTGGTCTCCCCTGGTTTCTGTGGTAATAAGGGGCTAGCTGACCTTCTGGCTGTGCTAAATACAACATTTCCAGAGTCTCTTTCTTCACTTTCGGGTTACTCTGGTTCCCTGAAAACTGGTATCAAATAAGGTTACAAAATCATTGTGGAGCCAAAAAAGCTGCTTCTATAAGCCATATTTTTATATTGCCATAATGCTAGGGCAGAAGTGGTTTGACCAGAGATGTTACAAAGATCTCCTTCTTTGATGAGTATGGTCATATTTTGTGTTATGTAACTAAGACATACATTTTTATTTTATTTTGAAGGCTTTTGTTAAAAAAAAATCTTTTTTTTTTTAGTGACTATTTCTGTCTCATCCACATAAAACCAAAATATGCTCTGTTGTCAGTGGGATCAAATCAGTGCCTGATTTACATCAAGATAGTTAACAATTTTCTGACTCTGCTTTCCATCAGATATAATGCTGAGGCATAAATTATTCAGGTCCATAATAAACCTTTCCGGCGAGTTACAATCATTTTTCCAAATCAGGAAAATATCACTGATGTGCTATAACCATTACAAAAATTGTTTAAATTTCTTTAGGGTGTATAACAATTCTTCTTCAAATGCCCTCATTTCAATCATAAGTCTTTTCATATCATTGAGAGGATCCTCATTACTTTTTGCACTAATCAAGACCATCTACTGTCATTTGTCTTATTTTGGGTAATCTTTATGTGATATATAAGTGCAATGGATATTCCTTTATCAATTAAGTTACTAATGCTTTTTGTCATGATGGGATATTTGAATAATATTATGCTTTATGGTCTGATGCAGCTACACAAGATAGTTAAGTACACGAACCAAATTCCACTGAAGTCAACAGAAGCTGCTTTCAACCTGAAATGGACAGAGGTCCAGTAGTCTGTGCCTGTGTATTGACTGGATGTTTATCTACCAGAAGTAATCTTTGCACAGTTATAAATAACACTTATATCAGGTTTGTAGAGTAATCATTACAAACTCTAATTCATAGGCCAACAAAAGTATGGAGCTCTGATACTGGTTCTTTTCCATCCACGGGATTTTTTTCAAAACTGGATTTCTGACTGAGAGGAAGAGATGCAGGAGTGATCAGTTAGCTAACTTTGAAATTGGTTTTCATGCAGCCATGCAATACCAGATCCAATGAAACAGCTACTCAGCATCTGATCTTCATGCTTGCACTTCTGTTCTTTGAAATGTTCAGGTGGCAAGAGTCAGATATTTACGTTATATGATGACATGAAAAACTTTCTTTCTAGACTTCTTTATTTTCTTGACTTCCTTATCTTCCCTTAGAGTTGCAAAAATATGCATTGTCAATTCAAAGATTCTTGAAACTAAGAACTTATTATTATTATTGTTGTAGTCCGATATATAGATTCAGCTGTACTATAATTGAATACATATATATATTTACATGTGCAGTGCAACCACCCTTCTAGTTGAATGGAAAGAACCGGTACCATTTGTCTCCGTCTGAAGTGTGTTGGTTGGACATCGAAGTATGACAGTGGGACTTGATTTTGGAGGTCTTTTCCAACTGTAATGATTCTATGATTCTATGTGGCACTCATTTCCATTTATTCCTTGGATGAATCATCAGACACTTCTAATACCATCTATCTCTGTTTCTCCTTGAAGTTCTTCCCTTTCTCCATTCCCATATTTTGACTTCTTTTACTGCAGAGGTTTCTCCTCACTCTGTTTTTCCTGATATGTCTGTCTTCTTTTCTACACCTCTGCATGTAGACCAGCCTCAGTATTGCTGTTTATGATTTTTGCGCTTCATACACAACAACTTCTCATGCATTCTTTTTCACATCCACATCATTTAGTCCTCACTGTAACTTTTACAATCAAGGCATCTTCAAATTATCCTGCTTCCTCACTTGTCTTCAGATAGTGATGGAGTGACCATCCTCTGCCTGAAGACAAGTTTGAATTTATCTCCAATAAGAAACTAAGAGAGCTGGACATTTTGCTGATATCAACTCGCAACTTCAGTGTAATTCCCTATCACAGGAAATGTCAGACCTTTCAGATACAATAAAAAATGCAGAACATCAAAGGAAGAATTCAGAAACTTAGGAAGCTAATTCAGAAAGGAATAGAGGTTGGATTGATATGACAAAAAGGATTATTAACTCCAAGGAGAAATATAAAACTTCATAGTGGTCCAGATAAATTTGCAGAAGCATCTAAAAATTTTTATTTAGTAGGAGTTTAGTAGTTAAGCTAAAAAAAAAAAAAAAAATAGTTCAAATTTCCGTTATTATAGGATTTTGTCAGCTCTTCTTCTTATAATGTTTGGCACTGATCACATTAATTTTTACCCTCCTACTGCAGTAATGGGATTTGGCTACGGATTACAATACTATCAAAATATACTTAGACCAAATTCATTTACTTAGACCAACTCCATTTGTAACTGGCTTATGCTCCCTAGATATGCAGGAAACAAGATATTTTTGTAAGATGACCCATACATTAATTCACATATATTAAATTGACACCTCTCTAATCCAAATTCACAATGGACTCTTTGTTAGATTAGAAAAAAAAAGGCTTGAATAAACCCAAGATGTGTCTTCATAAATATTAGAAATATAGTAAAGGGAAATTTTTTATCTTTTATCAGCACTACAGAATAACTGCAGAGCCAGTACATTTTGTATCATAGGGACAAGGATCACAACAGTATGAATGACTTGAATTACCTTGGGTATTTTCCTAGCTATAAAGCGATTTATTCCTTATTGCTGGAAGGTAATACTTGTGCTGAAAAATGGGACACAATCCTTAATTGAATTTTTTTTATGTACATAAAGGCTGCTTACATTTCTTAGAACTGAATGGCATAAGAATTTTTCAATACTGAAGTACACAGAGTGCTGTCACTTACTGTTACTATGGGGGAAAGTATTGAAATAATTTTGCACATAATGAATGATCATGGGGATGTTCAAAAGGGCCAAGGGAAGTAGAGATTTCAGTCAACATAATAGATGCATAGATGTTGTCCCATATAAGGCAAATCACATCCTCATATTACAATTTTCAAAGAAATTTCTAAGACTTATGATTATATATCTGTAGACAGATACTAAAGGTGTATCACACTGTTAATGCATCTTACTGTTTCTCCACAGAACAGGCCCCTTTTTGGAGACACCAAGTGAAGCCATTCCTGTGAAGGAGCTATTCACAGAGATTTTGGTAAGAAACATAGATGGGAAAGGAGATTCAAGAGAATAAATTTCTAATTTTATAAATACTGGATGGGATGCATTCAGTCTAATTTACATACTTCACATTTGCCTGATGTAAGTTCCCAGTCTTTGTTGGATGGCTCGCCCCTCTGGAGGCTTCAGAAGCTCCTATCTAGAAAGCCTAGAAAGACTTAGCATTTGGTATTTACAATTTGCTTAGTGCGGACAGGCTTGACCTTACCTTTTGTTACAGAAGCCATCGTGGATATTCTGTTTACCAGGCAGAATTAACAGATCCTCTGTCTTCAGAAAAAAAAAGAATAATTTGGATGTGCGCTTAACAAGGAGACTACTTATTTATCAGAGCCACAAACCAGAAAAAAACCTAGTACATTATCAAATGCGTAATTCTGTTGAAAGAAGAGTAACACATAGATCTTTGCTCTTTTCATAATGAAAATGGCAAAATATACAGATATTGACATCTTTATATATAATGTAGTCATTCTGAACAGGACAAAAGGAGAATTTTTATATTCCTGAAATCTGTTTGTCTTCTCTAAGATAGAACAGAGTAACAATAATTAATAAGACTAAACATAATATGTGATTTCATAGCTATATTTTCTACTCCTAAAAATGTTGTAAATTAGAGTAAAAGCGGATAAGTATTTTATGTAGATATATTTGTGTATTAAAATAGAGATTTATATGAAGAGGTAAACTCTATTTAGCACTGCATTGGTAGCAAAGCCCAATTTCCTGCTGGTGGAAAAGAAGAATTCTTCACCATCTGTACTGTAGCTTTATTAATTTTTTTACTCTTGTAAAAATTAAAATGCACTGAAGTGCAAAACCATGTATTTTGCATTCAGCCCAGAAGTTTTTTTAGTCTTATTGCTGGAAAGTACTGGATAAGACATAGATAGCAATAACAATAAAAGAGTAATAACAATAAAGCCTAAGGAGTAATTGTATTCAGGATATACTATGAGATACTCTTAACATATTGCATCTAATCAGTAATGTCACTACTTTTGTGTATTTCCAATGATGGCTGCATATAAGCTGGCGAAGATAAGCATAGATATATTATAAATCAGAACACAGACAGAGCAAATAGGTAAGAAAAGCTCTGTAAAATACAGCCCAAATAGACACAACATTCGCAGAATGAATGATCTTCAAATGTCGTGACATTCTTGGCAAAGATAAATGGGGAAAGTTTCAAACTCGTCCATCAGACCATTTTTTTTAAAGTCTAATCAAACAGTTCTTGGATTGAATGTACTATGAATGAAAAGGACTTCACTTTATGCCCATTTAGTGTTTGAATTGTAAAACCCAGAAAAAATACAGGTTTTTAGCAACTTATTATTAAATTGCTGAGCTATTGCCAGTGTTTTCATCTAAAGAAGACATTTAGATTTAGAGAAGTTTTACTTAACTGTCCTCCCATTAAGGATTACAAAAGGAATCTCAGTATTTGGGGGGTGAGCTTATATATACTAATTTCAGTATGCCTGTGACCATTGCTCATGGGTGAAACTTAGAGTGATGTACTTGAAGCTAGAATTCGACCAATTTAAATGCTACTAGTATTTCTACTGGGACTACACTTTCACTTTGAATGTCAAATATGTTTCAAGAATATTGGAGCAGTTTAGTAATGTGTTCAGTCACAGATAATTTAATCAGATCATAGATTTAATTAAATGATATTCACCACTGTTTTAATGTTAACACGATCATCACTAATTATGTCAAATAGTGGACTAAGGTAATCTTTTGACTGTTGCTGGAGATAAAATAAAAAAGATGAATTCTATAACTTCATCCTCAGCAAGGCTGTATTCTAGCATCAGCGTGAGCAAAGGAAATGGCAGTGTTCAGGGTACAGTCAGAGCAAGACTTATGGCCTTAAGAAAGTAGAGGCAGAAAAATCATAGCATGCTTAATTTCTAAAGACAAAGTATAAGATTTATTTGTTTAAACATAGTCATCCAGTATAGAGAGCTATCCCACAAACGCCTGCACAGGAATGGCAAGCAGTGGAGACCAATGCCTTCAGAAGCAGTCACTGCAGGCTGCAGCACCTAAAATAACATTATGCATCTATGTTTGTCAAAACAACGCCAGAGAAAGGGTTCTAGCTAGCTCTGATATTTGATTTCTGCAGTGTAGGTAGGTATCTAACATCTCTGTCATATACATGAGCTACTTTAGGTATTCTGAGGACCAGTTAAGGTGTCTAGCTTAGATTAGGATGAATAGCTCCCTAAGTCCCTTTGACTAGGTTGTACAGATGCAAGATTTGCCATCTATTGAAGTGTGAAGTGGTCTTTAGTATCCAAGACGTCTCTACATGGAGCTGGCATCCACGTAACTTAAAAATGGCTGTATGAAAACACCACACAATTGTAGAGCAGCAGCTGGTGTCTAGATGCAGGATCCTACAGCACATGTAGTAACACTAAATACCATTGTTATGTCTGTCAGCCCTCAGGTAGCCTAGGGAATCTCATAAAGCAATAGCTGTCTTTGGGTAAGCAAGTGAAGGAACTAACTTTTATCTTCTTTTTCCACTCAGAGAAAAAAGCCTAGCTTCATTTATACCACTTGCTCTATTTCTATTAATTTCAAACATGCTTGAAGACACTTTAATTCAATGAAAGAAGTCACATTTTTAAAAAGGTTATTCTAAGTGTTGAAAAATAAAGAAAGGATTTTCAAGTAAGTACCCAGCTTCCACTAACATCAGTGGGGGTTACTACTGATTTTGGAAATTTCAGTAGTCCTTATCTTTATCCTAAGTAGTCCATAAAAATTGCCAAAATCTACTACTGAAAGTCCAGATCTAGCAAAAAGTCAGTAGATCAAATTCCTCCTCAGTTAACCACAGGGTAAATATACTGTGTTATAAAATGTCAATACTTTAGGATAGAACCTGATCCAAAATTTTGCAAATATTAGTTTCCAAGTTTGCTGTTCTAAAACATAGGAAAAAATGTCTAGAATAGATTAGACTAATTAAGAAATCATCCAAATCCTCAAGAAAAAGGCACCCTTCAAAAAAATCTTCCCCTAATTTCATCCACACATTTATTCTTATGAAGCTGCTTTTAGTGCTTAACGTTGTGCAATTGTTAAACACACCCCTGCCTGGCTGAAGCCCTGTATGCCAAGCTGAAGCTCCGGAGACATTTTTTATCTCTGAACTGCATATGGACCCATAATGGAAGCCCTGGACTCCATACAGCCTTAAAAGTAACATGATGGACATGATGTCCTTATAAGTCAGCAGTATTCCTAAACTTTTACAAAGGGCAAACATCACACTCAAATTACTGGAACCGTTTGTATTTTCTTGCTTGACTATAATGTTAGATGTATACATTATTTATTAATGGAGGATGGATTTTTCTTTTGATTAAATGCTACTGTTACTTTAACAAACAGATATGAGATCCCCAAGCTCTCAGTGTGCAGGGAATTTTGTCCATGCATGCCATGCCGATGGATTGTCAGTAATGGAAAGTGATGGGGTGTGGAGGGGAAGGGGCTTTGCTGAAATACCCTTACTTTCATGGTAATCTACCAGCTTCAAATGTTTATCTCAAAGGACTGCACCTTGCTATAATTGCTACATTTTGTCTGAAACTATAAAAAACATTGTTCTCCTTGCCAAAGCCACTGAGAATAAGGCCCAATGTTTTAATGTTAGGAAAAAAGCCCCACAACAACTATATATTTAAATTTAGAATCCAGCAATAGAGAAATTGAGCTTTGAATAAATAATCTAATAGTATTGTAGTATATCATCAGATCTTTGATATTCTCCCAATGGAGGTGCTAACTGTGAGATAACTATTGTTGTAGCCAGATTGCTGTAAGATAACAGGTATAGGAAAGCAAACAAACAAAAAGAAATCCCAAGAGAACCCAGTCCATTCTACTTCATTCTTTTCCATAATAATATTAGAGAAACTTATTTTTTTACTCCTGAGATATGCACCTGAGCAGTCTCAGTTTTGATGACTGTTTTCCACATGCAGCCTCACTGTGGCATGTTGCAATACTTGAAAATTGTTACCATAGCCCCATATTGGCACTAGGGGTGTGATTCATCTCACTTGCTTTCAGTCATCTACATATCAAGTGCTGAAGTTTTTTCTACAGTCACTGAAGACAGATAACTCCAAAAAGAGAAATCTACTAAATGCTTTTCTCTGTATTAATTAGCTTCTGGAATTGCCTGTCTTTCTGCTCTATACCAATTCTAGCTTATATGAGTAAGTAGGTGTCTAACTTTTAAATGGCTGCATTTTAGAGAGATGAATTTCAATCTCGAAGTCTACTGATTGTACATGAAAGTATAAAGGTCATTTTGTAAGTATTTCAAAGCATGATTCCAAAATCATCTTTTTATTTTTTCATAAATCTACTACTTTCTAATGTTTACTGTTTTATAGTTGATATATTTAATAATTTAATAGGACAAAGCTTCATTGAGTTGCAATATTGAGTCATGACCTTTCACAGAAGTATGAAATGCCTTGCAGCCAGGTAACTGGGCAACCAAGAAACTTGTTTTCTATGAAGGAGTTAGCCAATTCCAAAAAAACTCTTTTCTTTCTTATATGAGTCTGAAGTACAGCTTTCCTCCAAAACGAAAGCATTCCTATCAGTTGACCTGAACTAGAAAGTTCTGTCTATGTCTAACATAAAATGCAGATTCAGAAGTGTGAAAGGCCTCAACAAAGAAGATGGATGGCAGAATCCTCAGTGGTAGGACAGGAAGGCTCTTTATCATCACCAAGTTGTCACCAAGAGGATATGAATAACAGAGCATCAGACAATGAAATTCATGATTGAAATTCTGAATATTCTGAAGCAGAATAAAGGACATCTTTGGTTATGTAAGGGTGATAGCATCCACTGCCCTTACAGCAAGACTATTTGCACATAAAAAGTTACATGGAAACCAGCAGATAAAAGATTCAACAAAAGAGCACATTTTTTATAAGCTGGAAGTCAAAGTTGGAGTATAGTAAAAATACAGGTTATAACAAAATAAAGTATGTTGTGTAATCAGTCAAACTCTTAATAGGTGGATTCACTACAGGTAATCTAGGTCTGACAATAGAGTTGAAAGCAGCCAATGCCAAGCAAAAGAGTTCCAAGTATGAGATGTCAAAAATACGTGTTTTTCTCAACCACTGGAACTGCATCAGGATTCAATAACTAAGCCTGTTCCAGTCACATTATCTCTTTTTACAGTATTAATAAGAAAGGAGAAGACTTAAACTGATCAGCCAAGTATAAAAGGTGTTAAACTCCTTCCAATAAAATTTAATGAATGAATGCACACAAGAAAAAATAATATCCATGGAAGCACAATAAAATTTTCTGGACACACATATGTGAGGACTTCATACATGATCCTCTGTATTGCTTACTTGTTGAGATGGGTTTGGTATCTCCAGCTTTGTGTATTTCAAGGAATGCACAGTCATAGTTCTGGGAATAGCTCACTCCCTTCCAGCCAGCTCCAGAACAGACACACCAAAAAGATACAGCTGAACCTGTTAGCCAAGCTGATGGTTCCTTTAGGAAAATATATTTAAGAAAGGGCAAGATGCTGTGTAGCAGTTGTTAGAGACAGGAGTGAAGAAAAAGAAGTGTGAGAAACAACCATGCAAACACCAAGGTCAGTGAAGGAGGAGGGGAAGAGGTGTTCCAAGAGCCAGAGCAGAGGTTCCTCTGCAGTCCATAAAGATCACGGTGAAGCAAGTTGACCCTCTGCAGACCATGGAGGACCATGTTAGAACAGATATCCACTCTGCAGCCCATGGAAGGACCCACACCAGAGCAGGTCCTGAATAATCTGTGGTCTGTGGAGATCAGCCCACGATGGAGTGCAGCCTGTATGAAGCACTCACACCGGAGTAGGGGAAAAATGTGAGGAAGGAGCAGCAGAAAGAAACTGTTATAGACTGACCACAACCCCCACTCCCCATCCTCCTGCACTGATTGAGGCTGGGGAAGAGGACAAAGGAGTTGGACATGAAAGGGTGAAGTTGAGCCAGGTGTGGGGAAGGGATGTTGTTCTAATTTTGTTTTAGTTTCTCACTATCCAAATCTGGCAACAAATTAAATTCATTTTCCCCAAGTCAAGTTTGCTTTGCCCATGATGCCAACTGTTAAGTTTTAAGTTTTGACCCATAAGCTTCATCATCTTATTTAGGAGCCAGGGAGAGAAAGTGGCTGGTTCTGGAACTGACGGCCAGCTGTCAATCCATCACAAGAACCCTAAGAAAATAATTACTCTTTTGGGACACTAGGGTCCAATGCATAAGCACACAGCAAATAAGCATGTCTTCTAAAAACATCATTATCATTTGCGGTTTCATGACACCAATATCTGATATTTCTGATCCTGATCTGTTTACAATGCAAGCCAGAACCAAAAAGTAACTACTTTCCAAGAAAGAGTGGAAATAAGGAATTTATGTAAAAAGAATAGAAGTATAAATATGATGCATATTTTTAAACCCAAATGAGATTTTATATTAAAATGATCCACAGTATTTTAGAGGGAGAATTCCTTCTCTGTAGCTTTAGATTTCTACACCGTAGATGTCTGCATCTGCCATAGTGTAGTCTACATGGTCAGCGAAGAGAAATGAGGAATTCTAGGAACCTTCTAGTTTGAATGTAGATGTACATATGCTAGAGGTGTATCTTCATTACAAAGAAGCCCATATCTAGTATCTAACCAACAATTCAGGTGCCACTATGATCCTCGGATCTGTTGCTTTATGACTGTGTGAACACTGAAGGAATATTCAGTAGCACATGCAAAGCATCCCTAAGTCTTGGCTGCACTGAGCTGTGTAGAGCTTTACCATGGTTTATGAGTTGTCTCTGAACTGTCCTCTCCTACCTCTAGAACTTGGCCACACTACGTTCACTGAGCGCAATCAGTGGATTACGCTTGATACAGCAATGACCCAATAATAAACACTGAGCCTGACAGTTTACACCTCAGCTTCAAAGCACTGAGGTCATTATCCTCTTGAATATAATTGTGTGGTCTTTTTCTTTTTCTCCACTTATCTCAGTTTTTCATTTTGAAGGACTGAACTGCCTTAAACCCGCAGATCTAAAAGGGCCTTTAACTATGAATACTAAATGGATGGAGGATTCTGCCCTCAGGCATGATATGAGACACTTCCTTACTCATTTTACTGCTTTCTGTGTTTCACTGATTTCTCAGTGTTGTAGAGAGAACCTGAGCAAGCAGCTCTTGCTTTTGAATTCAGAAGGTGCCTAGAACTATAGTTAGGTTGGGGGAATGTTAGTCTTGGTGTCAGTTCTTTCCCATACCTCACTATCTCTCACAACCGTTTGTGCAGCCATGCAGTAAACCAGATTAAGTGTTCAGCACAATTTTTTCTCCAGTCAAAGCAACTGCTAATTTATGTGTAAGTCTACAAAGAGCAACTGAAATGCTGTTCAAACCAGTATGAACAACCATTAACTAGGAAGCACTTTTCTAGTCAAGACCAAGGCGCTGGGAAAAGTTTTGTGATTTAATGATTTCATATAAAGTCACAACTCTTTGCTAAGTATCAATACTCAGGAGTGGTTAAGAATATACCTGAGGCATTATCTGAAAGCAGCAGCCTTGGAAAATCATAACCAGCAGTCCGTATAGTTGAAAACTCTAACAAGGTCGTTCCACAGGATATTTTCTCCAATAAGCATTGCTGACTTAGGAAATTGCCAAAGTCAGCAAATGCTGTTGCTATCCTGGGGTACCGCTTACTTAAAAGGTAACCTTGCACCTGCATTTTAGCTAGCTCTTCTTTCCTCCCTTACTTCCACTTGGAAATTCTGTCCCTCAGATCTGTGCTAGCTCCAGTTCTTATTGAAGTAATCTAGAAGGAATCATCTCTCTCTTTTTTTTTTCTTTTTTTTTTTTGGAGGGGATATGGAGCAGGAAAGACTAGGCAAGTAGTCTGACTTAAAAAGATGGGTTCATTCAACAAGGGGTCCAATAAAATGCGGGAACTGATGAAAGGGAAAATACCTGGCCATAAGTAGTGAAGGAAGTGGGCTCAGCTGTGTTTTCAAACTGTACTTCAGCTTCTATTTCACTTCTCGAGTACATGTATAAAGGTAGTCAACTTTATGACTCCCCTAAGGACAACTAATGGTCTGAGAATGATAGAGTTTGGCTCTGCTCACTTGCAATAAATCTTTAGGAGTTACGGGACTTGATGTTTTTTAAGCCAACAGCATTTGAGGCCAGCCTTTTTAGTCATTAAATCAGTTGCTTTGTTTGAGCAAATAAATGGTTGAAACCACCCTGAGGATAGTTTGGAGAATTCACATCCCTGGTAATCAGTGAAGAGACCCTTTTCTCTGTCATACTATTTTGTGCTATAGATGCCTAAATTGTGCCTAGTTTTTCACACTGTATGAGAGCTGTCTCACCTAACTTCAAATGTATGTGGTTACCGCTGACCTAATCATCCTGCTTTGCACTTTGAGTCAGAGAAAAAGTAGTTTTTAATGCAATATCAGGCAATTAATCTAAACTATATCAGAGAGGATCTCTTTCTTTTCATTGTCCACAGTGGAAGCACAGGAAAAAGTCTAGATATAGCTTTTATAGACATCTATCTGCCTTTGTTCTGCAATGAGATGGTAAACGCTAACACAAGTGGTGTGGTGCAATCTGTAAAGAACTGGAGAGTGAAACCCTTGCTACACTACACAAGTTTTGTAAGTTTTACACCATATTGATTCCAGTGCAACACCCTGCACTGTGTAAGGGCCAGCTCCTTGGCATGTCCTGCGCTCTGGCTGGGGGTAGTGGGTTGGGACCTGGTTGTTAGACCCTGCCCTGGCACCTCTGGGAAGTCCCAGTGGCTCCCAGTCCCACAAAGCCCTCTTTCAACATTGACTGTCCAGCAGTGATTGCTCTGCATTGATGGAATCGTATCTTCTAGTTCAGTTTCATCAAAGCCAAATGCAGTTTGAGCACTGAGACAACTTGATGATAAGAAGCAGAGCATAGTAAACTGAGTTGCAAATTCATTTCAAAAGCAGCCTCTTGTTCCAAAGCAAAAGGCCAATACAGACACAGCAAGGGCTTTCAGATTTCTTTAGATAAGATTTTCTTTAGAACTCAGGCAATCCAATAATTTTAAAACATGTGACTTTAAATGTGATTTGGGGGCTCTACCCTGGTTTATGTTGCTAACATACCTATTGGTTTAACCCATGATGTGAGTGATCCTAAATGTGAGATGGCAGAAAATAATATAGGGATTCAGATACCAACAAAGAAGACAATTTCACTACAGTTTGTGCTAGTACTTCATAATTTCTTTTTTGTAGGATATGATTTTTTTCTTGGGTACTTCCATTTTTATCACAGGTCTCCTTTATTCAGTCCTGATATTCCTGTCAGACACATATGTGTGTATGAAAACTGAAAGTGTAAGTCATACAAGGACCACCTCAGCTGTTACTAAAAAATACTGGACTGCTGCAAGGCCCCAAGAAAGGTTTTAAAATGTATATAGCGACTCCAGAAAAATATATCACTTTTTAACCAGACTGATCTCTACAACTGTCCCAGAATATTTGGAAACACATTGACAGCACAGTTCTTCTCCAGTGTTATTAATAACATGTTTCCTTTAAGCAAGTGATTCTTGTTGGTCTTCTGAGTGACTGCTTATGATAGATTTCATGGTATACAATAAGTTTATAACTATAGGTGCTCTCTGTGAAGAAATTTATGTCCATAATGTACGGCAACAAGAAAATCAAACAACAAGAAGAAAATTCAAGCTCAAAGTTCAACTGGACACTAGTCCAAAGAAATAAATAATGGGCCAATGTGGCATAAATCCAATGGCAAGGCTCACATCATTCCATAGGAAAGCTGAGGGTATGTGAACAGCAGTAGAAGAGGGGATTGCAACATGGTACTTAGGCCATTCCTAAATTCTTGTTTTCTGTTGTTCTTAAGAGAATATTTTTCTTCTCTATAAATTCTTATTAAAGCCTTCATTATTTACTCAAGCACTTAATTTTGAGTATCAGATCTTGTACACCCTCTGATCACAGACAGAGAATACTGTGGGGTTTTTTTAAATTAAACTGACCTTAATTTTGTTTTTCTTTGGAAGGATGAGCCATGGAGTTTCCCTGCAAGTATACACTTATGTACTAATCACAAAGTATTGATAAATCAATCTGGATTGCATCATCAGGTATTCCAGATGACATAGGAGAGGATTCAGTTGCCTAACCAAAGTCATCTTTAATTGTCTCAAAAGCCTCATGATACATTCCAGCAGCCACTTAATGTGATACCTGTCTGTCTCCTTGAAGCCCTCTGTCCTTCCCGTCAGCACAATCCAAGATACCTTGATATGACGTAAATGCCTGCACAACCAGAGATGCTGGATCTTATGAGCAGTGCAACTTCAAGGTCTACATCCAGTGGGATAAATTGGTTCCAGATTGAGAAAATCTTTCAGACAGCAGTCTTCTGTCACTTACTACAGTGTTTTCAAGGAAAGCTCACAAGAAAGCCAGCAGCACAGATATGCTTGGAAGAATAAAACCTTCTTTCATACCAGGAGAAGGTATCACGATATTCTATGGACATTGTTAGGTTGTCACTCGCACAGATGACTGTGATAGGTTGACCTTCGCCACTGCCAGACCCCCACCCAGACACTCTCACATTCCCCCTTCTCAATAGGACTGAAAATAAGATGGAAAACCTCATCGTCTGAGATAGAGACAGGGAGAGCCCTTACCAATTACAGAGAAAACATACTTAGGGAAATTAATTTAATTTATTGCTTATTAGAAATAGAGATGGATGGTGAGAAACAAAGACAAAAACTAAAATATCTTCCACTCATCCCCAAAGGTGCATGGAGTTTGGGGTCAGTTCATAACTGTTCCTCTCTTTTGCTCCTTCCTTGACAGAGACTGACTTTCTCTGCTCAAATGGTTTACTTTAAATTTTTGTGGGTGTTTAGACTACAATGAAGAGGCAGTGTCCTTTGGTGCTAACTTTATCTCACTAGCAGCCCAGCTGTGCTTGCTGCCAGGAGAAGTCAATCCTGCTGGTGGGGGGAGCAAGAGCAGAACTGTACCTTGGACCCCAGAGCGCCTAAGACACCCCAAACTCAGTTCCAGAACCTTCCAGAAGAAGCTCTGTGCAAGTCCACCAGGAACCCTTCTCCCCTGAGACCTCAATCTATAAGTAACACTCCCAAGATAGGGTCAGGCAGCACTCTACCATCGTGGGAGAAGTCCACTTGTGGTCCTTGCACTTTTCTCTCTCCCCCTTTTCTCCCTTTCTCCCTTTATTTCTTTTCCCTTACCACAGATTTAGCAGGCCAATACATATCTTATTGCTAAGATTGCCTGTACAAATAAATTCCTTTTTAGAGCAATTGTTTGGCATCATTTTGCCTTCATCTAGCCCAGTGGGCACCGAATCTATAAATTCTATGGGGAGACCCTTGGTATTACTGCAGCAACCCCTGAACTGTCCAAGATGGGTCATGAATATTCCTCCTCATACTTTTTCCCTGCTCCATCCTGGGCTCTTCATCAGCTGCAGCTTCCTTCAGGAATATCCATCTGCTCTGGCATGGGGTCCTCCCTGGGCCGCAGTGCAGATATCTGTTCCACCATGGTCTTTCCTTAGGCTGTAGGGAAATATCTGCTCCACCATGATCTCCTCCAAGGGCTGCAGGGGAATCTCTCCTCTAGTGCCTGAAGTACTTCCTCCTCCTCCTTCTGCCCTCCCCTTGCTGTCTGCAGGGCTGTTTCACTTATTTTCCTCACTCTGTGCTTGTCCAGGGTTTTTTTTCTGCTTTCTTAAACCTGTTTTCATTGAGTCCTGAGCAACTCAGTAGCTGAGCTCAGCTGTTCCCCATGGTGGATCCACAGGAGCCAACTGGAACCATCTGTGCCTGGCACAGGGCAGCCCTAGCCACTCCTCACAGAGGACCGAGCAGCTCCTGCTGCCAGCACCTGGGCATCTATACCAATAAAGTGACAATAACCTTATTCTCAATTGCTTTGTCAGTTACAAGTTATATTCTAAGCTGATTTACGTCTGTGTTATCGGCACAGATGATGGATATTCATTTTTAAGTGAAGTTTGCGTTAGAAGAAGCTAAACTCAGACATTTATAGGGAGTATCTACTTAAGAGAGTGGTCTTTTTTTGTTGTATTCCATTGTATGTTATCTACAGAGGAAAGTACCTAAATAGAAGAGGCATAAATTATACAGGCTTCTGCATGTATTCATTGTGCAGTATATGTTCATAACAGGTCTAAATTATATATTAAAAACTGTAAAATGTACTCTGAATAGGCTTTTGCATGTATACGATTTGAAAGGGCAGGCTAGCACACAAATGCACACCCCCTCCAGCAGAGTACGTGCAAAGCTGGCAATGCAGAAGCAGGCTGCCAGTAACCCAGCTAAAAAAAACCTCATCCTATCACACACTGTACTACACCACTGATACATTGCAAAAGCTCACTCCTCACTGCAAGAACCCAGCAAGCTGTACAGACTTTCACCAGATGCTGCAAGCAAACTCCAAGAATTTCCTGGCTGGATATTTTATTCTGTTCAAATTGCTGCTTTTCCCCATGCAAAGTGAAATGAACAGTAACAGCTCTTCTGTCTGCCCTCAGTAATTTCTGTTCAAGGACTAATGAGCATACTTATAGAATCATAGAATGGTTTGGGTTGGAAGGGACCTTAGAGATCATCCAGTTCCAGCCCCCCTGCTATGGGCAGGGACACCTTCCACTGGATCAGGATGCTCAAAGCCCCATCCAGCCTGGCCTTGAACATTTCCAGGGGCATCCACAGCCTCTCTGGGCAGCCTGTGCCAGTGCCTCACCACCCTCATAGTAAAAATTTATTAATAATATCTAATCTAAATCTCCTCTCTTTCAGCTTAAAACCGTTCCTGTTGTCCTGTCACTGTACTCCCTGATAAAGAGCCCCTCCTGTGCTTTCCTGTAGCCACCTTTAAGTACTGGAAGGCTGCTTTAAGGTATCCCTGAAGCCTTCTCCAGGCTGAACAGCTCCAATTTACTCAGCCTGTCCTCATACAGGACTTGCTCCAGCCCTCTGATCGCCTTTGTGACCTCCTCTGGACTTGCTCTAACAGATTCATGTCCTTCCTGTGGTGAGGACTCCAGAACTGAACACAGCACTCCAGGTGAGGTCTCATGAAAGCAGAGCGGAGGGGGGACAGAATCACCTCCCTCGATCTGCTGACCACTGTTTTCCTGATGCAGCCCAGGACAGAGTTGGCTTTCTGGGCTGCGAGCGCACATTGCCAGCTCATGGTGAGCTTCTCACTCACTAGCACTCCCAAGGCCTTCTCCTCAAGGCTACTCTATCCATTTCCCACCCAGCCTGTATTTGTTCTTAGGTTTGCCCCAACCCAGGTGCAAGACCTTGTGCTTGGCCTTGTTGAACTTCATGAAGTTTGCACAGGCCCAGCTCTCAAGCCTGACCTGTCAGGATCCTCTGGATGGCATCCCTCCCCTCTAGTGTGTCGACCACATCACAAAGCTTGGTGTCTTTGGTAAACTTGCCAAAGGTGCACTCAACCCCACTGTCCATGCGTCTGACAAAGATGCTGAAAAACATTCAAACCATCATTACAATCTACGCTAGCACACCACCCGCAGTTCCCTGCTATTGTAGTAACTGGAACAACATGATCAGTTTTTAACAGGTAATGCTGCTTTAATAAGTGTGAAAATGACTGGATGTTTCTTACAAGTACTTTAAGGACCTGTGTTCAGCTGCTTGAAAAGGGAGCTGGAGAGTTTAACTGCAAAATGGATTGAAAATAATAGAGGTTAGGTTACCCATGGGAAGATCATTTTCAAAGGAACGTATTGTAAGGCTGTGGAACTTAAAGTACCTGTTAACACGCATAAAATATATTTGTTCACTCTGCAGTTACTAGTTTCAATATCTGAACTTTAACTGATATCTCAGCCGAGAGCAGGTAACATTTACTTGTGTAAGTTACAAAAAAGAAATACCTATTCTTCTATGAGAGAAATAGCAGCTGGAAGACATTCATTGTTAAAAATCTTCAGATCCTGAGAGGAGCTGATTTGCTAGAAGCTATTTTTTTGAAAGCTAGGGAATTTGGAGTCAAAATAATCAGGTTACACAGTGTTGGGGTTTTGCATGGCATGCTGCACAAAGTAATGCTTATGATCCCTTGAAGCATGAAACAAGCAAATAAATACCAGTGTGGAGTTAAAAGATTAAAAGTTTGGAAAGTATTGACGACAGAGAGTATTGCATAGCCCCCATTACTTCCAGGACCTTTCTGGAAGGCAAAATTAGTTTTGATTATTTGCTAACATGGTTTCTAGAGCAGCCATAAGACCATTTCTCTGGCACCAGAGAAATGAGCTGACACATGCTGGCACAGGATCTGGGAAAAGCTGCCAGGGGCAGGGGGCAGTGTCACTTCCTTTCCTCTCACAATGGCAGAGTGTTGTAAACCATGGCCCAAGTCAGATCTTCAGCTCTGAGACAAGGTGACAGCCTTGCAGAGAGTGAACCTGAACACGGTGTAAGTTATGGCAAGTCTGTTCCTGCCAAAGTGGAGTAATTAAAACTGTGATAACTTGCTTAAAAACTTGTCCCAACGATTCATAATTACCTAAGGTTGTTCTTGTTTCACCATTTTGTGTTTTTATCTTTCTTTTCCTTCTCATTTTCATGTACAATTGTGTATTATGGAGCTAATGAGCAATTTGGGTGATATCCCTGAAATTTAAGCACAAGATAGTGAGGGAAAAGGATTCCATATGATCCTGTGGAAGGAGAATAGTTTGAAGACAGACTAAAATCTGGCAAACACAAAAAAACATTTGTTTTTACTGTGTTCTGTGTCAGGAATAAATGCATTTTGATATAATTAAAGATGATTTAGATATTCAACATTAGCTGGCTAGGATTCGTGCCACCCAGCGCATATTCTTCTTGCTGAAAAAATCCCTAGAAGTGATTTTTAAATGAATATGTCACATCAGATTTCATGGAGCTATTTGGAGGCGAACCTCTCATCGTGTGACCTCACATCACTTCCCATGCAGCGGAATTCACAGAAGTCTAATAGCAAAAAAATACACTTCTTTTCACAGCACTAGGGGAAGCAGGTCAAAAAAGGTGGGAGGAGAAAGGGTGTAAGTAACTCAAATTGCTCTGTGGATTTAGGCACTGATTGTCCAAAGCTGTAACCTGGCTGCTTGGTGATTGCTCTTCAGTGATTTTATACCAGTGTATAAACTCCCTGGGGAGAACACTGATATGACAGTGTCAGATCTGCTGCCTTTTATCAAGATCCTCTCTAATTTCAGAAAGTGTGTTGGGGAGCGTAGACAAAATAAACCACTAAAAGCAGCACAACCTGAATTTCTCACTATGTCCCCGTGAACTGGGGTTAAGGGGTTCCCTGTTGCCAACCATGTAGTTGAGCGCTGTAAAAGGCAGCTAATATTCCTGTCTTTTGAAAACACTGTTCCATTTAATTAAGACAACACTTGTAAGTGCTTTGTGGCTCAGACAAAATTGCACTTACCTTGTAGCTTTAGGCCACTGGTTTAAGTCCAAGTTGACATTTTCAGCTCATTGAGTCTCTGGTGGACAGATGTCCACCACACAAAACTACCATACATAGTCTTGTAAACTTGGCAGGCAGTAAATTAGAAGGACCTAAAACTGCTGCTGACACAGAATAAATGACCTGGAAAGGTAGGGAGAGTCTAATAATGTGATGGATCAGAGGAGAAAGAGAAACAGAAAATTGAATACACTTATTTGGTCACCAGATATTTATTTTGCCCTAAATCAACTTTCTTTTTCAGTCTTCTTAGTTGTACTTTTGAAATGGAAGAAAATAGAGAAACAGCTGCTATTTCAGACTTTTTAAGGAAAGGCCATTCAAAAGTCTTTGGACCAAAAAACAGGATATGTGTTTATAGAATGGAATAGGATCATCAATGAGAAATCCTCCATACATTTGATAAATTAGAAGGAGCCTTTTACTACAGAAAATCACACAATTTTTCTGTACATAGTGAAGAAGAGAGCAGCACAGGGCAAAATAAATCCTTTATTATTAAAAATAAAGCATTGACCATATTTATTCCTCCTTATAAAGTGAATCAGATGTTGAACTCCTATACAGACATCCATTTACAGATACAGACTCACCTAAATATGGTATCGTTTCACTTCTGAAAATCAGAGCACATTGAAATATTGAAGAAATACCCTTAACACTGCAGAATAAAGAATCTATGCTCCCAAGCTTAGCTCTTACATGTAAACCCTGAGCTATTGCCAATCATCTGTCCATGTTAACAAGCAGAACATATAGGAGTGCAGTGAGAGATAAGGATTTAAAATGCAGTGAGGTGGTTTTATAGTATAGCTCAACTTCAAATGCTTTATTCTGAATTTTCATGTGGCAGCTTACACCTAGATCTGTAATCATCTGATAATACTTTGGTGAAGCTACTCATCTGAGTAAGAATATTGTCTTCAGAGAGGTTTGTGAAAATTAGTCATTACAATGTTTGGAACTTGGATGCATCCATTTATCTCAAGAAAGGACAAGACTGAGGAAGAGTTAGAAGAGTCCTCCATAGGGAGACTAGTTATGCATGGGACTATTTGTAGTCTTCACAGACCGTACGGTAGGAAACACAGAGGAAAGATTTGTAGGAAGAGGATATACCATTTATTAAAAGACAAAATAACTGTCAGCAGTTGAAAGATACCCAGGCAACTCATACTTACTTAGGCACAAAGATGTACAGCTGACACAGTTAAGTGGAAGAAATTAAGTTAGTTAGAAAACCTCAGAATTCTGAAACTAGCAGTAAGGTGATTTCTAAGCAAGAAAATATTTAAGGTCATGACCAAAAAAACTTCTACAGTAACAAAGAGAGGAAAAAATTCTGGCTTTAAATGTCTGTCAGAGACAAAATGGGATATCTAATCTATAACAACCTGAAATTAAGGCAATCTTGATTTATGAGATAGAAAGGGAGTACTAGGTAGGAGGGGTAACAAATTTAGTTATCTGTGCTTTTGAAATCCATTTTTTCATGAGTTGTCTTCTTCACAGTATGTTCAAATAATGTTAGACCCTCCTTGATCTCAAGAATGCCTTTCAGTCTCCTGATAACAAGGGAATCAATTAAGAAGAGTGGAAAAAGAAGGGTCCCCGACGGGTTTTTTCATTCCCTTCTTAGGTCACGGTCAGATTTATGCAAGAGAAGAAGTGATCTGAAAGGAGGAGGAGCAAATTCTCTCACTTTTTTTCATGAAATCCTTTAGATGATGATTTTCATAACCAATAAACTCAAATGACGTAGGACAGGTTTCTACAGACATCCTGAAAACCTCACACTTTGAATTAAAATGAACAGTTGCTTGCACCCACCAAAGGATTATCTCATTTACATTTTCAAAAGGGATTATAGTGCCTTTAAAGGACAAGCATCTTTTGGGCTAATTAATTTTCTCAGACTAACTTGCAATGTATGGTGAGCACTTGATTAAATATTAATACAGGGTACAGGGTCATAGTTTTTGCAATATTCTAAATCTGTTAGCGTATTGTCAGAGGGTTCAAAATATAAGTATATGCGTGAATGAGGTTTTTTGTGTGTGTATATTTATGTGCTGTGGGAGAAGAGAGAAAATAAAGAGGACTAACAGACATTTGCAGTATCTGGCTCCTGCTGGGGAATACAAGGAAGTTTGAAGTAAGTGAGCATAACGCGACACACTTAATCTCCATGGGTAGAGAGATATGGTTTTCGAGTCTAGAAATTTCTGAACATTATGCACAGATATATGCACAGATATAGGATGTTTAGTGTAAGCTTTCCACATAAACATTCAAAACCCATCAGGCTGAAGAATGTGATACTTTAGATCAAGGAAAAGCCCCACACTACCCCCTAGTGATCAAAGTTTGGTGACCTCCAAATAACAGAAAACACAGTAAGTGGACTTTAGATCACAAGAACAAAAAAATGCCCAGGAGCGATGCAAGTCACTGCTGGTGTTCTTTACTTAAGATCCTTTTTATAGTAGAAGAATAAAGCAATGGCTGTCGAAAGGCTGCAACTTCCAATTCCTTGGTCTGAAGCCTCAGTCTTAGTAACCAAACAAATATAAAAATGTATATATTCAGAAGGAGAAAAAACCAAAACCTCAGGGGAGATATCTCAAATGTTAGGATTTGTAAAAATAAAATAAAACAGAAGGGTTTATCGCGGCCTTATAGTTGCCAAAAGATGTTTTTTTCAATTTTGTGAGCTATTTGCGTTGTTCGGGTGTATTGATTTAGCAGATATCATAAGTGCACTTATTTCTTAACTTTACATAACCTTGAAATTATACAAACCAATAACCAGATCTATATGTATATACATAGTAAAACTGAGAGTAAGTAAGCACTCATTTATGCATCTGAGACCAGAATCTGAATCTTAAAGGAAAAAGGAATCACCACCAACAATTTCAGTATGACTGTAGAGAATTTCACCATGTTTCACTAAAGTAATTAAGAACGTATAAGCAAGGGCAGGGCAAATTCTAAAAAAAAAAATCAATGAAGCAATTCACATTTTTAAAGTTGAAAAGTAACTAAACCAGGGCTTTTTTTAATCTAATAAAAATGTACCAAGATAAAAATGAAAAGTGTTCTAGCTTCAATTTGCCTTGCCATTTTTTCTTTGAGTGATAAAGCAGTCAGTTCTTTTGGATTCTCTAACTAAAAAGAAATCGCAAACTTATTTACAGAGGTTCTCTGAGTCTGATTCTGCTTTTACTGACACAGATTTTATGTCCTATTCACAGGCGCATAACTGCATCAGGTATGCTCTCTCACACATTACTCAGAAAAAAAAGCCCTACAAAATCAAGATCCTTCAATATCTTTTGCAGAAGAGTTATTAGTTATCCTCACCAGATTTCAATATGGTTAATTGCGGTCGATCCATTGTATTCTAAATTTTACATTAAATTTATTTGCACAGTATCTCAGAACATCTCGAGGCAATGCATGAAGTCCCATCTATAAGCTGTATTTCTCTCTCCTTCCCAGAGGACACCCCTTAAGGTCATCTTTTTTATTCTTTATTTTCTTTAGTAAGTTCTGCACATCCTCTTTTCTTTTGTTGCAGTTGTGGGAAGATTAGTCCTTGCAGCTGAAAACGTCACAATATGTAGGAAAGGGAGATATCGAAAGAGCTAGCAGCTCTTAGATTAGAATCATCAGGACCATGGGACACTAAATCTGATGTTCTGTTTCATGATAGGCCACCAGTGTAAGACAGACCATGCAGGAAGCAGCCAACATTATGATGGAAAACATCCAGAGGAAAATAATGCTAATAGGAGGCGGGAAAGTGAAACAAAATCAAGCATTCAAGATTTCTTAGAGCAGATGTACTTTTCATTGAGACTGAGCAAGATTATGTTAACAGGAGAGCAATAACTGAGGCAAACAGTAATATCAAGATGTTAAGGAAGACTGGAGGAATGAGAATGAAAATTCACAGCATCCAAAAGGAGAAAAGGCTAAAGAAAAATAAAATGCACGCACTGAAACCATTTTGGTGGTGTTTCAGAGCCACAAAAAAATCCAAAATAATGGTTGGTGTAAATACGGTTTAAAAAAAAATAGGCAAAAATCAATATAAATCTGAGAAAAAATCAAATGTGTTTGAAGAAAAGGAACGTCTATTAGATTTCTTATAGTCTAAAGGCCTTTCCAGAAGTGCATGCTGACCAAAATTATACACTACTTTTAATATTAGATTATTCATTAGGAGTTAATAGGAAACAAAAATGAGTAAAGCTTTGCTGATCCTGTGTCTTTATTACAAAGGTCAATTTGGGGGCCTATTTCTAGCACAATTATTGGAAAAAAGAGCGTAAAGGACTGATCCTTGGCCCCAAGGCCAAGTGAAACAGACTGGATCACACCCAAACAGCTTAGGGCTACCTGTCTCTCTAGAGAAGATGTGTTAAAGAAAATTAACTGAAGCGGTCCAAAAAAGAACTGGGGAATAAGTTGAAAATTAAGCTTGTAGGCACTCAGGATTGTAGTGCTTGACTCTTCTGACTTGCATTTAGCTGTGTAGACATATCTAGAAGCTCTGTAATAAATTATAAAAGATGGCAATGACTTTACCCCAAAACAAAGCAATTTAAAATGAGGAGGAATTTTTTTTCCAAGGCACATACTGCATATTTGCACAGACAATGTAGGATGAAGATAATGTGTGAGGACTGTGTGTATTTAAGTTTCATGATAAACATAAATAGTTGACAAGCTATTTAAGGTCATAACCAAAAAAGGTTCATAGTAACCAAGAGAGGAAAAATTTCTAGCTTTAAATGTCTATCAGAGACAAAATGGGATATCTAATCTATAACAACCTGAAATTAAGGCAATCTTGATTTATGAGATAGAAAGGGAGTAGTAGGTAGGAGGAGTAACAAATGTATTCATTTTAGTAGACTGACCTGCTCAGTTATTAAAATCTTTTCAGTCCCTCATGAAACTCTGACACAGCACCAGGAAGTCTAAGGAATTCGTACTTGTCATGCTCACAGGTACAACTCTAAGAATAAACAAGTAGTATATACATTTTAATTATTAATCCCTTTCCTTCTCACCTCCCTCGAGATTGATTTGTATCTGTTTCCATCTTCTTATATCTATATTTATTTTGTTTCTTACACACATATTTAAATTTAATCTGATTATGTCCTTAGGCTTGTTGTTGATAATTAAACCCACGTATTTTATTCCCTAAAGCATACATTGCAAACTCTGTCTCTAAAAACTATCTGAAGCTTCTCCTTGATCTCAGTAAAATTATAGGTTGGTTTCCTTTCTGATTCATTTTGTATTGGGCATGCTTTTAGACTTTTTAGCTGAGGTAAATATGCATTCCTACCTTTAATTCTAAAGCACTTTTTCTGATTGATGTCAAGTGGCTATTTGACCTGTAGTTCAAACCTGTTAGCAAAGATGGGAATGGTAATCAAGTGCCAGTTGTGCCTGGATCTGTGGGGTTTTTTTCTTTTTTTTTGTTGGGTTTTTTTTACTGCTAAACTTATTAGTTACCTACCTGCAATGTATCTTACTGGAGCAACCAGAGGGTTAAGATTTTCAGAAAAAGGACAGGATGGAAGAAGGGAAGTGGACAGTAAACTTAGGTATCTAGTCAAATACATAAAACCAGAGAACGTTTTTCACTACCATTATGATTTCTTACACTGTTCTAAGCTTTAAAAATTCCAGCATCGGGGATCTTCTAGATGGCACTATATAGATAGATCAGTAGCAGACCTTAAACCTCAATTACCCATTTAAATTGGCATATTGGAGGCAGAGGAACTGTTCAAACAAACAATGCTTCCAAAACATCTAGGAATTGGTGGTATTGTGATTTTATGGTTAAAATCTACTCTTACTTCAGCCTTCACCAGATGATGCCATATTCATCCATCCTGAAAGAAAAGACTGCTTAAACCATAGTCTTTGGGCCCTGTACAAATTTCTACATGGCATATGAATGCCCGGGGACATCTTTCTGGATAAACACAGAATTTATTTGAAGTAAGTACATCACTAAACACGTATGTTTGGCAGAGACTTCAGAAAATGCATATGTACCCAGAAACATATATTTTTCTGGTTCTACCAGCTGTATTAAATGAGAGATAAAACTTCTTTCTGTGTTCCTTTTTATTCTTGTATCATTAGATCTTCACAGCTAAACTACAAAGGTAGTGTGTATAAAAGCATATGGGTCAGTGAACATTCCAGGTTTACAATACAGAAAGTTAAATAACTTCACTCAATATCATCACTAAAGGAAAATATTTTCATATATTTGTTTTTCTTTCCCCTCTATGTGTTGTATGGCTCTGTTTTGATATGCTATGCAAATATGTATACCACACCTTTTGGAATCTGAGACCTTACGTTGTGATATTTTGATCCTTTAAATAGAATCATAGAATCATAGAATCACAGAACCATAGAATGGTTGGGTTTGAAATAGACCTTAAAGCCCATCCAGTTCCAACCCCCCTGCCATGAGCAGGGCCACCTCCCACCAGACCAGGCTGCTCAAAGCCCCATACAATCTGACCTTGAACACTTCCAGGGAGGGGGCATCCACAGCTTCCCTGGGCAACCTGTGCCGGTACCTCACCAGCCTCAGCATGAAGAATTTTTTACTAATGTCTAACCTACATCTTCCCCCTTCCAGTCTAAAGCTGTTCCCCCTCATTCTATCACTACATGTAAAAAGTCCCTCCCCAGCTTTCTTGTAGGCCCCCTTCAGGTACTGGAAGGCTGCCAAAAGGTCTGGAATTGGATAGATACTTGCGGTTACTCTATTTTGCCTTTTCCTTCATCTCCTTATTCAATAGAATCTGAAGAAAAGATCTATGAGAAACTCTGAGAACGGTATTTGTAATGGCAGCTAAAGAAGACACTATCATGGGGGACAGCAGTTTCAAGAAGAATCTCAGCAGAGTTTTACCATATGTCTCAGTTGTATAGACCTGTATGTCTTAACATGAATGACTGTTATCTAACCTGAGCACACACCATGAAATCCATATCTGACACCTTTAACAATAACACCTGTAAATGCTGCTTGTAAAAGCTCAATTTTATGGAGATGTGTGAGAACATTAACACACAGTAGAACTTAGTGTACCATCTATAAAGTTCAATATTGTGCAGGTAGCAGATTGATAGCTTTGCTTCCTTGAAAAAAATCCTATGAAGATGAGAAGAACGAGGACGTTGTTGAACATCACCAGGGAGGTGATCTGTACAACATATCGTGACCAGTGTGAAGGGGCTCATCTGGCACTGCATCACCTGGGCTTCCCAGTATCAGAAAGGATGTAAGATCACTACTTGTATTAAAGCAATTAACCAGTTTTGAATGTCCGTGCCTTTGTTATAGCACAGATCCCAAAGGATCCCAAAATAACTGGCACCTCGTTGGTGCAAATCAGTATTGAAGAAGAACTAAAGGAAAGTGAGCCTGACACTGCAGAAAGCACTATTGAGAAACATGTAGGCTTTTTTCCCTAGTAATGTCCCTTGAATATGAGTGCCCCTGAAGCATCCATGATATTGTCATTATTTGCTTCCTTTTGTGATTTTTTTTTTTTTCATTTAACTGTTCCAAATACCATTATACACTGGACACCCCTGAGCTGATGATGTCATCGGACAGATTGTCAGTAGTGAGCGACAACGCTCCCACAGAGCCATGGCCCTAGTAGTGAATGCCAGAAATTCTGGACTTTCTTTGTATTCAGTCCACAGCTGTTATAATACAACACAATAGCACTGGAGCAAAAGATGTTACACTGATTTTCAAAGATGTACAAAATACATAGGCTCTTTTTTTTTTTAATGAAAAAGGACTGGAATTGCACAAACTTAAAACATAGCTGAACACAAGCGACTAAGATCTTACGGCTCTTCAGTTACTCTATGAGCAGCAAATCCTACAGTTCCTTCCTCATATATTAAGTCTGGGTTTCTATAGCCATAGTGGAATCCTGACAATAAAATTCCTGCAAATATTTTAGAAGTTGGGATATATGAGGAGCCAGGAGTTCAAATTCAGGAGTGACTAGTGACTAATGAGCCATTAGCCTTTTTATCTAGAAAATTTATGCGGCTACTTAGCATATTTCTTTGTCCACAGTTTTGAAGGGCCTGTGTCACAGAATTCTTTTGAAAATATCTCAGCCATCACAATTCTACACTTGATTTTATGATCATCTTGAATATCATGGATACCCAATTTTATGCCACCTCAGCAGCAAACACTATGGCTTATCTTGAAGGTAAAACATGAATGTGAACATAGAGCTCCCCTGTTTGTCCCAGCTGGAGAGAAACAACAAAGCTTTCCATCAAAGACATATTAAAAGAAGGGTTTCAGCAGGTAAGCTAAGGGTTAACTTCCTTCCCAGAACTAAACTGCAACATGTAAATAGTATCTTAAAGTATAAGAACAATGCTAAATAATGCATTGGTGTAGACAATACGTTACGGTTACTAACATCGCATATCCTGATTTGAAAGGAATTGGAGAGGGAAAGAATATGATTCTGAAAGAAACTTCTTCCTTTTGCCTTCCCTCTGCTCCCTATGAATGCTGTATCGTGGAGAAAGTGGTATGTGTCAGGTGAATCATGGTGAACGTAGCCATCGGTGGCTTGGGAAGACTACAGTCCTCACACTCAGAGGAGTGTTAGCACTATGATTAGGATTTAAAACAGAGCTGGTCCTGGAAAGAAACCCTAGGGACAGCCAAGTTTTAAGAAGAAGTTTTAATATCATTGTTGCTACTGTTGTTTCCAAGTTTCCAATGAAGACAAATCCCAGGAAAGTAGAAACTAGAGAAACGCTCAGGTCTTGACGTGAAGAGGTTATGGACTCAAACACTGTGTTACCACCTGCACAGGGACATATTATCAATATGTGGTGATCTCAAGAGACACACTTCTGAATTTTAGTTGCTATGTATATGTCAGAGCTCAGGAGAGAGCAAAAGCCAGGTTTAGATAACTCAGCAATAGGGGTTTAGGTCATGCCTTTGTCTGTGTTGCTTTAATTAATTTCAGTGAACAACACCTTAGGTTATACTTAATGCCTTATTTACCCAAACACTGCTGAATTGAATTTGGTGAGCATGAGATGTGTATGAGAGAACTTCACAGAGGTTCTCAGAAGGATGACCTGTTTGTCAAAAATGTTCTGAATGTTCTCTGCAATTCTCTTTTTTTTCCTTCTTTTGAAGTGTTCAGAATTAAGATTTCATTTGAGATATGCTGTGAGTTTAAATATTGTACTAAAAATCATTTATTGTAAACCAATATTCAAAGCCAAATTTTGCTCTGATTTCTGCCACATGAAACTACCCTGTCTTTGTAGCTATAGTGTGAACAAAAAAGTTCAGCATCAGAGCTTATTCACCTTCCAAAAAAAAAACGCTTAGCATAGACTACACGTGAAGAATTTATGAATGCAGTGTATCTGAGGGTATCCCCTTAGCCTAACGTTTTGATATTTGCAAATTGTTTGCAAAAAATCTTGTGTTCTGTTTGAGAGAGTAAGATAATAGATATTTCTAATTGTTCATTGCTTTTACTCTCAAAATTCACAGAAAGAGACAGTGTCCTCCTGTGTCTTGATATTTTGATTTTTGTAAGGTAACAAAAAATATCGAGTGTATGGTGCTAACTGCAAGTGTGTGATCTGTGGTAAGTTTTATTAACTAAAAACGGAGCTGTTTATTGGTTTTGATCACATCTCTTTGTACCACTGACAAAATACGCAGAAAGTACAGAGAACAAGGCAAGCTACTCACTAAGTTTGGTTCTAAGAATATTTTGATCTGGAATGTAGGTGATTGTGATTCAGCATAAAAGGTAGCTGTAAGCCATTCAATATTCTTTCACTGGAAAGGAAAAGAAAGGAAAGGGAAAGGAAAATCATCCAGCCTTCTAAATTACACATCTTCTTCCTAACTTCAGTGAGATTCATTTCTACTTTCTCTTTAGTCTTTGTTAAAAAAGAAAAAGAGAAATTTAATGATACTATTTCATTATACTGCTATCAGTTACATAAAATATCTTTGTTTAGAGGCCTAATAAAATTGGTCATATAAAGAGGAAATGAGATTTTTAATGTAAAATGAAGCTGACAGTGCTCTTCTATTACTATGGTCTTATTAGGGAAAAATTCTCTGACATCTGTTTATCCCCTGCAGCCAACCTTGTATTCAGAATACAGTAATTGATTCACAGCATCCACTAGGGATCTAACTGGCTCACTTTTCCACACCGCACTACACAGGTATCTCTGCAGCTAATTCTGAATGTACATCTACATCGTTATCTCCTGGTGAACTGTGACCCGAAACACTTTGGAGGCCCAGATGAAAGTGCTTCCTCACCCCTCCAGTGCTGGGGGTGCAGGCGTTTCTGCAGCGCAGCAATTCACCCAGGACACCCAATCACAACCAGCCCCTTTGAAGCCCTGCTCAGCTGGGAGACAATGAATGATTCATGGCTTCTCTACACACACTAAAGGGGGAAGAGCAAAGCTAGTGTGTATTATTCAGGACTGCATCCTCAATAAGCCTCCGTGTTCAGCAAATTGCTACAACATTTTCTGCTTAGTCCTCACCTGTACACAACATCTCTTTTTGTGCACAACTTTCTCATTTAACAAAGATAGGCTGATTATCCAGGAGGCTGTGTTAATTAACATCAATACAAATAAAGAAGCCTGGTGTCAGCGCGTAAAACCAGCGTTCAAAGGATTATAAGGAAATTAAGTACAAATGATCATAATTTTACAATGACTGACTTATGATTTTTTTTGTTGCTGTTTACCCACTTCCATTTCCACTACAGTAACTGTCATCACACAGGCCAATTTAGAATCCGGTTTAGTTATGGGTTTCAGACTCCATAAATATCTTAGATGAAAACTATTAACTCCAGTTCAATGCTGGAGCAACCAAATGTCACAGCAGCTGATGTTTACAACTAATACTTGCAAAGGAACTTCTGAATTTGCATGCATGGAGGTAGTAGAGAAAGATGTCACTTCAGTTGTATTATAGACCCACTCAAAGAAAGATTCCCAGTACAAAATGTAATAATGGCTGAAATAACAAACGCTTTCCTTTCAAAGACCTCCATATATACTCGTGCCGGTGGGATCACAAGGTTGCAGATTTACACCAGCCTTTCCACACTGTTCACATAGGCTGCCTGGACACTTACAGGGTCAGAAGTTGAAAGCCCTGCTTCTTAAAGGTGAAATTCAGAAAGTGACAAAGGGAAAAGGTAAGTCTGTTCTCATTGTCCTCTTTTCTTCATTGCTGGCGCACAGAGGAGTTAGCACAACTAAAAGTTGTTCATGAGAGAATGATACAAAGTGCTAAGAAAGCAGAGAATTAAATAAACTGGTTTTATAACTACAGTTGCAGCTTTGCAAGTTTTCAAGATGCTTGTCTTCAGAAATCACATACAGTTTCTCATCATCAATTTCTCTTATTTTCAAGGACAATAATTATTAGATTATTCAATTAGATAAATACAAATCTACAAAAAAACCCCGGTGGTACTTATCACTTATGCAATGGGATTTCTTCCCTTCTGAAGGCACTATTGTAAGAATTATGGTGCACTTATTATTCATAATTTCATGTCATATACTTCGGTATTTCCTCGTATTTGATCCCATCCCATCCCATCTTTGACAAAGATTATATTGTCATGGGTAATGTGTAGCCCATTAACTTTCAGGGGACTAACGCATACAGTAAGGTAAGAACATTGCCAAATGACACCACTATTTCACATCCAAGCCTTTCTGTGGTTGCATCTATTTAAATGACAGACTTCTGGCATGCAAGTGTTACCTTACTATGCATTTAATAACCAGCCCTGTGCTTACATTGATGTGAAAATAAGGTAACATGCACAGGAAGCACAGTTAAGAAGGGAGGTTACTTGGAATTCTGCTATTGACATTGTAGAAATTCTTTATTAATATTATTACAAGTATTAATCCTAAAAGCATCCTTACAATAAGATCAAAGTAAAATACTGCCATATACAGCAACAAAGAAACAATATGATGTTGCTACCCCTGCAGCTCAACACTTCTAGTCTGTCATACAGAAATGTGATTTCAAAAAGTGGACTGGGACTTTTGTATTCAGTATGGTAACTTTGCCTTTTCTTCCCATGAAAAGGGTCTGGTTTACTTCAGTTAAGCCCTGATTTAAGGAGGTGTTTAAAACATGTTCCACCACACGGAACATACACTGATAGGATTGGACTTCCTATAGGAAACGTAACTGTGATTATCTTTAAAACATGAGAGAAGGTGGAAGAGGAGCCATTTATAGTTCTTTAGGGACAGCAAGTTTCAAGGAAACACTGTCTTCCTCATGAGATGCAAGCACACTAGGTTACAGAGACTGATTCCTTGCTGGTGCTCCTCCTGGCCTTGTGAACCTTGTACCTTATTTTACTGTGGTCCAGTTTCAGTAGCAATCAAGAGTTCTTGGACAATAGGAGATGTGGATGGAAAGCAAACTTAATTCATGTCATTTATAGCCTGAAGAATTAGCCACAGAAATGAAACGCACCACCTCTGCGCTTTGAAAGGAGAGAACCTCCTCAATGCTGTCCTAGACGAGCAAGAATTGCATTTGAGCGAAGATTTTGCAAGGAGACAAGAAGCACTTGCTTTGCTGTCCTAGTACAATTTATGAACTCAGCAAACGGGCAGACTGCTGTTCCTTACCACTTTGTTATGGGATGATGGCCTCTGACTCAACATGTGGGATTTTAGCATTACTTTCTGAGGTGCTTAACTCTGCTTGTCTAGAACACAGAGAGGATAGGCTTTTAATTATGGATTGTGTGTATTCCAAATGCAGACCAGATATACAGAATTTGCAGTCCTGCAGGTCAATTCAATTTTTTTCAATAATTTTGTGCAAAATAATATAGCCTCCTTGCTCACAGTTAAGTAGCTCCAACTAACATCATTAGGTTCATCTGTTCAGAAACAATTGACCTGAGATGAGACTCATACTTGAAGGATAAAACAAAAGAGAGTTTTCTGCACTAATCCTTTGGAGTTTAAAAAGCAATGAGTAAAACGATAACAGTGGCTAGAAGACAACTAACCAAACAGAGGAATTTTATAAACCATACCAGGGAACAGTCAAGGCAAGCTACAATTCAGCATGGCTTTGTAAACATATATAAATACATGTAAACATGTATATGGAGAGATTATATGTGTAATAGGCTTTTTTAATATCCAAAGCCAAAAATGCTGGTGAAAAGGCATCTAAAATTCATTGGCTGGATATCCTAAATTCTGGGAGATACAGCTTGCTCCTTGCTTTCTTTTTACTCCCTGAGAATGCCTTCCTGTCTCTGATCCAACAGAGAAAGGCAAATCTCTGGCCCCTGCTGAGCTAATCTATATTTGGTGATTAGGGCATCCTAATCCCAAAATGTGCATGGAAAAATATCCCTTCAAACCCCTTCATATTAAGTTAGGCTGTCTAGGAGATATCTGTAATTAGATCAGTTTTCCAATCCCAAAATTGTTACATAAAAGTCACCTCTGTGTTCGAACTTGGCTCTTCTACTAAGTATACGCAGTGTTACACTCAGGGCAAGTTCTCGCATTCTACCTATGATGTTAAAACCTATTATGAGGTATTGCTCCTATGCATTGTTTAGAGAAATTAGGCCTAATTTAGGTACTTGAATTGTATCTAAGGGTAAGACAACTGAAGATCAGGCAATGCAGCACTCAGCTCTGAAGCGTCACATCCCATTTTTAGATATAGTTTTAAGAGTTAAAGGCTTATATCTCTGCTGAACACAGCAAGCCCGACATCCAAGCAGTAGCTAGGGACTAGGACTGAGCTGGGATTTAAACGCATTAAGATTGATCAAATGTTAGCCACTGAAATAGATATTCTAATGTAAATTATAACTCATTAGTTGAGCATTTTATTGTAAAACCTGTTTCTAAGCTTTTTCAATTTAATACACAGTTAATTTCAGCATATCCAGTTAGCTAGACATTCATTTTAAGAATATATTCAACTTAGATTTCTACCAAATTTAGGCCCTAAATTAGTAATTAATTTTAGTCTATAATTTTATTTTATACTGGTTCTGTAACTTTAATGGCACAAACTGCTAAACCTTTAAAGGATTGAATTAGATACAGCTTTATCATTCAATTTAATAATGCCCCTATGAAAAGATTTTACCTAAAATCACAATTAGACTGAATTCTGAACAATGAAATTAATTATTCAAGCTTCTCAGAATTACATACAGACTAGAATTATGACTGAGAAGAAATCATTGCTACTGATTTGTAAAATTGTGCCTTTTCATTGTAATATACTTTGTGACTTGGATGTCCTTTCCAGTTGTCTTCCACCATATATAAGTCTGTAAAATTTTTCTACTGGGGAGGCCAACTTTTTTTCTTGGTTCTTCAGTGAGATGCAGAATATACAAAAGAATGCCAGTTGATGATATTACCCAAACATTAAACCACTGAAAATAGTAATAAGAATACAAAAGACAATAAAGATTACTGAAAATATTCAATTGTTTGTTAGATTATACCACTCTGAAAATTAGTTTCAGGATCAAATTAAGGATGTGGACATAATCCACTTCTTATTTATCTCAGGCTTCCTAGAAACCTAGATTCCTCAGATCAAGTTTTCTTCACCTCTGGCTTTCAACTGAGAGCAAAAGAAATATTGGGGCCCTCTAACAGCATAAACAGATGAGAGAGAAAAGCTAAATTTTCTTCTTTTTCTATTTTAATTTTTATTGGTTTGCATTTGAGTGTTTAACAAAAAAGTGTCTATGTTGCCTTACATCTAAGATCTGAAACTTAACAAGTATCATTATGCATATATTCACAGTTATTTAAATAAGCAGTACAGTACTTATTTAAAATGTTAATATGTAGGTTGAGATGATTTGTCTGTGAATTTGGTGTCTACAATACAGGCAGCTGTAGTGGGCCAGTGAACCTAGGCTCTCCTTTTTAAACTATTGCAAATAAACAGGTACTGCTAGTGCTCATCTAAATTAGTCTAGGTATCTCCTTTTGGTGAGATATTCCTACCTCAGGTCACAGTGCCAGGAAGGTGATGATTCAGCTCAAGTAGACAGCTCTGCAGGGTTCTGAATCTATGATATTATATACATTTTTAGTTGTCATACTGGGATGAAAAAATGTTTTGAGAATGGCTCTAAAAGAAGGAAACATGCAAAAAAAAGACAGAAAAGGCTGCAAGTAAAAGAAGCCAATAGGAAATAAAGTGCATGCATAAGAAAAGGACTCTAAACACATGGAAATCTGGAGGGAAGGTGGAAAGTTACCGCATCAAAGTGAGGAGTAGGAACCATATAGAGGGAAGTGACATGAGATACACAGTTGGATCTAAGAAGTTCAGAGCCATCAAGTGGAAAACAAAAAGCTTCAACTTGATGGGAAAGCTAAAGGTAATCTAGTGAAAGAACTAGAAGAGGAGAATCTCACCAGACCACAAGCAATCAAGGACTGCAGATTGCTGCATTTGAGTGTCACAAACGTAGAAACTCCACAGAGCAGGAACTTGCAAACATAGGAGGGAACAATGCAGACCAGAGAGTCTTACAGTACATCGTATGTGTGCATCCCTTCAGAAGGTACTGTGGCTTGAGATTCAAATCTTCCCCTAGCTACAATCGGTTTTAGAAGATGAAAAGGAGAGATCTTCACTAGCAGCATGAGAAAAAAAGTTGTTCAAATATTTTTTGCTGCCTTTCTCTTTCGACCTTATTGTTCACTTTTTTTCTTTAAAAATTTTCAGTCCATTTGGCATTCATGGTCATCTCCTGCCTCTAAGCAATTGAACAGCTTAACCAAACCACTGATCACTGAAATACTCTTGTCTAAGCAAGCACAGTAGGGGATTCTGAGTAAAGAAACCCGTCTTTGTGACAGTAACTTGTTCTTTCAGGGTAAAAAAATGGGGAAAAGACTAATGAAAAGAAACTTAGAACAATACACGAAAGGATAAGCTTAGTCTGACACAGAAAGAGAAATTCCTTGTGTGTAAAGAAGACAGAGAAAAGTACTTTAAAAGAAGCAGCTTGTTATACCCTCTTTCTTGTTTCCCAAAATTTCTGAAAACCGCTACACCATTTCCAGAGTCCTTAGCACATCAGTCACCAAACTCTTGCAAAAAGACTCTTACGCGTGCTCACAATTGTGTAGGCCACCGTGATATTTCTGTGGATCTTTTACTGGTACGTTTACTCTTTCTTACGCTGGCCAATGTGCATGAATAATAAGTGTAAACTACAGCGCTACACAATTCTGATGCAGCTTCCTAAAACTGTAATACTGTCTTAACACTGCAAACAGAACTATTTTAAATTCACCATTCCTGTTGCATCTTTTGAGGACATCTACTAATAGCCAGTAGTACCAAAAATCATTAGGTGTGTGATGTCCAAGGAATACGACCTTTCTTTTAATTAATTAGTATGTAAGTGATGGAATATTTTGCAATCTATACGATTAAAGCTATCAAGTCATTTATATACATGAAAAATAATTTACAAATATACAAGCAAACAAAATATTCACAGGATGCTAAATGCTGGTAGTGTAAAGAATGAAAAGAATCAAACTTGTTAGTTTCATGCCACATTTTATTTCATAAAATTTTATGAATGTGCATAATTTCCTAACAAGAACACTTCTCATCAAAACAATTACAATTATAAATTTGTTAAAGTGCATATTTGTCTCATTGTGACAAAACTAAATTCTGTTAAAATGAGACTAATAAAATTTAAATTATTAAAAATTGGGATAGCAAAGGCACAAAATCCTTCATAAAATATCTAATAGACAAAATGGCAATACAGATGAGATATCAGTGCTCACAATAAAAAAAAAAAAAGGACCAGTAGTCTGGTCAGGATGTCAAAGGAAGTTTAGATTGGGCATGTAAATTACAATCATTCAGGGAAGGCAAAAGTAAAAAAAAAAAACCAGCAGCAAAGATGTATCTTGAACAGTGTCCTGAACAATGCGTTGCAAACATAGTGTATTGGTCAATGCACATGCATGTATTATAATTTAGATGTTTCAATGCCACACAAATACAGAAAGGTCACAATAGTTGTAAAAAAGTCAAGTCAGGTGTTGGCGAAACTAAAACCTCTCCTTCTCTTTCAGCAAGCCTTAGCTTTCCGCTTACTTTTTCTCTAAACCTTTTCTGGATGAACTTTCACATTTCTGTGGAATAAGGAGTGATTTCACACAGCACTAGGCAAAAGTTCACCTTTGGAAAAGTATGCGAAGAAAACTTCAGAACATTTTGAAGTCTGAATTAGTGCTCCTCACTCTGAACCAAGGTGCTAAAGCCAAAGAAGGAGAAAAAAAACAATATTGATTTTTCTTCAGAGAAAAAAATAGTAGCTGCATTTCTACTGATCCCTATCTGCTGAGCTTTCCCTTTCTGGGGCTATGCCTGTGCCTGCAAAATCTAGACTATGAGCTGTATCAGGTCAAGCTGTTAGGAACAGTTACTTCACACGATGTTCAGGGACCTATTTTGTGTATCCTTGGCAACAGTCTGCCCTCTCATAGGGGACATTCTTTATTGTTAATTAATCTCAGTACCTAGGCTTGTATAAACAATGCCGTGAAGATGTTCTTACTGGATCTTTCTCAGCCCACACACACTAATTTTTGTTTAGCTGTGCGTATGAACTGCAATAAAAAGATCCCTACCCCGCTGTGAATGAGTTGACTCCAAAGCTGAGCACAGGAGAACAGTGTTAGGACACTGCTGCCCAGTTGAGAAAGAGAAGGTTTGGCCATGGTGTTGCACTGGTCGGAGTGTCCTGCCTTTGTGGTTCAGCTTAGTCCTTCACACTGGCGCTTTGCGCTATGTACCAGCCCACTGAGAGTTAGCGGGATTTTTGATGGAGACACATCAATGGAAAACATCCACAGGAGTATGAGCTCATTATTCAGGTTCCCTTTATGAATTAGTGGTAGTTACAGTGAGAAGAGTCAGATCACATGTATGGCTGCAGCAAAAGGTTAGTGAGGCCACAGCCTGGAGGAGGGACCTCCTTCGGTAACAGAAATTGAAAAATTGCAACGTTTATAAATAATAAATCTAAGTTTAATGTAGCCAGCCCCTATCAATTAAAATCAAATAGGCAATTGAATTTGCAATATTGGTCATTATAGGAACATTTTGATAACCCAAATTCAAAATCAAGGATTCACTTCATGACCAATGAAGCAAGAGTAAATTGTTCAAAAGGAAGGAACTTTGTCCTGAATACTAAGAGCTTCAGAAATTACACCACTAAAAATCTCTTTAAATATGTGAAAATCATTTAGATAAAGACCATATTTAACTTCTTCCCACCATCTGAAAGTATTTCTTTAAGAGATCTACACTTAATTTCATTAATTTGGAGACGAAAGTTAAAAGGCAGATGCATAACACTGACATCTTTATAAAATATTTAACAAAGGTATCTGTCGAGGTTTTCTTTAGTTTTTTTCACACCATAAGCTTCCATCTACTACTTGACATAGCAAAAAAAAGAGGATCTGAGCCAAATGGAAAGAGCATATCAGATCTCCAGAAATCAAGTCACTAGAGAGCAAAATCGTTTTCTGACTTTCAGATGTGTGAGATAAGAAAAGAGCATTGTCAACTTCTCACCAGATAAATAGGAGAGTTTTTAAGCATTCTTGTGTCCTTTTTTTTTACCAGTGTTAAATCTTATCTGTGAAATCGAACAACTGAAAATCATTAGCATTGAGAATGGGCTAGATTCCCCTCACAGAAAGTAATTCAGAACAGGTAGGAATTATTTCAGATAGTCTTGATGGAGAAAAGGTGAGTAGGCTGAGTTGAATTTCCTCTTCTAACATGCATGAATGCTTTATAAACTGGTTAGAAACATATCTGGAATGAGTAAAGGCCCACAAGTCTGAATAATACTCAATAATAATTTAAGGGGCACAGGAAGACGGCAAAGGGGGTGAACCAGGTTAATCAATTAATCTTCTCTAGCAGCATGTTAATTTGAAAGGAAGGAAAGCATCATTTCAAGAGAAAGGGGTTAGACTTCAGTAATTTGAACTTATTAGGCTTTTCATGTGGGAGAATTTACTATATTCAAGAATTATCCTGATGCATCAAGCCAATATCTTAAAAAGAAATATAAAATACATACTTAAAAGTACATAGAAATGTGCACATATAGGAGTGTTCAAATATAAATTTTATTAGCACACGTATAGGTTGATGGAATATCACCTCTGCCTTTTCTTCCTAAGTATTTTCTAGTGTACATTAAATGTCTGTAATTCAGAGTCACATAACAAAATGCAATCTATGCAAACAAAGCCTGCAAAAAACAGTAGCTCGTGTATGCATTCAAGTCACCGTGTCTCTACTTTTTACCTGCATTAGTCTTAAAGGTTGCCAAGCAAATTTCACGTACTATGGAAATGAGTAAATTTTTAAAAAGTCTTGACTTGATAAATCACTGGTGTGACATTTAAATCTAGCATGTCCCACTATCAAAAGCTGTGCTCCAATTAAACAAACATTCTCATGATCTGAAAAGCCAGAGACGATCTTGCAGTAATGGACCTTCAGTAAAAAAGCTATAATGCCTCCTAATCAATGGACCAGCGCCTAGGCAAAGGCAAAAATGGAGTATTCATTTTAAGAGAATGGAAAATCATTTTTCCCTAACAGCAGCAATGAATGGTCACAGTGCCAGCCACTTTCCTAGGAGTCATGCTTCTACCACATATAAATTAAATTATGTGCCTTGATAGATGACATTTCAATAGAAGCAATAAGTGGAGGCATTTTAGAGCAGAAGCTGCTCTTTTCTCCTCTTCACATAACATCCAATATTATTGCGTGTTACATTACCGTAACCATCTGCCTTTGGAGCCTGTTGCATGTGTTATTTAATTATTTTGTCATTTACTAGAATTATACTCCACACAGAGGGTTTTCATCCCAACTACCTTATATTAATTTGAAGTCATTGGTCTAAAGTACCATTGCAGGGAGGACTTCAGATAACAGACTGTATTGAAACAAGCACTTCTAACAGGCTATTGAATTTTCCAAAGGAAATACGAGTTCATTTTGAATGAGTTGGCTTTCTGTACATACCTGTAAGAAACTTCTCCAGAATTTTACTAGTGCCAATGCAGGAATATTTCTGAATATGCACACTGTAATAAGATTAAATATGCTTTTACTTTAGCAGCATATATCACGCAGAACTGTTACACAACTTTTTGGTCAAATGCTAATGAATGAAATCCCTCACTGCTTCAAATACAAAGTGCACCCTGTTTATTCTTTATTTGATTTGTGCAAGAAAACAGAGAAGGCCTGGCTGACTTTTACAGAACTTGCAACAAGAAATTACCATAAAATGTACATTATTTGCTTCAGTCATCAAGGCACAATTGCAGAATTAACATGGTCCCGCAAGGTCTTAATTCCCATCAAACTCATCGCTATCTTGAGATGAAAAAAATCTTACTCCCAGTTTGCACTGTTGCTAACTACCAAGAAGTCCACAGTGCAAAATCATATGACTGGGTCAGTGTGTGTCTGGGTCTCATTAAAACTAAAGAGTAATTTTTATGTATACCGAACAATTAACTTTATGCAAAATTCCTGCTGTACGTACTTGCCTTGGGGCATTGTTTGTTATGAAAGACAAAATAAAAATTGGGGTCTTGATCTGTCAAAGCGCTGAGAAACTCAGCTACTGTTGAATTCAATGCATGTTCAGTACCTTCCATTCTTGTTTAATTCAATGTCAATTTAAGGTACTCAGCCTATCCACAATGTTCTTGGAGACTGGGGTTTGGGCTCTGTTGTTCTCCTACTCTGCAATGTCACTTCTTATACATCTCACACAGACAAAGCTCTCCTTTAAAAAAGCAAAGTCTGCCAATGCCAGCCATGTTGGATTAGGCACTTTTAGAGGTTTCCCTTTCCCCAATGTTAGCATGAATTTTGAAATACTAAGAGCATTAAAGTGTTTTAATTTGTTCATAGTCTTTATGCCAAGCCATAGGAACTTGCTGCCTTACAGTGATTCCTATCACATTTTGTAGCGCCTTATAACAAGATTACTGAAACATATGAATCTTTTTCTTAAGCGCTGTTAATAAAATATTAAATTGCGTATTAAAGTTTTCAGAATGGCATTCTCATGTCTTGAATTTATTTATACATGTCTTGAATTTATTTATAGGGGAAATAAAAGAAAACTTTCTGAACATGCAGTGATTTAACCCTGCTGTATATTAATACAGAATATGTTGAATGGAAGACAAACACATTTATGTTTATACAGTTCATATTTCCATTATCTATATATCTTTACATAATTTAGAAACATGAATCACAGTAATTTTCCAGGCTATAAAAACAACAGTTCTGAACCTCTTTTATGTTTATTGTATTAGTCTGCAATGTTACCTTGATTTTTCATACTGAAATAACTTCTGATGAGGTTGTTTTATATGATGATTTTTTTCATGTTTCACTCTTCTTTTTTTCTCTTTACTTTTATGCAAATACACATAATTCTAAAACCTCACTCTTCTGGCTTTGGTCAAGTTAATAGACTGTCATTAAATCTGACCTGTTACAAACAATTTCTTATTTTCTGTTTACTGAAATATTGAATAACTATTTATCAACAAAATTCATCTCCATGTGCCATCTAGGTATTACCTTTTAGAAAAATATATTTAAACCTGCTACTAGGGAAAAAATATGCTACTATCATCAAATATGGAAAAAAATGGAAGGAAGAATAGTTTTTAAAACAACAGAAAGTTAAACAGGAACACATGCAAGTGTTTGAATTCTAATTCTAGTCTGTAAGTAGCATCTTTACGGTAAAATGGATAGACTGCCATATCGGTCACTTGCTTTCAATCTGATGCTGCTTTACTGACTGACAGAATCCCAGTTTAATTTTATTCATTTTGCTTTTCACCATTATGAAGTATCTCTTCCTGTAATGCTTTTTAATAGGAGAAAATTGGGCTTTGGGTTGCAGTGAATTTGTATGAGTCATCCCTTTTATACATTCTTCTGCACTATTTGTCAGACAAATACAAATGAAAAATATATGTCTAATGCCTGGCTTTCCTCTGTGCTCTAGTAATTCTATAGTTTATTTTAAATATCATTCCAAACACCTACTTCCGAGATTCATTTTTAACACACTTACATTACAGGTAACTGGATGCAAATACAATTACTTAAGATTGTAAGATAGTAAGATTGTAAGATGAAAGATACTGATACAAATCTCATTTTGATATAAATTAGGAAAGCAGAATCGAGGCAGTTGATTTGCTTTTCCATTACATTTGTAGGTGTTATCAAAGAACTTCCGAAGTAATTGTATTTCTTCTAATCTGCTTTTTTGTTTTCGTTTTATATTGTACCTCATTTTTTCCTCTTTCTCAGGAAAGAATGTATTTTGATATTGCTATTTCTGAGATTTTTTTTTTCTTTTCTTATTAAATGTAAGAGAACATGTTGTATGTCCATTTCTCGTGTTTATTTTTCCTTAGAGAATTCCCAAGACTATGCACTGACAGATCTTGGTATCCAAGGGGGAGTCTACTCACAGGATTAAAGGCGAGAACCTCAATTAGACTATCTCTGATTTCTTCAGATGTTTTTTCTAATCTTTTAATATGGGATTAAAGTCAGCTAGAACCTAGCTTGCTTTTTTTCTTAGCTGAGATCTTCTTTGTTGCAATGCAAGCGAGATGTATTTTTTGTTTCTCTGTTTAAAAAAAAAGGAAAAAGAAGAAAAATAAAAAAGCTTATATCTTTTCCTTAATTTGGAGTCATTCTCATCCAGATGAGGATAATGAACTTTTGTCAGCTCTTATGTGATACTGCGTACAAAATAGCTTGATAAGCAATGTGAAGCATACACACGCTTCTCAATGATCTGCAGGAAAACTCCCTCAGAGACTGATTAGCCCATGCTTGTCACAAGTAGGGGAGATAATTATGGGGGCTTAACAGTCTATATGGTGGATCTTTTGAGAGGAGAAGGGTAGATCTAAGACTGTCTCGTGGATCAACCATAATTTTTAATATTACAGATAACGTGTGTGGTTTTTTCAGTACATCCCTGGAGCCTGGGTAGTGACTCTTCCCATAGAGTGACATCATATTACTTTTCGAGAAGATAAAAATTTTTCAAATTAGATTATCCCTAATTAGTATAATCTTATGAACCATTCTGAAAAGTTTATTGCACCCATGCTGGCAGTCTCTGATTCCACATTGAAAGCTTCTTATTACAATGTGTGTGCTAATCCTTAACCATGAAAATGAATGCACGGTACATAAAAATAATGTAATTGTATTTCTTCATTTAATAAACTCTACATTGTACTCTCATTCCCAAGCTAATAGCTATTTTTATGCATCTCTCTATATCAGATAACAAAATGTTTCAACTTTTTTAAGTAAAGAATGCGTCGTTCCATTTACGTTTCATTAGACTAATATGTTTGTTAAGCTGTGCTGGCAATATCAGGGGAGGGGATATTTAAAAAAATACCAAAGAAAAAAATTGTTCTTTACCCTTATTTACGAACAGAGACATCCTGTGAACACTTAGTCCCGTGTGCATGTATTAAGTCGCTAAGTAGAACAGTGTGTAAAATGGCCACATTCCTGCTGTCTTGTCTTCTGTCATTGACTACAGTGGTGTTTGTGGATGATCAGTCCTCCAACAATAAAGACACAGTTTTCCCTTCAGATGAGTGTGCATATCCTGCAGAAGTAGCTTTCTTGTTAGAAAAGTATAGAGATTTGAGAGTTTTGAACTATCCCCTCACAAAACCTTTTTACCATTTGACACAACCCAGTAGTTCTGCATGCCTTCTAGTACAGCTTTCATCAAAGCAAAATCCAGCAGTATTTTATGGCCCAGTATTTTCTTTTTATCTTCTTCCTGGGTTTTCCTCAGCTCTGCACATCACATTTTTGGGGCGAGTTGGCAGGCTTGCCAGCCCGCTCACTTGGTCTGCATTGCTGCAGCTGCTGCACTATTACACGGCCGGAGTGAAAAGCAGGCACTTCCACCTTTGCAGTGTGCAAAAATCAGAAGGATTCGTAGGATGTGTGTTTTTCACTGGAGGCACTGTCCTCTTGGAGCAGGTTAGCCTGCACGGCACAGCAGGCGCGCAGCCCCACTGTAAAAATTATACAGCAAATTAGATGAATAAGAGTAAATTTCTTCCTTCACTTTGCTTTCTGTAGGGTATTAAGGGCCTGTGGTTATCAACAACAAAGCTAAAGTCTCGTAAGGTACACAGACTTCTACAAACAGCCCCACAGCAACATTATGGGGAGATCCCAAGTGGCAGTAAATTGAAGGAACTGTGTTAAATTTAGTGGAGATTTGCTGACTTACACTATCTAGAGGCTTGTTCTTCTCTCTTGCTTGTGCTTTTGTGTTTCTAGTTACCCAGACACCACTCCTAAATTTGCAGATTTTCTTTGACCACCTCTTTGGAGGCAGGGCTAAAATGATACTTTGTCTCCCTCCCTAAGCATAGGATTTAGGAGGTTAAAGCCTTGTTTATTTGCGTGGTGTTACTGCTCTTGCTGTGTCTGTCTCTGTGAAGTTTCTGTACCACAGAATGGCAACAGGAGTGTAAAGAGTGTTTTAAAAGTGCAGAAAGAATCTCACTTATGATTATTTCTGGGGCTAATCTTGTAACAGAGTAAGGCCAGGATAATGCACTCGGTAGTGACCCGTGCATCAGTCAGATTTACGGAGACACGATTTTATTGATTTCTTACTATGAGTTGCAATTGATCCTGCTACTCTTAGCTGTCCTCACAGAGCTAGCCAGTGCCACTAATCCTCTTAAGCAGCAGTCAAGAGATGCAGATAAAAGCTGGTGATTCACCTTGGCTCGAATAACAGTGCTCTTAAAAAGAAAATAGAGGGTTCATGCCTTGGATATAAAAATGTACAATCTGCGTGCTGACTGCATGTTGTGTCAGTGGAGAGTATTTCAGGGCTATTAATTAAGACAATAAAAGACTGAAAGCTCAGAAAGAAACTGCTCCTAATAAAAGCAATAATTCTTCTATCTTTACATATGAAAACGGCTATAAAAACAAATACAAATGATTTTGTCTTGAATTATTGTACTTAGATGAACCTGGGAGCACAAAAGGCAGATGCCTTTGCAGATCTAACATTTTTATCTCAAGACAAAGGAAAGCACTTTGCAGAAACCCACAGATTATCTAAGTGCAACATTTTGACATCAGTCACCCTGTATAAAGCAGAATACTGTGTTAGGTGTAGATACTACAATCAGACAAGAAAGTATCAGAATGAAAACACTGCATGATTGCATGATGACAACTTAGACAAATGTGGGAAAATACAGACTAAACCTACAAATTTCTCTAATAGTAGTCACAGCTTTTTCATTGTGTTCCTACCACAAAACATAAGCAGTATTGTGCTCTACTGAAAAGTTGAAAGAAAGTGAAAGTCAGATGAAGTTCTCTTGTGAGCGTGTTCACATGAGGGCTTCATTGTAAGTGTTCACCAGACTATCAGCAATTCTCTTTCACCTCCTGAAAAAAAGTTTTCGGCATCTCATAAAAAAGTAAAAACAATACCATTAAAATTTGATGCTCAAAACACACACCACGAAAGGCAAATACTGATGAGTTACAAGCACAGTTAAAGCAGGGTTATTTGTCCAATCCGTATGATGAAATATATTTGTGTAGTCAAACAACATCAAACAGCAACCAAGCTCCATGTTTGGGATTATTGAATATTAAACGGGACTTAACTCATCAAATAAATTATTTGCTGGGAATAGTTCACCCTGTTCTAGTCAAGAAGTCATCCTGTGATCATTTTACTTCTCTTCATAGCTCTAATCAAAAGCGCACTCCCTTTTTTTGGCATTTCTAGGAGGGAATGCAGATCTCTTCTTCTTTGCCTCCCTTCTGTTCCCTTTGCAATGGCAGAGGGCAGCCCTGCCACCATCCCACCACACAGGGTCCTTTGCCCAGGCTTGACCCTGAACCCTTGTATTTTTCAGGAAGGAAACACCATGTTCTCTGCATCACAGCCAGTCTGTACTTCAGTATCTGCCAGAATGGACCCATGGGACCATATTTCTTTGAGTAAACTTTGGGAACTTAAAGAGGTAGTGAATTTTATAAGCCTAGGCTCCATAATGGTCACTGTGGACAAACAGGACCCTCCAAATAGCATTTCACATCTTAAATCAGACCCAGTCTGCAGATGGCAGTTTCCAATTTCAACTCCTTGCTAGCCTTCCTAAAGTCAGGCAGTGTGATTTTTTTCCTAGAGGTTCTCTCTGTTAATGGTCAAAGTATCTCCTTATCCCATTAAGAGACAGATATTCACCATTTTCCACATGGTGCATATTTCCAGATATGCAGAACCATTTTTGTGCAATGTTAGATTTGGCGACAAAAAGGTTTTTTTCAACTAAGCAGGCTGAGCAAACAGATCTAGAAGAAAAGTGTAGAAATCTTTCAGTTACAATTTCTGAAAAATTAGATCTTACTATTTACAACTGCCCACAAATAGCTTGTGTTTTAGTTCTTGGTTTTACAATTCCAAAGTCAAATTTTCATCAGCCCTGAGCATTCCTGGATCCAAAAGACCCTCAAAGGAACTATCAGCACTTACTACCTCAAAGAACCGTAAACTTTCTCAAGATGAAAATGACTTTTTTTAATGTAAAAAAAAAAAAAAAAAGACAAAATTAAGAAGGAAGGAATTAACTGAAAAAAATAGTGGAGAAATAGTACAATCTTTTTGTTGCTATGCACCAAAAGATTCTGGGTTTGTAATTTCACTATGAACACGATAACTCTGCTGAGCTCCTTGAATTAACATTTGTGGAAGGCATCGTATTCTGAATGATGTTCCTTGGAAGATATTTCTGGTAGTCCTTATTGGTTCATAAATCAGAATTTTCATTTGCAACTGCTTTTTTTCAGAGTTTTTGTTGTAGGCACCGCAAATGGAATTGATACACATTGTCACGTGAAAGAGATGTCAGTATTTTGTTATTATAAACCATTTGAAAAGTTCAGGCTTTTTACTTGTACCTCTGTGGTTTGAAGTCTTAATTCTGAAGTTTGATAACTGCAATGTACAGTCTGAGGAATCAACTAGTCTAAAAATGTAAACTTGAGCTTAGGTTTTGGCAGGTAAGAAAAAAACATTTTCTTTGTTCTGTTTTTCCCAAACACATGACAGATATTGGGGCAAACTTGCACAAACCAATGCAAAATCCTGTAACAATGTGACTCTAGTGAAAGTTTGTAAGGAAATTACACAAGAAAATAAAATAGGTCTTCCTATAATCTGTGAACTTAAAGGAAAGAAGCGCGTAGCTGTGCTCCAGGGTCAAATGGCACGAACTGATTTGCATCTCCTCCATTTAGGGACTTTCCTTTCGAGCAGATTTGGTTTTGAGATAGTTCTAAAGCAGACGAGGGAAGAAGATGACAAGGAAGATTTGTGAATGATCAGAGATGCAGTGCTCAGATTTGCTCCTTGGACTTACCCCAGTACTGCATCCCAAGAAACCTAAGTTTTAGCATTACCACTCCTTGAGGATGTGGCTTGAAGGCACTCTAGCCTCTGTCCATAACATCTACTGGCCTTAGTTCCCATAGAAATGAAAGTACAGAAAAGGGCTTTTGTGTGCCTGGGGTCTGACCCAGAAAATAAAACGGAGGACTTCTGGCATAAATATATATTCAGAGGTATTCCTGGGTGCAGCAGTGTAGACATAGAGCAATCAATATGGTTTTCTTTGCTGAGATAATCATAAATGTCTATTTGTGTTTTTTTTTAAAAATGAGGATTTAGCACCTTAGTAGGACATAATTTACATGTCGCCTGAGTTTAAAATACTTCTGTTTAGTCACCAATAAAATTACTCATAAAGTTCAAACACAATAAGGTAGCAATGGGATGCAATTGAAATCTACCCTTTGATAGACAGTTCCTGCAGTTAAAATGATCAAACTAAGGGTGACTTAAATGAAGAAGTGCCCACCCCAGATTTAGGAAGCACCAACGTGATCTTTAAACACATGGTGTTATATTGACTCCTGCAACTTAAATAGAAATAAAGCTACAAAGAGTTTATTTAATATCAGGCCAAAGAAACATCCTTTTCTGTAAGGCTTTTTTCCCCACAGGTGGGAAAGCATAGCATGAGTTAGACAGGATAATTAAGAGCTTTACTTCAAGAAAACCACCATGTTAATTCTTGGATTCCTCTATGGGCAGCACTGAAGGTGAATAGCAAATGTGCTCAATAGGCTGTTAAACAGGACTGGCTGTCAAACAAGAGTTTGCCCTGTTTCACCATTAGCTTTCCCTTCTCATGAAATGAAAAACAGATCGTTACAGTATTCTAGAAAAAAAAAAAAATGAGACAACTATAGGATCATATAATGGTTGGGGCTAGTTAGAGATCATCTAGTTCGAACCCCGCTGCCATGGGCAGGGACACCTCCCGCCAGATCAGGCTGCTCAAAGCCCCATCCAACCTGGCCTTGAACACTCCCAGGGAGGGGGCATCCACAGCTTCCCTGGGCAACCTGTGCCAGTGCCTCACCACCCTCAGTGTGAAGAATTTCTTCCTAATGTCTAATCTAAATCACCCCCTTCCAGTTTAAAGCCATTCCCCCTTGTTGTATCACTACTTAAAAGTTCCTCTCCAGCTTTCTTTTTTGTCTCTTTCAGATGCTCTAAGGTCTCCCTGGAGCCTTTTCTTCTCCAGGCTGAACAAGCCCAAATCTCTCAGCCTGGCCTCATAGCAGAGGTGCTCCAGCCTTCTCATCATCTCCGTGGCCCTCCTCTGGACCCGTTCCAAAAGTTCCAAATCCTTCTTATGTTAGGAGAAGTACGGTCTTTACAAAGGATCCAGCAGTGCAATTGTGAGAATTGCAGAAAAAAAGTGTAGAAATATCTTCAAAGCTTCATTTTGCCTTTTCTCGGGCAGAGGTTTCCAAATTTTAAGCAAGTCTTTTGGCCACTGACATACAACTTCAAGCTTGCTAATTATGTAGAGAAGGAATAATAAGTCCAATAGAAAACCTTGGGATATTTTCTCTGAAACTGGATGATTTCAATGACTGATATTGTTGGCAAAATATATTCTATAATTCTATGATTCTATTCTATGGTTCTATATTATGAAATAACTCAGGCAAAATACTTTGCTATTAAATTAAATTAAAATCAATTTTGCATCCTTGAAGATGCTGATCTGTTCCATCCTGAGCTCACAGATCACTGATGGCTTTTTAAGATCTGATGATTTCACTGGAAAACCCTTCTGACCAGATTGTTTTATCATTTGACTTCCTTTGTGTCAACAAAATATTACAGATAAAACTCATTTCAGTTATTATTGATGTGTAACAATTAGATATTGAACTCTCAGCTAGTCTGATTTTAGGTACCTGTTGTTCGTCACAGACCACAAAAGAAGCATCTGATACTGGTTTATGATTTTTTTTTAAATATTTTTAGCATGGCTTTTGAATGTTAGTAGTACCTGCTACTAATAAGTATCCTTTCTCAGAACTGTCAAGTCTCTGCAGTAATGTGATGCTACAGTAATTTCTGGGCACAAGAAGGAAATTGTGGAGGCCTTTTTTTCAGTGCTTTGCTCTTTTTTTTTAATAATGACAATATTACTGTCTAGGTGAGATTTAGTTCTTTTTTGTCATTATTTTAATTTTAAATATTAATTACAAAAATACATATGTTAAGCATCACTATTTAGGGAAAGACTCTGCAGTAATTAACATTGATTAGATGAAATAAAGTAGAATCTTATAAAAAAATCTGCAAAAATATTTTCTGTAACATTCTGTTGAATTCCACAACAGATCTATCAAACTACATCTACTAGCTAGCATCAGAACAAAGAAACAAAAGAAGCATTTCAAAACCTCCTATTTTGTTAAATTTTATAATATTGCTTCATAATGGACAAAGCAACAATTCTTTCTGTATTGTCACAGAAATGAATAAACTTTTATTATTTCTGTTGATCTTAAAAATGTCCGTTTTATCCCATGTTCTGGCCCTTTGAGATTAGCTATTTATAACAGCTAGTTACAAAGCTAGCACATGTGAAGCTATGAGCATAATTCCTGCACATTTTTTGTCTTGTCTCCTTTTTGACCAGCCAAAATTCAGTATGTCCTTATTTCAAAATGGAAGATAAATGGATGATGGAATCAGTTTTCTTCAATGTGTTTCTCCGAACATATGAAAAGTCCTGCTTTGCAGAGCACAGAAGAAATGAAGCAGTGTGTTTTCATTGCTTGCCACTCTAAATTTCACTCAGCCAACACTTTAACTTAGCTTCCCACTTAACAATTTTCTCCCAAATTAAAAGCCAAGGGCAAAGTGAGCAGAGTGGGCTTTCTTCAAGCTTCATACTTGCCTTTGGGCTGCAACATGGATTCTGCCGCCTCTTATAGTAAGCTACTTGAAATAAAATAATCTGTTTCAACAAATTTCATCTTGTAGTCTTATTATTATTATTATCATCATAATTTATTAAGGGGAGTTTTTATTATGAGATTGCCTGTTAGCTAGCACAGGATGCCTTGTATAAACATAACTTGTGCAAAAGCGCTCCAGATTTGAAGCGTAAAATGAGAGACAACAGGTGGAAGAAGCCATCAGCTGGAAGGGAGCACAAGGGAACAATGAAGCAATTATGAACAGTTGACGAAGCAGCAGTCAGAGAACACCAGCTGCTTAACTATTGTGGGAGCTCTAATTACAATTCTTCTTAGGAGAGTGAATTACTCTTGCAGCGGTCTGCCCAGAACACTCCCTCAGGAAGGAGTACGTGATTTTGGGAGGAAGGAATACACAGCAGGGTGGAGTGCAAGGATCCTGCCCTCCTTTCTTGACAAGGCAAAACAAATCAATGTCACACATGTGCAATACGCTCCTCTACGTATCCTGAGTAATAAAGCACACATTGCAGCAGAGGTCCTTGAGCTGTTAACATAAGGATCTCTAACATGATAAAATGTGTTATTTCAGTATAGATATTGAGCCATTAAGATAGATCATGTCAAAAATCTTAGTGTTAATGGTTCTCTGCTACGCATTGACATGATCCATCTTAACGGCTTCTTTCCTTCATAGCTGCTATGATGTACTATGTCAAAGCATAATATTGAGCCTTTCATTTGAAGCGCTACAACATATCAAATCTTCTTTTGCGGTTATTCAGTGTATAATGTCAGCACATAGTAAGGAGCTCATAAGTGGATCTTTGACAGGATATATCATGTCGATGCATGCTAATGACTGTTATGACACCAAGCAGTGCTTAAGTATGAAAAAGTTACTGTGTGTAAGCACAGCAAATTAAATGCAAAAGGGTTGAGTTTTGTTTTGTATTTAATATAAAGGGAACAAATCCAAACCTAATACGGACTAACTTGGAAGGATCTTACACCCTAATGGAACATCTTTCTCCTTTTTATGAACCTGTAACCTTTCTAATTAGAAGTGTATCATTTCAAGCAAGGTTAAAAGGAATGTGAGCAGCTTATTCCTATGTTCAGTGCACAGGAAAGGTAATGAAATTTTCCATGAGTCATTCTTAAATTAATTTTTCCCCTCAAAAATTGTTGGTGGTTTTTGAAATTAAAACTGCAGTGTGCCAGGTTTGACATCAAGGGAGGGAATCTTCCAAACTGCCCAAAGAGAAACTGCATGGAAAATTTGGTTCAAATCACTTTTCCCCTTGGTATAACTGAGTAGACTTGTCTTAATCTCACGTCTACCATGAGTACCAAACTCTTTCATTTTATGCTTTCTTAGTGTAAATTTGCAGTGATGCCTGTAAGTGCACATGTAAGGCAGTATTTTAATAGCAGAGTCCACTCTGTGGTGCTAGAATGAGGACATTTCCTCTTCCAGTATTTAAGGATTTGCAACAAACAATAGCAAATTTTTCATATGAAGCAGAACAGTTTTGCCTGGAAAAAGTAACCAGAACAGTAGGACAAATAGTCTCCTCAGAAATCAAAGCAGCAATTTGTTGCATGCTTCCACATAGGATTCAGAATGACTATGAGTCACAGACATCCTAGAACAAAGTGAGAAGAATCTACTCCCTGGACTTTCTCTTAACAGCCTAAACAGAAATGTATTGGGGTCAAATAGAGAAGAGAATAGAAATATCATTATATGTGTACATTTAGGCAGCTGAATTTGTGTTTTTGCAAGATGAGTGCGTTACCTAGCTTTATCGGTTTTATTCATATGAATAGATATTTTTTAGTATATTCCATGTCTAAGAAATCTGGTAATATTTGTACACTCTAATTTTTGCTAAATTACCTTAATTTTCCTGATATAGCTTGCTAATTGAACTGGAAACTTAAAGGCACTGGTTTCTGAGGTGTAATCAATCCATTAAGTGCTAGGGATTTGAGTCTTTTAGCTTGATTCCTTTACACTAAACAGGGTATCCTAGAGTATATGAAATGCCACTAGGCACCTACTTTTGTGGCATGAGCAACTGAGTCCAGTCCTAGAGGTCCAAATTTTGACCATAAGAAGCTTTAAACATCCTTTCACTCATCATTGACATTGGGTTCAATTGCCTAAACAATCATCACTTTTAATCTCCATTTCAGATCTTAGAGACTGGAAATGGGTACATCTACCATTGGTCTTCCCCAAAACTGACTGAACTCCTATGTAAACATTGCCCATACATAACCAAAAAGAAGTGAGTAGACATTAAAATTACACAATGGAACGCACATCATAATAATACAAGGTAGTAAATTTAAGCTCATAAATCATTACAGAGCTGAAAAAACAAAATAGTTAGTATTTCATTTTTCCCAGTAACACAGCAGTTTATGAACACAAAGGGTTAGTCACAATTAAGAATAAAAAATACCAATAAAAAATCACATATGTGAATATGAAGGTTTGTATATCTAAAACTGGAACAATGTAAGTCAAGAAGTAAATATACTCAGGTAATCTGTGTCTCTAAGTTGAGAATCATTTGGTTAGAAACTCATAATTTTGATTAACTAAATATGATCTCACACTGATTTATTTTGGCAGCAAAAGCAGTTTCTGGACTTCTTCCTGGCAAGTGAAGCACTCACTAAAGACTGCCGAGGTAGATAACTAGTGTAACTTTCTGTTATATGTACATGTCCAAATGCGCTTTCTTACAAATATCCCAAATTCCTGGACCTTTGGGAAAGATCTCTTCTTTTTCTTATTGGCATTTGGCTTTCAGATGTTACGTAAAGAAGGCAATTTACTCGCGGCAAGTGGAAGAAAGTCCCCAGTGTTTAATGCACTACCAAAAAATCCAACAATTTGAAACAAACTTCATTGTAGTATTATATTCTAGGGCTTTAATAAAAAAAAAAAAAAAGAAAGAATTTTTCAGTGTCACTTTTGAAATGTCTAAGTGCCAATATAAAAAATGTGAGTATGTAGACACTGCAAGTTTATTTAAAGAAGTTATAAATATCCCAATGTCGTGAATAATTTGTACCACAATAGAACCTCTTTAAGGAGTCAATTCAGTGAAAGTTGGAGTAAGTTTAAAGTAACATGCCACAAGAAACACAACAGCTCAGTAAAATATCACAGCTGAGTACTCTTTAATTTTCATTGATAATGGAGTATATGACTTAGTAGACATTTTAGTAGAAAAAGATATATCAGGAAACTCTTCTGCCCACATTGCATATTATGTCACAATCCATGTAGTTCATAATACACAGTGTGCCTTATATTACTTCATATCTTGAGAGAAAAACCAGAGATTCATGAAGACACTTGAAGAGGTGGCATACTTCTATGCATAGAAAGAACAGATGTTGTTGTGAGTTAAGTGACTGATTATATAAGGTCTGACACAAAATACCCAACACTGTGCCTGTAACACTTTTTATTTAACAAATTAAGAAAATCAGCTACAATCACCTTCAAAATAGTTCCCTTCTGAGTTAACACACAGCTGCATACGATGCTGCCAACATTCAAAGCAATTTTGCAGATCATTTTCTGAAGGGCTGTTGAGGATATCCATTGCTTTTGCTTTCACATCTACTGACAAAAAAACGTGTTCCTTTGAGCACCAACTCGCTCTGTGGGGAGAGGCAGAAATTGCAGGGAGACAGGTCTGGTGAACAGAGTGGATGCTGAAAGTACAGTCTTCTTGTCGTTAGCTAAGAACTGCTTCACAGACAAAATGTTGTGGTCTGGCACATTGTCTTGTTGCAAAATTTTTCCAAAATTGTGATCAGTTCCTTCTCACATGTACATGTGATTTCATCAGGACTCCAGTGTAATACTGCTGATTACCATGTGGCCACTGGGAATCCACTCTGTCACCACAGTACCCTGGTTAAAAGGAAACAATCATAGCCTTGAACTTCGAACAACTCATACATGCTTTTTTTTTTTGGTCATGGAGTTGTTGCTGACTTTCACTCATAGATTGTCTCTTGGTTTCCAGATTATACATAAATATCCAGGTTTCATCACAAGTAATTACTGAATTCAACAAATCTGGTTCATCCTTAATGTGCTGCAAAAAGTCCAAACACAATTCCTTGCAATGTTTTTTGTTCATCTGACAGCATTTTTGTAAACATTTTTGCACAGATCTTTTTCTTCTCATAGAATGCATCAAACACTTTCCTATCCAAACGAACTTCCTCAGCTACTGTGCAAACATCCAGCCTTCTGTCTTTTCAAATCACATCTTGCAATTTTTCAATCTTGTCATCAGTAATTGCTGTGCATGTGTGGCCTGGGCAATCATCAACTTTCATGCTTTCTCTGCCTTCCGAAAATTGTTTATGCCATTCAAAATCATGTGCATGAGACATGCACTCTTTAAAACGTTTCCATCGTGGATTTCTTCAGTTTCACAAGAAACTTAATATTTACTTGCTGTTCACACCAACATTTTCTGACTGAGGATAAGAAAATATCTATATTTGAACATGCATCCACTTGTACTGAGTGAAGTGATCAAGTTGAGCCTTGTCTCATTGTCACAGGTTAGAACATGTTCTATAACCAACCCTTTGAGTCTCCCATCCCACTTTTGGTTCTCTGAACTATAGAGTTGGTCTTTTTTTTGCATGTCAGACCTCGTATTCAGTTGCCAGTTAATTCCACACACCTATTTAAGCCAGAACCTAGGTATAAAAGCTGGCAACTAAATATTAGCATTGCATTTTTGTCTCAGAAATAAGAGCCAGGGAAGTTTTTCGAAGAACACAGTGAGATCTGGAGTTATGGGATATGTGTGCATGGTGTTTGACATTCCATGTTTAAATGATTGTCTAAACATTGAGTTAAAATGACTGGGAGTTGATTTCATAAAATAAAAGTGAAGTCTCGTTTGACAGTTTCTTTGAAAACTATTACCAATTGGACAAACCCATCATCGGTTTACTTCAAGGATTTATTTTAAAATTCAGAAGTTGTGTGTCAAAGTGTAGATGAGTCTTCTTTAATTATAATTTCTCAGAGCATATCACCTTTCATGAGAGATCAGATGAAGTGGATATTAATTTCTAGTTTCCTTTGGATTCTGTTTTTGACATACGTATTTGATTTGCAGATCCACTAACTAAATGTCTCTGGACTAGTCTTTGCCTTATTTGGCACATTAAATGCACAACCAAGTGTAAGATAAAACACCTGAAAGCATTGCTGTTTGGAAAAGGAAAATAATGCTGCAAAAATTAGGCTGTTGGAAAATATGGAAACACATTTCTCAAAAAAGTGCTAGTACATTTTCACATTTTCAGGGAAACTTTTTATGAATGCAATCGCAGCTTAAGGTCAGTCTAAATAATCATATGGACTTTCTTACATGCATCTATATATATTGCTTGTACACATACATTTATTCAAAGTTTTTAAGTGCTGCCATCACATTTCCCCAACTTGCTCTTATACTATACGGGTGCTAGCAGAGCTAGCATTTTATCAGTGTGTAGTTAATCCTATTTTACTATATTTTCAAAAGAGAAAAAGGATATAAACAACTGGGAGGAAATACAACTGGGAATGATGAAGCTTTACTGTTTACAAAGATTGGACCCGTTCTGCATAGGTGCCTCCATAAGCAATGCCATCTGCACCAAGATTCTTTGAGGCATAGCACTGTATTCATCTGGTATGCTTTGGAAAAGGGATAGAAGAGACAAAAACACTTCAATGTATTCTCACTCTAGAAATTGTTTGCGAAATGCATGACAGTGAAATTCAAAAGCAAAGTATTTGCTATTCAGAAATAATTTAGGGGCCTAACAATAACCCACATCCATCGGGATGACCTTAGTAACATCTGAAGATGTGCGAGAGACACCTTCAGAAGGAGGGAAACTGCCCTCATCCCTTGTTCAGTAAGGTAGCAGACAGCAGGAGAACCCATAAGCTCCTCGAGCATATTACTGGCATTTTCCAGAGAGCAAAGAATCAAAGGTAAATCAATTGATAGCTACCTTATCCCTCATTCAAATTCCATCTTACTGTACGTAACTGATTTTAAATAATACCTTAATCACTATTATGAGAACATACATTACTGTCATCAAAGTTTTCTTTAGATGTAAAGATTTCAAACTGCATTAACCTGGCCTCATGTCAGGCACTTCATAGTTTGGAGTCCAACGTATGTTGGCTAACTAGGGTCCTTCACCTGCCATTACAGAGAAGCAGACACCTGACAAGGGCACTTCAGCACACCTATAAATTTATATCAGGCTTCTTGTTTTAAATCATCCAGGGCAAGATTCATGTCCAGATTTAGACACCCACATTTAAACACCCCTGTCTCCTCACTTAAATATGAGTTCAGAGTCTAAGCTTCCATGTTAGTCACTGGAGTGCTGTGATGGGACACAGATGCTTAACCATAGGCCCCTTGTGATATCTAGGATCCTCTTGGGTGTGCAAGACTCCAGCAGATTCTGCAGGGATATTTTACGCTATCTCACTGATAAGAGACTCATATTTCTAAGCAACTGAACTGAACCATTAGTGACAGGTCAGATGAAAGGCCCTAAATTCTTATGTGATCGTTCTGACTACATCTCAGCTGACTATGGTGGGAGCTCACATGTTGGCACCTATACAAAGACATCTAAATTTGGGGGTCTGAATCAGAAGCTGAATCCTATTGTAAATTCATTAAAGATAAATCCAGGCCTTGAAAAATTAACTAACTTTAAATCAGTCACAATGCATCCAAAACCTTATGCTTGATGATACTTGACTACTGTGGTAGCATTTTGGCACTTTCATTTTTAGTTCTACAGAGCATCCACTTGGCCTCATACTTCTGGTGCAAGTGTCCTATTCCATACCTGTATGATATCAATCAACCTGTGTGGTTGTCTCAGACACCCTATAGCACTAGGTGCCTATGTTTATGCACATCAACTGTAACAGAAACAAGCTTAGCTCTGAGTAGATACATAGATACTGGTCTTCAACTGGAAAAGTATCTCTCTAACACCCCACTTTATAGCTACCTATAGAAATCTTGGTAGACTCCATTCAAAACTTCCCAACTAATCTTTTATTACTCAGTCCTGTACGTGCCAAGTAGACAACTAAAACTGTCACTGCTAAGTTGACTGGACCTTTATAAACTTTATCAGGTTTATGCCCAACCTTAAATATTTGGGTTTGGGGCTGTTGTTCTAACAGAGCAACATAGCTAAGAAACTTCTGGGTTTAGAAGCACAAGTCACAGATTCAGTCCAAGTAATTAATATTTCTTTCTATATCTAGTTCATTCGAATAATGCGTTCTCACCTCACTATATGGTCATGGAACTGAATAAATCTTTTGCAGGCATCCTTTAACACCAAATGGAAATGCTCTAGAGGTCAATGAGTAAATATGAAAGCAAACTAATTTGGTTTAGCAATTCAAATGTGCGTCATATTTTTCACTGTCCTTTAAATAACACTGTGTGAAAAATCAGAACATTTTCTCTTTTAGAAGTATAAAACATAGCCATGCAAACCAGTAGAATTCTAATTATTTAAGATGGTGGCATGCTCATATTGCCTCACTGTATTATGACACCTAACTTCACCAAAGTGTATTTCAGTCCCCTTGGTGCCTTAAGGTATAGAACATATATTCTACAAAGAGGTATTTGCATGATTCTACAAACGTGTATCAAAGTTCTGACAGTACACTGAAAATAATTAAAATGCATTTGAGAGGTCTGGCCCTGGGCATTAGCTTTCTTTTTATAACACACATCTTGCTGCAAAATGCAAAATCTCTGGTTTCCCAGACCACCCTATTGGAAGGACAGTGAGAAGAAATGTTACTAAGTCACACCAAGTAATGCTCTTAACTGGATTTTTGGGGTGTGGTAACTGGATATTTTTTTAATAAGCTACCATATTTTTTACAAAATGAATGTCTTGTATGATAAATATTCAGCCAGAATCATTCCTTAATCTATGTTGGAGACAAATATTTTACCCTTCAGCTGAACTGGTACGGACCATGAAATGTTAGACCTATTTTTGTATAAAAATATAAAATTACTCTTATATTTGGCATGGCTGATAAGAGATTCTATGGCATTATTTTGGTACAGTAAACATGCAGAGCAAGTGGGGGGGTTTCCTCATTATTTTAATTAGTAACAATAATTTTCATTTAATAAAGTATCCACTGTATTACAGACTTTGTAATATTCTGACTGTTCTTCTGTAAGAACAGTAGACTTTATTTTCAGCTCTAATTACCAGTGCTAGTCCATTATCCTTCTTTCTTGCACATCTGCCACCGAATTTATGTCCTATTGTTGCCTCTCTCAGCATCCACTTTTTTGTACACCCAAAAGAAACAATTGATACTGTATTATGGTTGTTTTTCCTGGAGAGAAATGTGCCTGCAAATGAGTCTATTGACTGCTTCACTTTCAGGCAAGTTATCTTAAAAAATTATGTGTGAGAACTGGTGCATTCATTATGGCTAACCTGCTGGGATATCAGCAATGTGGTAATGCGGAGGTTTTTGCTTATTTTAAGCTCTGTATAAAGCTTGAAACATATTTTGTTTATATTATTGATAATAACCAGGATTCATCTGGCATCATTCCAAGGGAAGCATACTGACATAGGTTTATTTTATTTCTCAGAGCATATGCCATGGCTTTTTTTATACTCTTTCTTCAATACAATTTCAGCAGATCGTTGCATCACACATACAGAATTTGTAAGTCTGGAAAGATGATGACAAGAAAAAATTTCCAGTGCCTCCTTATTCAATTACTGCTTATTGTTATTATGTTGTGTTTGCCTATGTGAAACCTCGGTACCATAGTGAGACAGAGAAGACCATTTTGCACATGCAACTAATTTCCAAAATGCAGGAACATTTAAAAACAAATAAGAAGAGATTTGCTACTGCATAGAGGGGGCATTTTGTGTGTAAGATAATTGTGTTTGGGCATTAGCCAGGCAATTCCAGACCTTGTGGGTTCGTGCCTTACAGAGCATATCACTGACTGAGGCACCTGCCTCCTAGAAGCACTTATCTTGAAGGCGATGTGCTCTCATCTTCCCCTTCTCAGCTCTGAAAATGAACCCCTCAGCTGAATGGGATCAGATGGTAATAAATTCACATAATTATATACTTGTTAAGGAGGTTAAGGTTATTTTGTTTGGGTAACGTGACTATAATTTATTTTGTCTGTAAGGTTTGAGGTTAAACAATATTAATGGTTAGTTAATGGCCTAATGAGTCAGCTACAAGCCATTTAGGCATGCAATGAACCTTTCCTTTCCAGTGACTCTTCTAATGAAAGATCTATATGAGCCCCTGTCTACTGTCACAATAGAGATAGCAGGAGATTCACCTAATCGATTGTGATGGTAAATCAATTGATCTGTAACCCTGTTTTCATACAGTGAAAAAGATATGGAGGAAACATTTTACTGTTCCCTTATTTCCAGTTGAATATCTATAAATAAAAGAGACAGTTCCCTATTTGAAAATATTCCCTTTATTACTGTGAGTCAAAAGCAGGGAGAATCTGATTGATGCCCTATTTTATAGATGTGTCGGTTACTTTTGTCATTTTCGGGAGATTTAAAGTTCTTAGAAATTAAATATATGATGCTGAACATCAGAGAGGCTTGCTCTTCACTGTCATGTTTAAGGTTAAGGATTAAGATAAAGCTGATGTGTGCTCTACTTGTTCCTACCTCTGAACAGCATCCAAAAATGCAGCAGGATGATTCAGAAAGAAATCACAGAATCTGGAAATGCCGTTTTTAAAGAAAAAGTCTTTGAAGTTTCTTTTAAACAGAAACTATATTAAAGAATGTTTTAAGACAGCAGTCTATGATATTGATGTTGCTTTTATATCCTGATTTCCTGCTCTCCTGTGGGGCTCATTACATATTTTTCCTTTCCTGTAGTGTCCTTAGAGCACACAGATTTTTTTTTTGTCTTTATTGTAATCACAAAATATCAGAAACACCAACTATTGTGAAGGCCCTGTTACACCTGTGTGTTGATTCTTTCTAACCACCTAATGGGATTTCATGTCTTTTTTTAAACTAACTTATTTTGCTTGGCTCATTCTTCTCCTAACATGAAAAACCTCGGAAAACAGCAATTTTCAGCCTGCCCCTACACACTTCAGAAAAATCAGAGATGTTTAAGGCACCCTGAGAAGGGGCATAAAACAGAGATACACTTAAGCAATATTTTTAAATTTGAGCCTATTATCTACTAAGCATTTCTGTTTGAGTGGCTGACATGAAGCAATGTATTTCTATTGGTGCTGGATGCAACCTTTTGCTGCATGAGAGTTGCTGCCAATCTTTTTGCTTCAGTGCCACAGTGTCTTAAACATGAAAGGGCGACTGTTATCCTGTACCGAAAACATCCAATAAGGAAACCAAATTCAGATTCTCTTTCCTAGAAGCTAGGAAACCTCTCTTTGTTAAGTAGCTGAAATTTGATGGGGAGACATTACGTGCACCATGGATGGGCAAATGGTACACGTTTGCTGAATGTACAGAACAGAGCAAAAGGATGGTGTGAGTTTGTAACCTGAGGCAATGTCTGCATTATAGAAGGTGCCTGCAACTGGCCAGCTGACAGGGAACTGCCTTGGTACGTACACGTAAACTCTTTTTGCCGTGTAAAACAGTGTGATTTTGCTTAACTTTCCTGCTAGGAAAGATCCCTGATCCCCACTAATTGTCAAACTGCCTAAGCATAAACATTCTGCTGCATATCAGGCACACTAAGGTTTCCAAGACATAGGATCCATAGATGGATCCACTCAATAAAGCTATAGAAATATACAGATCTGAGATTTCTCCCAGTTACAGATGGTAGACAACTAAAATTAGGGATCTACAGATGTGTGTTCACACATGAGTCAGTTGTTGAGGCTTCCACATAATCAGTGAACATCATATTGCCTTTTGAAGTGACCTAAATCTGAAGCTCCAGAGGAGATGGGTTTCTTACAATGGCTCTGGTCTTCCCCGCTCTTCTGAAACTCTTAGACTACGCATAGGCAACTGCGTGAAGTGTAATGATGAGAACAAGCAACAGGGGAAGAATTCAGATATGACCTAAACAACCAATGTCGCTTTGCACACCATATGACCATGTCAATTTAGACATCCTTGTTAGTGTCCAGCTGCGGTTCCAGAAGGACACAGAAAGAATTACAGAATCAAAGAATGAGCAAGGTTGGAAGGGACCTCTCGAAATCATCTATTCTAATCCTTCTCCTAAAGCACCGTCACTTAGAGCAGCTCGCACAGGAATGTGTCCAGGAGGGTCCTGAACATCTCCAGAGAAGGAGACTCCACAACTTCTCTAGGTAGCCTGTTCCAGTGCTCCATCACCCTCATAATAAAGAAGTTTTTCCTCATGTACAGGAGGAAATTTCTATGTTTCAGTTTGTTCCCATTGTCCCTCGTCCTGCCACTGGGCATCATTGAAAATAGTCTGGCCCCATCTTCTTGACATCAGCCCTTTTGATGTCATGTCACTAAATCCCATATATCTACCCTAGAACATCTCAAATAACACTAGAGGTGCATGGGTATGTAATTTATTCAAGGCCTGAATTTCTACATTTGAACTAGTCATCTAGGATTCTCTTATGGTGGAGAGAGAGAGAGAAAACCCTTGTATGATGGGCATGGTTTTACTGTCATGGCTAAAATAAAATGATCTCTAAAAGGTCTGCTTCTCTCCACTGATTACAAAGGCTTGTTAGTTCAAATATAAAAATCTTCAGTGTTAAACGACTCCTACCGAAAATGCTTGTGTTGGATTCTTGCCAGTGAATTTATTAAAATGTTACTAGGACCTTGGCTTTATTAACCACTAAGACAGGAGCAACTTCTTAGGGCATAGCAGCATTTCAAATACCAAAGAAAGTTTTCTGTGACAAAAACATTACATAACTTTTAACCTAGGTTATTTGTGCCTTAATTATTCAGATTAATATATTTACTTGGAAAATGCTCAAAACCCAGAAGCTTCATGGAGAGCAAAAGCACTTGAAAAAACAAGGGGACCATTGTGAGTCCCAGATCTTTTTCAAGAATATGCTGAATTCAGATAGGTCTGTATAGAAAGTGCCAACGCCAAAGAAGCCACATCAGTTTGAGAACATGATCATTATCTCAAATTTTGAAAAAAAATACAATCTATGTTTTTAAATCCCTCTAATTTCTATCAGGTCAAATAAAAGTAGCAGAAAAAGAATAAACGTATAATATTAAATCACTGTATTTTCAGGGAGAGTTATATGTGGACATTGCAAATTGCAAGACATTCACTTCATCTAATATCCTACATGCTTCAGTTGGAAGTTAGTGCTGAAGAACCTTTGATGGATCTTAGTTATAATGACACTCTTTGTAGTAGTCCACATTTGAGATAACACATTAAATAATGTGGGCCTCACAGTGATCTTTATAATACACGGGAGACTGTAGCTACAGGCACAGTCCACAGAAAACAGTAGCATAATATCTCCTTCCTTTTCCACAGATGTACACAACATAGGTAACAGTGACTATTTTGATGCCTAATCCAATAGGCCATCAGCTTCTAAATATAAATCTTTGTGCCTTCTGAGTGCCATAAGTGGTTATTATAAAATATTAAATTTATGTTTATTGCTTTTCAAACACTTCAGTTATTAGATCAGAGTGTGCATTAAAAAGCTGTGAACTTGGCTATCAGAAATATCTGTCAATATATTTGCCTTTTCTTAAGTCATCAGGTGAAGGACCTTATGAATATTCAGCCTGCTATTACACCAAATGTGCACCCAGAAAATCCATCTTTGGCATTTGTGCAGCAATCACCAGTGAGAAGTGAATCATTCAAACATCTGACTAGAAATTTCTTCTTCTGTCCTCTCAGCCCTTATACGGTACCATCCCTTGGTAAACTCAAAGTTCAGTTATAATTAGTTACATACAACTATATCCTTATTAATAGAGAAAGTCTGGTTTAATGGTAATACACTGTGGAAAGAGAATATCATCAATTTATCCCTCAGAGTGTTACAAAAAATAATCTTAAACCATAAATATCAGCATGTTTTCCTTATTTTAAATGATTCTATAAGTCTTAAGAATATAAATTTTCTGGCCAATGAATTCTTCTTACTCTTCTATCAGAAAAGACTATACTTATCTAATTCACCAACCTTGTTTATATAAATGTAGTTCAAAAAACTGATCCAATTATTCCCACTCATGGATCTCTTCCTCACCTTTTTCTCCCCCCAGTGCTTCACTTCATCCTTTTGTTTTTGAGGAAAGGGCAATGACATGTAAGAAGAAATCGTAGCTCATCTGTTATTGATGAAGAAGCAGTACGTAAAGATAACCTGTGATCTCCCAGAAGACCACATTGCAGTCAGATGGAACTCTCTGATTTGTATTCTCATTTTGTACTTATTCTCAAGGAGTCAGGTCTTCATCTAACGCAGAAAAGTTCTTCACATTTTTTAAGTTTTATTCAAGTTGTTCTAGACCTTTTTTTTTCAGAATTTCACTATCATCTACCAGCATAGACTTCCTTTTGCAGGGTGAAACTGCTTTACCTCTTTGAAAACAGATGTTAATTGGAAACATCACTAGCTAAGACATTACAAAAGCAAAATCCATTACTTCAGTCTCACTAGTTAAATCAGCATGGCTTTTGTCAGTGTTATGGGTTGACCTTAACTACCTGCCAGGTGATCACCAAGCCATTCTATCATTCTTACTCCTCAACAGAACAAGGAAAGGTAAAAAAATGACAAGAAGGTGGGTCAAAATAAGGACAGGGAGATCACTCAGCAATTACCATCACTGGCAGAACAGAATCAACTCAAGGGAATTTATTTAATTTATTGCCAATCAAACTGAGTGGCATAATGAGAAATAAGAATAAATCTAAATATATCTTCCCCCCGTCTCCTTCTTTCCAGGCTCAATTCACTCCTGATTCCTCTACCTCCTTCCACAAAACAGTGCATGGGGACATGGAATGGGGTTTTCAGTCAGTTCATTATGTGTTCTCTTCCTCCACTTCAGCATGAGGTCCCACCCATGGGAGACAGTCTTCCACGAGCTTCTCTGATGTTGGTTCTTCCTATGGGCTGCAGTTCTTCAATAACTGCTCCAGCATGGGTCCTTTCCATGGGAAAGTCCTTCAGGAACAGACTGTTCCAGCATGGATCCCTCAAGGAGCAAAGGTCCTGCCAGAAAACCTGTACCTATGTAGACTCCTCTCCATGGGTGGCAGTTCCTGCCAGGAGCCTGCTCTGACCTGGCCTTTCCACAGGCTGCAGCTTCTTTCAGGGCACACCCGCCTGCTCCAGCAGGGAGTCCTGTATGAGATGTAAGTGGATATTTGTTTCACCTTGGAACTCCATGGGCCTCAGGGCAACAACTTGTCTCATTATGATTTTCACCATGGTCTGCAGGTGAATCTGCACTTTGGCAACTGAAGCAGGTCCTCCCCCTCCTTCTTCACTGATCTTGGTGTCTGCAGAGTTGTTTCTCTCAAATATTCCCACTCCTTTCTTCCAGTTATATTGTGCAGTAGTTTTTCTCCTTCTCACATATGTTGTCACAGAAGAGCTATTATGGATTTAGGCACACTGGCCACCACAATGGAGTGAGACTCTAGGATCCTACATTGATTGATGTAAAGTGTAAGTGGAGGTTTCCAATTTGTCTTTTACCCTATCCTTGCAAGGATACACTTGTATAGGTTTCCTAAGCATGTTACAGTTTGGGAAAGAACTCTCATAGAACAGGGCTGTTGATGCATGATTGAGCCCATTTTCGTGATGGTTTGCCAACTGTTTTTGACCAAATGTATAAAAGAAAGAGAAACAAAACACCTATACAAAGAAGTGTTAATAATGGAACTAGGGTAATCCACTCTACTCCTGTCTTAAAAAGGTGTGGAAGATAATCGAACAAAAAAAACATTGAGTCTCACAGCTGACTCTTCACTGGGTGGTTGGTGCCACTAGCATGCACACCTTTTCAGGTTATATTTCCCCAGCCTCAACCTCGATGATGGTTTTCCCAACAGCCTTTATAACATGGGTGAGGGGTATTTCTAATATTCCATAGCAATTTTCCTAAAACTTAAGATCATTTCAAACTTACTTGACTACAAGTTCAAGTAATTTTATTTAGGAGTCCTATTCATTCTTTTCACCTGTCCTGTGGATTGCAGATTGTATGGAAAATGTAGCAGTTGCTGTATTCCTAATCTTTTATAGATATTGTTTAGCATTCTCACTGAAAAACAAGAACCTCTATTGGATTTTACAGTTTCAGGTATTCCACATCTGGGAATGATTTCCTGCAAGACTGCTCTGATCACTGCTTCAGTATCAGCTTCTTGGTGGGAAAACTTTCTACTCATCCTAAGAGTCGATCCATGATCACTAGGAGGTGCTCAAATCCCCTTACAGAAAGCATGTCAGCATAATAAATTTGCATTCTTTGGGGTGGGAAATATGCCCATAGTTGTCCTCCAACCTCCTGTTTGGTTTTTGTATCAAAAAACTTGCAACGTGTGGAACAAAATTTCAAAATCCTTTTTATTACTCTATGTGTTCTGGGGGCTGCCCACATTTTCTCAGTCTGGTTAACAACTGCCCTCATCCCTCCATATGTTTTATCATGAAACTACCTAGTCAAAATCATGAAATATTTTCCTGGTAAAATAGGTTTCCCCCCAGTAGTCCAAATTTCAGTTTCATCTTTCACAGCTTTCCAACTTTTCCATCGATTCTGCATATATCTGGCCAATCAGCTGCAGAGGGACTTGTTACAGGAGGACACTCATGTACAGATTGGCAGACAGTAGCTTTAGCTGCCTTGTCTGCCAATTAATTTTTTCTTTCAATTTAGCTGCATCCTTTGGTATAAGCTGGACAGTGTAGTACAGCAACAGAAATATTGTTTCCTGCTGATATAAGGAATCCTCGTGTTTTCCATACCCATTGCACAACACACTCCAAAAGTATATGAGGTCTGACACAAAAATATCAAGACTAATTCTATAGCTTGGGTAACAGAGTGGGCTGGGAGCGGCAAAGAGATGGTTATAAAACATATTGTATACTGCCATAGTAAGACAAGGCTCAGCTTGATCGCTTCACTCAGTATAAGTGGATGTGTGTTCAAATATAGATGTTTTCTTACCTTTGTTGGAAAATGTCAGTGTGTGCCAGCCCACAATGTTTTGTCTGTGAAACGGTTTCTAGCTAATAACACCACTGTGCTTCAGCATCCACCCTGTTCACCAAACCTCGTTCCCTGCAATTTCTACCTCTCCTCACAGATCAAGTCGATGCTCAAAGGAACACGTTTTTTTGTCGGTAGAAGGTGTGAAAACAAAAACGATGGAGATCCTCAACAGCCTCTCAGAAAATGATCTGCAGAATTGCTTTGAACGTTGGCAGCATTGTATGCAGCTGTGTGTCAACTCAGAAGGGAACTATTTTGAAGGTGATCATAGTTGATTTTCTTAATTTATTAAATAAAGAGTTACAGGCACAGTCTTGGGGTTTTCTTATGTTGGACCTCATATTTAGAATCAGTATAAATAGTTACCCGCTGATTACATCCCCACTGGGTTGCTTTTGCTAATGCAGTGAATTCAGTCCCTTGGGCACTCACTGATGGCTGCAGAACTTCCACTTCAAGTACCTCTAAGTTTCTCATCACTGCATAGCCCGTGTATCATTTTCCATTCACATAGTACAAAAAGGATTAGACCTGAATTCTCTAGTGTGATCCCGCAGATCTTCCCATAGGTGGCTGGAGTGAAACTCTGCCCCTAGCGCAATCATTATACAGCTCACCATCAGAGAGAGCAGGCAATAAAGTTGCTGGATTTAAAGCATTACATCATTTTAAAGTAACATTATCTACATTTAAAATCATTAATTCATAATAATGTGCTCTTTGTGGGGACATTTCTTGTGCACCATGTTGCTTAAAAATGAGTTCAACTTCTTATGAGATATGCACGGTGATTGGGTGACCCAGGATTAATGGTCTGCATTTTTCTATGATAATCACTGTTGCTGCTACTGCTTTAACACAAGAATCATTCCCTGCCTTTACATGATCTGGTTCAGTACTAAGCCACACGGAAGCAGTGTGCACATACCTTTCGAGTAAGAACTCTGCTGGCTACTCTTTTGTTCTTATGCACAATTAGTTCAAAGGACTTGGAGTAATCTTGGCAATTCTGATGCCAGAGTAGAAGATACAACTCCTTTTATAGCTTGGAAAGCCCATTCTTTCTGTGGATCCCACCATATAGGTTCCATTTCATCCGCCGCGGTATGTTCTGTCAATGGCTTACTTAACTCTCCTTGTCCCTGTATCCAGGATCTGCAGTATCCTACTTTGCCTAAAAATCCTCACAACTGTTTTCTTTGGTACTGATCGAAGTATTTCTAAAATACTCTGGACCTGTTCTGGGTCTACTAATCTTTGTCTTTCTTTCAGTAGCTGAATTATAGATTGATTTTCAGATTATTTAAGCTGGTTTGGATTGTAGTTTGTTCCCATTGTCCCTTGTCCTGTTGCTGGGAACCACTGAAAAAAGTCTGTCCCCATTCTCTGGACACCTGCCCTTTAAATACTTATAATCATCGATAAGATCCCCTCTCACTCTTCTCCACACTTAAAAAGACCCAGGTCTCTCAGTCTTATCTCATAAGAGTGATGTCCCAGTGCTCTAATCATCTTTGTGTCCCTCCACTGGACTCTCTCCAGTAGTTCCTTGTATTTCAACTGGGGCGCCCAGACCTGGACACAGGACTACAGACATGGTCTCACTAGGGCAAAGTAAAGAGGGAGGATAACCTGCTAGCCACATTTCGACCTTCTTTGCCACGAATGTACATTGCTAGCTCATCGTCAACTTGTTATCCACCAGGTCCTTCTCTGCAGAGCTGCTTTCCAGCAGGTCAACATGTAACCTGTATTGGTGCATGAGGTTATTCCTTCCTGGGTGCAGGACTCTACACTTGCCTTTGTTGAACTTCATTATGTTCTTTTCCACCCAACTCTCTAGCCTGTCCAGGTCTCACCAAATGACAGTACAGCCTATCACTCAACTGGTATGAGGCTTGAAATGTTCTATGAAAGTGTTGGTCTTTCTCTTCTAAAAGCCTGAACTGCAACACAACACCACCGAGCTGTGTCCAAAGAGCATTAACTCCATCATGAGGATGACCTCACCTCCCGGTCAGAGGAAGGGGTTTAGGAAGGAGGAGAAAAAATTAATTCGTGGCTTCGTGGCTGGTGCCATATTCAAGGTTTTGCTTCTGTGACCATGAATCTACCTTTGAGAAGCTGGCTCTGTTGGTGGCTGATGAGATTCACGTGACTAAGTGGGGCAAGATGACCTTCACCAAGAAGCTGTCTAGACCTACACGGAGAGCTTTAAACCCGGTTTAGCAGAGGAAGAAGATGGAGTTTTGAGTACTAGAGAAGAACTAGGGGCTGCTGATGTATTAGGAACCAACAGAGAAACACTTGCGAAATGCCCACATGAAAACATCATGCTTACTTTTAAAAGGGCAAAAAGGAGGAACCTGGCAACTACCAGCCTCTCAGAGTCACCTCTGTGCCTGCAAAGATCGTGGAGCAGATTCTCCTGGAAGGTATGTTGAAACATGGAAGACAGGGAGGGAATTCAATACAGCCAACTTGGCTTCACCAAGGACAAATCATGCCTGACTAACCTAGTGGCCTTCTACAATGGAGTGACTGCATCAGTGGACAAAGGAAGAGCTGTGAACATTGTCTATCTGGACTTCTCTAAAGCCTTTGATACAGTTCACCACAACATTCTTACCTCTAAATCAGAGAGATACTGTGTTAATGGACCAACTGTGAGATGGATAAGGATTAGTTGGCTGGCCATATCCCAAGAGTTATAGTCAACAGCTCAACATCCAAGTGGAAACCAGTAATGAGTGGTGTCCCTCAATAGTCCATACCAGCTCCAATACTGTCTAAGAACTTCATCAATGACATAGACAGTGGGATTGAGAGCACAATCAGTAAGCTTGAAGATGATAAACAGCTGAGTGGTGTGGTTGCTTTTTACCCCTCAGAGTGCACTACTCTGGTCTGCTCTGATTCTTGGAGCTTCTCCCTAATTTTTAGAGGCTGGGGTCTAAAAGAGAGTGGCAATCACCACCACCTTTTACCCAGACATTAAATAAAGAACAAAGATTGTGTGAAAAATATAAGTTAAGAAAAAAAGACAAAGTTGGAAACTCCATCTCAGGACTCTCTTGTCAGCGTAAATCCCCTTTCTCCCTGTCCCATAACCAGAGAGAAGCTTTCCACTTGGACCATTGCTTTGGCTGGAGGAAACATGCCCTGTTCACCATCACGGCGCATACTGGGAGACCTAGAGAAAGAGGGGGGGATTGACTGCGGGTGGTATCAGGATGGGCACAAAGCATCCGGGGACAGGACACATCCACACCTATTCATGACCAAAACCACCTTGGGCAAGCTGCTGGAAAGCAGCATGGTACAAAAGGCCCTGGGGGGTCCTGGTGGACACTAAGTTGACCAGGAGCCAGAAAGGTGCCTTTGCAGAGACATTGCCAGTAGCTGGAGGGAGGTGAACCTTCTCTGCTCAGCACTGGTGAGGTCATACCTGCAGTGCTGTGCCCAGGTCTGGACTCCCCAGTACAAGGGCAATATGGACACACTGGGGAGAGCCCCCAGTGCCCCTCCCCACCACCTCTCCCCTGTGTGACCATTGAGTTCAGATTGGAACACTGTGCTTGGAATAGATGATCTTTAAATTTCTCTTTCAACTCAAATAATTGTGATTCTGTCATTCTGTGATGCTATGATGCAATATACAGAAATACAGATGTGAGGTAATTAAAAAAACACACATTTCATGTTACTGAGATATAAAATTTTTTTCTGTAAAATCTTATTATTTTATTGTTTTCTTCTCCTGTAGCCATTAAATCTAGAGCAATAATAAACCTTTTATAGACTATTAAGATTTCTGTTATACTAGTAACAAATCCTTGGTTTCACATACGAAGTAGATCTCCATTTTGCCCACAGTAGAATTTTGAAGCTTAACATTCTCTTCCATTAGACGGTTGTAGGTGTCAGTAGGATTGACCCTGAGGTCTACTCTTCTCCACAATGAACAAATCGTCTTTCACCCTCTCCTATTATGTCATAAGATCCAGGCCCTGATCAGCCTGGTGGCCTCTGCAGAAGTCATTTCAATTTGTCAGTGTCCTTCTTGTGCTGGGGAGCCTAAGAATGGATAAAATACCTCAAATATGGACTCTCACTTGTGCTGAATGAAGGGGAATCATCACCCATCGATATAGCCCAAGATATTTTCGGCCTCTTTCACCACAAGGGCACAGGCCTGATTCACGTCCAATTTGTTGTCCAGCAGGACCACACCTTTTCTAAATCAGTCAGTGCCAGTCTGTACTGCTGCACATGGTGCAAGTCTTTGCATTCACCTTTACTGAACTGCATGAGGTTTCCATTAGCCCATTCCTCCAGCCTGCTAAGATATTTCTGAACAGCAGCTCTGCCCATCAGAATATCAAGCACTCCCCCAACCAATTTCATATTTCAAACTTGAACACCAGCCTGTTGAATATCTCCTTCCTTAATACAGGCATTTTACATGTATGGTCCAAGTTCAGTTCTATTTGGCTTTGGTGGGTTTTTTTAGTTATTATGCTTTAAATATAAACAAGGCTATTAAATAATCAGATAAAAATAAAACCTATGTTAAGTAAGCAGTCAAGGAGAAAAAACACATATTTTAGCAAGTCTTTTTTAGAATGAAGTGTAAAAAAGAAAAAGATAGTGATAATAAAAATCCATATAAATACAGAAGTCCACATCAGGCCATGAGTCTCAAAATAATTCCAGCATGGATAACTGTCAATCAGTCAGCAACGGTTCTGCACAGGGAAGGAACAATAGTTGTAGGGTTGCTGTGAAACTCTTTCCCTTTGCCTTTTGTTGATCTGTAGCACAGCAGATGATTGCATCTAACTACAAAGATTGGCTCAAATATTTAAAAGCCGTATTATGGACTGCAGAATGATAGCTGATGGTATAAGTTTGGTAGAAAGGCATTGTTTGGTTATAATCAATTACAAAAACAAGCAACATAATAATATAAAGAAGCATACCCAGTCATGAACAAGAGTTCCCTTCAGAGGCAATTTTAAATAAAGTTATCCTGAACACCAAGGTACACTATTTGAAATCCTGTACACACATATAACATATCTTCCAGGTAGCTTAGATAGCGCAGTTATCACTGCTACAGCTTGCTGGTACTCAGGGAATAATTAGTACACTTGTGGCGTTAATATATGAAGTGTAAGACAGGATATTTGTTACCTTGGATGATATCCTATTTGGTCATGCTTTCCAATAATGTTTTTGATAAAGCGTTTGTTATGCAGAATAGACTTCGGCCACACCGTGTAAGGGATGAACTTGTCTGTATTTCCTAAATAGAGACATAAACATGAGCAAGTGCCACAGAACTGCTATATCTCTTTGTGTCAGACAGAAGCAGCACTATATAGCAATCTTCTTTACGTACTCTGACTGTATTGAACCTAATTGCTTGCTTTGTAAAAATAGAATTCAGTAAGGTTTTTGAAACCTTTAACAGTTCACAGTGAAAGGATTTTAAAAATAAAACCAAATTCTGGATGCATTTACATGTACATAACTCCAGAATAAATCCACTAAAATCAAAGAAGTTTCTTAAAATCTCTACCTGAAATAAAGCTCTTAAGCACAGAAATACTATGCAGCTCTGAGTTAAAAAATAAAAAAGACCTTTCATTACATTCACTAGCAATAAAATTATAATGTCTGTCTTCAGTGTCTCTAGGCTGAGATATTTCATAAAACTCACAGGAATTTTAAGCAGCCCAAAATTAGCTAAAGGTTTCCTGCTTAGAATTAGTGCTTATCTTGATGCATTTCCTGTTGAAGGTCAATAAATCTTTCTCGTTGTCTCTACTTCTTCAATGTTATGGGTTGTTTTAATTTGAAAAATTGTAAAAAATATTCAAAAACATATTAAACATATTAAAGCATAAATAACTATGAAAAGCATTTTAATATTAAGATAAACTAAAGGATGGATATAGCATTCACAGGAAAATTAATGCTTAAAAACCTACTTGTTCTTTATGCAGCCTTACATTTATCGATTTCGAAATTTTACTTTAATATCAATAATGTCCCATGAAAAGACACTTGTCAGGGAATATTGCTGAGAGTAACTAAAAGGTGGTTTGCATTTGAAACTATGACTATTCATACCAACATTAATTCTAAAAGTTCAGTTCAGTTCATCAGCCCGGAGAAAGATATAGTCGTTTGGATCCAATCAACACGGCTTACTTTTTAATTTCACATATCAGCTACCTGAAGCAATGAACTAAACTGAGTGGTCCTATGCTGTCCTTAGGCTGCAAGATGTTGAGAGCAGAAAGTTTTACACTAATTATTTCAGCAAGAAACAAATTACTGACACTTGTAACCTTCTATAGAGCTGAACAGAAGTAGAAATTAATAAAAGTACCGAGAATAGCATAGTCAAGTATTACACTGAAAGAAAAAAAAAAGTATCAAGTCTTCCAGATCTTCTACTCTGGGACACTCAGAAATACTGAAATTACTGTTGACTCATTTCAAGTTTGTCTATAAGAATATCACACACCAAGAAGGAAATGAAAATGGGGTCAGGTTTTAATCTCAGTAAAAGCATCTACTGGAGATGTTTTCTCACAGTATTTTAAAGACTCAGTGGACATTCACTGTTCCCTTTGAAGCAGTCCATTCTCATACATCCAGAGCGCCCGTCAAAACTATTTCTGATGCTTCTTTGAAATTGATTGTAGCACATTTATACATCATAGCTTGTCTGTTACATCCGAGTAGTAGAGGTGTTTGTAAGACAAGTGAGGTACCTCAGTGTGGATGCATGTTGTTGGCAGCTGTTGACTGACTAGAAATCTAGCAGGGAATACAATTAAGTGAAGAACTAGGATTCCTCAAACTGAAGAAGTCTTGGTGATTTAGAGTATGTTTTCAGAAATTTATCTTCTGCTGACTCACTGTGTACAAGTAATAGCAGAAGGAATACTGTCAAAGTAAGCTTTAAAAATCAATGTGTGTTCTTTATAGCGAAGCACTTCTTGGTGGTTATAAAAACAAAACACAAAAACACAGAAAAAAAGGATAAATAGGTCCATTCTCGAGTTGTTCAAAACTACTGGGAATGACAGCTGTGAAGAGTTTAAAGTGATAATAGAATTTGCCAGGGAGGCTTTTCCCCTCTTACACTTGTTAAATTTATAGTGTTACTGTCATTCACACAAAAGTAAAGATCAAGAGAGAGAGTGGTCCTTCACATATACTAAAGCTAATTAAATAAGTGGTACTCCAGCTATTTATCTTACTGTTTGTTTCAGCTTAAAATTTAGGCCTAGCAGATTTCATCAAGTAATTTATTTAGTGAAGTAAAAATGACATAATTGTGTAGTCAAATAGAAAGCAAAGTGTACAAAATCATTTGTAGAATTTGATACAACCATTTGTATCACACCTATTTGTTACAATTTAATTATAATACCTGTTTTACATTTCATTACTGAGATTCATCCAGCTAATTGATGTGATTTCTCCACCAGTCGTTCTTAACATAAACACACGTTAGCATCCTGACTAGTCTACTTTACAAGTTTAACTGTGTTGGTCACCTTTAAAAGATATGTCATTGGTGGATTGTGCCCCTCATAAACTAATTCTGTGTAGCAGAATAGATACAGATTGCATCCAGTTCTTATCCAAAGAGGTAGTGAAATCTTGCAATCCTGATTGCAAGACCTTAGACTCTCAGCATGGGATTCGCCTGCCCAAATGTTGAGACTGGCAATTTGCATCTCAGCTAAGTCCCCCCAGGCCCCTTTTATAGTCACTGGAGAGAAACCGTCACTTCTAGAGCAGACACATCCTAAAGCAGGCATCTAAAATAGCTGGAATGAATTGCCTCTAGAAGTTACTATTGCTTTCCAGTGAATATAAAGGGATCCCAGGTGACAAGTTTATAAGTAGATAGTTAATGTTAGGAGAAATGAACCCAAATATCCTTGTAAAGAAGAAATAAATTGAAGTCAATTGCGAAATACAGACCAGTTTGCTATCGGCAAAAGGAAGGGAAGGGAAAAGGAGGAAGGGGGAAGGGGGAAGGGAACAAAACAAACATATGACTTGAAATTTTGAAAGAGAGCTGGCATACTTTCTGGGAGAAAGAGCTGAAATCCTCTAAGTTTCTTCTGGAGACAATCACAGATGTAACATATTTAAATATCTGTATGAACAAGCTGTGAGATGCATACCTGTAAATACTATTTCTGCACATAAAATTGATAATTCTAGTTGTAGATGTTCTAAACTGTCTAAGTTCCCTTCTCTAGTTTTCCTTAATGTGAACTAGCCAATAAGAAACATTATCTTTAGGCATTAAAGAAGAATATAAGATATCTTAATCTGGAGCTAGAGTGTGTAGTTTGGGAACAGCAATTAGACTACAGGGAATTTTAATGGGAAGAGAAATATTAGGAAATCTAATGCTGAAATAATTTATTTGATTCAAGAAGTTGATTAAAAGATAATATTTTTTATTCTCACAAAAGGGAAAGAGGTAATGAAATTATGGGGGTTTGAGGGTTGTTAAATTTGGTAATATTATTCTTCGTTATCTGAAGATATTGCAGTTATATGGGAGAAGAATGGCTGAAATTTTAGACATCACCTCTCATAGAATTTAACTGCTGATAACCAGCTGCTAATAGTAAATTAATGAAGTTGACTGATGCCTATAGAAACTAACTGCAGTTAAAAACTGAGCAGATTCACTTCAGAACAGATACCTCTCAAAGCAATGGTATTTGGGGAAACACACAAGTGGATTGTACCTGTCTATTGCCAAAAATGTATAGCCAGACAGCATCATGATGGTCAATATTTACACAGGTACAGGTCTTCAAAGGCACATCCCTGGAAAAGATCTAACAGTGCTCATTGATTGATGCTCTGATCCCCAGTCCCCAAAGTGCTGCTTCTGGAAATGATATACAAATACTGTGGTCTCTGTTAGTTCAAAGTGCCTGCAGGTAGGCCAGGTACGGTATTTTGGGAATATATACAAGCACCAGCTGCTACTTGGTATCCATTCTCTAAACCATCTGGTTTGTGGCATACACTACACAGCACTAAAATCAGGTCATTGCTTGATCAATTCTGCCATCTAACGGCTGGATTCAGACAGATCTTTCCACAACTGAAATGCTAGTCCTTAACTGAATCAGATTTTCTGCTATCTGGCAGATATTTCTATGCTGTACCAGGTTCTGAAGCAGGGATTGTTGTGCTCCCAGAAGAGACACAACCATCCTGTAAAAGTGTAATTTTTTTTCCTGTGGCTTCTTTACTCCAGAAAGTAAAGCAGGTAGGTTCCCTGCCGTGCTCTGCAACTGCAGCTCAGCAGAGACACTGCTAGGAGTTAAGACCACCTGGTAAGTAAAAATCCAAAAAACTTCAAAGACCCTCCAATGCCAAAACCCCAGGAGGACACTCCCTCTGGACCTAGCATGGCTTTGAAGGCAGACCTCCCCTTAATCCTGCCCCCTTCCTTATTGGAAAGCTAAAGCAATATCTCCCACTGTGCCTTAGGCTGATTAAAAAAATACACAGGGAAAAATGAAGTGATTATTTGTACTCACACGAAAACTACATGAAATGCATTTGATTACCAAAATTCTTATTTATTTTTGCATATGCATACTTTTATACATACATTTGTTTCACACCAAAATGTACTTCCATTTTAATCACATGAAGCATCTTTGGTAATGGGCTGCTTGCAGTCAGAACGTGATGTGCTGATGGATTAGCAGTAATAAAATACAGTTGCGTTTCTGCAAATATCATCCTCCCCACATGCTCTCTTTTCACAATTGCATGCTGATGGGGAAGGATGTGCTTAAATGTGCTGGAACCAGTGGAAATTGGCTCATATGTGTGTTTTAAGAATGAGACAAGTAAACACTTTTTTTTAAAATTAGGACATAAAACTCAAGCCTCAAAGAAATTTTAATTCTGTTTGGAGAATTCACACACACTCCCCCAAAAAAGAGATCTTTCTGCGTTTGTGTATTTGGTTATAGTTGGTTTCATAGAATCTTCAAGATCAAAATAAAAAAAAAAAAAATTAACGTAAGAGGTTTTTTACTAAACAGGCATTATAATAGGACATCATTTGCCATATTCTTTTTTTAAATTATCTTTTTCCACAGGCACTATTCCTCCCATGAAAGCTAAGGATTGTATAAAAATTGTGAGCACAAAATAGTGAATGAGTAAAGTTTTTTCAAACATTTACTCATGTTTTACTGATCTCTAATACATCACTGATTATAGAGTCAGCAGAATCCAGCCAATGCACTAGTGTTTCATGTATCTTAACTTACTAGCCCAATATGGTTTCTCAAATTGGAGGCCACTTAAAAGATCTGGAAGACCTGGAAACATTCCAAAAGAGCAATATAAAGCACGTAAAAAGAGAGAATCACTAGTGCAGCCACTAGATTGGCAATTTGAGGATGACTAAAGAGCAAAAAGCACTGCCTGAGCTCACTTGACTTAGAGTCCACGCTCAGAGGTGCAATCAATCAAAGAGGATAAGGAGAAACTGGGCAGCTGTTTTTAAACTGTTGGTGACATTAGAATTGGTGTATGTAGAAATCCAAGGAGAACTGATAATGCCTGAATCCCATGAATGCTACTGGTGAGTCAAGGCTTTTTACTTAAAAATTCCCTTCCTTTGTGTTGTGTTTCTCTGTGCATATAAAGGTTCTTGACTTAGAAAGAAATACCTATCTGCCAAGAACTGAGCTAAAGAAATACTGAGAAGAAGGATGGGCTTAAGGAAAAACAAAACAACAAAATATTCTCATTTACTTCCCATATCAGACCATTTTACCATACATAATATTAGTTTGTTAACAGAGTCTTTCTGGATTTTCATGAATTCCACAAAGCAGCACGTTCAACTCAGCAACATTCCATTGTTATATCTAGCCAACCCACCTTTTAGGTACATACTAAGCTGATGTCAAGCACTATTATGACACATAATCAGGCCAAATTCTAAAAAGTTAACTAAATCGAACCTATTTGGCTATTGAACATCAGTCATGTGGTAAAAACTGTCATATTTCTTTATCCCACATTGTCCAATAGCCTTATAAGGGAAAAATCTGCCCCTGATAGATTATTATCTAGCAGAGGCACATCGATGTTCTCTAGAGCCCAGTCACAGCCTTGTGACTGACATTGTAACCCAAAGTTCAGGAGTCCACAATCCACAATCACATCCATTTCTTGCTGGAGTAAAACACCGCCTTTGCTCCTGGGCCTTATTGAAAAAAGCTGAGGAGACTGGGTGTCAACAGACATTCCTAATCACAGAGGATTGAAGGGTTCAGAACGTTGCTTCATCAGCGTTTGTAAAATAAACCAAACAATATTCAAGAAAAGACCAGGATGAAAAAATAACAATATAGAGTTTGACAAGGCCAACAGGTTAGAGAAAAAGGCAAACCTGTTGTATATTCTTTACAAACATGTAACTGGGGCGATTTTTCTGGTTTACGATTAATGCAGAAATAACACAGCAGAAAGCCTTGCAGAATCATCCCACTCACTCAGGGTGCAGGTCCACACCTGAGCTTGGCAATGGCATAATCAAGGTATTCTGTGTCAGTGACAGGCTCTCACATTGCACTGCACTTTTCTACTGCTTCAGCTTTGCTGACAGAACTGATTTGGGTTGCACTCATCAGCAGAACTAACTATAATCTGGTTTTAAAAAAACAACTAAGGATAAAAGGATTTTTTAGCATATTATACGTGAAACCACTATCTGCGTGCACTCCAGTAATTTATGATGTGGTATTATACCTTATTTCAACAGTGACCCATTTACTCTAGCAGGCTAAGAGTGATTTGCACCAAGCTTTCCACTGCCTAATTTTACAGTCCTACCCACAGCTGACATTTTACTTCCTTATCCAGGCTGGTAATCATCCGATGTTATATAAGGGACATTCACAGAAAGTTTAAATTCCATGTAGTCACAGGGAATAACTGAAAACAGAATAATATGTTACATATACTTGTTAATCCAGGAGCATGGAATTTTCTAAACTGCTCTCTAGGTTGAACTGAAGATTGTCTTTTTTAAAAAAATAAAAATGTAGCCACTTTTTCATTTAGAAACCTTAAGGGGTTTTTAGATCAGTTCTGATTTTCACAAGACTGGAAAAGTTATAAGCTCAAATACTAAATAGATCATATGAATACATAATATTACAATGCATGATAGAACATAAAAATCATAACAAAGTAAACTATGAATATGAAGGAATTTCTCTTTATTAAAATGAAATAACTAACCAATAGCAAAAGAAAATATTTTTACACTATCGAAATAAAGCGAGAGGAGAAATAATTCATATATTCTTTATTCTTTAGAAATGTCATACAGAGACATTTTTCTGCAGTATTTCAACTGCAGCAAAAAGATGTTTCCAAAAGAAAATTTAAGTTTTGTTTGTTTGTGGGGGGTTTTGTTTGTTTGTTTTACAATTCCCTTCTGAAAAACATATCCTTTGACCAATCTTGTTCATTATGAGCGTCCATTATTTGGGAAGCATTCATATATAAGGATGTGGCATTCCTCAAGGGTTGGTACTGGAACAGCAGTGCTGTTTAATATTTTTGTCGACAACATGGATGGTGGGATTGAGGGCACCCTCAGCAACTTTGCCAATAACTCCAAGCTGTGTGGTTCAGTCAACATGCTGGAGGGAAGGGATGCCATTCTGAGGGACCTAGACAGGCTTGGAGCTGTGCAAGCCTCACAAGCTTCAACAAGGCCAAGTGCAAGGTCCTGCACCTGGGTCAGGGCAATCCTAAGTACAAATACAGGCTGGGTGAACAGTGGGTTGGGAATAGTCCTGAGGAGAAGGACCCTGGAGGGTTGGTTGATAACAAGCTCAAAATGAGCCCTCAATGAGCAGTCGCAGCCCAGAAGGCCAACCATATCCTGGGCTGCATCAAACAAAGCATGGCAAGCACGCTGAGGGAGGTGATTCTCCCTCTCTACTCCACTCTCAAGAGACCCCACCTGAAGTAATGAATTCAGCTCTGCAGCCCCAAATATAACAAAACATGGACCTATTGGAACAAGTCCAGAGGAAGGCCACAAAGATGGTCAGAGGGCTGGAGCACCTCCCCTATGAAGAAAGGCTGAGAGAGTTGGGGCTGTTTAGACTAGAGAAGGGAAAGCTTTGGGGAAACCTTACAGCAGCCTTAAAAGGGACCTACAGGAAAGCTGGAGAGGAACATTTACAAGGGCATGTAGTGATAGGACAAGGGATAATGTCTTTAAAGTGAAAGAGGGGAGATTTAGATTTGATATAAGGAAGTGATTCTTCACCTTGAAGGTAATGGGGCACTGGAACCAGTTGCCCAGAGAAGTTGTGGGTGCCCCATCTCTGAAAACGTTCAAGGCCAGCTTGGATGAGGCTTTGAGCAACCCGGTCTAGTGGAAGGTGTCCCTGCCCATGGCAGAGAGGTTGGAACTAGATGATCTTTAAGGTCCCTCCCAACCTAAACCATTCTATGATTCCACATGTAAGATAAGGATCCTGTTGCACTGAAAATGCACAAACTGAAATGGCTCCTAAGAATTCATTGCTTAAATAGTTTTTGGGTAGAAGGCATAAGAAAGGATGCAGTAGCACAGTAAAAATGAAAAGCACACAGCACTTCAACGATGGAGTTCAAAAAGCAGTCAATGTACTGCACAGGAGACATGATTTTTCTTCCATGTACCATCCTTAACTTGAGTGCAAACTGATTCTCTTACACCGGAGCCTTTCTTAATATTCCAGAGAACAATGCTGATTTTATTTTTTGCTCTTGCATGCCTCAGTATAATAGACAAACTTTTAGTTTTCACATTGGTTTCACTGATTTTATAAGCACTGTAGAGGTAGAGATGCCTGAGAAGTCTTGGACTCTTGACAGGTTTTACAAAGTCCTGCCTAGCTAATGCCTGTTTTTTTCAATTATTCCCTGCATTTCTGTTTCTTACCTTCACTGTATGACCGTCTTTTAGTCTTTGTTGCCCGCTCAAATATTCCCCTGAGGGCTGGTGACATCCTGTGATTCATTTTAGGACCGTACCATTACTTTCTGATGGGTCTCCAGCCTTTTCAAATGTTCCCTAAGTTCTACCAGCTCAAGCCTGTACACTTCAAAACTTTTTTCTGCTCATATCCTTTCCTCCTTCACAGAGTTGTCTCTCTTCTTTTTACTTCTGCTTGTCTGTACATAGACACGTAGGAGAAGTTGGCTATAAAGAGGAGGACAGCCTGAGGGGATTCTCGATGAGTTGGCTAGTATTCAGAAGTCAAGGTTTTGGCAGCCAGAAGTCCATAAGAAAGGATGGGCAGGACAGCCAGCCAGAGAACGTAATTTATTTAAAAACAAACAAATAAACAGAAGTGTTATACATATTTCCACAAAAATTGGATCAAGATGGGGGAAGATCAAGAAGGAGGAAAAATAAAACAAAGAATGAGACCTCCTTACTGTTAAGAGATGTTAAATTGTAACATTTCAACCCAAATTTTAAAAATGCAAGCTAAAACAGTACAAGATTAAAAACATTGTTGAACTACTTTCTTCTGGACAGCACAGACAGACCTTTGGCAAGGACTATTTGTGTCTTCTTCCACAATTCCATAAATACTTTCCAGAGATCAACAATCATGGGAAACTGGCAGGATTTGAATTCATGTATAAAATACAAATGGAGACCAAAACCCAAATAAATAAAAAGGCAATAAGGTGAATACAAGAACTTCCATATATGAAGAGAGTGATAAGAGTTACACACAAAACATAACTGACAACTGAAAAAGAAAAAACACAGACAGGCAATTTGCACCTACTAAAACATGATCACAAGGAATCTCCCATCCAGAAGGGAAAATGAATATATTATGCTTAAGTCCTATTCTCACATGACAGATCTCCATCAGCACATGCTGTGTAGAAATACAGCAATATTTCTCTTGAAAAGTGTTTCCCTTTGTTTTGATACAGATGTGCATATAGGGTAGGGCTTTGTAAGACACATAATCGTAGTTTACCTAATATTGCCATCTAGTGGTAAAAGATCAACTCTGAAACAATCCTCTTTGAAAGGAAGTTATCATTGCCTGATTTATTCACTAACGTAAAAAAAAAAAATAACCAAAACATGGTGTTAACAACAGCACACAGGAAAACAGAACTCAGTTTGCAGGACAATGCATGCCTCAAATATTCAGTTAACTGTGAGTCAAGAACACAAACCAGCAGAACACTGAAATATTGAAAAAAGTCACAGACAGAGCATGTCAGTGCTAAGTGATACGCAAGACACAAACCAGCAGCTTATAGCTAATTTAAAAGAAGGAAAATAATGACAGCCTACCAATTACAACATGGTCTATGACATAACATGAATCACCACCTCCACCGAGTGTGCCACAGAAGACACAACACCCTTCCTGAAGAGCAAATTGCAGCAGCAACATCTGTCCTTTAGCACAGTAACCTGATAAACGGCTTAAGTATGGAAAGCTTAAAAGCAACATAAGCATACCTCAGATGTAACTTAGGTGTCTCACTGTTAGTTTGACTTTATTCTCCTTCCTTCCCTTTTCAGTCATAAAGGGAAAATAAATACTTCTACAGGTGATTTATCCTACTCTAAATCAGCAGCCAAGGCAAGCCTGAAGATGCCTATTTGTCTCCAGTGACTACGAAAGGAGCCTAAGGAGATCAGCTTATATTAACACCAATCTAAGCTGATTGCACTACGAGCAGTCAAGGGCCAACTCAGGAAGAGCTCAAGAGCAAAATTTACTAACATTAGTCTCCTAAATACACAGCCTGAATTCACTAGCACTGAACTTATTTCTTTTTTCTCGATAGTTAAAGTCTTTCCCTGGATTTTCTCATTTTCCAAAAATCAAACGCACTTTGTAATACAAGGGTGACACCAAAACATGAAGGAAATCAAAAGACAGCAAATTATTCACCGGTTTGGTAGTCATAGGGCACGTGGGCCTGTGAGAGAATTCCCTGGGCTATTCTCTCTTAATTTAACACCCCTTAGGTCCACTCTCCCTATTCAAACACTTCCCTGGGACAGGGTGTAGGACCCTGAGTTCACTCAATTACTTTATCACTGAGGAGAGTCCCACTTCTGACGCCAATTTAAATGTTACAACCCAATCTGGATTCTCCAAGGGTTGCCGGGGTAGACCCCAGGCCTCCCTGTAAAATTTATGAGTTCCATTTCCCTTGGGCTAATAAAGGTGAAACAATGCCAAACAATTGATTTTTAAAGTAATTTAGTTATACAGGTGTCTGTGCTTCTGTTGATTCACCCCGAGACTCTGCTGGCTGTCTTTGCTGCCAGAATGCACTGCTGATTCATATTTAGCTCAGTGTCCCGCAGAGCTCCCAAGGCCTTTTCATCAGAGCTGCTCCCTAAAACATCAGTCCCCAGCTGGTATTGCTGCCAGGGGTATTTGTACCACCAACCTTGATTTGGTTGCCTAAGGGTAGAGACCTTTTAGATCTCCAAGTGAATCTGAGAAATATGGCACCGTCTACAGTAATTCTGCACTGTTCTGGAGTGGCAAGTGGAAAGGATACAAGAATGGCTCTAGATTTCTGTTAGGGCCAGAAGGATCTAAAGTTTGGACCTGAATCCTCTCCCTGCACAACTTTCAAGCACCTCATTGTGTCCCATCCTAAGCATTTACCAGTGAAAGTCAGACAAGCACATTGTGAGGAATGGGATATGTTAAGCATGCCGGGAGGGCTGTGAAAGACAAATTTAAATGATGAGCTATACAGAAGCATAAAAAGATGTAAGCTTTAGCCACCAGAAAAGCTCAGTAATAAGACAGTACATAGAGGGAACTTAGACTAAAAAAAAGAAGCATCATTACTGGTTATAACGGAAGATATGAAGAATGAAGAGTCAGTGAGGAAAAATACAAGCATGTGAAGTGGCTTAAACAAGGGGAATAGGGAGAAGCTGTCATATCTATACGTACTATATAATTTAAATACCAGCTAAACCTGAATTGATTATTAGCCAGTATTTTGCATTTCAAGTCTGTTCTCATCCAAAAGCTCTCAGATTTATTTTCAAACCATAATATGATCCTGAAAGATTTTCATCAGCTCTGGAAGGAAGTCTGTAGGTAGAAAAGGTGCATAGCATGCCACATACTGCTTGGAATCTGGCAGAAGGAATATTGCAAAATCCTTTTGAAAGATCACTTCAAAAGATCACTAGGGAAGATAAGTGTTAGTAATAGTTCATGCCAAAGGTCCCTCCAGACTAGTATCCTGTCTCCAACAACAGGTAAAGAGTGAATATATGGGAAAGAGTTAAGGAAGGAGCAGCAATAAATCTCCCAGAGTACTCTTCCACCTTCCCGAGTTCTGCAGCTTTGGACCTTCTTGAATTACAGTTATTTGATAGCCCCTCCTGGATTTGTCTTCCATGAAGAACAGGATGAAGAGACATCAGCCCAATGTCATAGCAGAACTTGTGATACAGGACTTTAACCACCATCCCAAATCCACCTACTTGTAAAATGACAATCCAGTGAAAGAATGAGTGCACTGTAATCACAGAAATTGATGTAACTGGACAAGCACAACTTTTCACTGTTTTGATGCTTTTATACCTCTATATGACTTCTAGGTCTGTAACAGTATGACAGATTCACACAGAATCAGTGCTTGATTTTCTTGACCTCCAAGATTCTTTGGGAATTCTTTTATTCAAAAATTTTATTAAAATGTTGGTTAATTTTTATTGTATAAGTTTTAATAACTTTCTGCATCTTGAGAATTTTTTTGTATGAAATAGTTTCTTTTGACTTAGAACTATATGCAACCCACAGGTGGTATCACCTGAACCATGTCTCACAGCCATCTCTGTACTCAAAAAATATTTTTTCCTGAGAAAGAAAACTTTCAAAATACTCAGAATAAATGGTAAGGAAAATTCTATGTTAATGGTTTCACATGATGGCAAAAGCACAACTTAAGATGAGGAATAGAGGAAAGCATTAGGGTTTCAGGATTTGGGTATGTGCTTTCAGGTTATAGATTAGAAAAGGGCACTGCTAAGAATTAACAGTAGGGTTGAGGGTTTTGGTAGTACTGAAGGATTGTGCTTGGGCTTAGAGTGAGGGCCAGACACACCACCAGCTCTTCAGTCATCCTTACCTTCACAATATTCCACCACTCTGCTGGCTGAGCTCCTTCCTGTACATCTTCCAGCTCATAGACATTCAGCTGCTGAAACAAGGGGTTCTCACAGTCAACAATAAAGCACTTGGCACCTAATCTCCATCTCACTCTCCCGTTCCACATAATTCCTGCTCCTACTTGGAGTAGTCAAGCAAAAAACAAGGAGTAGCAAAAGAGGAGGGACTACTAGCTACCAACCCTAGCCTCCTGCAGCCGCTCTTCCCTCACCAAAGGACTGAGCATAACACACAGCAAATGGATTGGATGCATGAAAGGGCAAGCTGAGATGCCCAGAGGGAAGTTGAGGTGTTTCCTCTGATTGTTTATTTGATTAATTTATTTTAATATCGGAATCAGTAATTAGAAGGTTTGTTAATTGGCAATAAACTACAGTGACTGAAATTCCCTGACACAAACTTGTTTTCTTGCCCTTCACGCTTATCTTCCCAGGCTTTCACTCCATAACTTCACAACCCCTACCCTTCTTCTTCCTCCTGGGAGCCTGACATACATGAGGGGCTCTTGCATTTGAAGCTTAGAGTAAGGGGGTGGTGACCTTGGGTTACAGCGGCTAAGGCTTCAGCATTAAGATTTCTGCATTCATGCCGGGGCTGGGTATTGAGCTCACCTTTGAGAATTAGTATTTAGCCTTTGAGATTAGGGAAAAACTTCAGGTTAGGGTTCTGATCCTGCTTAAGGTTCCTGGTAAGGGGACAGGCTATGGGCTAGATTTTTACTTTGTAATATGTGTTTAGAAAAATTATCTTTCTCAGTCAGTCTTATTTTGGCTATCTTATTTAGAATAATTGTTTGATTTTCTATTTGTCATACACTTCTATTAAAAGTTTATATCAAACCATCTTTTGGATGGGTCTTAATTTCATTTAGTATACTTATACTAGATTCATTTGTTTCCTTGTTTCTTTTGATGCTCTGCCTATACTTCGCCTTGGAGTCAGTGAATTATTGGAAAGATTTACTATATCATAACTGAAGCCAGGAGTCAGGACATGTTGCCTATGAAGCTAAGTAGAATCTGATGCAGCAAACAGAATTGCACTTTGTGATTGTTACCAGCAAATGGAGCTGTTAAGCCCTTTAAAATGTTACATCCCAATGACTTAAGGAAATGGGAACTTACACTTGAGTCTTACCACTATAACAAATACAGCATTAAATTCTTTATTGCCTTCTGTTGTTTATGTATAAAATATTGTGCTTTTTGTATTTCTCTGGGGGTTTGTTTGCTTTTTTCCCCCCATAATGGCTTATTCCACAAGTCTTTTCATGCATCATTAATACAGGCTGCATCTCCTTTCACCTCCACATGAAAATTTCCTAATATTTAAATCACATAGTATCAACAACTGCATAAAATGAAGCTTAAGAACCTCTTAGTGATATCACATTCTGATCAGGTATCTGTTGTCATCCTTTTGTGAAACATTTGCATCGTGACTGATTGATAAGCTGATCTTTTTCTCTGCAGTAATAACATCTTATTCTGGCTGCCTTTTATCTCCCTGAGGTAGCAATGAAACCATTCTCATTTCAAAAGAAAACTACAAAGCCCACATTGTAACATACTAGTCACATGAATGCTAAGGTTGATAGATTATAAAATGTTCTTTTGGTCTTTTATCAACTTACAGTACACATAGCAAAGAGCACAAAGATCCCTTTTAACCTCTCAAGGAAGATCCAGAAGATAGGAAAATAGAAGCGGGTGGCTATAAAAAGCAAAGGTGTTACTTTCCTCTGTTCACTTGTCACTTAAACTTGAACCATCTGCGTTATCATTGCCAAGATTAGGAAAAATAAACTTTGCCGTGTAATGCTGTCTGCTGGCAGGTATTAATAACATTCCAAATAATCTAGTATTTATTCAGTATATGCTTTGAGTAAGTGTAACTGAGCATCATAAAAATACACCAAAAATCTTTGTTCATTCTGTGAAACATCTGCATTCATATGACTGAAACAGAAATGTGAAAAGCAATTTGGAATTAGAAATCAGCATAGTTCATGTTATCATAGGGCAATGGAGCTGGAAGAGAAGAACTACACAGTCTGAAACACAGGTGAATTAATTGTAATTTAAGCACCCAATCAGTGCAAGCTGCATTCTAGGAGTTGGAAAGCAAAATAGTGCTTTCTGTCACAGAGCTGTTTCATAAAAATATGTTAAACAGCCCTGTGACACACATAGAACTAGAATAGTTCAAGCATATGGATTTGTTGAGTGGGTATTGTTTTTCCAGCTGAAACTATAAAATACAGTTTGAGCTGATTTAACATTTCATTATAAGTTAGGGGAAAACACTATTAGAAACTTTTTCCATTAACTGCTCAGATCCTGATTTTGCCCTTCTGTCTTTATTTTGAGCTCACTCCAGTCCTCATTGGACTCACAGAGACAATTCAATTTGCTAAACATTCAGAAAATATTTCCCCTTCTCATCTCTCTCTCTCACCTCCTCAAAAAAGTGAACTCTTTTGTGCCAGGAAGTTAGTGCAATCTACTTGAACTAGGATAGCACGAGTGCTAGAGATGCCTTGATAGGCAGGACCATTCAACTAAAACTAGGATGAGGAAAGATTGGTGGTACTGCACTAGGGAGCTGCACTCTCAGCTACTGTCATGTGTGAAACAGATAATTTCTAAGGAACCTGCTTACCAAAAAAAAATCCGTACAGGATTTTCTTATTGGTAGGACCTGCTGTTAAAAATATTATTATTAGATGCCGTAAAAGAAACATCTGAAGTCATCACAACTGAAGCAGCCTGCTGTTACTAGACCAAATCTAGTTAGCCTAATTTATCAAATTCTTATCCTTCAGTTCATTACTAGTCTGTCCTCTCTTCTTTCAGTTGCAGCAAGCTGGGTTTCTGAGTTTCATATAGTTTGAGTGGGTTTATGTGGTTTAGAGTTGACTTCAGTGGTCTTTTCCAACATAAATGATTCTATGATTCTACAAACATTGCTTTTGTAGAAAGGTGTGCCTTTCTCACCATTTCTTAATTGTTTCCTCTTTTCCTAAATGCATATACTCCTATACAACCTGCCTACATATCTCAGTATGCCTGTAACAATATAAATGTAGAAATAGCATAAAGGAATTTAGAAAACCCATTACTAACCCACTTGTGCCTTGTTTCATTCATATCAGGAATGAAGACAGAACGCCTTGCCTGCTTTCTGCACGGCAATGTCTCAGTTACTCCATGGGTACTCTTCCTGAAAAAAACATGTCCTTACTCATGCTACAGATGCTTCAAGAATGCTTTCATTTTCCTTTCTCAAGTTGTTAAACATATGCACCTTTTCTGTTTCTCACAATATTTCATCAAAAGGCTCTGACTCCAGGGTACCACAATCTGAAAAAAAAGGTAGAAACCTGGACATTATGAAACCAGAACAGCACTGGCTGGCGGTACAATTTTCCAAAAGCAAACATCCTTTCAATCACAAAATGGTCTAAGGGCTAGTGACCTCTGTTGATATGAAAATCTTTAAGAGGAAGAAACAACCCTTTTGAAGAGCTAGAAGTTTTGAGAAAGGTCACCCACCCTAGGTAAGCAGATACGGGGTTTTACCAGCTTTCCAGAAAATCTCTGCTTTTATAAATTAGCCAAGTAGGAATTATATTCACAAATGTGATGGTTTCTGAGCTCTAGTACAGCAATTATTACAACAAAGCACAAAGCCGTACACAAACACCTTTGATTATCAATTCTGAATTACATATGTATCATTGAAACCTAACGAACACATTTCATTTTCAGTGGAGGTGCACTTCAAAAGCATCTGTTAAGACTTTGGCTTCATTTAAATCAACTGCACCAACTGAACACACAGTTCTTTTCAGTAGAAACAGGATTTTATGCATAGAGCTGAAGGGAATTTTTTAGATTCTCTCTTTCTTTCCCTCACATGACCTAAAATTAAAGCAGCAAAGTTAATTTACCATGATGAAATATCAGAGGTCATTACTTAAGTATGGTTCAAAATGTGACATATGTATTTTTACTATCCAATTTAAGTAAACAGACATATTCAGAGAATGGAGTAATATGCATCATGAATAAAATTATGCAAAACTCACTTGTGACTTGCTAGGCTGTGGAAAAATCTATCCAAAAAGCTCATGAGGAAATCTGAAGCATTAAAAAGGACAAAAAAAACCTGTGATGGGAACATGAGGGTGAAAAATATTCCTAGATCATTAAGTCTTTTCCTCTCCTACCGTGGAAACCAAGATCATTATTTATTTTCTATAAATGCAGCACCTTCCATCTTCAAGACACTTGGGTTTCCTATTTCTTTTTTTTTTTTTATGAATAATCTCTTCTTTGCTTGAAGGAAAATTTTCTAATTTCTAGTCCTAATTTACTCACTGACAGCTTATATTCATTTATTGAATTTACATGGCAGGCATGTAAATATTTCTTTCCCCTACCTCACATTTACTAATCAGAAATACCATCTCCTCTCAGCTCTCATTACATTAAGCAAAACCAATTATGTCTTACTGGTCCCCCTCTACCTGACAGGTTCTCTGACTTCCATCCTCAACCTACCTACTATATTTGCACTACGTCTGGCTTGATTTCATTTTTTCCTGAATATGAGTGTCCCTAGTGGGTTCCCCAGATATTTCTGTCTCTCAAAAAAACCCCTCAGAGCACAGACACCTGATTGAACAAGAGCTTTACTTTGAAAATACACCCCTTGGCTTCAGCAGCACAAACATTTGTATAATAGCTCTCATCCAGAGGACAGTTTTAGGAGGAGTACAATCTGTAATGGCTTAGAGGAAAAGTCGATCTCAACTGGCAGTGGCTGGCAGTGGCCAAGATAAGTTCCTGCCCGGATACTTTCACAGCAATCAGCAATTTCTGACTCAGCATTTTTAAGCCAGAGGTGGTGTCCTTGATGTATTTTCTGTTTAGCCATTCAGGCAATCACTTTTGCAACCCTTCCAAACTTTTATCATCTGCAGCATCCTCAGGAAAGGACTGTGAAGAAGACCGTGTGACCAACCATCTAGTTTCTAGTTTAAATCAGCTGCTTGCTGGTTTCATTCACTGTTTTTTATTCTCTAGCCATAGCATAATGGACATAAATGGTGCTAGAACCTGGGAAGAAAGTGCTCATTTTGAAAGCAAAGGAGTCAAAAGAGAGGGACAGATTTGATTTGTGCTAGTCTCGAAGGTTTATGAGGGCAATAACAAGATAGCTGAGATTACAGCAGCTTCACTGTGACACAGCCAATTATGACTGCCATAAAAAATGAGCATACAATAACAAATTAATAAGCTCACATTAGAAAGTATCTCTTTTTTTTTCTTATTTTAAGATCCTTCAGTTGTAAAGAAGATACAGAAAGATACCAAGGAACAATTACTACTTTGTATTTGCAATATTTTGAAATACTGAAAGAAACAGCAACACCTGGAAGATTTCATAGCACAAGTAGATGCAGTTCCCAGTGAAGTAATTTCTATGTAGACACACAAAATGAAAGCTAAGCCACCTCCAAACAATTTACAGCTGAATCAAGATACTGGAAGTACACAAGATATTGAATACATTTTTTCTGTAAGTGTTCATTTTAACGTTTGCTTCATTTTCCTTAAGCACCCTCAGAAAGCTGATAACACAGCCAGTTACTGCTGACCTGAAATTTTTCATAGATTATTTGGGACAACAGAAGCAAGGGATAACCTGCACAGTTTTGCTCAGCTGCTTCTCATACACACAATTATCCAAATTTCAAATAGATGGGTAGATGAGTTTCTTAAGGATATGGTTTAGTACGGAGGAAGGCACGGTTGGACTCGGTGATCTCAGAGCTCTCTTCCAACTATATGATTCTATGATTCTATATACACTGATAAAAGAATGTTAGATTCCTATAGGTAGCTGTGTATCTCTTATCCTTTGCTGTTTCCTCAGATGAGCCTTTTAAACCAAGCTAAAGTAGCAGTATGCTTGTTTCATGGTAGGTATATCTACTATTTGCCAACAGCAAACAAAATCTTGATCATAGTTAGCAACAGGATTTTACAATTTCATACAAAAAAAGAAAAAAAAACAAAACCACCCCCCCCCCTTGCAAACACATTAAAATAAAAATGATTTTAAAAGGAAAAAAACCCCAAACACAAAAGAAATTTACAAGGCAGAATATAACTTCTCTACTAGGATATTAAGTGTGTGTTTTTTCAGTAACAAAGAAAGTTGGGGTTTTGGATTATATACTTTATTTATCTGTGTTCTAATCTTGTCAAATTTTTGTTGAATAACTACTAGGAAATGCTGCTAGGGCACAAACATTGTTTATCATCTTAATTCATTCACTATTTTTAAATGTAAATGTACCAGCAACTAGCTTTATTTCAGTTGGCTCCATTCATAGATCTGAGATCTGCAGACTGATACAGTCCTGAGTGATGTTGATAAGGAGTTGAAGAACCTCATGAGAATTCATAGAATCATAGAATCATAAGGTTGGAAGAGACCTCTGAGATCACTGAGTCCAACCGTGCCTGTCTCCCCACCAAACCCTGTCCCTAAGGAACTCATCTACCCATTTTTTGAACACCTCTAGGGATGGCGACTCTACCACCTCCCTGGGCAGCTGTTCCAATCCCTGACCACTCTTTCAGTGGAGAAATTCTTCCTAATGTCCAGTCTAAACCTCCCTTGGTGCAACTTGTGGCCATTTCCTCTTGTCCTATCACTGCCACTTGTGAGAAGAGACCAGCACCTACCCCGTCACAACCTCCTTTCAGGCAGTTGTAAACAGTGATGAGGTCTCCCCTCAGCCTCCTCTTCCTAAGCTGAACAACCCCAATTCCCTCAGTCTCTCCTCGTAGGGCTTATTCTCCAGCCCCCTCACCAGCCTTGTTGCCCTTCTCTGCACGCGCTCCAGCCCCTCAATGTCCTTCCTGTAGTGAGGGGCCCAAAACTGAACCCAGCACTCGAGGTGCGGCCTCACCAGTGCTGAGCACAGGGGCACATCCACCTCCCTGCTCCTGCTGGCCACGCTGTGTCTGATACAGGCCAGGACGCCACTGGCCCTCTTGGCCACCTGGGCCACTGCTGGCTCATGTTCAGCCAGCTGTCAACCAACACCCCTAGGTCCTTCTCTGCCAGGCAGCTCTCCAGCCACTCCTCCCCAAGCCTGTAACGCTGCATGGGGTTGTTGTGACATAAATGGAGGAGCCGGCACTTGGCCTTGATTATTTTTCTCATATCAGTCCAGGGATGATTTTTTTATCTTGATGTGAAGATCTTTTTGTAACCTTGTCATATTTCTCATTCCTTTGGAATACACATAAGTTCAGATGCAAAAGAATTCTGATTGAAGAATTACCTCATGATCTTCTCCTAAAAAACCACAGATTTTTCACATTTACAAACAAATAACTGCATGCAAAATACATGTCCAGCCATCTAGTTGCCTTATTTAGAAATCTGAAACTATACTCATAAGCCATAACACCAATATGGGACAGATGTCCGTCAAGTTCGTTTTTCAAAGACTTGTTTTGTGTTGTATTTGGCTAGTTCAAATCTAGATTTATTGTTATGTGTAGGCTGTTTTGAAACAAGTGTAATTGTAGAAAGAGCAGAAACAAAATTTAAAGTGTACTGACATCCCTTCCTAAATTCTGGGAATTACAACTTCCAAATTAGGGTTAGGGTTAGCATTTTCTAAACTCTAAGAAACCAAAAGCACAGGTAAAGCAGATGAACATAAACAGCCAATGCAGTCCTTCTCCAGGCAGCTGTCTTAATACAAAAACATATTATCTGCAGGACAAAAACACCCAAATCATCCAAACAAGGAGGAAAACAAAAGCAATCCAGAGTGACTCTAACTTCTTTCTCTTCTTGACAGAATGTTGCTAGCTATGTATTAAAGGACTAGAGAGTACACTGGAAAGGTCCCTTCATTCTTCACTAGATAACAACTGGCAGGAGAGGAGCAGGGCTGAGGGAAAGGGGGCTGTGGGCAGCGCCCAGTGAGAGATGCTGAGGCCTGGGAGAGGGAAGAGGGGCAGTGGGTTTGATGCAGAAAACATCGGCAAATAAACTCTCTCAGACTCGTTCTGGAGTTTTAGAAAGCAGCATGCTTTATTTCAGCGCTTGGACACATGAGGGAATGATTTCCATCAATCACATGTACCAAGACAAGAGCTGGGGACAGAATGTATTTCCCACTCACATGCACGTGTATAAAAGCTCCCAGAAATCTTATTTATATTCTATTACTTTCCAAGGCCTAATTTTAATGTTACTATGAACTTCACAACAGCCAAATCTCTGCTAACTGGAGCTTTGGAGCCAGCTCTGTCTGACCTTGCATTTTAGACACGGGAAGGCTGCAAACAGAGGTGATTACAGAAGGAGACACATCTGTTCAGCACAGACCATACTTAACACAAGACGTTATCATTTCTCTATGAACAGTGTCTGCAAAAACATTGTTTGAAAAAAAACCCCATGCTGTAATGCTGTCAGAGAGACATTCCGTCTAACTTTCAAAAAAATACAGTTACCTAGGTGAAACTTAACTCTGCTTTGGCTTAAGTTAAAATATATCGCTTTCTGAAACAGGAACTACCCCTTGTCCTTGCTCGGCCTCCTTCCGCCATCGAAGACGGAATCCCCACTCAGCCCCGCCCCCACTGTCCAATCAGCAGGCACGGCTCGGGCGCTAACCCCGCCCCCAACCTGCCAGCCCGCAGCCGCTCCAAGTCGGGCCCGCCCAATCAAAGGCGGCCTCTGAAAGCCTGTGTCACGTGAGCGGGTAAGATGGCGGCGCCCACACGGGGGGCGTGAGGTGAGGGGCGCCATGTTGTAGACAGAGGGTGTTCTCGGCAGCAGCGCTCAAGGTCTCGCAGGTAAAGGAGCCCGGGCCTGGCGGGGAGGGAGGACGCTGGGAGGTGAAGCGCTGGGGTTTGAAGGGCGGCCAGGAGCGGCTTTTGTAGGACTATGGAATGTCCGGGATTGGAAGGGACCCACAGGCATCACAGAATCACAGAACGGTTTGGGTTGGAAGGGACCTCAGAGCCCACCCACTCCTAACTCCGCTGCCATGGGCAGGGACACCTCCCACCACACCAGGCTGCTCAGGGCCCCATCCAACCTGGCCTTGAACACTGCCAGGGAGGGGACATCCACAGCTTCCCTGGGCAACCTGTGCCAGTGCCTCACCACCCTCATCATGAAGGATTTCTTCCTAATGTCTAATCTAAATCTTCCTCCTTCCAGTTTAAAGCTGTTCTTCCTCGTCCTATCACACCTTGCCCCTCCCTAGCTTTCCTATAGCCCCTTCAGGTACTGTAAGGACGCTGTAAGGTCTCCATTGGATCATCGAGTCCAACTCCTGTCCCTGCACAGAACAACCCCAGCATTCACACCGTGTGTCTGAGGGCATTGTTCAAATGCTTCTTGAATATTGTCAGGCTTTGTGTTGTGACTGCTTCCCTGGGGAGCTGTTCCCGTGCTCCACCACCCTCTGGGTGAAGAACCTTTTACTAATATCCAGCCTAAACCTTCCCTGTACATCTTCCTACCATTCTCTCAAGTCCTATCATTGGTCACCAGAGACCAGCGCCTGCTCCTCCTCCTTCCCTTGTGAGGAAATGGTAAACGGCTGTGAGGTCCCCCCCTCAGTCCTCTTTTCTCCAGGCTGAACAGACCAAGTGACTTCATTCACTCATATGGCTTCCCTTCTAAACCCTTCACCAGCTTTGTGGCCTCTTCTGGACACTCTCCAGTAGTTTGATGTCCTTTTTATGCTGTGGTGCTCAAAACTGCACACAGTATTCAAGCAGAGTCTGTACCAGTGCAGAGTAGAGCAAAACAGTCAACTCCCTCGACCAGCTGGCAATGTTGTTCTTGATGCCCCCCAGGACATGATTGGCCCTCATGGCTACCAGGGCATGCTGCTGGCTCATGTTCAACTTGACATCAACCAGAACCCCCAGGTCCGTTCCCACAGGGCAGCAGCCTCCCAGCTTAAGGGCATCTGCCCTGGCTTGAGAACCTCCAGCTGTCTTCCATGCACATCGTTGTGGGTGGTTACAGCTCTCCTGTTTCACTGAAGAACAGGTCTGGAGATCCTCCTCCTGGAGCGGGCCAGAGCGAGAGACCTCAAGGCTGGTACTGGCCCTGCTGATCCCAGGTGAAGTCCTGCATCCCTCCAAGCCTGAAACACTTGTCTGCAGAGTTGTTTCTTTCACATAAGTCTCACTCCTCTTTCTGGCTGCATTTGTGCAGCATTTAAGAAATACGTTATCCGAGAGATGCTACCACTGTTGCTGATGGGTACGGTCTTGACCTTGGTGAGCAGTTGGTCCATCTTGGAGTCAGCTGGCATTGGCTTGATCGGACATGGGGGCAGCTTGTGGTATCTTCACAGAAGCCAAAACCTCGCCACATTAAACAGCTGTGTGCTTTCTGACTTGATACCTGTTTCTGGCTAAGAGTACCAATAAAAAGCATCCTTAGGTGTGGAAAGTGGAGTAGATATCTTCATGATTTCTTTAAGTCTTTACAAAGTAAGGACTTATTTGGGGTTCTATTTGAAGTCAATTTAAACCTGGGGTATTGCTAAAAGCTGTTGTCCTATTAATGTCTTCCCTGATGCTGCTGGCATTAGGGATCATTATGTTAGAAGGTGATCCTGCTGGAAAATATAAAGACACTGCCCGTTGTTCCTCTGAGCCGTTTTTATCTCTGTTTCCTGATCCAAACTGCTGTTTGGCCCCAGGGTTGAAGGTGCTCGGGCAGGAGTGCCTGGAGAGTGAAACTGTCCATTTTCTTCACAGCAATTACTTAAGTTGGCTTGGAGCAATTGTCAAACCATAGCTGCAGCATTGCTACAGAAAGAAGTTTGATAGGGTCTGTGTAGTCATAAAGAAGGACTTCTGTATCTGGATTTTGTCCTTTGCATCTGAAATCTCTGCCAAGACAAATAGGAAATGCATTTGTGATTGAATAGTGCCAAGAGAATATAAAAGTTTACTTCGTACATAGTGATGCTGTGTAACTTTGATAACACTTGCTTGTTTGTTCCTTATGATCCAGGGCATCAAGATGACAGGAAGAGAGGTTTTTGAACTAGAGTCTCCAAAGCAAAGACTGTATTTGGAAAAACTGCAGCGGGTGGAAGTCATACAGAGGATGTTCAATAATCTCCCTAAAGCAGATCAGTAAGTGCTGTTAAAATAAATGAAGAAAGTGCATCAAACATGTCAAGTCTTTTGGGGGTTTTTCTCTTACTCTCATATTGCAAGTTTTCCTTGTGGTTACAGAAATATTTAATTGTGAATGTGCTTATTATTGTCTAGAACAGAAAATTTGCTTTGCACTTTTTAAAAACAGTCAGTTCTGTTTTACCTCTGGTCCTGCTCAGATGGTTTCTGTCATGTGCTCCCCAGTGCTTCAAGTTCTGGGATGGCTGAGTGGCCCTGACTGGCTCTGAGCATTCCTACAGTCCTGTGCTAGAGCTAATCAATTTTCTAGGGAACTGAAATGTTGGAAAACATGTGGCAGATCATCTTGTGAATCTGCAGGAGTCATCTTGTATCCTGCAGGGCTGGCTTGGGGTCAGAAATGAGTGAGCATCGACCTGTTATTTTCTGCCTTTCACCCTGCACTGTTTCAGGAAGGTGAAACTGAGGTATCCAGGTGGTGGTGGAGGAGTCAGCCAGAGTTGTGCAAGCTTATCAGCTGGGTTCTGTGCAGTTCAAAACCAGATAAATGTCTTCTGGACCTTGCAAAAAATCTTTTTGGTTTTTGTGGTACTGCATTTCACTACCAAACCTACACATCATGAGCTGGTTCTGTAAGGAGCTGCAGTGGTGCAGCATTGTGTAGGATCTGCTGTACTTACATTCACCTTGCAACACTTCTTCTCCAGAAGAAATGAGGGCCTAAAGGGGAGGCAGACACCTCAATGGTGATGCGGTAACTTCTTGATATAAACTGTGGGATCTAGGGACTGCTGGGCCTTGGAAAGAAATAGCTGCTGGGCGTGCATTTTATTTGAAACTACCTTTAAGTTCATGTATCTAGAGGGGAGGTCACCAGTGGCTGGAAGGCAAGAGGAAGCATCCTGCAGTCAGACTGAGTTCCTGTTCCTTAAAGCTCTAGGAAGCTTGTGTTTTAAACAAACAAACCCAACCAAAAAGCAGTTGGGGCAATCCGTGGTTTCAATATGGGCTGGGAGACGATGTGATTGAGAGCAGCCCTGTGGAGAAGGGCTTCAGGGTGCAGATTGATGAGAAGCTCGACGTGAGCCAGCAATGTGCGCTCGCAGCCCAGAAGGCGAACAAGTGTGCTGGGCTGCCTCAAAAGCACCATGGCCAGCAAGGCAAGGGAAGTGATTCTCCCCTCTACTCTGCTCTTGTGAGACCCGACCTGGAGTATTGTGTCCAGTTCTGGAATCCCCAACATAAGAATGATATGGAACTGTTGGAATGGGTCGAGAGGAGGGTGGAACAGCTCTGCTATGAGGACAGGCTGAGAAAGATGGGTTTGTTTAGTCTGGAGAAGAGAAGGCTTTCCAGGGAGACCTTACAGCATCCTTCCAGTACCTGAAGGGGCTACAGGAAAACTGGGGAGGGACGTTTGCCAAGGGCAAGTAGTGATAGGATGAGAGGGAAAGGCTTTAAACTGGAAGAGGGGAGATTTAGATGAGACATTAGAAAGAAATTCTTCGTGGTGAGGCACTGGCACTGGTTGCCCAGGGAAGCTGTGGATGGCAAGACGTCAGTTGCCATAGGGTTCCCACCTAATCTGTTCCATAAGCTCTTATGTTGAAACTAAGTCTATACTTGTGGGTAAGCAGGCTAGAAACAAGGCTGATTACGGGAGAGCGCTGTGATTATGTATGTATTTTTTATGTTTCTTCTCAGCAAACATTCTTCTTAGAAATGTGCTGATGAGGAGAGCAAATTTCACGACGTTTCCATTAGCCATAATAAAAAAAATTGTAGAAGATGATTCTCAGCCTTTCTGTCACTTCATTCCTGAGGTGTCTGTAAACTCACACATACAGCGAAGGGTGCTGTACTGGTTGCCTTTAAAAGTAGTGACTTTCTATTTCACACTAGCAAAAGATTTGCATTTCTTCTCTCTTGTTGCAGGACATTCAGAAGTGGATTGTAGCATTGAGTAAACCAAACTTTTTTACACTTCTCAGATTGGTGAAGTGACTTCCTCTTCTTCCACAGGAACCTTTGCAATCACGGAGCGTACTTCCTCGGAGCAAATGCAAGCTTATGCGGCTTAGCAGCAAATAACTTCTTCAGGAACATCCTACACATCAGAAAGGCTGCCTTCATATCTGCTTTGCCCATGGCTTTTCTTCCCTTTCTTTCAACAGCAGCAGTTTATGAAGTTTTTGTGCGTGAGCCTTTATTTTCAGGTAAAAACCTCATTGTCCCTTCTTTTTGAAAGGGTTTTGCTTTCTGTACACAATGGAACACTAGAGTTTTTCCTGCAGAACAATGGTCTTGAACTGTTGTGGTCTTGAAAAATCTCAGTTTGTAAAGCACGGTTTGAAAAATGGGTTCTCTACAGCAGGGGTGTCAAACTCAAAGCCCACGGGCCGAATCCAGCCCTCCACCTTGTTTTATGCAGCCCGGGACCTTTTTCTACCCGGCAGCAGCGCTGAGCTCCTTGCCCCCATGCTCCTGCCAGTGCACCAGTCACATGTGCAGCATGTGTGATGCGCATTATGCTGCAGGAGCAGGAGAACAGCAGGAGCCGTGAGTTTGACACCCATGCTATAAAGCATTGAGAAGCGAGTTCCTGCAGTTTAATGGAAAGGAGATACATCTGTATTTATGTTTATAAAAAAAAAAATGTTACACATCACTGATTTTTGGCGTTTTTCACCCAAAGCCATGTAACAGTGATTGCAACAAAGCAGTTCAGTTTCCCCCATCTGGGTGACTTCATTTGAAAGCCAACTTTAGAGTGATAAATCCTTCATGGGTTGGAATAAGAGTGATTGGAGGGGGCAGGGTGTGTGTGTGTCTCAAAATGAAGAGTCCTTCTTTCAAAATTTCTTTGCACTACCTGTGCAGCTTGGCCATTTCTGCCAAGCGCCTGTTGCCGTGTTGCATGCAGCTCGTAAAGTGACGTGGTAGAGCTATGTGGATAATGACAGTGAAATATCATTTTTTGTGCAGGTGAGCTGAACTGCGAGGTCTGTACTGTGATCAGAGGAGGATTAATAGGGGCTGTTGTGGGTGGTTTCTATCCTATTTTGCTGGCTGTCCCCATGAACGCAAGCCTTGCAGCCAGGTACGTCTTATTAACCTGCGATCAGTGAAACTTATCAGTTAAACCTTCAGTTCTTGGTTTAAATTCTGTGGGGTTTCTGTCTCTGCAAACCTGTTTTCATTTAAGCTTTTAGTACAGGGAAGGAGATTTACATGAAGGTCATCTAATTACAAGGCAAAATCACAAAAGCTATAGCAAGTCTCCAAAGCCAAACAAGATCTGGAAACTGTAAAGCACTTATGTTTAGCTGGAACCTTGCAAGCTACCCATGATGTGCCTGGGTTTGTGGAGTTGTGGCTCCTGCCCTTCCAAGCAGCAAGGATTGCTGCATAGTGCTGTTTGGCTGGACAGCCAGCACCTTACAGATCCTGGGCAATGCCCAGCAGCCAAACTCGCTGGCAGGTGGAATCCTGTGGATTAGGTCAGAGCACAGTGAGGAGATGGCGAGACTCAGTGAGATGTCAGTATGTGGTCAGGATGGTTTATGTCATTTATCCAGAGAGTTCAGTACCAACAGATGAGTTTAACTTAAGAGAAAGTGAACAGCTACCTAAATATTTTTTATGACTTCAGTGTTAATTGTTGATGATTAAATTGGATGGGGGAATAAAAGTAAGTTTCCACCACTGTTTATGTTGTTTAGGTACTCTTCATCTCCCTTGCCGGGGAAAGAAAATTTATTACGCTACTGGCTCACAACTGCTCAGCCTGTCTTTAGAAAGATGAGTTTGGGTGTAATTGTACAGGTTCTAACTGGAATATATCTTGCCACTAAACATCATGGAATATATGTCAAAATACAGCAGCAACTGAATGCTGGGAGGGATTCTGAAGAGTTACAAGCATGAAGTTAAGCAGCTTTTCAGTTGCCTTGGATAAGTAACCATAATAAACAGAGAAAGCTGTTGTTGCACACTGTGTTTTTTAATAAGAAAACAAAGTCAGGTCTCTGCCCTGGCATTCTTTTCGCTTCAGAACTTAAATGCAAGTGAAATTTTTCATTATGTCCAGCTTGGTGTGTACACCTGAATGACAGCTTTATAAGGACAGGTGTTTTTCTTCAGAAATGGGGAACAAAAGCTTTTACATTGACTGCTTACTGTTTGGTTCTAAGACAAGGCTATGGATTTTAGAAGCTGTGTAAATAGGTATTACTGAAAAAGGGGGGGTTCTTCGTAATGCAGACCATGGTGATTTAAAAGGGGGGTGAGAATGGGTGTCAAGGCAAGATTCTTCTAGAGATTCGTCAAAATCTGAGTATTTTTCTCCCTGCACTTCCCTGCATGCTGCTAGCACAGGATTTCTGACACAAGATTACCCTGTTTAGGCTGTTACAAGGGTCACTCTCTGCACTGCAGAGAACACTGTTAACGCAGAACAATCAGGAGTGATACTCATGTCAGACATCTGAGCACATACTTCAAGTGACCAAAAAAAAGACTAGTCAGAACAAACTTTCTCCTTGCAACCAGTTTGCCTTGAAATCAGTCTTTTTCCTGAAGCAAGGACCTGTGTGAAGAGACTTCAGGTGGATGGTGCTGTTACTGGGATACTTCAGCTACCTCTAGTTTTAAGATTCATGGTCTGGAGTAATTCACTTGCATGTCAGACTTGTCCTCTCTGTTGGCAGCTCTGTGTTCTAGAGCATGGGTGTCAAACTCACAGCTCCTGCTGTTCTCCTGCTCCTGCAGCATAACACGCGTTGCACATGTGACTGACGCACTGGCAGGAAGGAGCGTTAGGGGCGAGGAGCTCATCACTGCTGACAGGTAGTGGTGGGCCGGATTCGGCCCACAGGCTGTGAGTTTTACACCCCTGCTATAGAGCAGTATGAATTGATAATTTCCCTACTGCCTGAGCTATCTTTAGAGTTTTATGCAGTTTGAGACCTGAATGAGGATGTTTTCTACAGAAGGTGAGTCAGTCTGATGTGCAATCATCATGGCAAAACTTGTCAGCCATCATGTGAACGAATAAAGTTCAAGCATCGCCTGAGATGCCCTTTTGTTGCTGAGATTAAAAATTCAGCATTGAGATTCAGCTTTGTTTAGAACTTATGCTCTAGCACTGCTAAAACTGTATTAAAGGAGTTCCATCATGTTAATCTTTTTTTTTTTTCTTTCTAACAAATTTGTTGTTACAGCAGGAAAATCCTGCACTGTTTCTCTGTAACAAGGAGTCTGATTTCATAGAATCATAGAATAGTTTGGGTTGGAAGGGATCTTAAAGATAGATTGTCCAGTTCCAGCCCCCCTGCCAGGCTGCTTAAGGCCCCATCCAACCTGGCCTTGAACACTTCCAGGGAGGGGACATCCACAGCTTCCCTGGGCAACCTGTGCCAGTGCCTCGCCACCCTCATCATGAAGAATTTCTTCCTAATGTCTAATCTAAATCTCCCCTCTTCCAATTTAAAGCCATTCCCCCCTCATTCTATCACACCTTGCCCTTGTAAAAAGTCCCTCGTGAGCTTTCCTGTAGCCCCTTCAGGTACTGTAAGGCTGCTATGAGATCTCCCCAGACCCTTCTCCAGGCTGAAAAACCCCAACTCTCTCAGCCTGTTCTCATAGCAGAGGTGCTCCAGCCCTCTCATCATCTTCATAGTCTCCTCTGGACCCGTTCCAACAGTTTGATATCCTTCTTATGCTGGGGACTCCAGAAATGGAGACAGCACTCCAGGTAGGGGTCTCACAAGAGCAGAGTAGAGGAGTAGAATCCCCTCCCTTGGTGTGCTGGCCATGCTGCTTTTGATGCAGCCCAGGACATAGTTGGCCTTCTGGGCTGTGAGTGCACATTGCCAGCTCATGTCAAGCTTCTCATCAATCTGCACCCCAAGTCCTTCTCTGTACAGAGAAGTAGCCAAGACAGACTACCTCTGCTATGGCCGTTAGGTAAAGTTAGTTTAATTTTCCTTAATTCAAAGTGTTGCTGTATCCTGCAGTGTTCTAATACCAGCCTGCATCTGAACAGACATCTCCTTACCTTAATTACCCCTACATAAGAGATCCTCACAGAGCCAGTATTTTACAAGAGAGTTAATTAAGGTATCGCCAGAAGTCATTATTGCTAGAAGTGACAACATGGGGCACTGGTATGCAGCAAGGCCATTCTTGAGGTGGTAGATGCTAATAAGTCAAAGACAAAGAAGGGTCACTCCTGCAGGGAGGGGCAGACGGGACAGGTGACCCCACACTGACCAGTTCCATCCCATATACATCACACTTGGTATAAAGTGAGAGATCATGAGGGTCTCATTATCTTCTTCTATGGTTGATGTCCAGTGAGGACCTTGTCTGTCTGTTTGTCCCAGATTCCAGATCCATTTCTTCCTCAATCCAGTTCTTGTGTCCAGCTACCTTCTGCTACTGACCCCCTTCCCCAAGTTGCTCTGCAGCATGTGTGGTGATGTACGGTCATGGAGGGGTAGGAGCACATTATTGTTTTAGTTACATTATTTTCTTTATTATTACTTTATTAAAGCTGTTTTACTTTAGTTTCCAACCCCTGAGTCTTCTTTTCCCTCTCATTTCCCTTTCCCTGAGGGTGCTTGGGGGAAAGGAATTAGGAGCCTAACTACTCCATTTTAGCTGCTGAAATTGGCCAGGCCTAAATCCTAACACCCTAAAACACCTGAACTGCATTTCACCAGGACAGCTTTGACTTCATGTAACAGTAAGAATATAAGCACAGCTACTAAAGGTCTGCTGGAAATATTTAACTCTGAGATCTGTAGCTTCATGAAGGCTCCACTGACAACAATAAGATACCCAGCGCTGTGAAGCAGTTGTGTGCTTTTCGTGTGCTGTGCACCTGTACAGATCTGTACATTTGGAAGCACAAGGAAGACAGCCTGTGTGTGGTAGCAGCTGTCCCGAGACGCTTACCTGTACCAGTCTGTTTTCTGCATATGCTGACAAAGGTATTAAAAATGGGGGAAGGAACACCCAATTTTTGTACTAAAGGGACTGGTTTGGTTCAGTTTCTTGGTTAATCTACACGAGTACATAATTCTGTGGCATCAGTTAATCAAACTAATTACAAGTGCCATGTATAAGTAAATCTTATGTGCCTGTTGAAGTAGCTTTTTGAAATTTAAACTAAGTTTTGATCTCTTTAATGTCAGGGTACATTGTGTCTTTTTAGATGATAACACAATGCTGTGACTATCTCTAGGCTGTTCAAGAACAGTGAGACAGAAGACCTGGCCAAGAGACAGAGAGGGTGACACTATTACAGACCCAACATTTTCTTTTGATGGCAGGCAAGTTTACCTCTCACAGTTCTCTACAGTACAGAACACAGCAGACTGCATGACACTCGCCTGCCAATCTCAAGGCTCCAGCCCTGCAGGTGAAGCCCCAGAGCGGTTCTGACATAGCAATGTATGGGCTTCACAGGCAACTCAACAATAACAGTTTTAATCCTCTGAAACTGTGGGCCACATACACAGCAACCTGTGTTTTCACATGAAAATGAACTCGTATAGGTAGTGAGTACAAATAAACCAGGGGCCTCTCTGCTTTTCCAGAATTACCACCCTTTCACGAGTGGTGATTTAAGAACACAGAAGCAAAGCAGCTGCTGCCCCATGTAAGTGCAAACACATTGTTCTGGAGTATGGTTCACATGTTGTTCCCTAGCCATACAAGACTGACATTTGTGTGTGTCTATATCTGGTAAAGCAGCAGCTGTAGCAGCTGCCAATCTCACCCAAAACACCTGAAGCAGTGAGATATCAGGAATGACAACTGCTGCTGGTGTTTGTAAGCCCGACGGACCAGCTGGCTGATGACAGAGAAAGCGGATTTCGTGGCAGGCTCAACAGAACCTTTCTCCATTCTTAGTGCACAATAAATACCAAGATGCATTTAAAGCCCCATGATTAAATTAATCAGCTGAGCTGGAGCTGTGAGGAGCCTCCTTCGCCTCTCTACTTTAACTGAGGTGGAAGATTTCACTAGCTGAAAGCTGGAGCAAATAAAGGTGTGTTTCTTTTCAGAGATGCTTTCTGACTGCACTTTGTGTTGCATGCTGAACTGCCAACATAAACCACGGGTTTAATAAGCATTGATTCCTATTTAGCTTTAATAGGCTGCTTTTATTTAAAAAAAGTAATACATGTTGTATTTTATGCATTTCTCTTCCTTTAGTAGCATGCATTTCTACAGGTTACAAATTCCATTCGCATTTCCTGGGCAGAGAAGCTACCTGAACTGAGAGGACAAGTATCCCAGCATTGTCCTGATGGTGGCAGTGAAGCACACAGAGAAATTACCTTTTGCAAAAACCCAAGCTGATGGATAGGGCACAGAGGAGTGCACCACAGAATAAATACCCAACCTGCTTGTCAGCACTGAAGCTGGAAGGTTTAGATCCTTCAGAACAGCATTTGAATAAACAAAGTTTCACCTCTGCACTTTCAGCATGTAAGCATAAGGACCGCACGCTAGGAAGATGATTAACACATATATAAGCAAACTTATGTAACCCTCACTTTTTTATAGTACACTGGAACTAGCAGTCCTCTGCACCTTGCAGAATAGGACATCAGCCACTTCATGTGATACTTCTTTCCTTATAGAAGCAGACTTCTGTATCCTAGAAATGTACAACTACAGATAAAGAAACTTTCAAACAAACAAACAAACCAACCCTCTTCATGTGCATGTTCCTTCCTGAAGAGATCTGGCATGGCTTGATGATTAGACATGTACTAATCAGCATGAACGAAATGAAGCCTGTTGCTGTCTTATTAATAACACCTCATGAACAATCTTAAAAGTGTACAGAAAGAGTGGACTTGCTGTTATTTTTTTTGCTGGTAATTAGATTATTTAAAGAATCAGCAACACTTAGTTCAGCAACACAAGCATCCAGGTGGCACAGCCCCCCCTACCACCGAGTTCTGCAAGTGCCTTTCTTCAAGTTTCTTATTCACTGAAAATAAAGAAAACCTTAAATTTACATAATAACCTGCAGGCAGAAGTTTAGTTTTAAATACAAAGTGACATTTGACAGCACAAAACCAGCATGGCAACAGAGCAGGGACTGTCAAAAGAGCTACGGTGTTCCTCTTCCAAGTTTCACCCCACACCTTTAATTTCATTCCCAAGGTTTCTTGTTGACACTTGCAATTAAAAGGCCACTTCATTTTGTCAATTTTGCAACCATCAGCATCCTGAGAGGTAGTGTGTCTTCAATCCACGTGTTTGGTGAGTTCATCATCTTCTCCCACAGGGCACTTTCGTCTGAAGTAGAATCCATCCAGTCTACTGTGGTTCCATAGCTTTTGCCTAGGAAAGTGTCAGGTTTATGAGAAACATTACTCGACACACTGCAGAGCTGAGAGCAGACAACTAATGTGCCTGTAAAACTGTGTCACCTCCTCAGGTAGCTGACCTAGTACTTTGAAGATCCAGTTCTACGTTCTTACACTTGAACAGTTCTGTCAAATACAATTAATGAGTTTCACACAGAACTGTCATCATCTTTCTCCAGGCTTTTTTTCCTTGTTAGCCTTAGTCTTTTGGTCACAGTCCAAAGGAGAAAGATGTATGGGCAACAAACATCTGAGGAGATTTAAAAAACAGGACACAGATTTTGTACTGCAATACAACCTCAAGTACTCTCAAATTCAAAGTGAGATTCTCTGTCCTAATTTGTATCTTAGGTGGTTCTTTTGAGCCATGTGAGAAGTTCATTTGGGAAAAGAAATTTCTTTTGCATTTGCTTGAAAAGACTCCAAGCACATCCTCTCCACAGCCCAGACAGGACAATGAAAGGGCCAAATATGACAACCAGAAAAACATAATTCTTCTACCTACACATCTTATATTGCCTCTATGCTAAAAACTGCTTTGCATTTTAAGTTCTCCTATCCAATGTCTTCAAATTTTGTCATGCATTCCTGATCTATCCTTTTATCTCCACCCAATACTGTCTTTACACCACACACCTAGTTTTCCCATGCTTAGGTTTGCAAGACATTATCAAGATTTTGGGGGCAGGAATTCCATATTCTTGCACTTCAAACAGTACTGGGTAGAATGTATGGCCAGATGAAAGTTTATTTCTGACATTTCTCCTTACTTGTTGGTCATTCTAACCCTCAAATACTGCTGTTATTTACATTTCAGGATCTGTGCTGAAGAACAGGTAAGTTACCAAATGAACCCTTCAGTAAATAACTGCAAGGCTGTTCAGGGATCTATGCAAAGAAAAGACACAGAAAGGAAAAGAAAAACAAGGAAAGACTGTATTTTGTAAATTAATTGTCCAGTACCTGTTCCAAGGCCTATCCTGAGACCTCCCAAAAAGTGGTTGGCTAGTTTGTGGTGATCCCAGACTGTGAGCTCTATGCAGGCTTCTTTCAGATCCTCTGGTCTAAAGCCATCATAGACCATGGTGTGGTTGAATACTGGGTTTGTAGTTTTTGCCACTGTCCTTGTTTTCTGACGACTTTTTCTGCTAGTATCTGGGAGAACGGTGCTTCAGAAAGAAAAAGGATTGTCAGTTTGCACTTGCACAGCTTAGCCTGCGTTAAACATACTGAATTGACAAAACCTACTGATTAACACTGTCCTTTGCGTGTTAGAACGTGACCAAAGTTAAGATGCTTTAGCACTGTGGAGATGAAGTCAGAGGTCGCATTCTCAGTCCCAAGAAATCCTGGCAGCATGTACCTACCCTTGTGCTTCAGAGGATGAAAAGGAAGGGGACATCAGGTGGGGAAGAGGCACAAGTGATTTGATTTGCCCTGTTATCATTAGCGACACTGAAACCTTCCTTGTTGCTGCCAGAGATTTCACAACCATCTTGTTATTCTTGTCTCTACATTTCTAGTCTGTTTGTGGAAAGTAAGGAGGAAGAACTACAACTGTGCTTGTCACTTCTGTCTCCTCCCACGATTTGCTAGGTGAAACATACTCATACAAACAAGCTTTGTTTAAATGCTTAAAAAAAAAAAAAAAAGCAGGCATTTTGAAGTTGTAAGCCTTGCAGAACAATTCGCATTATAGTAAAGGAGAATCAGAAAGTAATTAGGTGGTTTTTAATTTGAATGTAGAAAAATGAAGATAATATTAGAGAGCACAACAGTAGCATTAGTAGGCCACCACGTATGATGTTTTCAACCAGTTCTCACCACTTAATAAAAGAATTGAGCCTGTTGCCCCTCAGAATAGGAAGGTCATGGCATTCCTTCACCCAGATGTGGACCTCACCAGTATACAGAGTCTTCTTTCCTGTCAAAATAAAACAAGACATCTGATCAAGCTTTGTAGATCTCTTTTAAAAGACAACTTCTATGATGCAGCAGTCTCTGCTCATTTCTAGAGGTGATCTTCAGCCTCCACTCTCATCATCTCACACCTTAATTCAACATTCCCTCTGTACTCTGGAAGCTGCAATCTTCATCCCATCAAAGTACTGGAAGATCACAGCATGTCTGTATTCCTACAATGAGATCTCTTCTGTTACAACTGAACAAGTACATGCTACTGGTTTTCTCTTTCCAAGCCTCCTACATAAAGAGATCAGCTTGTCTTCAGTCTACGTGATATGAGCATTTATTGCTCCCTGTATGATCAAATAAGCTCTTTTGTGCTCTTAGTGTATGTAATTCTTATTGACTGGCTGGATTAAGGACCAAGTCAGATCAGACAGTTATCAGCTGCAGACAAGATTAAACCAAACAGATCATACTTATTGCTATTTTCTACTTCTAATATTGCTGAAATTTAGTGTGTTGATACTGTTTATTTAGCAGATCACAGCATCTGCTTGATGATTTATAATCTCTAAAATTATTAGAGACAGAACAGAGTTTTGTTATACACACAGACTGCATTACAAATGTAAGATTATAACAAGTAGGTAATTTTGCTGTGGTAACACATTAAAACAACAAAAGTTCCCAGAACAAGCTTTGGATCCTAAACTAAATTCATGACCAGGGTGATTTATCCCTCTAGGAAAAAAAACCAATCTATTTTCATGTTAAAGCAAGATGTCTGAATTGGCTCAAAAACATTAAATGGCTCTTTTAAAAAAAAAAAAAAAATAAATATATATATATATATCTCCAAGGCCAGATAAAACCAAAGAAGCAAGGCCTACCTCCAACGGGGTGTGGGACATACTGGAGGGCTACTTTCATCTCCCCTCTGTTTTCTGGCTCAAGAGCGGTTGTTGAAGTCTGAAATTTAAGAAAGAAAAAAAAAAAAAAAAAATCACAATTCTCATACTTTGCATGCTCAGAGTTTGTCATGCAAAGTTTTCCACTGGAATAAGCTTGACTTCTACATGAGGCAAGTATTTTTCCCTGTTTCCTTACCTGTTAGCCTTCCTTCACTTTACAAATTATAAACTTTTGGATTGAGTTAAATTTGGAATGAACTAAGGAAGTAAATTCAAGGAAAAAAAAAAACAAACCAAGAAAAAAAACCCAAACAACAAAAGAAACCAGAACCTCTGGCAGTGGCTTAGCTAAAAGTCCAGAGGAACAGAGGAATACAAACATGGAAGTAATTATTATATGATACTAAAATGTTGCTGCACTTGCTCCATATTCTTGGCAGGCTGACTTCATAGTCAGGGAAAAAGCGTCTTGAGGTGTCTGTTGCAGAAACACGATGTAAGTGAAAAATACCTTGGAATTCCTACTCCTTAGACTATGAGAAAGATTATCCTATTATAACAGCTAGCTACTCACTAGACTAATAGAAACCTCAGATCTGTATGTTCCATTTATCAGTAAAGAGGTATTTATGATTATACCTAACACAAAACCCACAGAACACACAGGACCAGGCCTAAATAACAACTTGGGTTTGCACTTACACAGCAGAAAATAAAAGGCAGCTAATCCACTCTTAGCAACTGTTATAGTTTCAAAATCTGTCAGGGAATTTTTCTCTCTTGCCAACACAGGGGGTTTGGGAGCCAGGACAGGTGGCGGGGGCGTGGTTTGATTGCTCTGAGTTCCAGTTTGATGACTGGGCAGAGGTGAGGGGGGAGAGGGATGAGAGGTTTCTTCCAGTTGGCACCACTTTTCTGTTCAGCGGCTCCTGTGAGCGGGAGCCACCATTTTGCTAGGCTGGTGGAAGCATCTTGGAAGGAGCTCTCTTGGCTCAGCCCCCTACTTCACATACCCTGTGTTGTCCTTCCGAAAGAGAGAGCAATTGCACTACCTGGTATTGCTGCAGACTCTCTGGGGACCGACATCCCGCAGAGGAATTGCTACTCCCCCCGCCCCCACAACATTTTTGGACCAAAGAACAAGGAGAGAGTGCCCTGCTGCCTCCTGGAGTGCGACATCGTGTCCTGCTGTCCATAAATTAACTGCACTGAAAGGAGAAAGGATAGAACTTACTTCATTTAAAGGTTTTGCTGTGTGTCCTGTTCTGGGTTTTGTTATACATATATATATATATTTGTAGTTAAGAACTGTTGTTCTTTTCTACACATTTTCTGATTAAAGACTACAAATTTCAAAGGTTGTGGTCGTCTTTGGGAAAAGACCCCTTTAGTTTTCTTAAACTGAGACAGCAACCTACCCTTGGCTTGAGTGGATACCAGTTGATTTGCTTGTTGGATTTATCATTCCAGTCCCAGGTTCCTAAATCCAGCTCCACTTCCCCAAGGAAGCTATTCCTCCCAAAGGTATCATTGTGCCAGACAGATATATTAAGGCTTTGGTTCTTTAGAAGACCTTTCTCAGTTTTATACTGCCAGGAGGAAGAAATGAGAACAAAAGTTAACACAAGCTGGATTTTCATCAATGCTGTGTCTGAAAGTGACAGGGATGGAGAAAAACATGTCCAGGTTTATACAACTGTAACCTCTCACTTTATTTCAGAACAAAACTCTCTTCATGTTTTACTTTTTTTTCAAAGCATCTTAAGCTCATACTTAACTTCTGTTTGTTTGCAAGAAGTATACGACAACCAGTGTTCTCTACATTGTACCCAGAGTACACTGCAGAGTTAACATATCAACGGAAAAGACGTGTGCTTCTGCAGAGCAATCCATCTCATCCTGACACAGATATCTCTTTAGAGAGCTTCTAGGCCTGTGCCTAGAAGCTAAGGTTCCTCATACTGTATGTGTGCATTATTTCATGTCTAGTAATAGTTCAATAAATACCCGCAGTATTTCATTATAGACTGGATTAAAAGTTTTCTTTTTCACAGAGGTCTTCCGTTTGCCCAGCTTGTATTTCTCTGGAAGCAGGTAGGTCTTTACATACCTAAAATTTAAACAGAAGAAGAGCAAGGAAACACTCCTTCCAACTTCCCCTTCCAAAATACATAAATATTAGCTTATAAAGTAAGAAAAATCCACTTAACTAGCACTTAACATTATGTTGTTCAGCTTGTTACATTTAGGAGATGAAACAGCAGTGGTAAATTATAATAATAGCTCCTAAATTGGGACATTACTCCTTCTGCCAGGGGGAAATCTGTTGAAAAGTCTCCTCAACACATACAAATATAGAATATTTAATTATAATATGCCTAGATATCATATTTATAGGCGCTAATCCTACTGAAAACTTTTCAAAGCAGGATTTGCCATCTGGATAGCTGAATTTTAAAAGAGAATTTCATTCTTAACAGTTTGAGCTTCCCACATTAATATATGTACCAATTTATAGTGGCAATTCTATATTCAGTTCAGAGTGGAAAACCACATAAAGCATGTTACAGCTTCTTCATTTATTTATTGAGTTGTTTACTCCAATGGGTTATAAAGATTAGAATGAAAGCAACCAGTTTCACTTTCATGTTAAAAGAAAAACTTACATTATGAAATAAATATATTCTCTGTACTTACGGGTCTGAACGCTGTCGCTTAACATCTGCCACTGCCAAGTCTTTACACTGGCAAATCAAAATGTGGAGCTCGTTGAGCTGTTCTACATAATCGATAGCAAACTGGATGTTCCCCTTCACATCAACATTGCCAAAGTCTGCACTGTAGATGCTCATTAAACTGCTGCTCACCTGTATCGCACAAGAGGAAAAAAATCTTCCAGACATTGCATTTCACCAGGTATTCCAAGATTAGGGTAGAAGTTATGTTCAGGATTAAGACAGCACAGAAATCAGATGTGTCCTTTTAGGTGTAGTATCAAAGTGCAATCGACGCTATTATACAAGCTTGTCAGCAAGCAGATTAACAAAAGGAAGTTATTTATAAATCAAAGGTGGTAGGCCGAATTTTCTACAAAAAATTAGAATGTATTTATTGCATTGAGATACAAGAAATAAATTATAAGATGCTGCAGATCTGGAGATTGCTTGTGATCAGATCTTTTAAATCACACTTATACAGCTCTTCAGCTGATCTTCCCTGCAGAAAGCAGAGCCTAAGAGTTTAGGACAACAGGCCTGCTGAAAATATCACCAGAAAGATTAGTGGCAAAGTCTGTGGCCAAGTTAAACGCCTAAACAAAACATACTTGAACATTAAACCCTACACAGGTAGAAAGAGAAGGATTGTACACATTTTTTAATCTCAATATCCTTCCCCAAAACTCTCCCTTTCCCAATGAAGTCCACATAAATGAATCACTTTTGGTTAGCTAGGTCACTGGCTTAATTACACACCCCACATATCAATACTGTCCCTTCCTTGATTTACTTTTCCCCCTCCCCTTCTCCTTTTCTAAGTGTTTGTTCTTTATAAATTGTCCTCCACATTCAGCTACAAATGTAAGCTACAAGGTGAATGCTCTCTCTTTGTTCAGTGGTTTATACATAGAGATGTTGCACAGTGGAGTCTGGAACAAGCTCCAATGTATTACTAGAAAACATGAAAAGTAAAACCAATTGTTTTTTTGAGGCAATTCCATGCAAGGGTTCACATAACAGAAAAGGAAGGAAGAAGACAGAGATGCCAAGGGAAAAAAAGATAAGAGGAATAAGGAGGGAGCCAAAATAGTACCAAAGAGATTAGCATAAGCAAAGTGCTATTAAAACAAGGCTTTGGTTTACATACAGAGGATAAGGAGGCCATGCCAGAAGAGCCGCTAAGATTGGTTAGAGAGCTGGGACTCTTCTTGATTCTACGAAGGGAGTAACTGCTTTCTGACGCTGTATCTGTCTCTCTGTCATCACTCTACAAAAACATCACAGAAAGAAAGTCTGTGCAGGTTCTTTATAGTCACAAGGAACATAAAAAAGAAAAAACCTCCAACAAAACAAAGAAAAAACACCAAATAACTTTAATGCAGACTGGGAAGCAGGGAAAATCTGCAGAATAAATCCAGGGAGTGAAGCAACAGTCAGGCACTAAGAATAATCAGTCCTGTTAAAGACTTTGAAAGATGGGAAAATCCTAAGCCCTCTTGTAGTAGAAGGGTATTCAGTTTGCATAAGACCATTGACCCCACAGCAAGTCATTAGGAGAGGTACAGGACTGAACCCATTCTGCTTACTTTCAACCCCGTCCTCATTTTACTTAGCAAAGCCTGCTCTCTGGATAGAAACAGTGAAAGTTCTTCTTGTGAAGGTTCAGAGACAAGAAATTATTAAGCACTGGGGTGTCTGCATGCCTCCAGAATGCTCTACACAGGTGGGGGTTTTTCTGAAGTTAATTCTAAACATTAAATAAGAATATTGTTACTATTCACAAGTACAGAACCCTTATTTTTTAGGCCTTATTTTTTTCTGCTTCTAAGCAGAAGGAAAAGACACTGGTAACTCTAAGAAACAGATTTCTTTGTATTTTGTCTTTAGAAAGTAAGTTATCAGAATTCATTATTTTTAAAATAATTCCAGAACTGAACCTGCACATAGAAATGAGTGTTAATACCACAACGTCTACACAGTGTTTACAACAAACTTGTTTCTACCAGATTTATGTTACCTTTTCATTAATATCGGACTTCATGTTGGCTAGATGGTACTTCAGTGCTCAAACTCTGAGGCAAAACCAGCGCATAGTACTCCTATATGTACATACTATTTTTATAGATATACACTCCATGAGCTTGATAACTCAGGACAATATTGAGACTAATCATAATTTTAAGATAAATTTAGTGGGGGAAGAATAACCAGGTTTGGGTGCTGAAAATTTCTTAGTATATAAATACAAACCATGCTCAGACCCCTTTTGCTGTGACCGGATTGATTACATATAGTCCTTTGGCTTTCAAATGTTGATCAGACTGTTTCATTCAAAACTCACAAGTAAGCTTTCTAATTTGCTGAAGATAAAAATTAATTTAATCTTTCTGAAGATAAAAAAGACATAAGCTTAAGGATAGAGATTGCCTTTGAGAATAACAGCAAGCATTCACTATGCTTCAATCTCCTAGATAAAACATGATCTGTATCTTGAGCTGCACAGTGGGAAAAAACCTCTCTCATTACTGGTCTAAAGCTTTTGAAAGGCTAATTAGCTACAGGTTGTTTGAGATCATCTGCTGATTGTTACACCACAAGCTCAACTCCATGTCATGGTCCAATAGCAAATTGACTTGGTAGACCCTGGAAACCACTCCTTGAAAATTGCGTAAGGCCACAGCAATCAAAAGCTTTAGGTACAGCATTTCAGAGATGGAACTTGCCTCTTCCTGTAGGAATGATGGTACTGACTTGCTCAGTCCTTTGAGTTTTTCAGGATGGGAAAACAGCTTATCAGGCTGTGATGGCACTGTGGAAACTGAAGAGCCACAATTCAAAAAGTTTCAAAAATAAGTTTGTATGTCAAAACAATGAGATTCCATAACAGGACACAGTTAGAAAAAAAAACGAACTTCAGATGAAATACATGCACATGCATGACTAGTTTACACCTTGGATGCAAGATTCCCACCCAGGAACCATCACAAACTGTCATCATTGACATCTGGCAGGAGCACAAACAGTCATATTTCTCGACACGATGTACAAGCCTGAGTGCTGCAAGCAAATTCTCATCAAATATAACAGAGAAAACACTTTTAGTTTCCCCTCTAGATTTTCTACCTAGAACAAGGATAAGTGCACTCAATGCGCTACCCATACAGTCATTGACATTAGAGTAATCATAAGGTTCTTGCCAAGAAGTTAGTGTACAAGCTCAACTCTGTTCTTTTATTTGCTCAAATTAAAGGCAACAGGAATGTTTGTGTAAATCAAGCAATTTTCAGATCTGAACTCAGATCTTTGTGCCACATACATTGTGAAATGCACCACAGCTGACAGAATTATTTGGCAACAAATAGCCAGCTGCAGGGGCACATATCCATTGCATAAAATGAAACACTACACACATGCTGGGATTGGCTGAAAGGCAAAGTGGGTTAAGCTCTTCCAAAGCTTTTGCTATTGAAGCTCAAACAGCGCTCAACCTATCAGTTATTGTCAGTATGTAGTTAGATGCAGTTTCTTCATTGGACAAGTAGCTACTCCAGATGCATAATTCATTAGTTGTTAAATAAAAAAAATATTTTTAATGTATTAGTTTAAGTATCAGTGGAGAAGTCTCTCTGTTGTCTGCCAGAAGAATCCTATTACTCACTTCCTGCTGCATTTTCATTCCTCCCTTGATGCTGACCAGGTTTCAGACCTGCTCAGTGCGGTATGGACAACAGTCAATCAGTGGCACAAACAGCTTTGCAACGTTATAAATAGCATCAATTATTTTATATGACCCCATGTGTTTCTATGTTTTGCACTGCTGTCTGCCTTTGTGAAGCAGGATTGTAACAAAGGTAACATGAGTGTACAAGTTGAACACAGCAAAACTGTTAATAGTATTTTCAAGAGAACTTGTCTTATTCTGTCTGTACAGCTATCAATTTAGCTGATTTTGTCATGTTTTCTGAACTTCACTCTTCACAAATTTAACTCACCACCACCCTCCTTTTCAGACAAGTGTCTATACATTCCATACTGGATATATAACATGCTTTCAGTTTGGAAAGCAAAGTTTAGTATGGTGTTTAAGTCGTGTTATTTTACTGGACATTGCATGCACCCTATGATGCTACAATCACCCTATTATACTACAGGCCACTAACATGCAAAATGCTTTAAAGCATCTAAAACATGACAATAAATGCAACTGTTTTAAAAGAATGGTAGTGCTACAACACTTCAAATGAAGTTATATTCCACCAGTGTTATTTTATGGGTTTCTATTCTGTTCATCTTCACACATTCTTGAAGCAAATTTGCTTTTATTTTGCTGAGATTTGGGATTTCTAAGGGCATACAGAAAAAAATAACAGTAAGGCATCCGTAGTGCACTAAAGGTTTGATGTATCAACAGTAGCTGATCTAGCAGTTCATCTGTTGCTTGGAGTAATTCTACTTCGCTGGATTGAGACAGTGATTATAAAAGAGGTTCACTTTCAACTGATGTATTCTGAAGAGTGTTTTGCATAAGCAGAAGGCATCTTGCACCTTTTATTATACGAGATGAACAAACAAATTCAATGCCTACTTAGGCCAAGCCTTTCAAGTGAGCTGATGTTCAAAGCTCTCAATGATTTCAGTAACTGTTTCAAAGACTGGAAGACCAAAGGCCAATATTATTCTCATAGGTGGTAGGAGTTTCTACAGATATAATGTAAGTATATCCTTTAAGAATAAAACACCATAACAAAACTCGGCAAATGCGTTTAAGTCTTGCTGAAGTTATTCATGTCTAAAAGCGCAATACACTTCTTGGTTTCAAAACTCCTTCGCTCGCAAACAAAGGACACTGAAAAAGGCAATAAAACCCCATGCAGACACAAAAGATATTTACCATCTTCAGCACTAAGAGCTAATTCTTCCTTTGTATTTTTAATCTTTCCTTTATCTGTGCAGGGAAAAAGTAACACACAGTTAGAAATGCTCAGCACGATAAAACGGACAGCAGTGGAAATCACAGAATTAAGATTAATGAGGACAAAACCCCCAAACAAACCAGAGCCATAGGAATGGTTAAATTCAAGAGGTGCTTTCTGCTTCACACACTACTTCAAGCCTACACCAAAAGCAGCAGTTCCATGTTGACTCAGTCTCTACCAGCGAGCTCTTGCGACAACGTTAGCACATACCTAAAATCTAGAAACTAGTTAGAAGCAAGCAATAGTGTAAGTAGTATTAGAAGAGCAACTTGCCAAAAACAGCCAACATCTTTCAAAATATACACCTCCACACTCCAGTTTACAAATGTTAAGTTCATCTTCTGTCTTCCCCATTAGACATAGGATAAGCACAAAAAACAGGGGCCAGGTGAAAAGAGACAGGAATAAATTTTAAAAAATAATTTTGTGAGGCTACAGATGGAAGTAAAGAATGACTTCTAAGTACAAACTTGTCTCACTGTATTCTCTTAAAGTGAATTTGGTATATTAACTGCTAGACTACATAGGTGAAAGACAAATAAGAATTTTTTCATGCTTCCACTGCCTACTAACTTGACCCAAGCAAGCAGGCAGGACAGCACAGCAGCTGTGGCTCATTAATGATTTGGGTAGTTACCAATACTTTCACTACTGAAAACTTCCTAACTATCCAAGAAACAGTTCATCACTGATTAACACAGTGCATTTTGGAAGATGTCTGCTTCATAGATGAGTGTTGTTACAGTTCTTTGTGTTAATTTTGAAAAATAAGCCGTATGAGAAAAGAAATCAGTATTACAGGACACACTCCTTACTGCTTCTTGAGAAGCAAAGATAAAAACACTAATTAGCAAAGCTGTATGGAAGAACAGTGTGAACATATTTAAGCCAAACTGGGAGTCATGGGAGACACACGCAAGCTTTGTGCTCACTTGAGGTGGCTGATGGAATGTCCTCTAGACTTTTGGAAGGCATTTTCCTATCTGCACTCCTTTTCAAAGCCATCAAAACAGGGTTTAATTCTTCTTCTGAACCTGTTATGAGACAAAACACATGAACACTGCACACACAGACATGCCATTTCAAGCAGGCCACTAAAAAAATCCACCACTGATTTCTCATGACAATCTATTTTGGCTTTCAGCAAAGCAGTGAGCATTCAATTAAAATACAAAATAAATCCAAAATAAACAAAACAAATGTCTGATTTTAGCATCCATTTGCTCTCTGGGAATTGTCTCAGCTGTCAGCAGAGAGAGGCAGGTTGGTTGATTTCCTCTGTGTCGGTATCACTGTCTGAACTGACTAATAAGAGGGTTTAAGGCAAGTATTATTTGTCTTAATCATCTAAGAACAACACAGGATAAAACTCAGACTTCAGCCAGTTTGTAACCATCTTGTTTTATTATTTGGCATAAAAGTTAATAGCTTTAGTTTTTCCTTCTGTGTAAATTTGTCCCTCATATTTTATCCTCCCGAGTAAAAGTCACTTTGTTTCAATATCTGAGTGACAACCACAAAAAAAAAAAAAAAACCTGCAGAGCTTTAGATCCCTAAAATTAAGCAGTGATCTCCAAGGGCAGAATCAAGACAGACTGACCTTCAGAAACTTTTGAGGCTCTCTCCCCTACCCGCCTCACCTTCTTCCTCACCTTGCTTTCCTCCCCATCAGCCAACCAAACAAGTCTTACAGACAGCAACACTAATTATGGGTAAAAACAAATCATTTCACATTTCCTCATGAGCTTTCACTGACTTCCATTGGAATCTCACTTTCAAAATAAGCTCAAGAGTAAGTTAGTAGACGATGGAAACTTCACGTATTTCTCAGATTCTCCAGGTGAATAAAACATTTGCCATCTATCAGGAGCAAAGTAAAAAGGTTAAATTATCTCTTCTGCCTTAAGCACTTCGATGACTATCACACACTATACATTGAGTAGAGCTGCCATTCCACCAAATAAGGACAATCCCAATAAAGAGACTATTTTATTTACATGGCCACTTCCTAGTGCAACAGGCAGCAACACTAAATTAAATAGCACAGAGTATTGGTATCACCTTTTATCCAGCCATTCCATTGACAAGTATTTCCCTTTGAAGACGAACTGGTTAAACTAAAGAATTAGCTCAGTCAGCCACTGATATTTATTTTTCCTCTTTTAATCCAGGATATTTAAAAGAAATACCACGCTTTGAGTGTTACAAAGTGATTAATTTGAAGGCAATATTGCATGGGAGGAAGAAGTGGGTGAATCATGAAGACTAAAGTGATTGATTCATGCTGCTAAACTCCCCTTACCAAAAAGGCTTACCCAAATGTAGTACATGTTTGTTCAACACTTTCCAATTTAAGGACTTAATTAGTTCTTCCCAAACAATTATCCAAAGCATTCAAGTATTACACAGAATTTTGGTTAACATATTTCAAGTTGGTTACCAAAAAAAATTGTAGTCATCTTTAACAACCCAGCACCACGAATTTTAGAAATCAAACAGCTCACGAATTGAACTGCCGGTCCCACAGTGGGAATCAAAGTTTTCATCCAAAAAGTTGAAGCCTGAATTTGAGCCTTCCCCTTCCTCTTCATCATTATCCTCAGGCAGAGACATTAGGCAGAGTTGAACTCCTTCTGACTGGAAGGAGCTGCTCTCATCTTTAAGTGGTGTGCTTGCTCTTCTGAATTTCAGCAGTGCTTTAAATTCTGAATGATCCACAGAGTCATCCAAGGATGTACTCTCATCTCTCCTCCCTTCTTCATTTATCTCAAATGGCTTGACTGCAATCATATTTGTTTCTCCTTCCAAGGGAGAGAGATCAGCTGGAGCCATGTTTCTCTCTTCTATTTTATTAATAGCTCGATTCCTTTCAGGAAGATCAGAAGCTTCAGTTTCACTTATTGCAAGATCATTTATTGAAGTTTTGATATTTTGTTCGGGAGGCCCCCCTTTGATGGCTGTCTTCATCTGTGTATGATAACTACTTAAAGCACTATATGGCTGTGACATTGTCACAAATAGAGTAGCTTTTTGTGATGGAAACATATGATCCCCAAACTTCTCTTGTTTATGTAACTCTTTGGATATTGGCGATGAAGTTTCAGATGGTTCTTTCAGAAGTTTTTCTGAAGAGATACTGAATTCACTGAATTTTGCAGTATTTGAAACATAAGTCTTCTCTATTGTTTCTTCTGTTTCTTGAGAATGGTCTCTCCCTCGTTGATGTGGAGAATGCACACTTTGACCAGCCTCTATTTTACCTGGTGTTTTCTTATCCATATTTTTCAGCAGTGAAGCTGGTGTTTCAGAGACCTCATCCAGTAGCTTCTTAACGTCAAACTCTATGCAATCATACTTGGACAATGCAGATCTTACTAAGGTCTCTCCGATTTTCTCTGGCAACTCTCCATCATGATCACAAGTTGTGCTTTTAAATTCCATCTTCACAGTTTTCTGTACTGTATTGTCAGCACCCTTTGGTTTAGCAGGCAGCATTTCAGAGGCCTCCTCCAGCTGCTTCTCTAAAGTAGAAGTCAAGCTACTGACCTTGGATGGGGCAACAGACTTTTCTATGGTCTCCCTAATTTCCTGTGGCAACTCTCCATCATGCTCAGAGATCATGTTTTTAACTTCCATCTCCACAGTTTTCTGGACTGTGTTGTCATCACACTTTGGTTTAGCAGGTGGTGTTTCAGAGGCCTCTTTCAGCAGTTCCTCTGAAGCAGAAGTCAAAACGCTGACCTTAGATGGAACAACAGACTCTTCTATAGTCTCTCTGATTTCCTGTGGCAATTCCCCATTATGCTCATAAGTCGTGCTTCTAACTTGCATGTCCACAGTTTCCCAGACTGCGCCATTGGAACGCTTTGGTTTAGCAGGTGGTGTTTCAGAGGCCTCCTTCAGTAGCTTCGCTAAAGCAGAAGTCAAGCTGCTACCCTTGCATGGGGCAACAGACTTTTCTATGGTCTCTCTGATTTCCTGCGACAACTCTCCATCATGCTCATAGGTCATGCTCTTACCTTCCGTCTCTGCAGTTCTCTGGACCATGCCATCAGAATGCTTTGGTTTAGCAGGCAGCATTTCAGAGGCCTCCTTCAGCAGCTTCTCTAAAGCAGAAGTCAAGCCACTGACCTTGGATGGGGCAACAGACTTTTCTATGGTCTCTCTGATTTCCTGCGGCAACTCTCCATCATGCTCAGAGGTCATGCTTCTAACTTGCATGTCCACAGTTCTCTGGACTGTGCCATCAGCACGCTTTGGTTTAGCCGGCGGTGATTCAGAGGCTTCCTTCAGCAGCTTCTCCAAAGCAGAAGTCAAGCCACTGACCATGGATGGGGCAACGGACTTTTCTATGGTCTCCCTGATTTCCTGCGACAACTCTCCATCATGCTCAGAGGTCATGCTCTTACCTTCCTTCTCTGCAGTTCTCTGGACTGTGCAATCAGCACGCTTTGGTTTAGCCGGCGGTGATTCAGAGGCTTCCTTCAGCAGCTTCTCCAAAGCAGAAGTCAAGCCACTGACCATGGATGGGGCAACGGAATTTTCTATGGTCTCCCTGATTTCCTGAGACAACTCTCTATCATGCTCAGAGGTCATGCTCTTACCTTCCTTCTCTGCAGTTCTCTGGACTGTGCCATCAGAATGCTTTGGTTTAGCAGGCAGCATTTCAGAGGCCTCCTCCAGCAGCTTCTCCAAAGCAGAAGTCAAGCCACTGACCTTGGATGGGGCAACGGACTTCTCTATGGTCTCCCCGATTTCCTGCAACAACTCTCCACCATGCTCATAGGTCATGCTCTTACCTTCCTTCTCTGCAGTTCTCTGGACTATACCATCGGAACGCTTTGGTTTAGCAGGCAGCATTTCAGAGGCCTCCTTCAGCAGCTTCTCTAAAGCAGCAGTCAAGCCGCTGACCTTGGATGGGGCAACAGACTTTTCTATGGTCTCCCTGATTTCCTGCAGCAATTCCCTATTGTGATCGTAAGTCATGCTTTTAACTTCCATCTCCACAGTTCTCTGGACTGTGTTGTCAGCACGCTTTGGGTTAGCAGGTGGCAATTCAGAGGCCTCTTTCAGCAGTTTTTCTAAAGCAGAAGTCAAGCCACTGACCTTGGATGGGGCAAAGGACTTTTCTACAGTCTCTCTGATTTCCTGTGGCAATTCCCCATTGTGATCACAACGATAAGCCATGCTTTTAACTTCCGTCTCTGCGGTTCTATGGACTGTGCCTTCAGCATGCTTTGGTTTAGGAGGCGGTGTTTCAGAGGCCTCCTTCAGCAGCTTCTCTAAAGCAGAAGTCAACCTGTTGAACTTAGATGGGGCAACAGATTTTTCTGTAGTCTCATTGACCTCTTCGGGCTGATCGGTATCTTCTTGGAACGTTGATTCTACACTACGATTAGTTTGTGATATACTATTTGTGTCATCCAAGGATTTAATTCCCATCTTTCTACATTCAGAAGGTTGAAATGTAAAGGTTTTTCTGAGCAGGTTCTGCAAGTCACCTTGATGCCTCTGAGAACACCCCAGAGTATCATCCTTGTCTGCTGCCTGAAGTCGTAAACAGAAAGGTTCAAATTCCCTGAGCAGTTTCCTGAAGCTTTTTACATTTTCATGCTCATCTGTCGACAGCACATTTGGTTTTCCTGTGCTTTTGCTTATTTCTTCTTTCTGATAAGCGTGAGAAATGTCATGACTCTGCTCTGCTGTTCTTTCAGAGACCTGACACTGATTTGAGTGAAAAGTTGTCTCTTTTGAAATGTTTTCTTTTAGTTTCAAGTTAGTTGACATCTCGGAGGCTTCTTTTTCTAACTTCTTTAGGCCTAATTTAAACACATCAAGCTCAGCCTTAGGTAGAATCACCTCATCCACAGTCTCTGCAACTTCTTCTTTGGGAAGATTGATATCTAACAGAGCAGTCTTGTTCTCCACTTTTTCTATAGGTGAACATAGCAAATCATCTACCATTGTCTCCTTTAAAGCATCTTTATCACCAGATGACTGGAGCAACTGCAAGAAAACAGGAGTTTCTTTTGGTGAAATGGCACTTTTTTCTATACGTTCTTTAATTTCTTGCTCGGGAAGACCCATCTTTTCCCAGCGTTTTGAGATAACCAATTTTCTGTCCAATTGGACAGAGTCTGTATTTTTCATGTGTGTCATATTGAGACCGTTCAGAGTAGAAGATCCTACAGGCAGTTCATGTACCACAGAATCTAGTTTCTGATTTTTTTCTTGCTCCAATATTTGGGTTTGTTGTTGAATTAACTCTTGCTTGCTCACATTAACACTGCCCTCATCCTCCTCTAATTTTCTTTCATAGGTTATCAATCTAGTGTTAATTGGCAAAGAAGCATCTCCCCTATCAACGCTACTCTGTAATTTAACTCTGGTATCCCAGAAGTTTCTCAGACTCTGGAACTGTGAAGGACCTGAAATTTGGTTCTTGGACTTTTCTTTGACTTTTTCTTTTAAAAACAAAACCTGGAAGCTAGGCTTCTGTTGGGAACAAGCAGAAACTTTTCCTTTAAGTGCTTCTTTCTCATGTTTGTCTTCACTCTCTGGGGAAAGTGAAGTTGCACCAACACTTGGCTGCAAGTTAACGATTTTTGGCAATTCAGTAAATTCATGAACTTCATCAGATGCAAGTGTCCTTTCTGGCTGTTCAACCACATGGCCTGGTCCAAACTCAAAAGAGTTTTGATGTTCTTTTATTGAAGCTTGGCTTGCACAACTTAGTTCACCACTTCTTAACATGTTCTTGCTTTGATCATCCAATATATTAGACAGGTATTCTGCAGTTGGTTGTATTTTGTCACTTTCTCTGAGACCTTTCAATGCACCACCACCTGCTGCATTAGTATTGATATTAATTTCTTTCTCTTCATGACTGGGGATAGTTTTATTCCTTTCCCAGAATGCTCTGATCTCCCTTATTCTTCTTTTTTCTTGTATTGCCTTCTCTGATTCACATTTCTGAGCTAGTGGTTTCTGTTCCTCATGTTCCAAGAGATTTGATTTTTTATTTTGTTCCTTGATTTCTTGACCATGTTCTTTTTCTTCATCTCTTGTACAGTCAAATTCAGTTAGTGATTTGTCATTTTGCTTCTCATTTTCTTCCTCTTTCTTAGGTTTCATCCCCTCTTTTATCAGCTGTATATTTTCCAAAATAAATGGTGGTGAAATAGTGTTCTGTTGTTTAATCTTTCTAAATGGTAACTCTGCCGCAACTTCTGTTTTCCCATCCATGCTAGGCCCACTATGTTCTGTAGGAAGAGTCACAGTTCTGGCTGAGAAGTCCACTTCTTCTTTGGGTTCCCTGCCTTGAGATCTAGCTGATACATGTTTTGTATCTTCAGTACCAGAACTTCTTTCAAACCAATCTAAAACTTTTGATAGAGATTCATCAGCCACTTTCATGAGTTCATCAGCATGTTTGTCAGGCTTGAAAGTGGTTTTAGCATCTCGCTTCTCAACAAGATCAGGCTTACCTTGTTGCAGACTTGTAGAATTAGTATTTGACACCTCGTGGGCTTCTGTCTTAGCAGAAAGCTGATGTTCATCTACAATGTAAACACACAGAGTTAGGAATCAGATACAACTATAAATGTTTGATATATCTGAAAAATCTCTCATATTTTTTTTCTAAGCTGTTAGCAGAGAAGAGAGTTCTCTGTCCTTGTGTTTTTGGGAAGAACCATACTGCAGGCAAGAGTGAAAAATAAATACCAGCATTGAGATATCCTACTGGAAGATTAATCATATTACTTTTGAGGGTGTGAGCAGATAATAGTGCTTATCTCCATTTTAAAAGAAATAGCTACATTGAAGTGGGCTGAGCAGGGGGTCGGGTGGGGGGACAGGATGACAACCTGGCATATTTGCATTTAGTCCCACAAGCAAATTACTGCCAAGAGCAGTCAATAGCAGTACACCAAAAATTCATCAGTTTCCGCGTGGCCAGATCTACCAAGCCTTATGACAAGAGTTTTATCCAAATGCCATCACTTCATCTTCATCATCCACAATAAAGACACCTATCCAGGCTCTGATCTGATTGTTAGTTTTTAGAAATAATACATAATCTAAAAATATTGACTACATTAGAGCATTAAAATTCAAAACTCACTTAGTATGCAGCACATTCCCACTATTTGTTCTCTAGTTGTGAATTCTTAAATACAAGTGATTTAAACATTAATGAACATGTGCTATATGCCATTTCATTGTTCTTCACTCCTATTAGTTTCTTACCAGTAAAGTTTTTGCGTAACTTTGATTCATGGCTCAAGAACTGGTTGGCCTTATTTTCACGCATCTCATCAACACCCAGTTCCTTATTGCTATCTGGCTGGATATTACTGGAGGTCTTCTGTGGAGTTCCGAGTTTCTTAGGTTTTGACTGCAAGGTCTCATTAACCAGGAAGACTGACTTATTAGTGTCACAAGCACCAGATGCCAATGTATCATCTTGTAAGCCATCTATTGTTTTTACTTGCAAAGCTGATGAAGGCTTTAGGGCAGAAATTTGCTTACTCCTAAATGAATCTGATCTAATACCATCATTTCCACTACTCTTTATTTCATCAGACTCTAACAAATCAAACTCTCCTTTTTCTCTGCCATGGCGTAGCTGTGGGCTTTGCAGAGGTTCTCCTTTACCTGTGCTAGATGAGAACCTCACTTGTTTTAGTTTTTCTAGCGAAATTTGTGTGGAGTCTTCCACTTTGCGTGTGGAGTCTCCCACTTCTTCCTTAGGAGAGTTCTTCTCAGCGTCTCCTTCAAAAATAGTTACAGTAGGAAGAGCATTCTTTTTCTGAACATCTAACATCTGACTAACACGAACTTCTGAGTCAGTGGAACTTGAACTTGAAGTGCGCTTCAGAATGCCCCTGGGCGGTGTACCAATGCCATTAACCCTCTCGGTCCGTTTGGCTGGTTTTGGAACAAAGCCTTCCCTTTGTGACACAGCATCTGTTGCTTTGTGAATTAATTTTCTGGCTTTTGGGACAGGATGCTTGACTTGTTCTTTCTGTGATTCATCAGTAGGTTCTACAGAAGGCTTCTTCGATCTCTCCATTTCATAATTTTCTAAATTTGGTTTAGGTTGGCTGTCTTCTGAGAGTGACAAAATTTCTGTAAGACCTACAAAGAGAAGAAATTGTGTATTTACATGACATTCATCTGCATAAATAGAGTGGTATGGCACAGTATATATCTAGAATGCAGTGATTATATTGGTTTATTAAAACCACTTGCAGTAAAACACAGGAGGAAATTCACAGAGGTGTTGATTCCATTTGTATGCAAGCAGAAGTTTTACCTGACAAAATTCTGCAGTTATTTCTTATTCTAGAAATAAATATTAATTATTTGATGATTCCAAGGACAGAGAACACAACACATTTTTGATTAGCATTATTCCTGCAAGGGACAAACTTTGCAGGGAAGGGCAGCTTTTGAATATGCATACACCTCTTCAGGTCCAGAACAAACAGCAACCTATAGAAATGGAAACAGGACATTTCCACTTATATGGAATAATGTAAAATTCAGAAGTGAAATCCCAGTAGGGTGATGAAATTTTTTTATTCCTAGAGTGCAAATCTTCTTTTTTCCTGTTGGCAAGATTCCTAACAGTGACAGGAGCATAATTTCCACATACGAGTCTGTAAATTACAACTGCTAATGCCTGTATTGTGATATATCATCACTCATCTGCTTGCTTGACTGCAGGAGTATTAAAAAATAAATAAGACTGAGAAAGCAAAGAAAATAAAGATCAAAGGGAGTTAGCTTTGTTCTGTTGAACCAATAGCAGCAATGACAGGAAGGTCATAAATACAGCTATGCCAAATCCAAGGAAATTTCTCAGTTCTCTTAAAAGCAATTCAGGACAAACAGTCCTCTCAGATGGAGTGCTTAATGCTGACTAGAACTGTGAGTAAAAGAAAGGAAGCAAACCCTGTTTATTCACATAAACAGCCATTCCCTGAGTATATTCACACATTTTATATGGGGTTTGAAATGAACTAGTTCATGACTCCAAGTAGTTAAGATAAAAAAGTTTTGATATCTTACAAAAAGAAGCAATGAAAATAAAAATAAATTTCCATATAAGCCACCAAAAAATTCAGTGTCATATGCTAAATTAGTATATTTACCCTTATTTGATAGCTGTTGTAGAATGGCTGGTCTGTTTTCTGACTCCCCACTAGCCAAGTTGTCACCTGATGCAGTGGAATTAAATGGATTTCTCCTTTGCTAAAAAAGGAATGAACATTATAATTGCAGTCGAACTGTTGTATTAGTACAGCCCCAACAAAACAAATGAAAGTGCGGCCATTCTCTCTGCCTCACTACCCTATCAACAAAGGATCTGAAAGAATGCCTCAAATTGGATACAAGGAAAAAAGACTACACAGTATGAACCAAGTAACTATCAGAAGTGCTAGTTACAGTCTCACTCTGTTCTTTCTGAAGTCACCAACTACAGAGATAAGCCACCACTTGAAACAGCCTGGGATTTTCAAGTGTCTGAGTTAAAGAACTTTACCTCTGCTTCTGTGACTTTAGAGGTATTGGAACACAAGACAGTTCTCAGTGGCTGAGGAGATTGGAAACAATGTCAAGCACAGCCAGCCACTAATTATAGCCATTATAGCCACTTTAGCGCTGAAATCTTAGTGGTTTCCCATCTCTCCCTCCAAAATAGAAAATGCTCAATTTTTTCCAACTTATTACCTTTCTTCCTCAAACCTTTAATTATCTTTACCACTGAAGCAAAGAAACACACAAAATGTAAAAGGTAACTTCTGCTATATTCAATACCAATCGTACCTTTACTGGCGAGACTGCTGCCTTCATAAATCTTTCCTCTGGTTTGTCTAACATAGAGGTTATTGGTTTAGAACTGCAAAGAAAAAGCATATAGCAACTTCAGCAAAGAGAACATTATTTAAGGCCTTTTCCAAAAAAGCAAACAGGACATCTGTTTATATAGTCAAATATAGCTTCTTGGCACCTGAAGTTTTCTATGTAGCCTGTTCCCATCAGATTTAGTGGCAAATATCTTCTCAATAGCAAGGGAATATTCTTGCTGCTGTTTCCTTGCAAAAATTTCCTTGCTTGTTGAAGAATTTAATACAATTTCCAATTGGCATAACAGAAACCATATTTTTGATATCTTTTAGATTTTTGAGCAAACTTTATGTAAATATAGCCACTCTCCAAACAATAACAGTGTTGCCGTCTCCATCTTCGTCCTACATTTATACTTCTAGGACTGAAATCAAAGTGGAGGGAAGTGCCAAAATCTGATAAAAACAGAGTTTTGCAAAGTGTCCAACTTAGTAAGGTCAGAGGAACCCCATCACTGCTATGGCAAAAATGTGACAGACAACAACACAAGCCCTCAAAGGTACAGCTTTATAAGCTAGATCTAGAAAATCTGTGGTTTGATAGCATAAGTGAAATTATTACTTTTGATTCTGACTAAGCATAGCCTGGATAAGGAGAAAAACAGCCAGAAGAGACAGCTTCTATATTATACCTACAAATATTTCACCTATTTGCAGAATGATGCAAGCAATTTTTTCCAAAACAATCACACATCAGGAAAAATTTCTTCACTGAAAGGGTTATCAGGCACTGGAACTGGCTGCCCAGAGAGGTGGCTCAGCCACCATCTCTTGAGGTGTTTAAAAGATGGGTAGGCCAGTTTCTCAGGGATAGGGTTTCATAGTGGATAGGTACAGCTGGACACAATTTAAAAGGTATTTTCCAACCAAGCAATTCTATGATTCTAAGATTTTTATAAATTGAGTTTATCTAAACATCTCAGATATGGAAAAGCATTTGGTTTTTGAAGAAAGGAGTTATATGAAGACCATATTTAAATCCACATCTAACAACCACATTCAGTATCTCATTTTTATACAGAAAAACGTTGTCATGAATTGACTTTCATGCTTATGATTTTTGGCATGGGGGACACAGTATCAGGCAGGAAAAATTAATATTCTCCAGGTAGGAAATATGACCTGAGGACCGAAAGGAAAGCAACTCCTACAGATTTTTTCCAATATAGCTGTACAAGGAGATTCCAATACTGCATATTTCTTTGGACAATTATTTTTAGCATGATTGAAAAACTTCCAGACACTGACTGGTAAATTGCAGAGCCATGAAACAATGATTTTGAGGACAGATGTGGTATCTCAGGACAAGAAGACATCTCAGTTTTAAGTTCAAACAGAAGTTGCCTCCTCAAAGACCTCTCTAATGAGGTAACTGACAAGAGAACTTTCCCATCTTCTCCAGGTTTCAGCAGAGTTTCAAAGTGCAAAAAAACAGTCTGGCAGCCACCCTGGAAAGGCTACTGGCCTCTGGACCACTAAGTCTGTCTGAGAAGCAACATCACTTCCATTCTAAAAATGGAAAAAAAATATTACAGAGAAGATGACACAGTAATGAGCAGCCTAAACCAAAGGCTAGGAAAAAAGTACCACTTGTAAGCTGAGCTATAAATTTCTATATCTCTTCCTTGCTCTTTTGGTTCAATACTACCTTTAAGAAATATACCACCACGCACAGTGCTACAAACTTAAGTATGTGCTGATGTGGTAATAGAAACTTTTACAGTTGAAAAAATAAATGGTTCTTATATTTCAACACTAATTGCAGCAGCCTTTTATATGCACATACCAGGTATAACATTATTATTGTTCTTTTTATTCTTCTCTGATCCTACCAAGTAAAAACAAATGTTTTCTACTTCTCTAAGAGCTCATATTGCAATTTTATATTTCTTTTTAAAAATCATTCTGCATTACAGTTCTTAACCTTATTTCTAATACTTTTTTTAAAAAAATCTGAAAAAAAAGCCCCATCTATATAAAAGAATCTTCATTCTGCTGAACTGGAGTTTACGTTCTTACTTTTATAAGCACTTGGGTTTGTGTTTTTGTTTTTATGAGCACCTGTGTTCTCCTGCACTTCATGTCTCATCTACATTATCTACCACCCAACAGGACAAACATGATGTTATTTAAGGTCTAGGTCATGAATGCTTCAACCCTTCCCTCATTTTAAACAAGGAAAATGTCTTTATGTACCCTAGGCTGCAAGAAACCAATAAGGCATTCTTCAGTCTGCAGTTTTTACAGGTGGGGAGGTAATTTTTTTGGGTCTCATTGAACTCGCACAAGATCCTAAAATATTTTAATGCAATGCTACTTCAGACTTACCACAGAATAAGGAAAATTAATTTGGCATTACATAGTGAAAATCCTGCTCTAAAGAAAACATAAGGTAGAGAGAAAAAAACATACCCAGAATCCTATAAGTAGGTTTCACAGCAAAGGGTCTGAAAATATGAGTTACCCTCAACTCATACAGACGGGAAAACAGAACAACAGTTCTCAGATATATTGCATTCACAAGAGTGTATGATAAATATACTCAGCTTAAAAAGAATTCCTGCACTGTAATTCAGCAAAACACAGTGCTGAGAACCACAAGAAAGGCCCAAACTCCACACAGACTGGAGAGCAACCTAGAGGCAAAAAGGCAAAGGCAGGAGCAAAGCTGGAGAGAGAAGCTATAGATTTGTATCTCTGCAATCACTCAGAAATGACCTCTGTTTCCAAAAAGTAAGCTTTCCTGGGCTCATCCCAAAGGGCAGAGAACCTGGTGTGAGTAAAGCTAGTGTAGTTTAATGGTACTCCATGAAAGTGTGCTTATCTAGGTATTCCAGTATCCTATTATTCCAGAAAACTTACATGGACTTTAAGAATTGGGACTTTTCTGCAAATTTTCACCTTGCAGAGCTCTAGGACTCACATTTGTCACCTGTTCAATGTAGGCTAAGAATATTTTGTAGAAAAGGGAAGAAAACAACCTGCAAATTTTAATTTGAATGATAAAATCCCTTTTAACATTGCCCTCTTTTCAGATTCAGCATATAGACAGATGGTATCACTGAACAGAGGTAATATTGACAGTTTGAGTCACTCTATGTCAAGTCTTTCTGTGCAAGACCACACCTTCAAAGGCACTCACACACCTGGCCTGTAAAGGCAATGGAATGCAAGGAAAGTACCACAGTGATATAACACCCCCCCAAAAAAAAAAAAATTGCTCAAAGCTTGATTACTGAATTTAGATATTTGGGGCATGGGGATGAAGGTGACTATGCCAATTTTAACAACATAGTTGTGAGCTGATTTCTGTTCCACCTAAAATAGCAGCACTCTGACTCAACAGCAGTTGAACTGGCCCCAGGGCTGGATTTGATCCTCAGCAGTTTACAAACACAGATCTACCAGATCTGAGCTTTCTTCTCATTCTGTAAGAATTGGTTTGGTTTAAGAACAAGATCCAGAATAAAAAATGCCTGGCTAATTTGTTATCACATATCTACTGTGCCAATGCTCAGGTTAGCAGCTGTTCTGTTTATGCAAAGCCTGCAAGCCGGTGCTGGCCTGAAGCCCACTCAGAGTAAGAAGATGGGTGGAAATTCCCAAATCCTAAAATCCAAAGCTCCCACAAACCAACCCTTAAATCAGCACTTCAAAACATTCCAAGTGCCTAAACCACATTTAGCATGTAGCACACTGGAAGCTATTAACTCATTTTATGTAGTCCCAAGCTCTAGAATGATACCATTTCTTTCTCTTAGTTCTAGCCATGTTGAAACTGTTGGTGTAGCAAGAGGAACAGAAATTAATCCCTTACAGCTCTGCTATCCTAACAACCAAATTAAGCATTTGTATTGTCTAGATTTTCCCTTCCCACCTCAGCTGACTGGGTTACGGCTTTCCTAGTATTGTGCTTTTCCTCACTTCCTCATCAGTGCTGCCATTGGAGACAGGCCCTTACCCATGTCAGACCAATTTCTCTCCAAGTCTAGTCTCAAGAGACCAGAAAGGAGTATTTTAGAAGCTTGCACGTGGAAAACTGCAGCAGGCACCTCAATGTAATGCAGGCTAGTCTTGGTCATACCGAAATAATCCTATGCTGAAATCACAAGCGAAGAATTGCATATAGTCTTGCCACGTTTGCTTGCTTCAGCTTTTTACATTTAGAAGCCAATAATTTGAGACATCTAAGCAAGTACTTATGCAAAGCAAACACAAGTAAATGTCCAGCCCACACATTATAGATCCCTTCCAACTGTCTCATAAATCCTGGACGGTGTGACCTTGCTGTAACAGGAAGGTCTTGAACTATTGCCGAAAGTGTAAGCGTACATGAACAAGAGGCACACAGACTGATTAACTTCTGGCACATTTTGGAGCAAAGGGCAGGAGGGGGTCCTGGGCAATAATTATCAAGCTTCGCATGGGTGTGACCTGAAATAAATCAATCATCAAATCACCTCAAGTTAAAGACCATAATCAAGGTGGCCATATACCAGATACATTTTCCACATGTTCTTAAACTTCGTTATGTAATATATTTTTGAAGAGGTTGCCCTGGCAGTTTATGAAATGTATGACTCCAATTACACACAGTTTGTGTAGTTGTTATGGTAAGAATAGCATTACTTTAAAAGAAGTGCAGCCTTGTATCACCTTCTTTTCCTGATGTGCAAGTGATATATTAAAACAGCAGCATGTCTTGCACTGTCCATGAAGAAATAACTCTGTAACAATCTCCAGAAGACAAGAGCAAATGGTAAGAAAAATATATTCAGTAACAACTAACTCTGTCAGTATTATCAGCCAGCTTGTGGGGGGGAGCTAAGATATTTCTTGTGATAAGCAGCCTTTATCATCCTTACTGTACAACTTCATTCTTTGGGAAGTCTGTAATAAAGCAGTTTATTTCACCTTTTACAACACAATTTCAGATGTAAGAGAGATACGCCTCTGAGTTCACTGATAACAAGAACTAAAAGATAATGAAGACCATCAACACAAGCCAGAGTTAAGACTTACACCAACCTTTGGTGCCATTCAGCATGAGCATGTGTGCCCAGTTTGCAGACCGTGAAAGTTTAAGATGGAACAGCTACTAGATACTGTACAAACGCATAGTAGGAGACAAGCCTTGCTGCAAAGAAAACACAGGTGACAGAGAAGGACTTAGAAGACAGCCAAGAAAGTGAAACATTAGGGAGCTGATCAGTGACACAATCAGAAGAAAACAGTCAACTTAAGAAGTAACCCCAGCTCTTACCTCACTCTATTCAATGAAAGCACAAACAAGAGCTATCTGTGTTACATCCTGGTTCTTGTTACCCCAACAATCATGAGGAATGTGGATATTTAAAGACATTTCCTATCCACCTGTTATCGCTCTAGCTAAGAGATCAGGGGTTTCCTCTTCAAATGTAGTTTCTTCTTAAAGCTCTTCACTCAGCCAATTATTTACTACATGTACACGCTTTAAAGAGAAGACATTTCTCTATCAGAAATAAATTCATGATGTTTCAAAACAAAATCGAGCTGATTGGGATGTTTAAAGACTTGTGATAGTGATTTAATACAAAATCCTCCATAGTTCAGAAACTATTTCTCATTCAGCTTTCCCACAACAACTGCAACCATTCAGGCATACACACGTTGTCTGTGTTGTCCCCCTGAATGGAAGCCTCTCTCCTCTTCCAGAAAGTCATTTACTTTTCCTGGTAGAATCAGATCTGTTTTCCACAAGTATCCAAAGATTCTGGTTCTTTCCACCTCAAATATATTTGGTCTTTAAAAAAAAAAGGTGTCTCAGATGTCAAACTGTGACACAAAAATTCTACAGAGCATTTTCTCAATCTCTGGCTCTTCCTATGTTCCAAGTTTAAAATTCAGGCTGAATCAATAGTTCAACCTCATTGAGTGACTGAATGCAGAGGTCATTGTCCCCGTATTAGTAACTGCAGAAGACTGATTGTGGCCAGTCATTCAAACCAGAAAATCCTGGTCTCACTTCTGGGAGCCAAACTGAATTGTGACATGAGAATGCATGTACGCCATTAGCACCTTCTTCCTTGTGGAGGAAGATTGTTCTGCATTTGATCGCAGAACAATTGACAATGCCTGACTATGATTTGTCAGCCTTTGACAGGCATGGCGGCCTTGGATGATTCTGAGGAATCATTTGATGATCTTTTAAATAGGAGGAAAGTCCTGTAATTTGGATAGAACTTTGTGCTCACAAGTTTGACCAGGACAAACACATATATACTGTGATTCAGACAGCTTACCTTGAACTAGATTTCAGTTGTGGCTGTTCCTCTTCATGTTCCACAATGCCATGTAGTTCTGGTGGCACAAAGACTTCTTTATTAACATTGCTTACCCAGCTGTTCTTTACTTTGTTTGATTTGTTCTGACTCACTTCAGCTAAAACATGAAACAAGAATATTGTTGTCTCCCATATGTTCATACATTTCTTAAGAAGTAAATGCCAGTATTTGCATTCAGTCCTACAGCTGTTTCAAAAGTCCACTACACTTGGATTATGTGCAGAAGCTGGTCTGGTGACTCTTGAAGAATAATATTTTTAATATGAGTAGAAATGTCCCATACTGCTCCGAGTAATTCACTCTACTCCTCCAGGTAGATATGCTTTAGACCTTAAAGTGATCTTAAATGGAGATGTTTTCTACAACAACCCTGGTAAAGACTGATCCCATGGTTCTTGCAACTAGATAAACAACAAAAATTCAACCTCAGTGTCCTGAGGAAACAAAACCAATTAAACAATAGGAAATGGAAAATGCGTTGAAGTTCATTTAATCAAGTCAATTACTCCTACCACAGTAAATTGGGTGTTGGTCATAACTTATTTAGGCAGGTCGCTAATCCTTTATGGATAGAATTACCACAAGAAGTAAAAACCTACCAAACAAAAAAGCCCCGCTCATTCAGCAAATGCAAATAAACAAATTTGCATTTACCTTTGGGGTGGGACAGAATCCCATTCTGATAATCCTTTCAGAGTCAAAACACTGGTTTACATTAATTCCTCTACTGATTTTCATACTTCAACAGTTCAGAACAGAAGTATTTCTTAGTGTGCAAAAATAAGGAAGATTTTTATTCTCACTTTTGCTATCCATAACTGCAAGCAAAAATACCTTGACACCTAATGAGTTATTAAAACCAAGCAATGGCTTGTAGTTCTGAATGTACCAGTATGCCCCTTTGTTCAAGTAATAATATTGGGAGTAATTAACCTTCCTTCAAGATAAAGTGGCTTTAAGTGCTCTCCTTTAAGCTCTAAGTTACTATAAAGTTTAGCTAGAATTTTACAGCTGATTTTCATAACCTTCAAGTCCAAAACCAGTCAAAACCACAACCACAATACTTTAACCACCTGTGACTTTTTGCATTCTTTTCTATTTGGGGCTTTTCCTTGTTAAATTAAAAACCCAAAACTACCGCCCAGTAACCTCAAACTGACTGAACTACCATTATCCAAACTCATCTCTGGGAACACAGGAACTGAGAAGGTGTAATATTGCAGAATTAAAGACAAGAAAACAAAGCTAGATTGTAGTAACAAAACCTATAGCAAGTAGCAAGCTGTGGTTCATCCATAGCATTAAGAGAAGTAACTTGCTCCACTAGCACACAGAAAATCCCTTAATAGAACTTAAAAATAAAATAAAAATGCAAATATCAGTACAATCTGATGTCTTGCCCTTCTAAGTTAAAGGGATTTAGTAGAACAACAGAGGGTTTAGAGAGGATGGGGGTCAATATCTCTAAGAAAAAAATCCCACTTTTTGTAAAAAAAAAAATGACAAAATAGACCAGGACTCTTCACTTTAGAAGGTCAGATGGTGAAAGACTTTCAATAGAAGTCTATAAAATCCTGTATATAATGTATGTTTTTGTGAATAGAGATTGACTTTCACTTTATCTCCCAGCGACAATACTAATGGTGACCAGTTCAAAATCAGAAAAGGAAAATGGTCACTTCTTATGTGGAAAGTCTTCATTTTAAAATTCCTGAACACAGGATATGGTGAATGTTGAAGAGGCACGGCTTTAAAGATCTCCTTGAACAAATTAACGGGGAAAATAATAATACAGAAATACCCCCTCTATTTCAGAAAGGTTTGAAGCGCAATTGACTGCGGGCTGGTCCTGGCCTTGGACCTGCCGGGCTCTCTCAGAGGTGGGGTGCTAGGGAGACAAGCTTTTGGTCTGGTCCATCAGAGCAGCTCATGTTCTACTCTTTTGTTTTGTTTCTCTCCAAACAAAACACTGTATTTACTTCTGATGTTAAAACAGAGTGTATTATATTCCCATATTCTGATTTTTTTTAAAATAAGAGTTTCAGAATAAAATATTTATGATCAAGTGAGCACCAAGCTTGTCAACATTACTCAATCCACACCCAATACACTACTATCTGGACTATTAAATTTATGTCTGCATCTATTATTTGGCACATGAACATAGTTGGCTTTAAAAAAGTGTTTCAAATCATGTGAGGGCAACCACCATGATGTGGAGAATTGTGAGCGCATTCAAAGGTAACCCAGACACTGGATTCAAGTTCCAGCTGCCAGAGCTCCCAGCATATGTATTTCAGTAGTTAGAACTACATGCTCTAGCTCATGCTGCCTGCTATTTCAAATAGACTTGAAATACCTTTGGTCTCTTTAAAAATAAAGAATGAAGCCTCAGAGGTCTCGAACTGAGTACCCAAAATCTTGAAAATCCATACTAAAGAACAACATTCTCAAGCTCTGAGGTTTTGCACATTTCAGGGCAGCTCACAGGGCCTCAAAAAAGGAAATGAGGATTCAGTCTAGGAGTGCAGAGGGGTTTTAGTCCTACACACAGGCACAAGCCAGTCCCTCTTGTTAGCAATCATCACACAGAATTCTCTCTTTAATACACAGCACTGGGAAAGAGGAAAGTTTACACTGTAAACTACATAGGAAATCTCTCTTTTGCATCATTTTCTCCTTGTAGATACCAATTCTGAGGTTAGCTAAGTAAGAGTCAGTCTTTCCAAAATAAAATATAAAATAAATGCTTACCAAGAGTAGCAGGCTTCCGTCGCATGGAAGCTCTAATAATATCTGCTCCATGTATCTTATCTCTGTGCCTCTTTGACTTTGCTTCATAAAACCACTGCCCACTCATATTCTTCAGCTGAACATCATCTTTGACTTTTTCTGGTAAATGCCTGGGAAGAGAAAAGATCATAAATGAGAATAAACCACAATCTGTGTGAACAGAATAAAAGTCAGTTTTGTCTGGAGTGTAGGCATGCATTTTATTTTGTTGTTGTTTTTTGTTTTGTTTTAAAACACTGTTTCAGCATGATATTTCCACTTTATGACTGTTACTATCCTTAGAACCATAGAGTGGTTTGGGTTGGAAAGGACCTTAAAGGCCATCCAGTTCCAACTCCCTGCCACAGGCAGGGACATCTCCCACTATCAGGTTGCTCAAAGCCCCATTCAACCTGGTCTTGAACATCTCCAGAGACGGGGCATCCATGACTTCTCTGGGAAACCAATACTTAATTACGAAGAATGACAATGAGCTAGAAAGGGAGGAGCCTCAGCTCTGTTATCCTCAGAGCACAGCTGAATTAACGCTTAAAAAAAAAAAAAAAAAAAAAAAAATTGCTTTGCTATGATAAACTCAAGCAGCAACAGCCCTGGAGAAGTCTCCAGTAACTGCAGATCTTGACTTCTTGCCTCCAAAGGGCAGTTTTCCAAGGTTAAAAATGAAATAAGCTAGCAGGGCAGCATAAGAAAGCTGTACCAAAATTAAGCCCATCGCTGTTTAGGAGCTCAGAAGTTGCCTTTCCAGGCTGTTCATATGGCACTACTCTTACACACACATTCCAGAAGTGCACTGGAAAGATGTTGCCATTCTTCCATGGATTACACAGAAATCCTCATATAGAATCACAGAACGACCCTAGTTGAAAGGGACCTACAAGATCATTGAGTCCAGCTGCTGTCCCTGCACAGGACAACCCCAGCATTCACACCGTGTGTCTGAGGGCATTGTCCGAATGCTTCTTGAATATTGTCAGGCTTTGTGCTGTGACTGCTTCCCTGGGGAGCTATTCCCGTACTCCACTACCCTCTGGGTGAAGAACCTTTTCCTAATACCCAACCTAAACCTCCCCTGGCCCATCTTCCTGCCATTCCTATCACTGGTCACCAGGGAGAAGAGATCAGTGCCTGCTCCTCCTTCGCTTGTGAGGAAGCATGAATGGCCATATGAATACAATGTGCTACAAAGGCAGACCGCATCAAACAGAAAAAAAAACCAAAATAAGTCTGTGCAGTTTATTAAACTACACATATCCATCACATGAACCGCAGCCATTCTAAATACTAAAATTTTTTTCACAAATTTCAGGCTTTGGGGTCACCTAGTCCAACCTCAGGGAGGTGCATGCCAGTTTCACATTGCTCATGAGTTTAGGACAGGGATGTCTAATTCACAGCCCACAGGCCGAATCCAGCCCTCCACCTTGTTTTATCCAGCCCGGCACCTTGTTTCTACCCAGCAGCAGCGCCGAGCTCCTTGCCAGTACTCTCTTGCCAGCGCACCAGTCACGTGTGCGTGTCACACGCGTTCTGCTGCAGGAGCAGGAGAATGGCAGGAGACGTGAGTTTGACACCCCTGGATTAGGAGAAGGAACTTCTAGTGAAATCAGGCAGCAACAATGACAGTTCCTTTATTATAGGTTGCAGATTTGACTGTAAAGTACAAAACACTTTTCACAGCAGAGAAAGTATGCTGAGCCAGTCCCAACCCTCCCACTGAGATAGGCCTTTCTCATCTACCACTCAACTTCTCCTTCATCCTTGTATGGCCAGAAATAAAAAGTCTTCTTTGAACACATCAGATGTATCAGAATTTCCATACCTACACTTCTTTTTGAAAGTACTGTCAACAGTCAGTCCCTCCTAGATCCATAAACAACTACTGTGTGGAATCAGCTACCCACAGCTGAGGCTGCCAGGAGCTGAGGTTACCACTTGCATTTTTAATGTCAATATTCAACAGTCCATAGCATTTATATTTGGCCCTCCCTCTTGCTTATAACTTTGGGCTTCTCCAAGAACCAAAATGTGTGTTTCTCATATGCTGCACCTCTTCCAAGTTGGAGCAGGAACACAGTAGTGGCTTCCCTCTGTCCTCAAGCAAATAGATTACTCAGGTATGATCCAACTCCACCTTGCCCAGCCAGTTTGCGAACACAGCCAGCAGAAATAGTGGAAATATGGTACACAAGAACTTTTAACACAGATGGTTGCTTCTCCATTTCACCTTATTTCCCTGTATTAATGTCTTCTCAGAAGAGATGCTCCTTAGGGCTAGGGGCTGGCTTTTCAGCTATTTCTGCAGCCTGCAGGGCAGCAGAGCTCTGACCCCAGCTAATGCTTCAGGGCAGTATGACAACACGTGCCAAGGGAGGCTCCCTAGCTGGGAGAAGGCACTGAGTCACAGGACAAAAATTAAACGCCCTCACCCTGTTTGATTCAGCCCTTCTACCCCAAACACTGCTCTCTCTTTTCCCCCATTGTATTTAACCACTGAAACATGCATGTGGTGCGAGACCATTACCAGCCAGATCAGACCAATAAATCCCTGTAGAAGTGGACAGGATTCCAGCCTTCTCAACTGGGTCAGCCTGCTTACCTGCTTGGTGGACTCCAAGATCTGCAACTGACGACCATAACATAAGCAGGATAGAGGCATGGATTTGTCATGGCTCTAGACTCTCATTAAATGTCACCCATGGCCAATGCAGCTGTCATTTGGTTTGGAAGTGAAAGTCACCTTTGTTCCCATCGCTGCTTGCTGTCTGGGGAAGTTAGCGTACCTTGCATCCACCAGCTCAACAGGCCTTCTAGACTTACAAACTACTGCTGTTGCCTCCTCTTCTCATCTCAATATACTTGACCTTTGCTAGCTTGGCTTACTCATCTCTCCAAGAGAAGTATTCAGCTTCTTGGTCCCATCTTTTGAGTAGCTAAGGGTAACAAATATTGTTCTCAGGCACTTCTCAGCCACAAATTAAAGTACATTTCCATTATCAGAAAGATAATTAGTTCTACGTCTTGGCAGGGAAAAAAGCTTTTAAGAAGCCTGCATTCACCACCACATCATAGACTTCTTGCAAAATCAGCTGCTGAGGCTGCAAATGGGAATTTTTACAATACTACTTGAATTCTCAAGCTCTGCTATGAGCAAGACTGAGCAGCAATACCATACTGCTTGCACTATGTGGTTGTTTCACTGCTAGGCATTAGATTTAGATTGTGGTTTACCTTGAAAAGAATTGTGGAGAAAAATCAGACTGTAGCCATGGTTTTCCACTGCTATGAATGCCTTCCAGCACACTGCAACAGCATTAGAAGCCTACAGTTGATTCTACGCCAGCTCTTCAGTCAACAGAAAGGGGCCGACCAAGTTGTCATTACAGTATTCTCCTCTTGGTGACCAAAGATTGAGTAGGCATTCCAAATTAAAATTCAGATTGCAGGCTCAGTTGCCCACTTTGCAATTAGGAGAAAATGCCATAATGGCTTTACGTATCATGTAAGCCTGCATCCTGGAAGCCCTTAGTGGTTTGTTAAAATGCCAGTTAGCCTATGCTGAACTTTTCAGATTGAAACAGCCTAAAATTACAATAAAGTCCCCTACAGGAATATTAAACTCAAGAAAACGAAGGTACATGGTTAATAGCAATTCACTCCAAAATCCTCTATTAAAATAAGCCTGAGTCCCCCCCATTACTTAATATTTTCCCCACTATGAAACATTTCTGATGGTAAGATGGCAGACTTTTCACTCCACTGGGGCATTAAGTGCATGCAGAGTTACACTGAATAGGGATACAAAGCCACCACTCTGCAGGCAAACAGAATATCTATGCATATATTAATTGGGTTGTTTCTCCCCAGCTCTGGAATATCTGATCGTGGGCTAAATCACATGGTGCCCTGTAAGGCAGGAAATCTACTCTGATGTAATCAGTCTCTGTCAACCTTCTTATCAGCAGATCCAGATTGGTTTATCTTACGCTTTGCAGGCTGGTGTAAAAATTCTTTGCACATTAGGGCAAAGTGATAACTTGCTTCTTTTTTAGAAGCAACAGTATCTAACAATACTTCCCTGTATCTAAAACTGTTCAGCTACACCTCCTCAGTGTCTCTCAATTCCTTATTCATTTATTCATAACCCATACTATAAACCACCACAGAATGTGCAAGATGTGACAACTCACACCTTATAACTTCTTTTGTTGCCTCATTCCTCAAACTGACAGCTTAAACTGAACTTTTCAGACAGGAAAGGCTGTGTGGTGCCAGCACATTCTGGGACTTCTTGTGATAAACTAAGCAGCACTTAAATCAGGGTCTATGTTTGGCTCACAGCGACAGATTCATCAGTGCCTCGCACCCTCTATTTCAAACACACAAAAAAAGCACCCCAGTGACTGAAGGCAAAGCAAAGGGTTTTCAAAGCCTGATACCACCACCTTATGTACAAATTCACTTCCAAATCTCCCTCCTGCAAATGAAATACTAAAAGGATCGAGAAGGTGAAAGGAGATAAGACTTCTGAGGTATTTATCCTCAACTCTATTTGCTGCAAGCATAACAAACCCCAAACCAACAAAAAGACAACAAAGGATTCAGGTTCTGGGTTACCTTCCAAATACAGAAGAAACTGTAAGAAACTTTTTGTAGTATCACTCATGCTGATAGAACAGGAATAAAAGGATATTAGCCCAAGCACTATACATGTCAGACTCAATGATAAGATTTTTTTTTTCCTTTGAGAGTGGGAAACAGCCATAAAAGGTTTACAGGGCAAAGGGAGTAACTCTTTAAACATTCCACTTTGCAAGAACATGCCTCTTTAGTCTGCACACATCTAGATAAGGTGTAGGAAAAAAGTCTGTTCTGGCATTTGTTAGAGAAATACACCCAAAACATTTACAATGGGCAGTCCTGAGCTGGGAATATGGATTATTCCTTTGGCATAGTAGCTGCACATACACGACTTTCAAAACAATCAGTTCCTATTTGATCAGCTTAAGCAATAAAGCAATATAATTCTAAACTGGTTAAGAGCAATACTAGGATGAATAAAGCAAGCCAATGGAGTTAGGCGACCTTTCCCCATCTTTGTCATCATGATACCTCATTAGCAACAACTCTTTAATTCTTGCCTTTGAGGTCTCTCTGGATATTCGGGTAGATACAAGTAGGTGGATACATGAGAAAAAGGCAGTCTAGTTCTGTTTGTAGTCATGCATGTTCTTCCACTTTATATGCCTGTTCTGAAGTCTTGGCACATTAGGCCTACTAACAACATCCTGATGAATTAATCACAGCTAGCATCTTGCATTTGGGTCCTTGGAGAACTAATTAGGCTGTAGTCAGCACAAGTCTTGATGACTAACAAGGCAAACTGACATTTATTCTGAAGTCAGAAGAGCAGACAGACACATCCAGGCCCAGAGCATTACAATGAGTTACATATCCATAGGTGTGACACTAGTCAGTTGATTTTGGAGAGGAAGCAGGCAGCTCTGTTCCCTACGGTCTCCATCAGAATCTGGAACCAAAACTAAATTCCCAACTTCTGTGCTGACCAAGCGTCAGTGAAACTCACTGACCAGATTAACCCTGCTATACATCATTTCTCTCCTAAAAGATAGCCACATCTGGGGCATCAGACTGGCATATTGTCCCCATACTTCATTTAAACTATATATACATTCTGCACTGAAGACAGAGTCCTTCATTTTCACACACTATTCTACCCTGTCACATGCAGTTACCACTCAGACATATTCTCCTATTAGTAGTTCCACTGTCAAGTCTGAAGTAAGTTTAATCTTACAAGTAACGTTATAGATCATGTAATCAGATACTCCCTACGCAGACACGTAGAATAAGTACATTTGTTTAGGCATCTCTTACTATATGGAAGCTTAATTTCGTTGCCTTCAGGAACTTAATACTGTCAAAGTTACAGAGTATAGGAGGAGGTAGGAGTCCTTCAAGGTTTGTCAGCCTTCACAATTTCTGACAACTCTCATTTGTCACAGCCTTCCAGCCTTTCGTTTGCTTCTTTTAAAGGATTTGCATAGAGGCTCCCCAATGGCTTTCCCTCCCTCTTCACACTCAACCCAAGTAAACCTGGCATGGAAAAAAAACCCCAGTACAGGACAACCCAAATCTGTGGTGGAGAGGTTGCTGGAAAGTATGTGCATTTGCTCACAAGTTCTGCTCAAGCACAGTGCTCCCAGTATTTTATAGGCTTTAAAAGTAGGTGAATAAAGCTTAAAAACAGCCCTGATCAAATAACAACCCACATGACACATACAAGCAACTGTAAGTGAGCAGAAAATCTTGCATCACAGCTTTCTTCGTGCTACCAGCAAGGGTCTCTCCAAGAAATGATGCTGTCCTAAAGAACAGGTTTCATTTTAGGATTTCAGGCAAGCTACAAATCAAGACCAATCTATTCTGAAGATAAAAACTTCAGTTTGGCATTCAATTATACATCACAGTCCCAAGTACAAACATGTGATAAATCTTACCAACAGTCTTTGTACTGTGGGGAAAACTATACTTATAATATAAGCCCTTATTAGTATCCACTTTTCCCTTAAGCACAGTCTTTTACCATACAAAATAAGCCCTATCCATGCTGCCTCACTAGCTGTTCCAAACAAACATCATCCAGTCAAATAATCCATCCGCTACTAGTAGGCAAGTTACCAATCAGTACCGGGAAGAAAAGGTACCAGCCCAGTTCCCAGTGCAGTCCAATCCATGTCTGTTACCAAGACCAGTAAGTAGGGTCTCTTCCTTAACCCCAATTATCTCACCAGATTAAGATGAAAACAGTCCTGCTTTTCTTACTGGATCTTCACAACGTGGACAGAGACTAAGGGAGTTCACTGTTACTTTGGTCTGATGAACCTGGCAGAAACCACAGAGGATGCATAAAAGCTTTCTGGAGGATATATACCCCCCTATATTTTGTCTGTCCAGTGACAAATGGAGATTTAGGCAGAAAAATGGAGTTTACTTACAATAAGGTGGGTTTGGTTTAGAGGGGTTTTTTGTGTTGTTTTTTTTTTTTAATTTCCATCTCTGGAGAGCAACAATTAATGTCCCCACCAAACACACAGCCAATCTTGCATCAGTTGGCTTTATTAAAAAGGATAAATAACGGCACATATCTTTTGCTAGAGAATAAAATTGCTTTATTTCCTAAACAGTTACTGTATTTTAAAGTAACATAATTCCCTCATAAGAGGGAATTAACCCAGAAGATGTGAGCTCCTCCTTTTCCGCCTGGACAGGAACACCTTCCAGCCCAAAGAGGAACATTCTCACCTGGGTGTATTTAGGTACTTACATACCTGAGACAACAACTGTGAGTGCCACTTGATACTTTGATTATTGCCAAATGTCTCAGAAATCCCATCCCATTAACACCTTAAACCAAGCATTAAAAAAAAAAAAAAAAAACCACCAAAAAATCCCAACCAACTCCCCCCCTCAAAAAAAAAACCAAAAAACCCAACCAAACAAAAAAACCCAAACAAAACTATACACAACAAAACTCCACACCCAAACATTTTTAAATTGCTAAAGCTCAGAAAGGAAAAAATTACAGACCTAGTTTCATTTATGTGAAAAAAAAATTGAATTGGCCTGCTGAATCCCCTCTGTCTTTGGCAATGGGAAATGCCTCTGAGCTGCTTTCATCTCAGACAACCACTAGAAGAAACTAAGCAAGGGAAGGGAGGTATGGGCAGCAGGCAAGCAAGGTCATCTTGTTCACAGTGTGACAGAGATCTTGTCTTTCAGCATATCTGCCCAGCTAGAAAGAAACCAGTCAAAAGGGCAAGAGCTTACAGGATGTCCCTGACCTGGCTGAAGGCAATCTCCAAGCACACGCTCATGTACACTATTTGACCATCAGCACATTGTACTCATTGACAAATAAGTCTCTAAAACATTAATTAGAAGTCTCTGGTATGACCACTAGACACAGGTATATGACATCAGAACCAGTTATAAAACCAGCATGAATTTCAATTAGTAACAATTAATTTCCATTTCTCCTATGATACATCTGAGCAGTGCCAGAGCAGATTTTCTGTTCGATAAGAGGAAATGCTATGATCTCTCTTCGAATTTTCAGCAAAGGAGCTTAAGTCACCTAATTCTTAGTCTCTTACAATAAATCAACCCAGGGAGATCTTTTTATCACTAAGGGTAGAATTAATTTCAGATTAAAAAGCTTTGCTCACATTGTAAGTAAGCTCCTTGTTGACACAAACATATAACCTAAAAATACAAGAATTAAATATGCTGAAAAGCAAGTTTAGGGGTTTAAGTGTTTAAAGTCAGCTTCACAAGAATTATAGGCTTTAGTTTCTTATTAGTCAAACTTGGTTATTATTGGACTAATCTGAATCCATCAAGGCTTCAGGATAACATCAGTACCCCGAGAACCTCCTCAGAATCTTGTTGCTAGAGGGGATGCTCTGACAGGATCTTACATAGCCTTAGCTCTAAATGTGTAGAAAGTTATTATTATTTCTGGCAACCCCAAGCCAGAGCCCAAGCAAGCTTCCAAAAAAAACTCAGTGTGGATGTGAAGGGATGACGGTCAGCCTACGAGATCTCAATTAAATACACAATGTTCCATTCTATTTACTGGTCCGGACAGACTGCAGAGCACATATAAATGTACTGTGCTCTGGTCTTGTCTGTAAACCACACCTCTTTCATGTGTTATTTTCCCATTCATTTACAGATGCCACAACTTTTGTCATGAAGTATTAAAAATAATATATATTAATGGGTTTATAAGAAAAAGGGGTGAAGAACAAGTAAAATTGACATTTTTGCAGAAACTTAGCTTTAAAAAGTTCCTAGGTATTGGATAGCAATGAGAAAGAGTGATACTTCCAAAATTAACGAAGTTATAACTGGTGCCTGGTTATTTAACTCTGCAGACCAAGCTGCCACAATCATGGCACACCAAGGACACACTTTGAAAATTTCAGTAACGTTTGGAAGAAGTATCCTGGATGCAGAGCAGGAAAAACAGGGAATTCCTTTCAGAAATTAGGTTAGCTTTGACAGCACCTCTAAGACAGCATCTCTAAACTCTTCTATCTTCAATTAGTCCTTTAAACTTGAACCGGCACCCATGTTCAAGATCATCTCCATCAAAAGCCTTGCCTCTGTTAAGTGCACCCTCAAAACCGTTAGATCTAACAGGACAGTATTTTATCAAGATTTTAAGAATGTATTCTGGTGACAGAATGGTCATGAACTACAAGGGTAAGTCCAGCTTCCCCAATGCCAATATTCAGCTCACCCCAACACCATAAAGGTATCCCAACCTAGGAAACAAAACATAAAAAAGCCTTTCTTCTGACAGTTAACAATAGGGGTGTCAAACTAACAGCTACCACCGTTCTCCTGCTCCTGCAGCATAATGCGCATCACACACTGCACACTTGACTGGCACGCTAGCAGGAGCATAGGGGCAAGGAGCTCAGTGCTGCCACCAGGTATAAACAAGGTGCTGGGCTGGTTAAAACAAGGCAGAAGGCTGGATTCAGCCCACAGACTGCGAGTTTGACACCCCTGGTCTACAACATAAGGAAAACCACCTTGAAAGGTGATTGAAGAGGATATCTGTTAAAGCTGACCACAACCAAAAAGCCATTTGCACCAGGGTTTCAGCTGCCATGCGTTCCCACTGAAAAATGCGAGAAAGATTAGGTGTACACAGCAACAAGTGGAATCCAACCCACGAAGGTCTTCTCCCACAATGCCACACCAATGTATCTATTAAAGGGGCTTGGCACACAGTGGCCACTACTCACCATACAAACAACCCCACATCAGAATTTCCCTCTCACAAGCCTCCTTCAGTTTACACAACCATCAATCCCAAGAACAGCCCACAGCAGCACTGTCAGGAGGTTCCCCTGGGAAGGGCCGATAACCACAGCATGGAACCCTGTCGCAGAGGCGACCACAACAGTTTTCTGCCTCAGACACGCTGGTGCCAGAGGCCAGCCACTCCACCACTTGAGAGTCACCCAACCACAATCCAGAACTTCAGCTGTATTTCTGTTCCATGTCACTGTCTCCAGAAAGCACCTGAAACACGAGTTCATTCTGAACTACACAACTGTAAAAATAGTCGGGGGCTATGCTGAAGCTGCCAGGAAATTCGCTTCTGTGCTTGTCCCAGCTGTTTGTTCAATACCTGAAACCCAACTGGAGCAGGGCATATCAGGGATTCCTTGACAGGAAAAAAGACAATAACAATAAAATAAGTCAGCAATATGATGAAAAACAGCTGTCACTCAGTTCTTTCATTTTATGCTGGTCTTTACCTCCCCAGCAATGCTGCCATTCAGCTTGGCAGCAGCTTCTGAGGTAATGAAGCAAAGAGAGGCATCACCTTGCCCTAAGAACTAAAAAGGAGGTCAGGTCTTCTGATTTCCTTGCATCACACCCTTTCATCATCTGATATTACTCCATCACACTTCTGTCCATGAGAGGGAAATGTCAATATCCCCTTTCCTTAGGGACAGACCTCAGCAGAGGTCAAAGAGGCAGCAGGTATGCTGTTCCCGAAACAATGCTGATGCTAAAACTAACAGCCCAATTCAGACCAATACAAGAGGAGCCACAGGATGGGGCAAACACCTATTAAAGCACTCAGCAAGCCAAGAACTAAAGCAGACTGACAACACTGGCCAGTTTAATTGGCACAGTTTTACTGCAGATAAGCACTATTAGGAGCTGCGAGCAGAGAAGGGACTTCATCAGACGATTTGTAAAATTCCACTGGGAAGCTGCTCAAAGAGGATTTTGTCATGTTACCACTTTGCCCGTATTCCAGGAACATGGTACAGATTATTGGAACACCCTTCAAACCTCAGAATTGCTGCTAAGAGGGAAAAAGATCAAATTAAAAGACTTCCACTATAAACAATCAACACTTTGTCAGAGCGTGATGTTTGTATGATGGCATTCAATCCCAGCTCTTGGAATCTTCCAAATGTGCAAGGCTGTGAAATTCCAACTAAAATATTGCATTTCCTTGGAGGCAGATATAATTCAGGTAGTGTTTTAATATAAAATATATATAAAAAACAAACTCCATGTGCCACACATATGCAGAAAAATCAGTTTCAGATGCAAGCTTCCAGCTTCTCAGAAGTTAAAATATTCAGAAACCAGAAGAGACATTTCATTGTAGAAACAAACATGTCGATTACAGGCTGCTGGAACCTGCAGTCCAATGCATTTTCCGCCACACCCTCTTGAGTTTCAACTACAAATGGAGAAGGCAAAGTTATACAGACAAAACCACTTGTCAGCTGCCCTTTCAGACCACTACTGAGAGTAGCTTGCTTGATTTTCTGTTCCAGGAAGGGTTCCTTTCCCCAGATACTGTTTTCAAAGTCACATCTAAAATTACTTTCCCTGAGCACTTTCAGACCTGGCACTGCTGTACCATTCCAAGACCAGAGTCAGTATTTTTCTAACTAGAACAGAGAAAAGAAAATGTCCATTCTGTTACAGCAAAGTCAGTTTTCTGCTTTTTGAAGCAGGAGAGACAACTATGTGGTGAAAATATCTTCCCCTCAGATTGCATAAAGACAGTGGGGAAAATAAAAGTTGGGAACATTGCCTGTGATCATATTACCTTCAGTCTTCAGTGAAGGGTATTCCTTGAGAGAAGAAGCTATTTTAACAAGGAGAAGATACTCGTGTGACTTTTATTGTTCTTACACTGAAAAAGCAAGAGGAAGGGCAACAAAGCAGGTGAAGAGGCTAGAGAATAAGTCTTATGAAGAACAGCTGAAAGAACTGGGGTTGTTTAATCTAGAGAAGAGGAGGCCAAAGGGAGACCTTATTGCTGTTTACAACAACCTGTTTGTTTGGGGCAGCTCCTTTTGAATCAATTTCCCCTCTACATTAAACTCAGTTTGTAGAGGTTTTGATACTTGCAAACTAAATCCTTTCCTGAGGAAAACAAGACAAATGCATGTAAGCCAGGTAAGTACCAGGCATGTTTGGCCTCTTAGGGAATTTTAAGGGTCCAAATCAACAGTTAATCTTTTAGTCAGTCACGAATCATTTGTGTGGTGGAGACATTCCACCCAGAGACTAAGCTAAATCTACTCCAGAGGAAAAATCTCCAAACCACAGATATTGAGGGATGTGGAGGCCACAGCACCAACTGTTTTTATCTACTCCTATGCTCCAAGTGACTCAGTATATGAACTGTATAGGTGTTCCCAGGACAGCCCAGGGCACTGGATCCCTTACCTGACTCTCTCTTCTTCAGCTCTTTTAAGCTCTGCATCCCGTTGCAGCACCTTCATTATTGCCTCTTGTTCCTCCTCTGTTAGGAAGCTTAGGTCAATCATCTTGCTGTCTGTGTAGGGGCTGATAAAGCGTCCAAGAAGATCGTCTTGTAGTCCACTTTAAAAGTATGGAAGAGAAGTCCTTCAGCAGAAACCAACAAAGGTCATAGTCAGCAGTTTAATGAGCCTGGAGTGTTGCTTTCCTGTGGTAGAGTAAGAGCATGCTTTCCTAGATGAGAGACTTGTGGGAGAGCATTGGATTCCTGCCTGCCATCATAATGCTGTCTTCTCAGCTTGTCCTCTCAGCTCTGCCTGCTGGAATAACAGTTCATTGACCCGGTGCTGAAGAACAAACAAAACATCCCCTAAAAGAGAGACAAGAAAGAACAAGTTGTAATATCATGGATCAGGGAAGTAGATTAGGTATGCATTTTTTTACTAAAAGCAACAAGTTTTTCAATGTGATTAAGCTACTTTACAAAGTTCAAATGGTCACTTCAAGTCAAACCTGTTCTACAGCCCTCTTGAGCATGGTGGCCATGAAAATATACTCATTTCCAATATAACAACTCACTCCCTAAAACACACAATCAAGAATGATTTTAAAATGTATTGTTGTCCTTTAAAGGAGCAGAAAAATTTTGGAGAGAGGGAGAAAAAAAGAAACAAAAAATAAATTAAGAACACTCATCACATTGATTTAAAGCAAAAAAACCAACCCAGGTATTCACAAGTATTGGCATTATACTCAAGAGCACAAAACAAATCTATGTCTATGGCTCTCATACACAGATAGACAAGAGCCAGATATCTCTGAAGAAAAATCCACTTCTGCCTGCAACCCTGATTCACAGCAAAGCACCAAACAGAGCAAGGTCGCCCAACATGTATCCACAGTGTTCCCTTTCTTTCATCATAGACTTGAATCACCTCCATGAACTCTCTCCACAAGGGCTAGAAGTTTGATTTGTTTATTTAAAGAAAGATCGCCTGAACTCCAGGAGCAGAAGACTTAAAGGGGGAAAAAAAACAACCACTTGGGCTAAAACTCACAAGCTTGCCACGCTATTTATCATTAGCAACACATTTCTAGTACACCATCTTTGGCAAGTCACCAACCAAACAGAGCAAAAGAACCATCCCATGAGGGCAAGCCATTGACCTTTTGCACCCTACTCTACTCCCATCAAAGTGTACCTTGCTCTCCACACCTCTCTTCCCACTCCACTCCTTCAAAGACTCCTTTTCCTTTCTAGAAGATCAGAGAGGCAGCAGTCATCAAAAGCCCGGGAGGAAAACACCTGAGGGAGTCGTCAAAGTCGCCAAATGCAACTTGTTGCAGCAGTGAGATGGGAAGAAGCTGGGAATGTGTTAGAGGAATTTGTATGCTCCAGTTAAAGACTTATGGAGTGTTTTTGCAAATTGGTACAATGTCTCCTTCTGCAGGATTGACTTCTATTTATAACAAAAATGGGTATTTCTCATAAGAGCTTCTCAGAACTAAAAGCAACAAGTATAAGAGATTATTTCCCCATAATCCAAATGGGAAGTCTGACCAAAATACTTTTGACCAAAATACTCTTTCCCCCAAAACACAAAACACTTTACTGAAGGGTCTTCCTTACAGTGTTTGAACTTTCTAGAAGTTGCTGTTAGCTGTGGATGGAGTCTGAACTGCTATGTCGTTCTGATTAGTTGCCTTGAGGTCGAGGGAACCATCTGAGTCATTTCCCTTTCCTTTGTACCAGCCCCTACTTTTGGAAGGAAAGTCGTGGTATATCTATGGTTACCATAGGTTAACAGTTTACAAAACAGAAAAGTAACTTTACTCACAACATCTTACCACTGTAGTGTATAATTATGTCAGGAATATGATCTCATGGGGGCCCAATCTTGTTCTACAAAATATATGGAATAAATGTGAAATAATTTCCATGTAACCATCTTGAATATGTGGAATTAGAAGTCATGTGATAACATGAAACTCACTGCTTTATCCAAACCAAACTGCATCTTTAGGAAGTGATTCACAACACTATTTTTCCTTTGGTTTATAGGTCATTATTTCGTATCTCTGAGAAAGCAGAGGACTATTCACTTACACGGCAATCCCAACTGTCAAAGGCAAAAATCTCTTCTTCAAAAAAACTCAAAGACATGGCGAGGGGGAAGTCATATACACTGTGGTGGCCTGACCCTGGCTGAATGCCGGGAGTTCACGAAAGCCACTCTATTCCCCCCCCTCAACTACACAGGAGAGAGAAAAATATAACAAAAGGCTCAGGGAGAAGATACGAACAGGGAGAGATCACTCACCAATTACCATCAAGGGCAAAACAGTCTTGACTTTGGGAAATTAGTTTAATTTACTACCAAATCAGAGTAGAGTAATGAGTATCTGCTCCATCATTAACCTCCATGGGCTGCAGGGGGACAGCCTGTCTCACCATGGCCTTCACCACAGGCTGTGGGGGAAGCTCTGCTCCAGCCCCTGGAGCACATCCTCCCCCTCCTTCACTGATGCTGGGGTTCGCATGGCTGTTTCTCTCACATAATCTCACTCCTCTCTCCAGCCACATTTGCTGCTGCACAGTTTTTCCCCTTCTTTCTTAAATATGTTATACCAGAGGCGCTACCACTGTGGTTCCGTGGCAGGTTCACCTTGGAGCCAGCTGAGACTAGCTCTGTTAGACATGGGGGGAAGCTTCTAGCAGCTTCTCACAGAAGCCACCCCTGTAGCCCCTCTGCTACCAAAACCCTGCCATGTAAATCCAATACATGCATCTAGAGTACAGTCTCAGTGCCTCAGGGTAACAGAACCACAGATGTATTGAGGCCAGAGAAAAATAAAGCGCTTGAATTCAATTTAAGCCTCAAAAGCAGCCCTAGTGACAAACCTGGTAGGAGACATAAGAGAAGCAGATATAGTTATTGGACAGGTGTCTTTATTAGGCAGCTACCATAACAACCCTTTAGGCATGTGTGTGTCTGCCTTAGGCCCTTGCGGTCTGACACTACCACGTGGCAGACAGGATACTGACATTATAGCGATCCAATGAGCACTAAAAACATGCAGCCAGTCATTGTGCTCACTTGCCACAGAGTTCAATCAGGAGATTAAAACAAGATACTGGCACTAGTGCTACTCAAAAGGAAGCTTCCTCTCTAAAGATAACAGCATTTTTTACAGATGTGCAAGGCAGCTGCAGCCAGGTTAATGATTATCCCCCCAATAACATCAGCACCCACCAATCTTCTGCACATGGTTGTGTGGCTCCCATTTATCTTCTCCAGGACTCACATTGTGATTTTGTTCCACAAGGTTGACATAACAGTATCTCAACCAACTTGCCATCTGTAGCTTTATTTATATTTAGAAAATGACCGTTTTATAATTAGGCAGAAATAAAAAGTGCTTCCAACAAAAATAACTATCCCAAATTTTTTGAGAATCAACAACAGTACTCCTTCAGTTTATAAGCACATATAGATATCTGTTTTGACTATCACGTGGAAGCTTTTCACAACATCCGATACACCAGCCAGCATCCACAGTGCTAAACCATAACCCTGGATGCCAACTGAATAGCATGTGCACAGCTGCCAACGCACAGCTTATGTTACGGCCACAAAATCTGGATAGCTGTGAACTGCAATTACCAAGGATTTTTTTGTCAATTGGGTGAGTTTCTTGTCTCAGATCTATAAGGTTTGTAAGAAGCCTGTTGAGGGTACAATATCTCACTATGTCTTTGTCTTTATGTTTACAGAAGGCTGAGGGAAGAGTGTTATAATATTCACTAGATTCATTAGATTCCATGATTCAAGGCCAGGTTTGATGGGATCTTGAGCAGCTTGGTCTGGTGGAAGATATCCCTGCCCATGGCAGAGGAGTTGGAACTGCATTATCTTTAAGGTCCCTTCCAATCCTGACTTAGTTTTGATAAAAACTAAGATAATAATCAGATATTAAAGATCTTTAATCAAAAAAAAAATTGTATAGAAAAGATAACAGTTCTTAGGTACAAATATATGTATAAGCAGAACAGAATCAACAGTAATCACAACCAAAACCTTAAAACTTTTAAATGATTGAGTCCTGTACCCCAAATCTTGCGATGCGGGTCTCTTTAAGGGTGCAGGGGGCTGTTGCCACTGCCAACAGCCCAGGCCACAGCTCTGCCGCCACGGGCCAGGAGGGAAACGAGGGAAAAAGGGAGGCGTGTGAGTTCTGCAGAAGTTGTAGAAGAGCAGATGACCGATGATCCTTCCTCCAGAGACTGCAAAAGCCCACGAGTCGCAACTCCGCTGCCACTGCTGCTCCATGCCGCGCTCCTCCCCAAGCAAAAAGCGCGCGAAACCAAAGAAAAAAAATGGCTCCATGCCGCAGAGGCAGGAAAGAAAAAAAACTATGTCTGGGCACCACTTCTATGCCGTTTTCCCCAGAAAAGGCCTCTCCCCGCCCTCCTCGCATTCCCCTTATTGGCAATAGGAAGAATAATTCCTCAGAAAAATTCAAAACCACAACAAACCCAAACCATCCTATGATTTAAAAATCTAAAAGAAACAGTTGGCCAGCATTTATAGAACAAGCTGTAGGCTTTATCAATGTCTCACAGTACTCAAATTAAATCAAATGCATGGAAGTAAAACTGCAGCCCTCACCAGCTGAACAACAGTTTGCAAGGGCTGAGCATCCACATAGGCTGTGGGCCTCACAGCAAGCTGCACTGCCACTAAACTTCCTGGATACTGTCATTCTGTAGAGCAGTTTCTGCAGCTAAGGTTGTACTCTTACTTTGTTTTCCATCAGCTGCAAGATACCACCTACCCTGGCAGGCTCTTCATCACCTTTTTTCCTGGTAGGTATTGTACAACCTGGTTCCACAGTTCACAAAGCTCTGGTTTGCTAAGTTTAACATATTTACTATGCCTTAGTTAACTGGAGTACATTCTCTTCCCTGCTCTTCAGAGGAGAATCCTACATGAATTCTGACTCACTTCAGATTTACATGGCATCACATTAGTTGGTCTCGCTCCCAACCTAGGGTATGATAAAAAGCTTTCCCAGTCCTAAGCAGTGCAGCTGAGATCCTTTAGATTCCTTTGCAAAGTTAAAGACACAGTGCTTCAGCTAGGTATGTCTGAATACCTGAGAAACTGGTCTGATCTCACTGGATAAGCTGTTAAAAAAACAGCATTAATCAGCCGGAGGTTTTTCCCACTTTAATGTGCATCATCCATGTCACGCAAACCATATCACATTTCAGTATGATAACAAGCCTTCAGTCACTAGAATCATGCCAGTCACAAACTGAAACCAAAGCAGTTTTTAGTCTCTGCATAAACCAGAAAACCTCTCTGTGTGGTGTGCTCGGACAACCTTCAGGACACTGGTTGATACAAAGTACTGCAAGGCTGGCTTTCTGCAAAAGATTGTTAGCACTGATGGTAAAAACTGCTGGCTTGGAGTAGAGTGGCTGTTGTAAGAACTAAGGCTAATTAATAAAAAAAGTAAAAAAAATTAAAAGAATAATCATGCCTTCCCTCCACTTCAGGTCACCCACTACAACCATCCTAAGCTCAATTATTTTGAGTTCTTTTTTGACACCTTCCTCTCTTAAAAGCCCCTCTACATGCCAAAAAACTGAGAGTCAAACCGTTTGTTCAGTGCCACTGCAAGTTCAATGGGAAGTTTTCCTTTGCCAGGAAAGTTTTCAGACTTAAGCTTCAATAAAGACTGAAAGCTCCATAACAGACCAATTAAATCATGGAAATAGAAATACCACGCTGACCGATTTCTGGAGAAAGGGTGTAGACTAACATTCATGAGCTTGGCATGATTTTTCTCTTAAGCTTTAAATTCAAGTGAAACCACACAAAAATCTTCTCTTTCATAGAAGATTTCTAATCCCTGTAATAAACAGGAATATGAAGTTATGTTTTATATAACTCAAGCATGAAAGCTTCTGTGTCTTGGCAGTAAAAGAAACAGAAACAAGACCCAAGATGTATATTTTCCAAACACACTCTTGAGCCATTCACAACTACCAAGTGTTTTAGGCCAAGCACTCATCTAAAAATTTTATCTTATAAAGTGTCCCAAAACCCTCAGGCAGTTATACACCTCAGTGCTTTTAAGTAAGGCTTCATATTTGTCTACAACACAAGTTGTAGAGTAGAAAGACAACCTTCTCCACAAACTTGTTTACCCTACAGAGAGCTCCATTTGCCCCCATCCTCCTGCTTTCTCCCATGGGAATGTCAATTTGAATAATGCATTCCAAGCATTATGAGATATAACATTAAGAGGTGCCACAATCATACTTAGAATTTGAAGGTTTTACTCAGTGTATACATATGGGATGTAATGAAGGAGAGGCAATGAAGAGGTTGGAGTAGTTTTCCAAGTTCATCAACAAGATTTCCTTTTGCATGCAGAAGCCTCGTAATGTCCCATGTTTACATTGCAAAACTACTTTTTAAGTACTGATTCTACAGTAGACCTAAGCTGCTAGGGCTTTGCTCTAGAGTATGTCCTGCAGCCAATGGCTTCTAACAAGAGAAAGAAGGTGACAGCCAATCTCACAGTCCAGCTGCTGTCACAATCCTGTTTGTGCCAGGTCCTTCAGCTGAACAATCAGCCTGCAGGGCTGCCTGAGCAGCAGCTCCCATCTGCATATGTCTCCATCCTATAAAGCAGGAGCATCAAACTCACAGCCCGTGGGCCGAATCCAGCCCTCCACCTTGTTTTATCCAGCCCAGCACCTTGTTTCTACCCAGCAGCAGTTCCGAGCTCCTTGTCCCTACACTCCTGCCAACACGCCAGTCACGTGTGCAGCGTGTGTGTCACACCTTATGCTGCAGGAGCAGGAGAATGGCGGGAGCTGCGAGTTTGACACCCTCACCATAAAGTATTCTGTTACCTATTGGCTTTTAAGAACCTGAGGGTTTGGTTTTAGGCTTTTGAAAAATCACACATTTTCATAATTTTGTTTCTTCACGCTACAACATATCAGGACTCAACAAGGAGGATGAGTTGGAAGTCCGGACATACAGCAACAGGAAGCTGAGGAAGACAGATAAATGGAATTGTGTAATGTAACAATTTCCATCTGTAGAGAAACTCAGTTACGTCTTTTCTGAGAATAAGTTTATCTTACACCCATGCTCAGGAAATAATAAAACTTTATTTTTAAGCAAGGAAGCCAAGAAGAACACTACATACAATAAGAGTTTTGCAGAAATGGCCCCACTACCCTGGGAGGTCACCTTAGGCAGGAACTGTACCTCTGACTACAAGGCCTACAAGCAGCAGCTTTGCAACAAAAACAAATTGCCACACTCTCCTGAACAAATTTGATTCTGCACTGACATTTAAGCTTTACAGTCACAGGTAATTCAGCACCATCCTAGGCTTAGAGAATATAGTTTTTATGTAAACACATGAGGCCAGTCCCATGAAGGGAGATCAGCTAATTAAGCTAAATGCCAGTGTTGGCACGAGCATAAATAGTTTAAGACAGTCATGAACATATTTGTGCAGAAAATCAGAAGAGTACAGATTTCAGTTTGAGCAGTGCAGAAAGCCATTAACTTTCAAGAGGGACTTAAACCACCGTTCAAGAGAGTTAAACATCATTGCCTGCGATGGTAGGGACCTGGAACTTAAACAAAAAAGCCAGTTGTCATTTTAATAATTGAAGGGGCAGAAAGGAGGAGATCAACCAGCAAGATATGCTTATCTGTAGCCAACCCAGCTGCTCTTTCAAGAGGTGTTATCAGAGCATTTTCAAAATGCTAAGTGTGCACAGCATATCATATTTCCAACAGTCCCAGATAGAGAACAAGCAGTTGCCAACAAGTATGTTTAGTCAGTGGGAGGCAATGAAGTTCTTGTTTAGCTAGTTGTGAACTTGAAGGTGTTGGTGGAACAGACACCTTTGCGCAAGGGCAGGATATCTATAAGGCAACATCACCCTCTACAACTACCTGAAAGGAGATTGTAGCGGGATGGGTGCTGGTCTCTTCTCCCAAGTAAGAAGTGATATGACAAGAACAGTTGCACCAGGGGAGGTTTAGACTGGATATTAGGAAAAATTTATTTACCAGAAGAGTGGTGCAGCATAGGAACAGGCTGCCCAGGGAGGTGGTGCAGCCTCCATCCCTGGAGGTCTTCCAAGATGTGGCACTTCGGGACATAGTTTAGTAGGCATGGTGGCGTTGGGCTGGCAGTTGGACTCAATGATCCTAAAGATCTTTTCCAGTCTTAATGATTCTATGATCAAAGCTGTTCTTACAAACACAGAAATGCTTTATTCTATTCCACGAATAAACCTACATGTTGTTCTATGCAATACTCATTACAACACCATTAAGGGAAAGAGTCTACGTATTTGCAATTATAGGATAACTGTGCAAAACAGCCACATTTAGGGGAAAAAAAATAAAAATACGATACACAACAAGCCTTCCTCACATTTTACCTTTCCTCAACAGTACCAAGATGATTCCTGCTGGTTTTAACCTGCAAAAGAGCTGTAATCTTAAAATACTCTTACTGATAGCCTTATATAATGATCTTCATCCAGCTGGAAAATGAAGAAAGAGTAATACAAGAATTCCACTTTTCTCCAGGAATACTTGTTTTGCTGGTCCACACAGCTCTGCCTGTGATTTTATTTTACTCATTTGGTAAGAAGTCAAGACCTTCATCACTTTGAAGACTATACAGGTACTTTTTCTGCTTTACTCAAAATCTACTCTGAACAAGAGAGCAAAATGCTATTAACATAAAAGAGAAGATAAAAGTTAACAACTGGAAATGGAAAATGAAAATAATTTGCTTTGGTTGTGGTTTAATCCCTCTAATCACATATGGCACCTTGCCATTTCTTTCACAGGACTTGTACATTGGCCACAGTGCCTAAGAATGCCTATCTCTATACCCATTAGAGTATTCAGTCCTTAGGCCAGTGGTTTCAAGAGGGTGTGGTCTCTGGAACAAGAGGTTCCTAAATGGAAGAGAATCCTCAGAAACACACACTTAAATTTTTATTTTCCCTGTGACCAGTGTTTGTCAGCCAAACTATAGCTGCCACACCATTTATTTCACATTGCTGTAAGTATAAAGCTACTAAAGAAAAAAAAGATTTTTGAAGTAGCTTCAAAATTAGAGATTTCAGCAAGTTAACGTAAATAACATCAGCATATCTCAGTATAAATTCCAAGGTTCTTCAAACAAAGTTGTATTTCCTTGCACATCATGCCATTGGCACTTGATGAGGGGTTTAATCCCAGTAGGCACATAGTTTGAATTAATAATACTTCTTCTAGTTGCTAATTCTTTTCATCAGGAGTTACAAAACAAAAAATATTTTCTCAGGATAAGGGATCTGAAATATAATAGTGAAGGTGGCTCAACCCTCTAGGTCTCTGAAAGCAGAAGACTGTCTGCTATGTAACAACTATTCTCATCTCCCTGTACAGAGGGGCTAGAATGCCTCCAAAAGCCAAAGGAGGGGTGGGCTTGAAAGGCTCAGCTCCCATTGTCATTTTCTCTTTCTTCCTGTCAGCATTGGCATCAGACCCACACAGGGTCCACCTTAAAAAAAGGCATTTTTACATCTTGTTTGAAAATAGATCTAAGTAAAGCACTAAAACATCCAAGAGAGACTGGAAGCCAACAGATTACTTGGTGCAAAGTTATCTCCTGATCATAGATATGCTTATCTGACACACTTCTGCAGTTCATGGCTAGCTCTTTCTCAATGTTTTGCCAACATGATTACATAACAGATCCAAATCCTAGCAAGGAAGTTCCACAAGAAACAGCCAAAGTAAAGTACAGATTGTCCACCCCAAACCTGAAACTCATAATGCAAGTAATAAATTAATGTCTTAAAAAGGTTTTAAGATGCAAATAGCTTCCTTTCTTTCATTTTATGGGAAAGAAGTGCTCACCCTGGTCTTCTGTCATCTTAAATATACAGATCCAGTACAGAAAATGAAAGGGAGAAGAGGTCAATAGCACCTGCATTCCCTTCTCACTATCTTTTATTGTAGTGGAAAACATGTCTGCTCTTCCTCTCACCCCCAGTGTCCCATAGAGAGCATTTGCATGTAACTAGGAGCTGCGGAATCACCTTCCTTTTCTTTCCTCACCCCATTTTCAAAAAAAAAAATAAAATAAAATATGGAATGTATTAGAGTTTGAGGTTTTGCATTCCCTGCACTAGGCCAATGAGCACTGTTTCAAGTCAAACAAAAACATCCATCATGTACTAGAAAGTCCTTAGAAAAAGGCAAAACCCAAAAAATGACAAAAAAAGGTCAAAGTGGCAGAATTCCCCCAGGCAGATTGTGCTGCAAGTATATTTCTCCCTCATTCAGCTTAGGCTTTTCTTCACTTAGACACTTGTACATGCGAAATCTGAAAGGAGCTTTCCCAAAAATATCAGAACAACAAGGAGTCTCTGCCTGGTTTGTAATTTTACATGTGCTATTGGAATTTCAGAAAGCCAACTAACCCTATATTCCCTTCCTCTTTGCTTAAGAAAAACCCTCAGAGATTGTGATAGCCCTCAGTAAATCGTACAACTGGTAGTGTATTTTGTTTTCTTCCTATAAAGGTACTCACAAAGTCTTCATTTGCTTTGCCGGATTCTTTCTACAGTAATTCCCTTTATATGGATGATCAAAGAGTAGTGTTGTGGAACCAGTAAAAATCCCTGTTGTTAAACTTACTGTTCTTGGGTTTAGCAAGTTTTATTTTTAAACAAATCAAAGTTAGAACATTCCCAATGCAGAGGTATTGACATGTTTAGAAACTGTAAACTTCAAGGGAACTATCCTACCTCTACCTTGTCTCCTTGCTCCCCTTCTGTTTAGCAAGCACTTGGGCACTTTTTAGCTAGGATTCTGTCTGGAAATTATACCACTCCAGAATCAAAGTGCAAAAACAGTGCAACTAATTAACAACCATTTCCTATCCGTGGCTACTGGGAAGTGACATGCTTCCTGCATCTTGGTTCGATAATCTTTTCAGTACACACAGTCACTATGTAGTTCTGACTCTTTGCCAATGGAGGCTTTCTAACAAGAGGTCTTTACTAAGGGGCTACCAATGGTGATGCAAAGAAATTCACATTACAAATAGCAGTCATGGATTTCCACTCAAACACTTACTTGGACTAATGCTCACTCTGTTGAGCTGACAGCAAGACATTTTGCAGAGCAGTTTCACTCTTGGACACCAATTTGTAGAGTTAATAAATACAGTTTCTGAAAAAACTTCAAAAAATGCTCATTTCAAAGCCTGTCCATGTGACTTCTCCAGTGATGTTTATCCCATTGTTAGAGGAATCTGTTAGTGTCCATTGCATCCCTGAGTTTAAGAGTCCCCACTGTCACTTCTCATTTGGGTCAAGGTGATGAGCTAATATGGAAGGATAGCCACCATCACCAACAAACTGATTTTCCTCCACTAGGTTTGTAAAATTAGGAATCCATGGGGCAACATCACAGTATCATAAGGTTGGAAAAGACCTTTGAGATCATCGAGTCCAACCTATGACCCAACACCTACACCTACTCCTACCTGTCAACTACAGCATGTCACTAAGTGCCTCATCCAAATTCTCTTTGAACACCTCCAGGGATGGTGACTCCACCACCTCCCTAGGCAGCGCATTCCAATGAACAATTACCCTCTCAGTGAAGAATTTCCTCCTAATGTCAATCCTAAACCTCCCCTGGCGAAGCTTGAGACCGTGTCCTCTTGTTCTGTCACCGGTCACCTGAGAGAAGAGACCAACCCCTGCCTCACTACAACCTCCCTTTAGGTAGTTGTAGAGAGCAATAAGGTCTCCCCTGAGCCTCCTCTTCTCCAGGCTAAACAACCCCAGCTCCCTCAGTCGCTCCTCATAGGGCTTGTGCTCCAGCCCCTTCACCATCCTCGTCGCCCTCCTCTGGACACACTCCAGCATCTCAACATCCTTCTTAAACTGAGGGGCCCAGAACTGGACACAGCACTCAAGGTGCGGCCTGACCAGTGCCGAGTATAAGGGGATGATGACCTCTCTAGTCCTGCTGGCCACACTGTTCCTGATGCAGGCCAAGATACCATTGGCCTTCTTTGCCACTTGAGCGCGCTGCTGGCTCATGTTGAGTTTCCTGTCCACCAGCATTCCCAAGTCCCTTTCTGCCTGACTGCTCTCCAGCCACGCTGCACCCAGTCTATAGCTCTGCATGGGGTTGTTGTGTCCAAAGTGTAGGACCCGGCATCTGGACTTGTTAAACCTCATGCTATTGGAGTCAGCCCATCTCTCCAGCCTGTCAGGGTCCCTCTGTAGGGCCCTCCTACCTTCTAGCAGATCGACACTTCCTCCCAGCTTGGTGTCATCTGCAAACTTGCTGATGAAGGACTCGATCCCCTCATCCAGTTCATCAATAAGGATATTAAACAGGACCGGGCACAGCACCGAACCCTGGGGGACGCCACTAGTGACCGGCTGCCAGCTAGATGGGACACCATTCACTACCACCCTTTGGGCTCGGCCATCCAACCAATTCCTAACCCAGCACAGTACATTCCCATCCATGCCACGGGCTGCCAGCTTGTCCAGTAGTCTATGGGAGACAGTGTCAAAGGCCTTGCTGAAGTCCAGGTACACCACATCCACAGCCTTCCTCTCATCCACCAGGCAAGTCACACGGTTGTAAAAAGAAATCAGGTTGGTCAGGCAGGACTTGCCTCTCCTAAAACCAAGCTGGCTGGGCCTGATCTCTCACTCATTTTGCAGGTGCCACATGATCGCACCCAGGATTATCCGTTCCATAATTTTGCCTGGGACCGAGGTCAGGCTGACAGGTCTGTAGTTACCTGGATCGTCCCTACGGCCCTTCTTGTGGATGGGCGTCACGTTGGCCAACTTCCAGTCTTCTGGGACCTCTCCAGTGAGCCAGGACTGCTGATAAATGATGGAAAGCGGCTTAGCAAGCTCATCCGCCAGCTCTCCCATCACCCTAGGATGGATCCCATCAGGCCCCATAGACTTATGAGGATCCAAGTGGATCAGCAGGTCTCTAACTTCTTCCTCCTCGATGACAGGGGGGCTGTATTGCACCTCACCCCTATCCACCGCTTCAGTAGACCAGTTGTCCAGAGAACAATCTGCCTTACTGTTGAAAACCGAGGTGAAGAAGGCATTAAGCACCTCAGCCTCTTCCTCATCTTTAGTTACTATATTTCCCTCAGTGATCGATAAGGATTGAAGGTTGTTGCTGCCCTTTTTTCTGCCATTAATATATTTGAAAAAGCTCTTCTTGTTGTCCTTAACACAAGTGGCCAATTTAAGCTCCAGCTGGGCTTTTGCTTCCCTAATTTTCTTCCTACACGACTTGACAATATTTTTGAACACAACCTGACTCACCTGCCCTTCTTTTCCAAAGGCGATACACCCTCTTTTTTTCACTGAGCTCCTTCAGAAGCTCCTTACTCATCCAGGCCAGCCGTCTGCCCCTGCGGCTCATCTTAGAGCACATCAGGATAGCCTGCTCCTGCGCCTTGAAGAATAAATTCTTAAAGCACGTCCAGCCTTCCTGGACCCCCTTGCTTTTAAGAACTATCTCCCAGGGTACTCTCCTTACTAGCTTTTTATATAACTCGAAATCAGCACACCGAAAGTCCAACATGGTCGTCCTGTTTCCCCTTTCATGCATCACTTTGATCTGCTCTAAAGCATTGTCATAGCCAACTGCTCAGGTCACTGGTGCAAGCACATTTCTTCTGCAGGAGTGTGCACAATACACCTCTGTGGTACAGGTTGAGCACAGAACTACCCTATCACAGGGACTACAACATTTTACATCAACTTTGGCTCCCCTGAGGGAGGCCACAGATCGCAGCTTCACCAGAACAGCTTTGCCTGTAGCACAACATGAAACTGAGATCACCCAGAACACTGCAAAAGGCACTCCATCATACTCAGACACGATTAAATACATAAACAAGTAGCTGTGGGAAACAATGTCATCCCTTACACACCTAAGTCTAATCTGTCACTGCAGCTCCCTTGCTTTTCGGCAACTAACCTTGTTATTTTAAATACAGCTCCGTTTAACTGTTTACTGATGTGCACAAAGAGCTAGCAAACAAAAGCCCTTTGGCTGTCCTTTCTTACAAAGTGACTGACTGACTATCCACGGGTCTTAGACACTCACTCATGCAAGTTTTTTTAAGGTGAAAATTACCCATCTAATAATTGATGTAACTTGAAGGCTACTAAGAAAGCTTGCATCATTTAATCCGGTCAGTAACTATAGCACACACCGATCTGGAAACAGGGCCTTATACAGAATCCAATTACCAGCAGAAATCAGGTGCCAGAAGAAAAATCATGTCCTTCAGCAACACTGCAGTCATAGAAACAAAGAGGTAAGCTAAAGAGGGAGGTGGGAGAAAAAGCACTTTGGAGAAGTTTCCAGAGAAGTTAAAAATCAAAATGGTTAAAAAAAGCTGGCCTACAGTCCACACATAGACAAATGAGAATCAGGTCTCATCTCAGTTACCGAAATTAACTAGACCTTTACAATGAAATTTTTATTTCAGAGTTACTGTTGCAACTTTTTAATAGATACATTTTAAAAGCTTACTATAGTTCCCTATTAAGAGGAAAATTACTCATCTTCCCATGCATAACAATGGCTTAATGAGTAGCCCCACAACACGAATGTTCCATCTGGTAACAGGTTCATTCTGGCCAAGTCGAAACCAGCGAGCAGAAATGTCAGTCCTCCTTAATAGTGATATTAAATTACAAGAATAACAGGAAGTCTATCAGCCATGAAAACTTCACTCACGAGATTGTTTGCACTGCTGGGCTGGGCTATGTCACGCAAAACCCAGTCTTCTCCCTGACTGATATAAGTTTCACTCAATTCTGATGGCCAAACAGAGCACTTGGGTACCGAAAAGCAAGGTGTGCTATGATGCAAGGAGCCTAAAGGGCATGGTGGGAGCTAAACCCAGATGCTAAACACAAGCAGCAAGGAGCAGGGAATAGTTTCTGTAGCAGCCTACAGTTGCACTGGATGAGGGGTGATGTTAAATCACACTGCATGAATGGGATTTGCCCTATAAACGCTGCTGAATAGCATGGGGATAGGAAAGAGCAAGAAGGAGGTTATGACTGATATTGTCTCTCAGACTCAGTTAGTGAAACAAGGAGTTCAGAGTTTGCGAGGCTGGGGTTCAGAGTACAACACCTGTCCCTGAACAGGTATTTAGTTTTGCAGGAGTGGTTCATTCTTTAAAAGTTTAGCTATGCAAGGCGTTAGCTCTGTCTTGCCCAATGGTTACAGCACATATCCAGGAAGCAGCCAAAACCAGAGCTCCCAAACCACTTAACCCAAGAGGATTCAAAGTCGAACTCCCTTGTTTACAGGGAACATAACAGTGTCTGAAGGTTTCACTTCTAACTGTTCCTAGGGCTGCACTAGCAAGGATTAAGCCATCCATCTCACAGAATGACTACTAAAGTGATGCAATGACCTTGCAAGCAGGAACAAGAGCACAGGTCTACTTTCTCTCAGTCAGGCCGGCACATTACAAGTCCTCTCTCCTGACATCCCCTCCTCATTCAGCCAGCCCTGCATTCATGGCTACACAGCAGTCCAGTTCTAGCAGGGCAGAAGGAACAGGAGAGTAACCCAAGGGTATTAATTTTTATACCAGATCTCAATCTCCAGAAAAGTTCTCTAATCGCTGTGAAATGAGAAATTTAATGACATTTTCACTAACTTAAATGATCCCACACTTGAAAAACAAACAAACAACAACCGCCCACAACTCAAAGAGCTACATACTCATGCAATATCCAGGTGGAATACAGGCAAACTGCAAATTCAGCATGGTCAAAAAAAAAAACAAAACAAAACAAAAAAACCTAAAGTTTTGTGTGAGCAGGACCAGAAGAGAAAGTCAAGTGCTTATTGCTCATTGTTTGCTAGATTTCTGCCTAGAACTTAGACACATACCTTTTGCTTACGGTACCTAAAGTTCAATTACACTGAATTTTTGGACCTCACCCTTAATTTTCCATAACTGATGTTCTAGCTTTAATGTTATTTTTGGATCATATAAGGCATTTAAATTCAGGAGAGAAGAAAAGCATGGGTGTAGATTTTAATATCTAAAAAGCTGACAGTCTAAAACTCTAACCCAGGAGTTCTTGAATATGCTAATCTGCTGCTGGAGCTCTAGTTACATGGCTGAGGTTATGTAGACCAACTTTAGTCCATCCAGCCTGTACAGAAGTAAATCACTTAATTTATCAGTCAGAATAAGACTGCTAGTAACACTGGGCAGGCAATTTCATATGGAGTTTATAGATATTCAGTCTGATCCTTTTGTGAAACAAAAGCATCTAGTAATGAGTCTAGAATATTCTTCTGCTAGTTACTCTGCAAATAAGCACCTTCTTTTTTCTTACCTTTTTATTTATACAGACACACACACAGAGACAGACAGAAATGCAGAATTTCCTTGACTGGGAGTGATAAGGAAAATAAAAATGTACTTTTAAGAGATTTCTAATAAAGAAAAGGAGTATAGCAACATGGAGGGAAAAAAACCCTTGTAAAGTTCATTAATTTGGTGTATATGTACAGAATAGCGTGCTATACTCAAGTCAAAAATAGTTTGGCATTATCATCCACACAAAGAGCTATAAAATAGGAAGAGGGAAGAACAACTCCTTTCCTCCTCTTCACACATGCATTACCTCTCTTCTCATTGCTGCTCTCAATGCAATAAATAGAGTCAAGTTACACATAGCAAGGAAACCTTATATCATAAAGTAAGAATCTAGCATAGCCAGTTGCTGTACCCCAGTGCATTGGAATGACTCTCTACCACAAGAATGAAGCATGAATGAATCTGCTAAAATCAGCTGTCACTCACTTTATGCCCAAATAAGTTAAAGAAACGAAGACTGCTAATACAGCAAATGCAACATCACTGGTTTGACATTCCCTATAGCATAAGTGTTCTGGCATTAGAATCATAGAATCATTTTCGTTAGAAAAGACCATTAAGATCATCAAATCCAACCATAAACCTAACACTGCCAAGGCCACCACTAAACTGCCGCAAGTGCCGCATCTAGACCAAATTAAGGAGCCTCCTTAAACTGACTGAAGAGCAACCTAAATAAGCTGACTTTAAATGCAACAGGTGATGGGCTTTGAGCACCAGAAGGTTACCTGCTGCTTAAGTCCCCCATCCTGGATAAACAGCACTTGCTGTGCAGAGAAACAAATTGTTTACTATGGTACAAGTCACTATTGAATGACAATTGGCTTTCATAGGATAGAACCATCACTTGAATTAGAGAAAAATAAAATTAAACATTTTTTCCTAATGAAAGACTACAAACTACTTTTAACTTTCCCTGCAAATAATGTTTTCTTGGTAGGTTTTTGTTCTAAAGCTTGTTCTATTCATCACTGGGAAAACTGATTGCTTTTTGTCATGAGCACAGGAAACAATACAGGGTAGAGAACAAGTAATTCCTTTGACTTCATCCTGATGTTTAGCTTCCTGGTTAAGCTATTTTTCTAGGTGGAAAAGCTAAAATCTCACCTCCTGTGCAAGCATCAAAGGTTCTCTCCAAGTACAAAATTGGAGCGGTACTTCCACCTGTCAATCTGGCAAGTGCCTCCTGCAAGATCACAGGAGTCTACTCCAGAGAATAAATATATCTATGGTCTCTACTGCTTTAGATAAAAGACAAAATTCATGTTTCTGGCATGAATTTTCAGGAGTAATGGAGTGTTGTTTACTCTGGCCTTGGTAAACAAGAACATGAATTACTTTTTTAAAAGCCCGACAGTGAAACCAACAATATGTTATTCTGGGCTGCTAGAGATGCTAGAAGAAAAGACAAGTTCAATGGCAGCTTCAGAAGATTCAAGAACGTACTTTCCAGTCAAAGCAGAGGACTGCTGCACCCATAAGGGAGATGCAGACTATGGAAAATGCTTATTATTTCCTTGCCTTAAACCCAGACACAAGCACACTAAAACATGGTAACTGGCAACAGCCCATAAGCATTTTCTAATATTGTAACACTGCAAGTAGTATTTTATAACACAGCTGTGTCTAAGTATAAAAATAACAGATAACGGTAAATGGAGAGAGACTTGAGGTTTACTCACCCAAACAGCGCACAGGAAAATGTACAAATAGTAAAATCTGCAAGGTAAGAGCAAAAGAGGTAGAGTGGGCAGGAAAGATGTCATGTGGAATCAAAATAAAACTGCAGAACAAAGGGAAATACTTATTTTGAAGGGTTATTCTGGTTCCATCAGGCACAAAAAAGAGGCCTAGCAAAACTAGAGTCCTGCTCCCAAGAATGATGTGAACTATGTCAAAGGCAGATAAGATCACCCCCTTTTTTTTTCAGGGAGGCTGCAAGGTGCATAAAACACTACCAAAATAAGCAAAGAAAGATGGGAAGTTATGAAAAATCATAAAACGCTCACTTTGACTGCAGCTTCTTTTGCCAAAGTACTCTCACATCCTTCATCTTTATCTCAGCAACTGACCAATCAAGAACTGTAGTCATGAGCACTAAATACTGCGCATCAGCTCCATGGCACTGTGTACTCCTAGGTTTACTTATGGTAGTTCAGAACTGTTTGGAAAACATAGTGATAATGACTGATGGTAAGAAAGAACCAACAAATGGAAATCTGGATTGTTCACGTACATCAGTTCAGTGAAGTGGTTTGATTCATCAGTACTTTAAGCACTCCATCACAGAGATCTCCAGTTCTCTAAGTAAACACACAAACACTTGTGGCAACACTTGCGGCAACACTTTGGTTGCTTCTTTCATCCAAGAAAATCAAGTTTCTTTTCAGAGCATCCCGTTAGGCACATTTTAAGTCCCCTCCCCTTACACTTTTGGGAAAGTTCAGAATATTCATTTCGACACCTAACCATGTGTCCCCAGATTCAAGTTGCATTTTTCCTGCAATGACAATCTTACAAACACATCCTTCTCAAATAGGAAAGACACAACCAAGTGTGTTATGCTTTAGGATCAGCCCCACTTCTGCAAAACACTCCACAGACAGCATGGAAGTTGCAATTACTCAGGTGTTTTGAAATGAAAGCATTCACTACTTACATAAAGATCATTAACATCTCTCAAACTGGGATCTAAGGGGCCTCTTGAAATTAAAAGAGCCCTTCTATTAAAACAGGCTTCTACCGAAGCTGGGTGCAGTAAGTGAGCTTTTTACAGTCACTCAGCCCCCGCCCCCCCGAGCAGACAGGAGCTCCCTTCAGTAGGGTAGGGACGTCTCAGGGCAGCAGAGACATCTCAGGGTTGCAGTGGGAATGGGAGCCGAGGAAAGCCGCTGACAAGAAGCCCTTCCCCCTGGCTGGGAGGAAAGGACAAACCGGAGAAACCACCATCCTCAGGCAAACGAGCGCCGCAAGCTTGGAGCGGAGACTCCCCAGCTCACGCCGTTCTACCGCTGCGTGCACAGGGGAGCTGGCAAGACTGGGGTTTAATCTTTGAGTCACTCCATCAGCAAGACGCCCCAGCATCCCGGAGCCACTCAGGGCAGCCTCAGCCTTCCTGCCTCCCCTCTGGGGGCAGCGTGGCACCCGCAGCCTCGGAGCTGCCTCAGCCGCGCCGCCTCGGAGCCCACGCGAGCCTCGGGACGCCGCCTCGGCGCAACCTGCACGAACCCAACGCCGGCTCGCGAGCTCCAAAGCTGGCTCGGAGCCCGCGTCAGCCCCCCTTGTCCTCAGCAAAACTCCAACGAACGCAGCTGCCACCCTCGCAGGTGCCCCAGCCCGACCCTCCGGGCAAGTACCGCAACAGTTACCTGGCCAGCCGGCAACTGCCGCCTCGCACCGCCTCCCAGTTTGTCTGAGGCGCAAGGAAGGCGGTGGCGCGAGGCAAAGCTGCCCCGCCTCGCTACAGCCGGTCCAATGGCGGCGCCGCCTCCCCGGAGCGGGGCGGGACCCCGCGCTCCGGCCCTCGGAGGCCCGCGGGTGTGTGCGTCTCCCCCTGGCTCCCAGAGGGCGCGCCGACAGGGCGGGATGGGAGGGCCGGGAAGCTGCCCTGTGGGCAGCGGGAATGCTCGGAGCAGGATGGGAAGAGCGCTGCTCGGGCAGAAGCTGGTGGAGGCGGGGTCGCTGCAGAGCGGGGAACAGGTGTTCCGTATAGAGTCCATATAGGGAACGTCAGCTTAGCTTAGGATCATGGAATTGCTTGGTTGGGAATGACCTTTGAGATCATCCAGGCCAACCGTACCTGTCCACTACTAAACCATATCCCTGAGCACCTCATCTACCTCTCTTTTAAATCCCTCCAGGGATGGGAACTCAACCCCCTCCTTGGACAGCTGTGCCAATACCTGAGAACCCTTACAGTGGAGAAATTTTTCCTAATGTCTAGTCTGAACCTCCCCTAGCGCGACTTGCGGCCACTTCCTCTTGTCCTATCGCTTGTCACTTGGGAGAAGAGAGCAGCACCCACTTCACTACAACCTCCTTTCAGGCAGTTGTAGAAAGCAATAAGGTCTCTCCTCAGCCTCCTCTTCTCCAGGCTAAACAACCCTAGTTCCCTCAGCTGCCTTTCATAAGACTTGTTCTGCAGATCCTTCACCAGCTTCGTTGCCCTTCTCTGGACACGCTCCAGTACCTCAATGTCCTTCTTGTAGTGAGGGACCCAAAACTGAACACAAGATTCAAGGTGCAGCCTCACCAGCACCAAGTACAGGGGAAGGATGGCTTCCCTGGTCCTGCTGGCCACACGGTTTCTGATACAAGCCACAATGCTGTTGGCTTTCTTGGCCACCTGGGCATACTGCTAGCTCACATTCAGCTGGCTGTTAACCAACACCTCCAGGTGCTTTTCCTCCACCCTTTACCAGGTGAGAGGCAACCTGTGAGGTGTGAACACACGCCCCTGTTTGCTGCAGAGGTACAGGCAGTGATAACAGACGTTTCAGTCATCTGTTTGTTCAGGAAGGCACTGTACTGCTTTTCTGTTTAATTAGTGACAGAAGATACATGTGCCACCAACTCCCAAGACGTTTCAGCAGAAGCTTCATCTTGAAGCACTAAGGTGACTTCTGAAGCTCGAGTCTCTTTGTGATTGGAGGTGGCAGCACCAACCCCCTGTCATGGAGAGTCAGTGTGGTAGTATTTGCATGTTACGTTCTCATAGAATGAATCACAGAATCATAGAATGGTTAGGGTTGGAAGGGACCTTAAAGTTCACCCAGTTCCAGCCTCCCTGCCATGACACCTTCCCCTGGATAAGGTTGCTCAAAGCCTCATCCAACCCAGCTTTGAAGACCTCCAGCGATGAGGTATCCACAACTTCCTTGGGCAATCTGTACCTGTGCCTCACCACCCTCACAGGACAATATTTCTTCCTAATATCTAATCTAGGTGAGTAGTTCTCCCTTCAGCATGCACATGTGTGTGTATGCGCACACTACTTCTGACCTCTTTGATGGGTCATGCCACACCACAAGGGCAAACCCACTGCCATCTTACCAACAGAAGGCATTTCTTTGCATCTTTAAAAATTCTTCCAAAATATTTGAAAATTAATTTTAGAACTCTTCTAAAACATAATGAGAAAATGTATAGCAAAAGCATAAACTGCAATAGGAAACAGTGTGGGTAATTTAGCTGCATATGTGGTAAAAAAGAGATTGGCTTGATAATAATGATCATGAAAGAGACGGCTTTAAAGAGCAAATGTGACAAATACAGCCTGATCCTTTTCCTGCTGTTTTGCTCCGAGACAAAACAAACCAAAGTTCTGTTGCCACTGGCCAGGAAATATTTAAATTTAAGCTGTTATGCATCATTGCTAGAGGTTACTTTCAAGTGTCCAGTTGAGGAAAAGACATGAAGCCTTCATTTGCGGCTCGATGATTTCTAGAAGATGTTAAACTGTCTATGAGTAACTGCAGTTTTCCTCAAGGACGGATCAAGATAGTTACTGCTTTGTAGTTGATAAGAAATGCCGTCTCATGTTTAATTAAATAATCTTTTGTCATTAAACTCTTCATAGTAGGTGCTTTCTAGTCCTTTCCATGCATACTTTTAGTCTGTGATAATTGTCTTGTATGGGGATATGTAGGTAAAAAGCTGAATTTGCCATTTTAAACTTGATCAGAACCTGGAGCCAAAGCAAGTTCCGTCTAACAGTGATATGTAAAAAGTGGTTCTGGCACTTTGCATGGAAATTTCCAATCTCATTGTGTCTTTAGCCTCTCTTATCAGATTTCCAAAGTTTTTTTAAAAAAAACCAAACAAACAAAACCAAAAAAAAAAAACACAAAGAGGAAAAAAAAGTTTAAAGAAACATGATAAATTCTCTTCCAGTCAGTGAGACAGCTCAACAAGAAAATAAGCATTAGGGATGGGATCAGAATAGGAACCAGTCCTCTGGAGTGATCTTTGCAATAAGACTTTTCTTTGTGCAGCACCTTCCACAGCCCAGGTCACTTAGAAAGAAACCATATTCTCTGCCTTGCTTCTTTTTGGCACAATCTGTGTTTTCTGGGTCTCCCCTGAGCCTTCTCTATTCCATTTGGGTGAAATTCTGGCCAGCCCATGACCTTTGCCATATGGAAATCCCTCTCAGGACTTACGTTATTCTTAATGTTTGCTTTTCTCTTTTCCTGAAGTGTGGTGCCAGCACAGGAATCATGAAGAAAATGCGCTCTCGGGGTACCTGACTGCATAGAATCATAGAATGGTTTGGGTTGGAAGGGACCTTAAAGATCGTCCAGTTCCATGGGCAGGGACACCTTACACTGGATCAGATTGTTCAAAGCCCCATCGAACCTGGCATTGAACACCTCCAGGGATGGGGCATCCACGACTTCTCTGGGCAACCTGGGCCACTACATCACCACCCTCAAGGTAAGAAATTTCTTCCTAATATCTAATCTAAATATCCCCTCTTTCAGCTTAAAACTATTCCCCCCTCGTCCTATCCCTGCACTCTCTCATAAAGAGCCCCTCCCCACCTTTCTTTTAAGTACTGTAAGACAGCTGTAAGGTGTCCCTGGAGCCTTCTCTTCTCCAGGCTGAACAACCCCAACTCTCTCAGCCTGTCCTCATATGGGAGATGCTCCAGCCCCCTGATCATCTTTGTGGCCTCACTCTAACAGATCCATGTCCTTCCTGTGCTGAGAACTCCAGAACAGAATCCAGGGCTCCAGGTGGAGTCTCAAGAGAGGAGGAGAGGGGGACAATCATGTCCATTGACTTGCTGGTCACAATTCTTCTGATGCAGCCCAGGACATGGTTGGCCTTCTCAGCTGTAAGCGCACGTTTCCAGCTCATGTCAAGCTCCTCATCCACCAGTGCTCTCAAGTACTTCTCTGCAGGGCTGCTCCAAATCTGTTCTCTGTCTAGCCTGTATGTGGGGTTGCCCTAGCCATCTTCCATGCTCTTCCTTAGCCGGGGACTCAGAAGGGGAGGTGCCCAGAAGCGCCTTGCCCCCTCCCCACAGCGATGCCCTCTCACCCCAGGGTGCGGGGCACTCCCCTTTGAGTCCTCTGGGGAGACTTCATAGCGGCCTTACAGTACCTGAAGTACTACAGGAAATCTGAGGAGGGATTTTTCCCAAGGGCAAGGTGATAGGATGAGGGGGACTGGCTTTAAACTGGAAAGGGGAAGATTTGGATTAGACATTAGGAAGAAATTCTTCACGCTGAGGGTGGTGAGGCACTGGCACAGGTTGCCCAGGGAAGCTGTGGGTGCCCCCTCCCTGGAGGTGTTCAAGGCCAGGTTGGATGGGGCTTTGAGAAGCCTGGTCTGGTGGGAGATGTCCCTGCCCATGGCAGGGGGGCTGGAACTGGATGATATTTGAGGTCCATTCCAACCCAAACCATTCTATGAGTCTTCGATTCTGTAATTCCTGAGGGAACGGGGCGGCACCTCCGAGGTGCCTGGTGATAGAAGAGGCACACGAACCCAGGACACCGAGCGCTTTGCGCGCTGTGTTCCCTGCTGGCCGCTCCCGCGCGCCGCCGCCCGAGGGCGCCGCCGCGCCTCGGCACGCGCCACGGGGAGGGGCGGGGCTCCCGCGTTGCCCTGGCGACCGGCAGCCATTGGCGCGGCCAGTGCCGCGTCTCGGCGGGGGATCCGAGGAGTGGGAGTAGCGTGTGGGTGCGACGGGAGTGGAGTGGGCACCATGTGCTGTTGGGGGGGTTGGAGTGGGCACCATGTGCTGTTGGGGGGTGCGGGGGGCGGTTCGGGTATCGAGGACGCGCGGGGCGGGTGGGGGAAGGGGCGCAGATGCCCGGAGGTGTGAGGGGAGCTGTGGGTAGGGCGGGAGGAACCTCAAATCATAGAATTATTTGGTTGGAAAAGCCCTTTGAGATAATGGAGTCCAACTGTACCTGTCCTCTACTAAACCCTAACCCTGAGAAACTCATCTGCCCGTCTTTTAAACACCTCCGGGGATAGAGACTCAACCACCTCCCTGTGCAGCTGTGCCGGGACCCGATAATCCTTTCAGTGAAGAAATGTGCTCACAAGAGGTTTAAAAAAACTGGGCCCTTGCTGCTGCTCAAAGGAAGGGCTCCATGCACCTCTCTCCTCTTTAACGCTGGGTGTAGTCCTTAAAATTACTTGATTCTTTCTGCTTTGGTTAGTTCTGAATCTGATCGGATCACTGATTCAGCTGACGCATGTCTAAATGTTGGTTCAGGATAGGTGCTGAACATAGAATCATAGAATCACTTGGTTGGAAAAGACCTTTGAGATCATCGAGTCCAACCATACCTGTCCTCTACTAAACCCTATCCCTGAGAAACTCATCTACAAGTCCTTTAAACACCTCTAGGGACAGAGACTCTACCACCTCCCTGGGCAGCTGTGCCAGGACCTGATAACCCTTTCAGTGAAGAAATATTTCCTCATGTCTAATCTGAACCTTCCCTGGTGCAGCTTGAAACCTTTTCCTCTCGTCCTATCGCTTTGGAGGAGACCGACACCCGCCTCGCTACAGCCTCTCGACAAGGGCAACAAAGCTGGTGAAGGGGCTGCAGAACAAGTGTTAAGAGGAGCAGCTGAGGGAACTGGGGTTGTTTAGCCTGGAGTGAAGGAAGCTGAGGAGAGACCTTATCACTCTCTACAACCGCCTGAAAGGAGGTTGTAGTGAGGTGAGTGCTGGTCTCCCAAGTAACAAGGGATAGGATAAGAGGAAATGCCCACAAGTTGCACCAGGGAAGGTTCAGATTGGATACTAGGAAAAGTTTCTTCACCACAAGGGTTATCAGGCACAGTTGTCCAGGGAGATGCTTGAGTCACCATCGCTGGAGGTGTTCAAAAGACAGGCAGGTGAAGCGCTCAGGGATAGGGTTTAGTAGTGAACAGGTACTATTGGACTCGATGATCTCAGAAGTCTTTTCCATCCAAACAATTCTATGATTCCATAACTCGGGTGGCAGGGGACAGTATGGAGGGGCGTAGGCTCAGAGTGACAGTGCAGCACGGGGGCTCTGGCAACTGTGAGGGGAGGTCCATCCTCTGAGATGCCTGATGAAGGGGGAATAGGAGCAGAGGGCACACAGCAAACAACTGAGGGCAGAGGGAATGGTTCACCTGCTTTGGAGATGGAGATGTTGCCATGTGGCTGCAGAGCACTAAGGTAATTGTTGGTGGGTGCTGGGGGAGCAGAGGCTGATATTTCAGTGGCTGGAGGTATTAGGATGAGAGCAAGTGCTGATGCAGATGGCACTCATGCCAGTGACAGAGCTCATGGGAGCAGTGACCTGCCATACCAGGGGTCCCTATGGTGAGTGCCTGGGAAGTCACAGCAGCTGGGTCTCAGTGTCTAGGATTTGCTTGCTTTTTCTAAGGATGTAACAGCAGTGTAGTTACAATTGAGAAAGTTCTGGTAGCAGTAGTGGAGATCTGTCAAGTGTTATGCCTCATGATTCATTTGTTAGGGTGAAGAAATAAACCTTGCCTTCTGCTTCCAACTGGTTTAAAATCTGCAGTCAATTCTTAGTCCCCCTAAATACATTCTTCTCTCTCTCACATGTGTGTATTTTCTATGGTTTGCAAAATCCAACAAATCTGTTATTATTGTATGGGGGCTTTTACCTTTTACCTTGTTGTACAGCTTGGAGGCTTTCTTGTTGCTCTCTGCACAGGAAGAACTTCGTAAGTGAATCACTGAAGCTCACCAGGGGCTAGAGTTCAAAAAAAAAAAAACCCAGATCTTTTCGAAGTACTAGTGCTCAAAATGCTTCAGTTTGTAACCAGTTTTAAGCAGTTGATTTGATTATTTAGTGGGGTACAAATAATTAAAATTTAAAAAAAGAAAGTTAGGTGTTGCTGCAGTGGTTTTCCATTTCTGAGGAAAGTCAATAAAATGAATGCTCAAATGAATGCAGAATCAATACCACCCTAGTTAATTCTGCACTGAAGAAGGATGACAGATTATTTTTATAGTTAAAAAATGTGTGCTGCACTTGTGCCTTTGGCCTGGGAATTCCAAGGGGTCGAGGGGAGCTAAGTAGCTAACTTCCCATCTCGGTGACATTTTTGCATAATTCACCTAGTCTTTTTTTTAAAAAAAACCCTCTCAATCTTAACACAGTCGTGTTTAGGATTTTTAAAACTTTCATGAAAAATATTGTATTCAAAAAAACTGAAATTCAAATTGGTATCTGCAAAGGTTGTGTGTGAGTATGAAGGACTTAATATGTAGTGATAGGACAAGGGAGAATGGCTTTAAATTGGAAGCCGGAAGATTTATATTAGAGATCAGGACGACATATTTCACAATGAGGGTGGTGAGGCACTGGCACAGGCTGCCCAGGGAATCTGTGGGTGCCCCCTCCCTGGAAGTGTTCAAGGCGATGTTGGATGGGGCCTGGTCTGGAACTGGATGGTCTTTAAAATCTTTTCCAACCCAAACCATTCTATGATTCTATATGGCTTCAGACTCAAGTGGCTGCTGAGGTACAAAAGTTTTTTTTCTTGGATGGTGAGTGTTGGTAAGATTTGCTGCAGTTGTGTGGTGATGCTGTAACAGGTGTGACCGTCCTGAAGTTCCACAGTAGAAATGTGTTAAGTAATTTGTTGCAACCATTAAAACTTTGTCTGGGATGCTTCAAAAGTTCAAGATATTGCTGGTGGGAGTCAGAATTTTCCAAATTTCTCTGAATGGGATTAGCTGTATTCGTGACACAAATAATCAGGTCATGCAAAGACAGTGACTGACAACTGTCCCTGTGAGTGTGAACTTTTCTTCAGCAGCAGAACAGACAACATCTGCACAAGCAGCTTTCCAACAGAGTGGCAGTAAAATTCTTCTGGATAAAACATCGTGAAAAAGATATTCCAAGGTCTAAGCAACTGCACGGGGACATAAATTCCAAGGTGTGTTTACTCTTTCTTTCACTAACTCTGTAGAGTTGCTACACAGCAAGCATTCCTTTTACATGCCTTTCTACAGTATAGAGCACATCGCCAGACCTCAGTGCCCTAAGTAGTTTCATCACCGGCATCAAATGCTCATTTAGGATAGAAAGTTATTTTGTATACAGAAAGCTGACATCGCCTTGCTTCGGGGTAGGGTAAGTGTAGTGAGAAGGGGTGCGCCCACATGTGGACTAGAGTACATCTGTCAGTAGTTGATTTGACTTCATTCCCTTGGTTTTACACCGATTTGGCAGGCTAAAGTTGTGGCTTTCCACTGCTTCTTCTGTTCCCTTGTGCTTGTTTTAATGGGAAAAGTATCCAGCCTGCTGCATTTAATCACAGAACAAGTTGGTATTGATTTTAAGCTATTAGTCATAATAGTTACAATTCGGAACTTGAGTTCAGAAAAGCAGTTTAATATGCAAACAGATTATATACAGTGTTTCTACTTATTCAGTAATAACACTTTCTATGTTATATGAATGAATCTGGTTTGGGCATTTGATTATGTGACTGTTAAGTAAGGAATCTTCACAAATGTCCTTTTCTTCTCACTTTTTATTTTGTGTAATATATGCTACCACTTCCATTACAGAACTATTCATTGTCAGTTGTATTCTGAGGTTAGTAGCTGTGACAAAACACCCAGGGAATAATGCTGGCAGGCACATCCCTTCAGAGAGGGGTTTTGTTCCAGCTCTGAAAATGAAAACTGATATCAGAGTGCAGTGAAAGGCAAATATTCATAGTGCTAGGAGAACAGAAGGAGAGGGAAAGAGATGCATATTAACAAGTGGACTCAATAAAAGAAGCCTGATAAAGAAACAGAGACAAAGGACTGGAAAAGAAACAACCACTTGTTTGATTTGCAAGGGTGTGAAACAGCCCTGCATTAAGTAACTGGTGACAGAGACCACTGTTTACGAACATTTCTTTACTCAGGACAACGCTTCAGGCTGTCCCAAACCCATGGGCCTGAGTGCTTCCCTGGGCAGGATTATTGTCTGCAAAACATCTTGTTTTGTGTATTTCAGAACTGTCAAGAACTTGTCACAAGTCACAAAGGCTGGTGAACATACGACATTTTGTAAATAACTCGTTTATCTTTTTTTCTTCTCTTCTGAGTGCCCTTTCTTTCCTTTAAATCTAATTTCTAGCACAAGAACATGGCAGAGAAGGAGAATCAGGAGAAACCAGAAGAGCAACTTACAGAAGATGAATCGACTTTCCCAGAATCCTTACTGGAATTTCAGTAGGTTAACATACTTAACTTTTCACTCATATAGAATATGTAAATGGATAAAGCAGATAACAAAGACAATTTATCCAATTCAGAGCCTGAGCTGGCTGACTGTGGCAGTTGCATACTGTTCTTTTATGTTCTTGGTTTGGATTTTCAAGGCTACCTCGGAAATATACACTTTCTAAACTAAACCAGTAAGAGAGTGTTTCAGTGGGTCAGAAACAATTTTAGGCAGTTAGGTTATAACTTGGGAAAAGGAGTTTTATCAAAACCAAAAGACATCCATATTTTTGTCTGTTAGTAGCAAGCTTTTGATTAGCACGCTCTGAAGTTTTAAGATGACATTTGACTGTACTTTTTATGATTCCTTGGTGTTCACAGAGGTGTGTGGTCACTCACCAGAACCTCAAGACCTACAGTTTGCTCCTTGGTTGCAGCTGAGAGTGGGGAACAAAGGAAAATGTTTTATTTTGAAAATAATGGAGGGATAACTTAAAGGTTTCTTAAAATCAAGCATATAAAAATAAGATCTAAAGGGGCAATATCTGAATTAGTTACAAAATAGTTCAATGTATTTAGACTTCAGTCTCTTGAGTAGATGATTGGAGAAAGGTGTAGGGTGAATGATGAAGATGCAGGATGAATGAAGTAAGATGTAGATGAAGGAGAAAAATTAAGCTTTCTGACATATTTATTGTTACATATATTCACATATTCAAGCAAATTACTGATTTGTTTGAAGAGCCATGTACTCAAGAGTGCTGCACTGACACGGGATATTTAGTTTGTACAGCAATAGTAGGGGAAAGAAAGTATTTTTCTTTCTGTCTTTATCTTTTCCCCCCTCTCTTCTCTTCCCTCTTGCTCTCTTTCCCTCTCTCTCTTTAACTTTGTAATCTATAACTTCTCTGTACCACTTGATTGAACAAAGCAGTGTAATCACATGCGTGAATATCTGCACATTCTGCTTTAGGATTTATCAAGCATGTAGTATGTATTTAATTTCCATTCCTGCCTTGTCTTTTGTGCATTGAAGGGTGGTTGCTGTTCATAGCAAGATTGTTATTTTGCATTTTCGGCAGTTTTCTGCTTCAGAGTTGGTTGGGAACAACCATCCCATGAATTACTTGCCCTAGTAACATCCTATAGATGACTGACAAAACTGTCATGGTATGGGAGAGGAGCATAGTTTCTAGATGGTGAAATCATCTAGGTGAAACTTAGTACACAGAGTTGAGAATAGTATCAAAGGAATCATCATTTTCGCTGTTTTGTAGCTTTTCAAATCTGACAAACATCATAGAAAAAAAATCTAAGGAGGAAAGCTTCAGTATATAGCAGACAAAATAGCAAATTCTGTTCATGGGAATTTTTGGTGTTGGCAAAGTGATGGATATAGATGGCCATTTCACAGAAAGTCTTAAAGTAGCAGACATTAGGATCAGCATCAGTATTCAAGATACAGAAATGGTTTAAGATGGCAGGCAATTTAGGAGGTCACACTGTGTAGCCAAGGAGTTACCTCTGTATGATAAGTGAGATATTTTTGCTGTAGCCATCACCACCATAGCCCCATATCTCTATGTTCTAGTCTCTTTAACTAATGTCCTTTTACTTAATGGAAAACCTGGAGGGTACCTTGGAGCACACTCACACCAGAGGATGAAAATCTAGTAACCTGCAACTTGCATGACTGAGTGATCCAAACTTACCAGGAAAAGAAGGGCCTTCTTTTAAAACAATTAATACAATAGGAAGGGGCAACAAAACCCTAAAACAAAATCTCAAGGAGCAATAGCTTTTGAAACAGTGAAAGATATTGTGAGAATTGTAATACTTGCCTCTATTATGCAGTATGGTGAATGAATTCTGGGAACAAAAGGAAAAATTACAGAGAATTTTGCAAGTAGACACCATTTTCGGTCCAGTATTTCTCATTCTAGACGATAGAACACCAGAAAAAGTACTTATTTTACAGCTGTGGCAAAGAGAGTGACAAGTCACTGTGAAAGCAATGAGTTAGTTCTTTGACAGAAATGTATAAACATACTTAGAGGATACTACTTGGGCTGCAGTCCATATTGCGTTAGCAATTCTTAAAGGCTAACAAGTGCAGTGTGGTGCAGTTTATGAGGCTCATCAAACCAAATTTTCAGAAGAATTTAATTCCATCTAATTCTGTTTGGGATTCACCTGACCTATGTCTGATTGAGTTGCCCATGGTTCCTCTATAGTAAGTGGTAAGTAGTAAACATTTCTGGGGCAAAATAATCTTGTCCTGAGAGAGTTCTGTGCAATAGGTCAGCTAAATCACATCCACAAAGAATAATCCAGGGCATCTGTTTCTCAGCAGGAGTATGTGATTCAAACTATTATAACATGAAGGTCCAGATGTATATGGGCAATCATTTCTTTATGTGTGGTAAGCAGACAGTAGTATCTATCCAAATGAGTCATGCAATATGATACAAAAATAAATACTGCAGTAGTATTTACATCTAACCTAGCTTAAATAACATCCCACTCTCTCCAGTGTTTGTAAAACTTAATCTTTCTTTACTCTTTATTCTCTCCACAGAATTGAGAAAAAAGAAGCGGCAATCGATCAGGTTTTGTTTTATCTGAAACAAATGGAAAAAAAGAACAAAGCATATCATGAAAGAGTACGTGAGCATGTGTCCTTCTCCCAGCACATTTTATATGTGATATTTTAACTCACAGATTGAATTTTATTCTTTTAATCCTAATATGACATTTACTATCACTAGTCATGGCAGTGAATTTCTTACAGTCAATGAAACTGGAGTTAGTGAGTCACTTCACTTGCTCAAAAGTCAAAGTGTTAACTGAATTAAATGTGACCTTAAAGCATGAATACCCTAAATGTAACCATGCATAAAAGGAGCTGCAGGAGTAGAACATTGCAGAGTTGGACATAGCAGTAAGTAAAAGTGCGTTCCATGAAGGTGTTTTCCAGTTGTCTTAGTTTGGATGAAAAAAAACCCAACCAAACCAACCAAAGTATGCTCAGTGATTTTAATCAGAGATTGTGAGATTGTGCAGAACAGATAACAGTTCTTTGCTCTAAGTGTATGTGTGCACAGAACAGAACGAAGTCAACAAGTGCGATTAAGTTGTTAATATGGACCGAGTCCCGTACCCGAGCTCTGGTGGTGCCGTCACTTTAAGCTGCAGCTCCACTCCGGGCAGCCCTGGCGCGGGGCGCACAGCTTCTCCCAGGCCGCAGCTCCGCTCCGGGCAGCCCTGGCGCGGGGCGCACAGCTTCTCCCAGGCCGCAGCTCCGCTCCGGGCAGCCTCGTCCTCAGCGCCGATCCAGATGGTTATCGGTCACACTCGCACTCACACACACACAGAGGGAAAGGAAATAAAGATAGAGAGATAGAGAATACAGCAACGCAAGCAGAGGTAGCAAAGCGCGACTATTCTCTAGGTAGCAAGATGGAGAAAGAGGCGGAGACCGGGAAGTAGCCAGTGAAAGGAATGTCCGGGCAAACGGGACACAACCTCTGCTCTCCCCGGAAATGGCCCCTGCCCCCCCCACTGCCAGCAAAGGAAGAAAAAATTCTCTGAAAGAGGGGAAAAAAAACCAAACCAAACCAAGCTGAAACTATAACACCAGTGCTCCTTAGTAACCCCCTAAGTATTTAATCTTACTCTGCAGCAAACATAGCACAGTAAGCCAACATTTCAGTAGTTAATTCGGAGCAGTATATTCAGGTTTGCCTTTTTAAACAATCCTGCAAATATTCCTCAAGGACGTCAAGAATAAACAATCTTCGTTTTTGTCAGTACTATTAGCAGATCTAACCAAGTACTGATATTTGCTGGCCTTCTTTGATCGTTTCTGAGGACGTGGAATTATACAGGTATCTACAGGAGTTTGGTTGTTCTTGCAAACTTACTTACAATGAAAGCTGAACAAAGAAGAAACAGCATCATATAATTGTGTACATCCAGTTTTTAGCACTATTTGATGAAGAGTCACTTTCTTGTGGATTGAGTTATTTTGAGTCATTTTTAGAAACAAGATTATGTAACTAACTGATCACACCTGAGTGATACTTTAAAGAACCACATACAAAGAACTGTATGTAAAGAACTGTAATATGGCATCTGATGGCTGAGAGCAGTCAACTTTGAAAGTGGATTTGTATACAGTTACCTAATGAAATGAGTTAAAATCACTCAAAAATCCTTAAACTGGATCATGTGATTAAACAGTGTTGCAGTCTGCACTTCCTATAGCAGGGAAAGGTAGAAACAAACATTGTTTCTCTGTCCTTCCCTGCCTGACTCTTGCCCTGCTTCTAGGTATCCATCTGTTTAGCTCTCCTTGGCATTCCTTTCAGTCTTGAAGCCTAGATTATGTTTCATTTGTGGCCTTAACTATCAGTGGAGGTGGCATTTGGCTCTCCTCTCCGCAGACACCTGGAGTCTTTTATGGTTATTCCCCCAGTTGGCTGCTAGCTTGTTATGTCTTAAAGACTCCATATTTTAGACTGTGCAAGGTACTTCAGGGCATGCTATTTGTTTAATTTACCCAGGTTTTGACAGTTCTTTGGGCTCCACTCTTTGTTTCCTGCTTAATATTTCTGAGTGATTTAGAGTTAATCCTTCTAGAAGTGAGGAATATTTGAGACTCTCTCTACTGCGTAGTTACTGTTACAGTTTGTCTGGTTTGAGTATTTGCTCCTTTCTGGTATCCTTTGTGAGAAAACATTACAGTAATTGCAAATAATTTGAGTGCCACTTGAGATGGTCACGGTAATGGGATTTAATCACAGTTGTGGAATAAATAGGTATAGCAAATTCCAGCTCTGACAAGACTCTGCTGTGGTTACACAACAGGTGACCCGATTGTCTGACATTTCTATGTGAAGGTTTTAGATTGTTATGAAGAGTGTTGAAGTGAAGTAAATAATCCCTACAAATAAATATTGTTATTAAATTGACCTACAAAGATCTTTCTTTCCAGGCAATGGAGGACTATTCCTGTGCTATATCTAGTAGAATGTGGCAGTCATTTGATTCTCGTTTCCTTGTAATTGTCTTGAAGTTACTGAGAAACTTCTGAGACTTTCAAATCGTCCCTTCTGCCCCAGCCTTTTTGAATACGAAGAATAGGTGTTTAGCTGAGTGTTTTTGCAGTGCATCCTGGCACTACATCAGGTTTTACTTTTCTTCGTTACTAACATTTGTAACTCTGAAAACTAATTTGAAAATGTTTTAATATGTGACTTTACTTCTGTTGTTCTTTCATAGAACGACCTAATGAAGAAAGATCAGGAGGCACATATTAGGCGCATCCTAATGCAAATGAAAAAAGAGGAGAAAGAACAAGATGAAAAGGAAGTTGTAACTAGGGATTGTGTGGAAGAGGCACTGAAAGAAATGTGGCAGTACGTTAAGGACAAAGAACAACTTCTGAAAGGTATGGTGTGAGTTGGGAAAGTGTCATTTGCAGTTTACACAGTTAGGATTGAGTACTTTTTCTACATTTTAAATAGAGATTCAACTTTCTTGTTGCATAAAAAGTGCAAAGCTTTTCCTCCCCAAAGTTAAACTCTCTAAACGTGGTATGAGATTGTGAAGGCCTTATAATAAATCTGCTAATTAAGATGAGTTAAAATTCAGAACAAGTGGGTCTTTTATAGAAACAGACCCCACATATCAGGCTCTATTTTGTCCCTTCCAAGTGGTGCATGTTACTATGCAGGTGCAGAGGCTTCATGGAATCATAGAATGTTTGGAGTTGGAAGGGACCTTAAAGATCATACGGATCCAACCCCCCTGCCATGAGCAGGGACACCTCCCACCAGACCAGGCCGTTCAAAACCCCAGCCAGCTCGCCCTTGAACACTTCCAGGGAGGGGGCATCTACAGCTTCCCTGGGCAACATGTTCCAGTGTCTTACCATCCTCATCATGAAGAATTTCTTCCTAATATCTAATCTAAATCTTCCTCCTTCCACTTTAAAGCTGTTCCCCCATTTTCTCATAAAGAGTCCCTTCCCAGCTTTCCTGTAGCCCCCTTCATGTACCGGAGGGCTGTTATAAGGTCTCCCCGGAGCCTTCTCTTCTCCAGGCTGAACAACCCCAACTCTCTCAGCCTGTCCTCATATGGGAGGTGCTCCAGCCCTCTAATCATTTTCATGGCCCTCCTCTGGACTCGTTTCAGCGGTCCCCTATCCTTCTTATGTTGGGGATTCCAGAACTGGACACAGCGCTCCAGGTGTTGTCTCACGAAAGAAGAGTAGAGGGGGAGAATCCCCTCCCTTGACCTGCTGGCCACACTGCTTTTGATGCAGCCCAGGACACGGCCTTCTGGGCTGCGAGCACACATTGGCAGCTCAGGTCGAGCTTCTCATCAACCAGCATATTTTCAATTAAGTTGAAACTCATGAAAACCCTATGCACGGGTTCAACTGGAAGGTAAATAAATTAGTGATGGTAGCAAAACTGAACAGTATTGATTGTTGAAAGTTCTGGCTGCCACTCCTGTGATTCTCAGTGGTAGTGAAGGCATGCGTGTCTTTGGTTATAACATTTCAGTCAGAACTGTTGTCTCTCCTTGGCAGAATAAGCTCTAGCTGTTTTCAGCAATGAAGGTGGGTGGCCCTTGACACTATGTAAGACCATCATGCTGTAATGCATTGTAGTATAAAAGAATCACCCTTCTTTCTCCAATCCCAGTGAAAGTGCCTTTGTTAAAGAAATTGATGAAACTACAAGAATTATGAACTATCAGTTCAAGAAACTGGTAATGAGCTTGTATTGTGACGTTCTTATTTTAATAGATCTGCACTCCCAGATTGAAGAAACTGAACAAAAGCTTTCAGTAAAGCAGAGGGAGAGGGAGTACAAAATTGCAGAAAGTAAAATACAGCTCAACAGGATTATGAATCTGGAAAAAGACATCAAAGAAGTCAAAGACAAGCTTCATAGGGCTTCAGGTCAGTTTACAGCTAGTGTAATGCAAACCTTACAAGCTCTTTCTGTATTACTTCTGGGAGTTGATTAAACTATAAATTTAGTTTGATATCAAGTTATAGTAACTTATATCAACTTTTGCAAGACAGTGCTCCTGAATGAGACTGCATAATCCTATAAAATGGAGGAACTCTATCTCCATGGAAGTGCCTGTATTGAAGGGTGAAGTTGCAGGAAGTATGGACACTTGAAGAAACAGATAACCTTGACTTCTGAGGACTTTCCTGTAAAATATAGGCAACCCATATTTTAAAAATGTTATTTTGAAGGACAGCAGTTTTCTAAAAATAAGTCTACATGTATTTAGGTCGCATACACACAGTTCTCGCTCAGCATTCACTCATATTTGTAAATGTTGACTCTGCAATTGTTGCTTCTCATCATGCCACAAGTGCTTCACATGTTGAAAACTCCTGTGACAGGAGTGAGCTCATTCTCAGAATACAGTCTTTTGAATTGATCGTGCTGGCTTAAATGCAGAACTAGAGGGAGCTGTTTAGCCAGTGCTCTGAACTTGGCCTCCTAGTTCCACAGTTTCCTGCCTGAGGCCCTGTAAAATTGCCAGTGCAGACGTATACAAATACTGGGAACTGTTTCAATCCTGACACAATAGGGGAATTAACTTGAGAGCTTATGTATTCTGGTGCTGAGTGCTTTGCAAAGATTTCTTTACTACTGTGTTGTTTTTAAAATCATTTAGATACATAACCCATGCTTCCAACAGGAGGAGGTTGTTCTGGGGTCCTTCCCTTATGTCCTTCTCAGTATGCACGGCCACAGCCAAGCAGCTGGTAGTAACAGGCAGTGACACTGCTCTAAGGGTCTCTGTATATTCTGTGCCAACCACTACCAGTCATCAACGGCTGTGGATAACAGCCAGCTTAGCTATCTTTTTGTCTCTTGAAACATATTTTACCACAGTTAAGATGCGCTGTGTTTTCTACATTGCCAGACAGCTTCTCAGATATCCATCTCTGTAGTCAGGAGAGGCTGCTATTTTTCATTATGCCTTTTCGATGAATTTAAAACTTCACTGTACAGCTGCTGAAATATGAAATGAAAAAAGAGAATGAACTTTTATATAGAATGAGCCAATAGGAATACTCAGTCTGATCTCCTGCATGTCACAGAGTACAGAGGCAAAAACTTTGTTTCAGGGGAAGTATATTTACAGAAAGACTGTCACAGAGGTACATATAGCAGTTGCCTAATTAACATACTGCAAAACGATGCCACTAGTACTGGATGGTAGCATGCTATTTTACTCAACTTCCTAAAATTGAACTTATAAAGTGGCTGGGGAGTACAGTCTTCTAGCCCTGCGTGCCCACGCCCCCCCACCCCGCTCCAAAAAAAAAAATCTAAAAATCTAACAAGCTTCCAGAGTGATGTGGCAGCAAATTGGGATTGTTCACTCCCTGAGTGTATAACAGGCTCAGGGAATAAGCATAGGTGCAGAGGTTTCTGTCTCTGTAGGCAGCACTGAAAGGCTTGGCGCTAGCACAGTTCACGTGGTCTGGAGATAAGATTTTAAACAGAATTTCTGGAGGGGAGAGGAAGCAAAAGAGAGCCGTACACTTAGGTGAGATGTGGGGAAAATAGTGTTGCAGCAAAAGGATTAGGGAAAATTGCCTCCTTAGAAACAGGAATTATGTCTGAACAGTTCCTTCTTTTCTTCATTCTCCCAGTACAACTGAGGTTGTTTAGCTGACAGAATGAAGAGATGAAATAATTATAGTATGTAAGTACTTCCATTTCATTCTGCCAAGTCTAGATGGTGCATTGAGGACAGCAGGCCAGCTTCCACAGTGTTAAGAACTAATGCACAACTAATGCGTCTTTCATATTTGACTGCCTTTGACTCTGCAGTGGTCCACGACCAGATGCTCATTTACAGCCACATCAGCAATTGGCTGTCTGCAAAACAAGTGCAGAGCTAGGCTGAATTTCAAGCCTCTGGAACTAGTATGAAGTGCCTTCCTTCAAAGAAAACTACTGCCACCTCATTCATTCCTTCAAAAGGAGAAAACACCAAGCAGCAGTGGGCTATTTAGAATAGCACAAAAACAGCTTAGGGGAAGGATGAGATAATTAAATAAGCAAGTGACTAGAACCTGAAGCCAAACAAATTCAGTTCAATGTAAGACACACTTCCTATATAATGACCACAAGTGACGATGAAACCAAATCATTGAGGCAATTGCTACATTCTCCATTTTGTCCCTGTTGTCAAATTAGAACACCCTGGAAGGGTTAGATAAGTCATAAATTTTATTAAGCTCTCTATGATTACTGTCTGGAAAAAATGCCATGTGCATAAGATGATCCAATATGCTTCTATACCTAAAAATAAGTTTTCTAAGCAAATCTGTCACGTGAGTCCAGGAACTCTGCTATTGATAGAGACAAACTTTAGTGTTAAGATAATAATATTTTAGCAGAGAAATACTCAGCTGTTGTGGGTGCCAAACAAAACGTGTAAGCCACTTCAGGTTTCTAGTTTTGTAGCTAACACTACCATCCTTTGGGTTTAGGACAATTTCTGTGGAGAAGGATGTTTGAATGCTTTTCTGTGGAGCATCTATGCATGTGTTGCTGGCTTATGAATTCCAGTTTAGAAACAACATGCCAGTTACCTATTTGTTAGGAAAAATTGTGTGCCAGATAATGATTTCTGATTTTCTCTTATGGTTTCGAAGTGTATTATAGTAATGCTTTGAAAGCACTGAAAGAAGAAAACGACAGACTGGTTGAGAGGCACGCAGAGTTAAGCAAGGAACAGGCCATTGAGGTATTCCTTCTGCCTTTTTTTAAAAATGCTAACTGCATCACAATTAGGATTCATGTATGTTACATTAATAATTATTTTAACTCAAATTAAGACTTGGAACTTTTCAAATAAATCAAGAGTAAAATGAACTGTAAATCTTACTAAACTTGCAATTGGTTATTGTTACACACACAAGTACTTTATTTTTTACACATCAGATTAATAGTGAGTAGATGTGAGGCCATTTTACAAATGAGGTATGGGAAACTGGGGCACCATTGCGCTTATATGACCTGTTTGAGAAAATGTCACTTTTGTTGTGATCTTGACTTTTATGTTCGTGTAGACTTCAAAAAGTAAGAGATTGTCTGCATGGAAATACACCATCAACTTGGGGAAAAAAAAATGTTGTTTTGTACTTTTAAGGTACAACATTTTTAAAATGCCAAAATAATGCAGTCTATGGTAATATTTAGGCTTATTGATATATAGATTTTTTTTGTCCTGTCTGCCAGCTCTGATTTGCAAACATGGTTTACAAAGTGTTTATGGTGATGACTTTTTACACTCATAAAATGCAAGGCATAACTTCAGTCCGAACAACCAATTGGGCCTGTTAGGTAGTGAAATTCCCTGTCTTCAGTGCTGGGATCTGCAGAACATATTTCAAAGGATTGTTTCTGTTGTGATCTACAGGGGCATCTTCCCTCCCAATTGTTCCTTTCCTCTTACTGACATCAATAATTAAACTGTAGGTTTGGCTCATTACCATGTTTAAGTCTCTTGCTGTGGCTCAGTACTGCCTCAATTTGTGATTTTGCTTGTGTTTTGCAATAGCTAAAAGTTTGATTTCCTGAAAACAGGAAGATATCAGCAATAGTGGAAACACAGCAGAGCTTGTTAGGCAAAAAGAAAATGTCCTGGTTTAATATGGGAAATTATAAATATTATTGGTAAATTGCTTGACAGAAACAGCAGTAGGCAGGATGATGGAGTAGGAACAGCTGGCCTTGTGGACTAAATCCCCTTGTAATCCCTGAGGGGATGCTAAGATCTGTTGTGTGGCTGTTTCTTAATTATTTCCTGCTAAACAGCAGAAGGTTCTTCTTTATAGCATGCAGCACTGTCAAAGTCCTGCTTTCAGACAAGATGATCTTAAATTGTGTTTTCCCAGAATGCTTTGCAACACTTAGACAAATACAGCTGCAGAGAAATTGAGGAGAATGAATGGCTAAAAGAAGAGGTAAGACGATCACTTGCATACAGTTTATTGTGGCAGTTCAGGTTTGAAACACAATGACCTACAGTCTTAACTGTTTCCAGCAACAGGCCTCTAGGAAGAGGAGAGCGATTGTCCTGTGATTACTCTGTAATCCTGAGTAGCAAAGTGTATATGATGAATAAAGGGAAAAGGGGAACATCAGCTTTCACAAACGAAAGGCCCGTTTTCCTGCCCAAATAATTACATGAAGGGCTACAGTGTTCCATACAATGAAGTATTTGATCTACAGAGACCAGGGTACCATACAGTGTAAAGGCTCAGTTGTGTACTCTGAAGAGTGTAGGTTTAAATTGCATCAAAGTTCTAGTGCTGCCATATTGAAAGAAAGGGTATATGGATGTTGGACACATTTTTTCAAGAAAGAGCTTGAGAAAGCTTTCAATGGGAGATAATAAGGAAACCCTGGGCATTAGCACACTGAAGAGAGGAAAATCAAAATCATAGTTGCAATTGATTACTTGATAGCTTTTACATGGTTCTTTAATGGCAATTCAGAGCTATATATTACATCGATGTAACTTTTCTTATCAAGGAAAATATTTTTTGTGAGAAACATTTTTCTGTGGTGACAACTTGACCGTGTTTGTTCCAATCAATACAGATTTTTTGTTGTGATCAAATCTAAGCCAGAGACTGGAGGGAGGGAATATCCTTCCTCATCTTTACAACCTCGCAGTTTACAACTCAGCAGAACATTTGGGGAAATTAATCAATGAACTTATATTTCAGTGCTGCGTCAACAAACCTGGCAGTTTTGTCTGTTTTACTTACTAGTTGAAGATAGTTGCCGGGGATACAGCTTTCCTTCTTCCCCTTAATGAGCTCTGGGCCTATGTCTTTGACTTCCCAGGGCGGGTGTCCAAGCCACAGCTTCTGAGGCAATGAGATAGGGGTCAACAGGAGGGAATTAATGTTTTGATCTGTATAAACAACCAGGAGCTCAGATCTATATGTCCTGTTACTGAATGAGTATGAATTTCCTTCCCTTCTTGCGCTCTCACCAAACACATAACAAATTTTACATGCATCAGGCAGCAGGGGAGATCTGCTTTGGCGTACTCCTACGTCCTGACAGGCCCTCTCCTGAGAGCTGAGGGATGTGGGTTTCGTTCCTCTCAACTACAAGTTCCCCATGTTATGAATTAGTGTTTTCAATTATTGTGGAAAACAAAACTATTATCAATAACTTCTCCAGTCGCCTGAATTCATCCATTCATTTTCTCTGCTTTCCTTATACAGATGAAAAATTTTCTTTCAGGGTAGTGTTTGTATGTAGCTGACAGACTCTTTCAATATTTTCTTTTGGGGAAATTAACCAAAAATTTCAATTCTGTCGAGTTCAAAATTTATATTTTTTCAGTGTGGCCTCTGAAATGAAAAATTACTTTTACCAAACTAGCCCTGAATTATGTCCAAATTTGAACAGATTTGGAGACCTTAGTCTTATTTTTCCATGGTTACTGTGACACATCAAGATGGTACAGAGCTGCATCACCCCTTTGTGCCAAGCCACATCCTGTTCCTGGTTCATTTCCTGTCATTTTCACCTTTTTTAATCCCTGGGAGAAATGAGAACTAGTTTTTAACTGCAAATTTGGATGATTATAGCTGGGTTAATTTGGCTTTGGTGAGAAGAGATGCGTTCAGATCAGCAGGTACTGTTTTTAAACGTGTTTATGGCTAAGAGTTCTGGGAAGTTAACTGCACATTCCACTTCCCAGTGAAGGAGGTAAGAACTTGTACGTCAGGAAAAGTGAGAGGAATCACAGGAACTGAATACCTAATATCCTTTGGTTCATATAACTTCATGGAAATATGGAGTAATAGCAGTCCAAAAGAAAGCACAACCTGGGGTTTAGCTAATATCATGACTAGCTTGGACTGAAAGCTTCACTAATTCTAGGTTAGGAGGTTTTGTGTATAGGCAGGAATTAGAAAAACAACATTTGCTGAGCAAGACCCTGAATTTAACTCTGCAAAGAAGGTTTTTGTCTCTCAAAATTCTGATGTGAAAGCAAACCAGAAAAATCCAGAGCTTCTGTCTCCCGGGCCAGTTGGGCTACATAGCCCAAATGTGGGGCTGTGACTGAAGGAATTATGCCAGCAAAGGGCTCTAAAAAAGGCGTGAAAGAACCAGAGAGTCCTTTAAATGTGTCATTGTGTTTCTCCACCAAATGTGCACTCTTGCTGATACAACTGCTTTCTTTCTAGCTTTGAGCTATTAAGATAGTCACCATGAAATCTTTCCAAAACGGGCAACGTCTTTCTAAGATGATTCTTTTTTTATTATTATTAATTGTCATAAGGTTAAGCTATACCAAAATGAAGTAAATGATTTGAAAGCCTCTGTTCAGCTCCTGGAAGAAGAAAATATTGGTTTAGTAGCAAAACGGATTGATGACAGACTTCAGAATCTGAGAGTACCCAGGTAACACGCTTTACATGTTAGAGGTGATTTAATTTAAAGAAAAAAAAAAGAAAGAAAAGATATTGCCTTCTCCTGCCTCTAGAGTTATTTGGGTTGTTTGCGTGGGACTTGTGTCTCTGAAGGATGGCAGTGCTATCATTACCTCCTAAATACCAAAAATCAGGGAAGAAACAGGGTTCTTTAATATAAACCCTAGCAACATTCACTTCCTTTTAGTGGGCATACAATTGGGGTTTGGAAATAGTTCCTTTCTTTTGTAATTGTCTCAGACCTAGCACTAATAGATTTTTTTTTTTACTGTTGGCAAAATATTGAAGGATGTGAAGATTAAAATGCAAATGTATGGGGTTTTGCAATCTCAAGTGAAACAAATGGCCTGGTACTGAGTAGGGATAGGTCTGTCTGTAAAGGTCTCTGTAGTATTAGTTCCTTTTGTACTGAAATTCTTTAACTTGTTCTCTAGAGAAAGATTAATTTAGCTACAAAATGTCAGCACTAACGGTATCAAAAGCACAATGTAACAATGGGAATGATCCATCTTCATTTTCCAGTCCCAGCTCAGTGATTTTAGCCATATTGCATAAAAAAGTTCCAAGTCATAAGAAGTGACCATTTTTCTCTCCTCTCCGAACTTTGGATTGCTTTTAAGTGAGAGCTGCCAGCTGTGGTTTGAATCTTGGACTGACTGGAGACTACAACATTTGTTTTCTTTTAGAGTCATGGACATAGTTGAACTCAGGCACTAAGAATAAAAAAGGGCAGCTCCTTAGCTGCTAAGCTACCTGGCTGCCTCCATTGCATTTTTAAAGCATTGCGCTATTCTGCATTTGTGGTTAAGAGCAAACAGCTTTCAGAAAGGCTACCCCCCCACACCCAAAAGATTACACAGAGCAATTTAGAGAGAAAATTCAGACCTCTAATATGAGTTTCCCTTTATTTTTTTTAATTTCATAGGCATTTGTTTCCTACCCAGGCAGCTGGCTTGCAAGATGAATTTCCTAAGGATGAAATGAAAGAAACGGAGTATAAAGAGTACACAGGTAATGCAGCTTCTAAAACTGATAAGTCACAGAACATTTAAATACTTTCTAAGTCTCTTATCAAACTGCCTGTTTTACACGGTGAACACCTGATCTCCCATTTAATTGCAGCCAGCATAGCGATGAGGGTTGTGCTGTAGTTTGCATTAAGAAGACGAAACCACAACCTATCTGTAATACTGTTTTAAAATTGAAATTGATGTTTAGAATGCTGGATGTAATTACTCGTACACAGCTAGCCTGGAATGTGGCTAATAGGATTGGCCATCTTACATGAAGACATGATTTATATCTTAGTCAATTCTTTACTGATCCATATCATTGTAACTTCACTGTATCTTGTCCCTGCACGGACACTCTTGAACTTCCTACTGGCTTTCACTTGAAGTCTACATGCACTTTACAGTCATAAAGATACACTGGGGTTAAATTATAAATAAATCCCCACCAAGAGCAGGTGAAGCTCATGGAGATCATCCTGACCTGAAAAATCTTGGTAGCAGCACTGAATTTTGGGCTGAATCTCCCTCTTCTCTGGTAGGTGCACCCAGGAAAAGGATACACCATTAGGCAAGAAATAATGTATGACTGTGCTTGTCCATTGTTTGTATGGATCCCTTAGTATCACAGGTTTTATTTACTCACTTTGAGTAGAAGAAAGGGGGAAAATGGACAAAAATAAATCAAAGAGGTAAGTTCCAACAATGGAAGCCATATAGTTATGAATATGTGAACAAGTCTGTTGAAGTTCCTCTGAGAACTTAGGCTGGCCTTTCTGGAACTATAAGGCACCAGGAAACATGTTGGCTAAGACTTCTGAATGAATTAGATACATGTTTAGTTTGAACAGTTCAGCTCTATTACCTTTGCTAGTTACCAGGAAGAGTTAGCTCTGTTCCAATAAACTGGGGTCAAGTCACAGTCTCAAGCAGACACAGAACTTGGCAACCCCTGTCCAGAATTGTCTGTCATCCTGAGAATCAGTCAGCCACAAACATGAGCTCTTCAGGGGACCTATAAATGGACTCACTGTGTTTCAGAAACTCGTATGTATGTACATATAGAGATCCATACATTGATACAGGTTTTACTTGGTTTTACTGCCTTTCCTATTTTTTAACTATTCATGGCTATATAGGATTTAAGCTGAATTCATACATAATATTTTTTTTTCCCCTGCCAGGTCCCACAAACCTATTACTTCTGACCTTAAATCAGTTTCAGTCTCTGATTTAGATCAGAAATTGTGAAGGGAATGAAACATAGTAAAAGCAGTGAGCAAACCCAACATTTGGCTTAGATTGCCAATTAAAAATCTTATCAAGCTGCTCATTACATCACTCTGGCCAAGCCACATTAAAGCCTGCAGGCAATGCTCGTGCTGAATACTAATTCTGATCTTCCTAAAGCTTAACAATTACATACAGATCATTGTTCATCTCTTTAAAAAGGGAAAGCAGATGGAGATGAAAGCCTCAGAAGTGCCACTGTCCCCTATCAGAAAAACAAAGCCTTTGCAAAGCTTCAGCCTGAAACAGAAAATGAGAAGCCTCAAGGCAGTGATGAGGAGCTGTGGGAAAAGTCTTTCACTCCAACTCTTGACAGCTTGCTGTATACAGATGAAAAAGATTTCCAGGTAAGAGTTAAAGTAATCCAGTCTTTCACTGACACAAACATATTTCAGTGTGGAGCATGAACTACAGCCAGGAACATTCTATTCCCAGTGGGGTCACAGCAGAAAAAACTCTGGTGTCTTTTACCTAGCTTGCAATTCAGATGCTTCATCAATAGGCAGCTGGGGCTATTTGAGATGGCGAGGACACTCCCTGTCCTTCAGTTGCAGGGCCCAAAGAGCATAGGTTCTGTCATACGAGTCAGCCTCATGTGGATGCTTTGGATGCCTTAGGACATTTCTGATAGCACGAGATCCATTGTTTTGGCAACTGAATGCTGAATACTGTCCTAGGAGTCAGCATGTGCAAGTGTCAGATTGCCCCTAGAGAGAATTCTGAATGTCATCCAGTGACAGTTTTTATGGTATTGCACAGATTCTTGTTTGCTTGGGTACTGGTCCTTTTACAACTTACGTTGCATTGTAGCAACGAGTCATTTAATCCTTCAACAGAAATCCAGGATGAGTGTGTTCTGGGTGCAAAATACAGGGGTTGAGAAAATAGAAAGGTACAGATTGTATGTAAATTGGCAGAGTTTGTGTGGATCTTGAAAGAGGTGGTGTGACACCTGCTTCAGGAGGTCCTTCATCGTGGTTGCAAAAAGATGCTTCCTGGGTGTCTTTGATACTGCTCTCAAGTTACAAAAACTTGAATACATTTCTAAATAAACTACTTAGTTACTCTCAGAAAATACATTTCTCTACATCATTGATTTCTACTGCAGGTGAAAGGAGATGATACAGACATGGTGCAGACTGCAGGGCTTGCTGTGTAAAGATACTTCTACATAATGTTTCTTTACTCTTGAATTCTATTCAAACTTACTCAATAATTCAAAAAAAAAAAAAAAAACATACAAAAAAAACCCCAACAATAACTCTTCTTCTAGGAATTTGGCCTTAGTTTGATTAATCCCCTGTAATTTATGTTCAGAGAAATCACCATGTTGCCTTGATCAGAGACGAACTTAAGGAGTCATTACAGAGAAAAGCAGAACATTTAACAAAGAAAAAAATCAATTCAGGTGTTTGTTTCCTTGCGTTGTTGCCTTGGGAGAGGAATACTGACTTTACTTCTTTATTCCTGCTGTTAGCTCTGCAGAGCCCACCCCACTGAGAGACAGAAGTGCTGCTGAATTTCTTGTGCTTTATAACAACAAAGGTAGAACTGCAAATAGTGGAGCTGCATTTGCAACTGTTACGAAATTATTTAATAAATAGAGGTGATTCAAGAGCCTCCACTGTAAGGTTCCCGTTTCCTCACTGGTTTTGGCTGTACGGCCCTGCTCCTGCCCTTAGGGAACCTGTAGCACACATTGGCCTTTCCTGTAGCCAATTTACTTGCTAACCCAGCCCAAAAGCTTGCTGTTTTTCCTCCTCCCAAGCTAGTTTTCTGTTGGGTTAATCAACCAAATTGACTCAGGGGTTTGGAGATGCCCAGAGCCAGCACAGGCGTGGTGGAAGCACATGGCCAGAGTTGGACCTCTCACTTTTGGCAGTAGTGAGCTGTTGGATGAGTTTAATTCTCACCGGACTGAACTTGGGAGTAGAATTTGTTTTGCAGAGGTGTTAGCGATGAAAACACACAAGAGAAGAGGGCAGCAGGACTGCAGCCTCCTAAGATGAGCCGGCTTATAAACCAAGCCCATTAACACATTACCAAACACAGCAACACCAGGGCAGCATCTTTACAGTTGCATTTAAAAGGGAAGTTTCTGGAGTTTTTGAATAATGGTTGCTTTTCAGTATAATTGCAGAATAATATTGTTCTTCTTAAGGAGTATTTAAAGTTAGATCCTCTGGAGACACAGCTGTTGTGTGTGGTTGGAAGAGCCATGCCTATTCATGAAGAACCAGAAGAAATGTCAAGCAGGAGCCACAAAGAAGATGGAATTACTGGTAAATCCGAAGGGCGCATCACAGCTAAGATGATCAAGGCGTTACCTAAAGAAAAGGTTGGTTAAAACAGACAAGATGTGTTGTGAACATAGAAATGTAACATTCTCAGTTCATTAAATATTTGCTTTGCTCTTCAAGGAGTGTGGCACTGGCTTTGTGGAAACTATTTTTGAGTGTCTGTATCATAATTTAAACTTATAACTTTAATGAGAGATCTGCCCGAGTATAGATCACAGAACAGAACCATAGAATGGTTTTAATCAGAAAAGACCTTTAAGATCATCGAGTCCAACCATCAATCCAGCTCTGCTAAGTACACCACTAGACCATGTCCACAAGTATGATGTCTACCCATCTTTTAAACACCTCCAGGGATGGTGACTCAACCACCTCCCTGGGCAGCTGTACCAGTGCCTGACCACCCTTTTACTAAAAAAATTCCTCTAAATACCCAACCTAAATCTTCCTTGACAAATGGAAAAGGTGAACAGAAAGGTGGCTTTCCTTACTCCTGTGAGAGCTCTCACGCACTTCTTGGGCTTCTCAGTCTGAGTCCTGCAAGTGTACCTGATAAAGCACCTGAGGTAATATTTGGGGTTTGTGGTCTCCACTTGCAGTCTGTCAAATGTGGAATTCCCTTTCGATCAGACAGACATGGAATGGGTAAACGCAGGCTGCCGTAAGATGTAGACCTGTCACAAAATACTTCACACTCTGCTAAAGCAGAATCAAATTTATCCAAGCATAATTCAACTATTGCCAGAAATCGAATGTTTGAGCATTTTATCTGTCTCTATAAATCCCCTACTCAAACATATTGAGATAACAAGAAGGCAATGGAAAAAAAAAAAACCAAAACAGCATAAAAATCATCAAAGTCACCAATTAGGTTGTGTAACCCTGTGTCTTTGCTTCGTGCCTGGTGTCTGCAAAGACAGATCTTGGGGCACTAATTCAGTGAGGTTTTTCCACTCTCACTGCACGCCCTGAACATCCTATCAGGAGTACTCAATGCAGTACCTTCCCTACAAGCACAAGGAGGCTTCTGACGTATGCACTTCCTATTTTCAAAACCTGTGAAAGTATTTAGTAACTTGATTTAACCCCGTTATGGGTTAATCAGCCCTTTGGAATTAAAGTTCTTAGAAAACAGAGTTGCAGGTGAGTCTAACTGTCCTCTGGGCTCTACTGCCTACAGCCTCTCAGAAACCCAGCTCACAAGCAGACAGGTGAAGGTAGGAGACTTCTGAATCTCATTTGTGTTGCCATGTAGTGAAGCGTTAAATGAGTTAAATGTGTCCCCGCTGCAACCCAGCTGAGCTACTGCAAAGGCTGAGGTGATCTCTGATTGAGGTGGAAATGTTTTCAGCAGAACAGAAGCTTTCCCTCACCTACAGGGTCTTCTTCTGAGCAAGGAGCCAGCCCCATGGAATGACTTACCTGAAAGGGAGATTAGGTCCGTCCAGCGATTGGTTTAGCTTCTCATTTAGGTGCAGAATTGGAAGATGGCTTATGCTGAACAGCTTTTCAGTTAACCGAGAGACTTCTCCTTCTTCCCACTGCTCCCCAAAGGGTGCTTACATCAACTACAGATGTAAACACAGGGTCCAACTCTAGGGTCCTCTTTGCTTGCACCCATGATAAACATCACCAGGTGCAGGGCCCATGGCAGCACAACATGCACCTTGGACAAGAGAAACCTTGCCTCTTAAAGTCACTGTTTGGCTTTTTACCACAAATTCCTGCATGGGTGAGAAGGAGTTAAAAAAGAATCTGAAACACGCTAATTAGGGTACAAGCCACAGGCAGCCACCCTGAGCCAGAAGCAACAGCCCGTAGCAAAACATATTCAGTGAAGTGTCCCAAATCCCCTTGATTTCTATAGGATTAGGTTAAGGCCAGTGCAAGGTTTTATATGGAGAAAGCTGAGGTCCTCAGCAGCTGAGGCATCTGGAGTTGATAAATTTCTTACTGGCAACATCTCTCAGAAATGATCAACACATTGTAAAACACAGAGCTGATCAGTCCACTTTCTAGAAGCTCAGCCAATGCTTCCAACTCCTGCTCGAGCAACGGAAGTCAGGGTTCACTACTCCAGTTAAGACAAAACTGAACAGGGGCCACCGCTGAATTCCCAGCACTATGAAATGCCTTTTCTTTACTGTTGTTCCTGTTGCACAAGACAACTACAGGACACCAGTTAGATTACAAGAAGCAGGGAAGTGTCCATGTTTCTCCACAACCAGAATCCAAGCAAACCCTCAGCTGAGCTGGAGTTTTGTACTAACCTGGCACATAGCTCTCAGAAGCTTGCAGTTTCTACAGTAAAAAAAACTCTCAAGCGTTCAGTGGAAATTCAAAGTTAAAGAAATCTGAGCATCACCCGAAGTCATAGAATCACCAAATGGTTTCAGTTGGAAAAGACCTTTAAGATAAGAATCCAACCATCAACCCAGCCCTGCTAAGTCACACGTCAGTGTGCAGCAATAAAAGCCATTTTAATAGATCTCAAGTCCACGTGCTGGAACTGAGAAACCTGAGTCCCACATTAGCGTGGGGTGGGGTACACTGCGAGCCTGTACCCACAGCAGCCTTCAAAGGAGCTGCCCACCTCAGCATGCTGCCGCTTTGAACCCCCTCTGAGCCAGCTCCCTGTGGAGTCAAGCACCTGAATGACACTGCCTTACAGCCCAGCCATGCGAGTGTGATCCCTCCAGACTAAGCTGCAGTCAATGCTGGTTATTTAACTTTTGGTCTGGTTTTTGAGAGGTTCAAAGCCTGCAATGCAGCGAGGTTATGTAACAAGGCAACATTTCCACAGGTTCAGACCTGCATGTTTGGGGAATTGAGGGTAGGAGACTTGTTCTGCAGCATTTGTTCTTGTTTGGCTGCTTTCCGAGAGAAAAGTGATTAAATGCGCTGCTTCTGTAGGCTAAAAGGGATTTGCCAGAATAAGGTCAGGGCAGGAGTTAATGGAGTGAAAACTTACACTGCAGTGACAAGCACGAACAGGGAATCCAATGGCATTAGCATCCTAAGCCACTGATGTTTAGCAGCTGGATGTACCTCTGGAAAAGCCTCCCCTTAGATTTTGAGTACCCAGTAGATGTAAGGCTGTTTCTCTCTAACTCAATACTTCACAGCTCCCCTTCAGCAGACTCCTACGAACACCAGATTGGTTTAGGACATGACATGGTAACAAGATGTCACCAACTGTTCTTGTATGTGGCCCAAAGACCTACTCCACCTAGCCATGGAAAACTGGGATTTGAAACGGCACTGCCTCTTTTCCTTGCTTTTGCTACACTTTAATCACCGAAAAGCTAAAGTTGTATCAAATAATGCTTTCCCAGAAAAAAACCACTTGGGCACCTGCTGGAGCCAGCACGAGGAAGGGCAGAAGTTACCACCATGAACAAAGCAGGCATCTGCACTATGCAAATAAACCCGAGACCCCGGTTCTCCTTGACCGGATATCTGGAGCAGAATGTTTGCATCCAGCACCGCTACCAGCTCACACAACAGAACTTCTAAGGAAGCAGGATGGCTGTTCTAAGGCTTTTTGATCTTTGCCTTGGGGAAATTTCATCAGCAGAGAAGCAAAAAAGAGCTTCACAGAATTATAGAATCGTGTGGTTGGAAAAGACCTTTGAGATCGAGTGCAGCCCCACCTGTCCACTACTAAACCAGATCCCTGAGCACCACATCTTTTAAACACCTCCAGGAATGGACATGCCATCACCTCCCTGTTCCCAGTGCCTGACAACCCTTTCAGTAAAGAAATTTTTCATAATGTCCAGTCTAAACCTCCCTTGGTGCAACTTGCGGCCATTTCCTCTCATCCTGTCGCTTGTCACTTGCAAGAAGAGACCAGCACCCACCCCATCACAGCCTCCTTTCAGGGAACTGTAGACAGTGTTGAGGTCTCCCCTCAGCCTCCTCCAGGCTAAACATCCCCACTTCCCTCAGCTGCTCCTTATAAGACTTTTCTCCAGCCCCTTCACTCAGCTCAGGCACTGACTCGTTGTCTCAGGCAGCTCCTCTCCCACAGGTGACAGACACAGCACCTACTCAGCCTTCAGACAGACAAGGATACCAAGTGGGTGGCAGCGACGCTGCGCCTTCATGGGAGTCTGCTCAGGGTTCCCTCCTCTTTGCTCATTCCCCTGACCTCACCAGGATGCAGTGATCTGATGAGCCAGGTCCCTTTGTTCTCCCATTTGGAGACTGCAAACTTCAGAAACTCACAGAGTTTTCTTGTTGTGCAAAGTCAGCAAGAGATGTCAAAGCTGTTCCTGCTCCCTCTGCTGCCGTGAGAGCTGCAGAGGTTGAGCCACAGGAATGCCAAGGAGAAAGCTCTTGCTTTAGTTCACCCATGATTTTTCTTCTGTATTCAGCACATTTCACTACCCCTCATGTTATCTCCTCACTCCCCAGCTCCCCTCAGCATTTACCATCTTTCCCAGTGGTTTTGGCACTTAATTCTTACTTTTCTGCCACAACCTGTCAGTTCTGTGAAGGCTTTCAAGCTGCAATTCATTTAAGTGCTACAGAATTTATATCCAGCTCTGAGCAGACACCACTTGTCTGATAGAGGACGCAGGGAGCTCCCTGTCCCTTCTCCTTGCCCAAGGGCTGTTTAGCAGCTGGCAAAATCCATGATTGACTCCAGCAGCTGGACTATGGAATGGACCACCTGATGTCATGGAAAGTCATGCACAGATGGGTTTTAAGTATCTCCTGAGGTACCCTCAGTCTCCATTTATTACAGGTAACAATTCGGTGTTTCAAAATGACAAACTGAAAACAGAAAGAGCGAAAGAATTTAGATTTCATCCTCGGATGAACATTCTACATTTGGGCTTTGGGCACAAGAAGTTACCGGCTGTTTAGGCTCTTGTTCAGACAAGAGTAATCATCTCCAGAGGTAAATCCAGTTGTTCCATTTGCAGAATTTTCTGCTTAAGAATTCTGACACACCAGTGTCCCTCACAAAGCCCTAAAAGGAACCACATCCCTCTAACAAAGCACTGTATCCTCCACTGCTGCTTGCTAGGAGCAGACAGCTTTCCTTGACCAAGTCTGCTCCTTTGAACTCAATTTTGAGGAGAACCAGGTTTTCACAACCCCCTGTTGTTTAAAATGGCCAATAATTCCAAGGAAACCTGTCCAAAAGCTACGCTTTTAAAATTAAGCTACAATTAGTTTAATTTCAATTCCAGCAATACTGAAAGTAAACACACTCACTACAGACAAAGCAAACGGGAAAATAATGCTCAGGAGAATTCTCTGGCCACTTTGTCTCTAAAGAATAAACCAAGAGCAAGGTTTGTTAGCAAGGCCTCCACCACAAAAGCTGATCCTGCACAGCAGCTTCGTTACAGAATGCAGAGCAACTGTGTGCAAGCAGTAAGGGGTAACAGACACATTCCTCATCCCTGCAGAAGAGACATTTGTGCCTGTGTGAGGACTTCAGCACTATTTGCAGCCTCAGGCCCACCACCCTATACAGGGGATCCAAGGAATCAAAAGGATCTAAGGAGGCAGATCTATCCTGACTCAACAGCCTCAAGAGACCAAACCCGCTCTGCAGAGAGGATCACAGATCTAAACAGATGATGAGGTCGGTGTCTGGTTTTATCACAACCCAGCACACTGGGCTATGGGAGGGCAGGGAAAGGAGGAGAACGGAGGGAAAGCCAGAAGAAGGTCTAACTAAATCTTTCATACAAGCCATGGACTGTCCAATCTAAAACCCCCCTTCCAATCTGAAGCCATTTCCCCCCATCCTATCACTACTTGCCCTTGGAAAACATCCCTTCCCTTCAGGTACTGGAAGACTGCTGTAAGGTCTGCCCAAAGCTCTCTTCTCTAGGCTGAACAAGCCCAACTCTCTCAACCTGTCCTCATAGCAGAGGTGCTCCAGCCCTCCAGCATAAAAGCCTACATATCTTTCTGGGGCACATTCATGCTTCTCGGTTATAAACAGCACAAGTTTATTCCCACAAACATTAGATAAAACTAGAAGATCAGGAAATACCACCTCACATAAGGAATCCAGATTTTAATGAGACAACTGGGCTGGTGACTGGACTGGATGATCTTAGAGGTGTTAATGATTCTATGATTCTAACTCCTTTAGGGGGCAACCAAGGCCAGGAAGCTGCAGTATCGATCACATTCCCAGAGCTGTGCTTCCTGCAATACAATACCCACATGTGAAACACATTTGGTATTTTATTCAGTAAACAAAGCGATTATCAGTGCACATTTTAAGCAGCAAAAAGAAAAAAGAAGCACCTCAGACTTTCATACTGTAACAAAAGTTCTGTGGAAGCTGCATTTTATTTGAAAATCCACCCATTTTTGCTAACGTACATTTTAATATTTTAAACAAAAATAGAATCTGCAGAGACAATGCAGCGAGTTTGCTTAACTCCTGGTACGGAACTGCTTTCATATCAGTGAGTTCTCCTTCCGAAGGCCCCGCTCCACCCAAAAGTGATGATGTATTTACACAGAGCACCGATCAACAGCGCTACCTTAATTCTTCGTTAATGAAACACCCAGCAGACATAGGTGAGGAAGCCTTGGAAAGGTGTATGACCACAACCATGGCACCGGCCAAACGAATAGGCTTTCCCCTGCCCTGCCACACACCCATCTCCTCTTTGTACAGAAAAGAAGGAAAAATCTTTTAAAGTGAAAGCAATTCCTCACATTCATTTTGGAAAGGCCTTATAATGTCAAATGTAAAAATAATGACATGCCAAGCACAAAGCAATAAAGTTCCTTCCCGACGCACTGATGCTCAATTACAAATGTAGTGCTTTGCCTAAGTCAGTTAACTGTTCCCTTGCAAAATCCTAGGCACAGGATTGACTCTAAGGATTAACGCGTTTTACAACTCATCTCTAATTCCCACCGTACACCGAGAATTCATTCGATTCAGACTTTTAAAATATTTAGTGCTCTGTATGTCAGCTGAAAAGCATTCTGAATCAGAGTCATTCTTTTGTGGATAAAAATCAGACATACTGTATACATCCATACTCATTTTTCATAAGGAGGTTTTTTTTGATACAATATTAATGTTAAATCGATAATCATAAATAAATACAAACAATAATACATAAGGAATGTCTACTGCAAACTGAATATATCGCTCTTAAAAAAAGTTAATTCCCATTTACTGCTGTGCCTACGTTGGTGAGGACTGAAGAAAAGGTAACTGCAGAATTACGAGTTAGGATCTGACCCTCCCCCCAGCCCAGAGTCTTGTTTTGAGTTACGGTAAAGGACACATTTCCATTCTGGACAACAGCATTTCCAATCACCAATCTCAATATCCAGAATGAAGGCTTCTCTTCCTACGTGACCAATTATGGACATTACTAGAAGCTGAAAGGACCGATGCATTAGTCACCAGGACAAGAAGTAGATCTCACTCTTAACTGATGGCAATTCTTGGCTTTGTATTGTGTATTGATGTGTTCTTACGGAGTTGTCCCAGGTTCCTCCATTGGTCTTCATCTTTTCACTGCATCATTTCACGGAAGAGGAGAGAGCTTGAGAGACTACAGTTCACTTTTTCCTGGAAGTGGGGGTTTACTGGTGAGCACATCTGTTTGGAAACGTTCCTTTCTCTTCCATCTAACAGTTACATGAACTGAATCTGGAAAGATTAAAAACCCTCACGTTAATATCTCACACAAGCTGGACTTCACAATAAACCTGCGTTTGCTTCAAACACTGCAGTTCTTCATGTGCCCAAACTACCCCAAGATCTGAAGTTTCAAACAGAAATAAAAATCCTACAGAATCAGGGCCAAAACCATAACCCAGAGCCATCAGGCTGTTTCTGCAGCTACACCAGCTGCAGGAGCATCCCTTTGCATCCAGCTGGTTTACCCAACAATAACCCTCCCAGCTCCTCCATGCAGTGTTGTCACCAGTGACACTGTAATGTGGATCGACATTGCTATGAAGAGAAGTCAAGGTCACTTTTCACGCTGAACCAGAGGAACTGCACAAAGCAAAGCAGAACGCTGTGTGTGATCAAAGCCTGCTCTACCTTTACACTGTGCATTCTTGAATTGTTTTATTTTCACTCATGTCAGTATTTAATTCCCACCTGTCCCTGACTGATAAAAAAAGAACAGAACTCCAGAGCAGGTCTGTACCAAAACATAACCCTCACACACTTGAATCCAAGCACCTCCTGCTGTAAACAGACTGAACTCTACCCAAGCTATCTGGCAGGGCGCACAGACTGCCCACAGCGGCCCAAGTGCTCGCTGCTAACCATAAGCTCCAAGCGTTTTCTCAATGAAATGACAAATACCAGGCAGTACCAGTTCCGCCTCCACAGCTGCAGCAAAGTACCCTGGGTGCCAGCTCCTGCTGCTTAGAAAGGAACCAGCAAACTTGATTTCCAACGGACTGAAGCAAAATGCCTTGACTGAGCCTTTAAATGGCTGCAGTGAAGGATACTGAGATCCCGAGTCACTTCCACAGTGCTTCCAACTCAACATGACCTGTTTTTATTTTCTTCAGAAACAGCTCTATTTGTATTAATAAAACCTGGATTAGAGCTTTGTGTTTTAAATCACAAAAACCAGCATGTCCCCAGAATATTGGACAATACCTAAGTTGTTCTACAAGAAATCCTGGAGAGAGAGCTCTGCAAAGGGATCCTTTCCTGAGGCTCTGTGAGGACTCTGACTGGAAGGGCTGGATGCTGCAGACAGCTATAGTAGGAAAGACGACAGAGAAAGGGAAAGAAAAAGAAAAAAAGGTCTCAGAATGACAGAATATGAAAGCTGAACGTGTAATGAAAGGACAAGGGGAGGTTCAGAGGCAAACGTGGCAGAAATCAACTATTAAAACAAGGTGTTTGGTCATATGGAAACAGAAAGCCTCTTCCATGGTTGGTGCAATGTAGAAACAAGCTGGACATGACCCTCCAAGAAACGAACCTTCAGTCAGCACTTGCCAAATAAGCAGATACCCTCGCACTTGCATAGCAGTTCTCTTCAAAAGACGATACAAAACACAAAGCCTGACACTTCCCCTGCTTTACTGCCAAAACTACATTACTGGCAGGGAGAGCTGAGGCTGGGGCTCAGAGCATGGCAGCTTTCCAGGTGCCTTCTCCAGAAGGTTTAGCTCTCAGAACCTTTCCCTCTCAAAATAGGATGTGTGAAGAAAATGAAGCTGGAGAGCAGACAACAGATAATGCTTGATTTGAGGCCCAGAAGGAGAACACGGGATATATTCTGGGGGTAGAAAAATATACTAGATTATAGTTTGTCACCTGCTGCTGTTTTAGGTGAGAACTGATGACCAAGATCAATGATCTTTACCATCTCCACACCCATAGCCACGTATTTAAAGGCCCACAAAGCACATAACTTACAAGTGGGTCAGACCGGTGTCCCAGCTGCTCCTGCTGCTGGGAAGGACCAATAATCTGCAGGCTGGAATGGTAAGATCATCTGCCATTTGTTGATTATTCCTTTTTCTTTTTTCTCCTCTTTTCCTTCTTTGCTGGTGCTTTCCCAGCTATAAACGGTGCTTTACTGCATTCTGTTTGCCCCCCTCCCTCATGGAGCCTGCACGCTTTTGCAGTTACAAATAGAGCCAGCTTTCTCCATTTCAGATTCCATCACTTTTAACAATTTACTCATAATTGAGTCACTCATCACCAGTGCACACTTGTACTTCATGCCCATTTCCTTTGGAAATTCTGAATGCCTGACAATCTACATACAAGAGGGAATGTGCTTATGGGAACTGCTTGCACAAGTGCCCAGAGTGTAAGCACTGCCATTGCAAATTTAGATGATTCACAGTGATGTCTACCTCAGAAGCCACACGGGCAGGAGGAGTTCTTTCAGAATCAACACTCTGTCCGGGTTCAAATCTTGACCTCCCTCCCAAAACCCCACTCCCATTGGGGCACTTGGTCCCAGTGCCCATAAACAGATATGGAAAAGCCATGAGACAGAATGGGAAGGGCTTGAGAAGCATTTTCAGGATGTCAAAAGTGCCCCTTTCTTCCCTTTGGAAATCTGTAGCGGCATCCCCCACCGCTCTCCAGGATTTGAGCTAAACTAATGATCAAGTCCAACGGAGTCACCCATGCTGCAACCGAATTTCAGTAGACGTTCTTCCTCTTCATGGTCAAGTGGCTTGAAGTCACACATTAACAACCCTGTTAATTTGAGTTGGCAAATCTCCAACTGACACCAAGTCCAAGGCAATGTCCCAGTTTGAAAGCAGTGTGGAAGACTGGTAGGTTTAGAGTTCTCATTTGTGCAACATCAGCATCTAACTGGAAACAGAGATGGAATTTCAGGAAGCCCAAATAAGGAAAGAACTTGACAGCATTATCTCCTAGATACCACAGCCAAATTCAGACAAGATACAGTACTTTATAGTAAATACATATTTTAATGAGATTCCTCTAATTATTAAAAAGAAGGCCTAAAACACATGTGGGAAGTACAGTTCGACAGTTCCTACATTGACCTATCCAAAATCTGCCCATAAATACATCTAGAATCTAGAACCTGCCCTAGCAGTTCCTAAGGAGCAGCATTTAAAGCAGCAGCCCTGGCCACCGACTTCCCCAGCAGATCTCGAACTGTGGATTCCACCTCCTTCCTGCCCAGTGTCTGTGCTAACACACAACGTGCTGTGCTGGGTCAGATGCAAGGCTGTCTCACCTCCAGCTGCACTCATCACTTCCCACTGCTTCCAACAACAACAAAAACTCTCCAGAGTCACAGTAACACAGAAGAACCATCCGTAAGTATGCCAACTCCCATCATGAGCTCAGTACTGGCTTCTCAATAAATAAGCCTGTCAAGTCACTTTAGCCTGTGCTTTAGGCTACATGTGCGAAAAGGAGCACCTGTACAGTCTTACTTCCTGGCACACATCTGTCTTGAACTTCACGGCCTGTTCTTCCAGTTTCCAAGTCATCCCCCCCAGCCCCAAAATACCTCACAAAACCTACTTACTCATTCACACATCTACCTGTTCTCCATCACCACCAGGCAACTGCTCCCATCACTGTTCCGTACAGCCCAATGACGTTAGTCACAGCAGTGCTACAATTCACAAGGGTGCTGGCAGAAGACAAAGTAATTTCTTTACTCTATTTTAAAGCTTAAAATTGTCACTAGCCATCTGCTGCCCCTGCTACGGCTGTGTCCTTCTGGGGGGAATCAGACCAGATGCCCCCTCCCTGAAAGTGTTCAAGGCCAGGAGGCTGGATGGGGCTTTGAGCAGCCGGGTCTGGTTGGACATGTCCCTGCCCATGACAGGGGGGTTGGAACTGGATGGGCTTTAAGGTCCCTTCCAACCCAGACCATTCTACAATTTGTCAAGGTTGTACCAGTTTATATGAGCCAACACCATAATGGTTTTGGTGGTGGTGAACACAGAAGCACTGCTGTCGGGAGTTACCACACTAATGTCTGACAGTGGGCAGTTAAGTTCCAGGTAACTGTAACATCATTCAATTCTGGCTTGTCTGAAGTACTTTGTGTGGGCCACACTGTATCCCATCTGCCATCATTCTACTCTTTAACCTTGTTTGGACCATAGATTCACAGCCCGTCCCTTCCTCATACACACATGCCCTCCTTCCCACCAGCTAAAATGTAACCATGGAACTCTTAACCATTCCCACTGTGCTGGATAAGCATGATACCATATTTTGCAGTGAGGAAAGCCTGTGTTCTGGTTTGACCTAAAGCAGAATCAGTTTTCTAGCTTTGGCTAAGCCTCAGATGAGTAACTTCATTTTCTGGAAGTTAACTGCATGTTTTTCAGTCTGTTTTTCTCTAGAAGTAATAACACGGGGCACTGGTATGCAGAAAGGCCACTGCTTATACTTATTCCTATAGAACCCGAGGCCATCCTCAAGCTGGTAGATGCCGTAAGCCAAAGACGTGAAAAAGGCCATGCCTGCAGGGAGGGGAAGACAGGACAGGTGACCCCACACTGACCAACAGGGAATTCCATCCCATATACAGTATCACAGTATCCTAAGGTTGGAAAAGACCTTTAAGATCATCGAATCCAACCTATGACACAACACCTACACCTACTCCTACCTGTCAACTACACCATGTCACTAAGTGCCTCATCCAAATTCTCTTTGAACACCTCCAGGGATGGTGACTCAACCACCTCCCTAGGCAGCGCATTCCAACACACTCAGTACAAACTGAAAGATCACAAGGGAGCCTTTCTCTCTTCTTCAATGGTCCATGTCCAGTGAGGACCTCGTTGTCTGTTTGCTCCCGATTTCACACCTGTGCCTGCCTTCCTGAATCCAATTTCTGGGTCCAGCTCCCTCCTGCCACTCACCTGTCCTGTGCTGCTCTGCAGCATCTGTGGTGATACAGTAATTGAAGGGTGGTGGCATGATGATGATGTTTATTATTTCATTAAAGCTGTAGTTTTAGTTTCCAACCCACAAGTCTTTTCCCTCTCATTTCCCCTTCCCCCAGCAGGGTGGTGGGGAATGGAATTGGGAGCCCACATGCTCAGTTTCAGCTGCCAAAATTAGCTAAACTGTGACAGCCTGTTACTTTATCCTGATGAAAACTTATTCTTCCTCAAGTATCAATTCTAATATAAGTGATTTCAAAGACAAAAGGAATGCATCAGTTTTTTAAAGCTACAGCTACCTTTTGCACCTGAACTCTTAAATAAGTGACTGTTCTAAGTCTTATTCTCAACCGTGTCAAACTATTCTGCCCCTAAAAATCTAAAATGCTTTTCCTTTTGACAGCAATAATTAGTAACAGTTGCCTATGTGGATACAGAACACTTGAAGAGAAGCCAAACAGGTATGGCTAGAGGCAAGAAAAACATGTTTATCAAAGCAAATCCATAAGAGTATGAAGTTGGGAACACCGGTTTAAATAACAAAGCAACTGGTCAATGCTGGAATGCATACTTTACCAAGTCTGCATACAAAGCAGGAGGACTTCCCAACGCGCTACAACTTGGCAACATCAATTTTCAGCAAGAACTCCATTATGCTTTTAAGTACCCTCAACTTTCTTTACTGCAGAGAGAGACCAGGATCTATTGGCAGACCAGGAGGAGAGCGATATCATCTGCTGCTTTAAAAATGGAAATACTAAAACCCATTTACTGATGGGCAGTGATGACTCTATAGACACACTCTGCACTAAAATAACAGTGTTCAGAGTGATGCAGGCAGGGTGTGGGCAGTTTGAAATGTGTGCCTTTCAGACAACCACCAGTTATTCTCTCAGATTTGTTTACTAATCCCAAAACCACACATTTTTATTAATTTTCCTATTTCTGGCCCACCTAAACTGAAACAAAGCGGTGCTCAGAAGAACCTCAAAACCAAGTACACAGTGAATTCACTCTAATACTGCAATTCCCTTCCACGGCTATAGGTTAGCTGTGTCAGCTCTGCTGGGTACAGGGAAGCAGCCCTTGCACACAGCCTTTGTTTCATTTCAGTTGTTCCCATAGTCTGGTTTGAGTTGGAAGGCCACCCAGTTACAACCCCCCTATCATGGGCAGGGATATCTCCCACTAGACCAGGCTGCTCAACACCCCATCCAACACTTCCAAGGAGGGGACAACCACAACTTCTCTGGGTTTTATTCATGTCAGACTTCTGAAAACTCAAGACCTGCAAGCAACGCAGACCACGTCTCTCAGAGAAAAACCCTTCCTGGGCACACAGCAAATGTTGACTCACAGGGTGTGTTTCCTATCAAATTAATTCTCACAGGAGCTAAGCATGTCAGATAAGCACAATAAATGCAGCTCTGCACACCTCACTTGTTACTAATTCCTCTTTCTCCTGTTATGACAGCCAGCTGGGATTCAATCTAGACCCAGCCCTGAGATGTCAAGTGAAGCAGAAAGGCTCACCTCACTATTCAGACCTACTGACTTGCTTAAAACTGAATTAGGCAGGGAGATCTATGGGGATTTTTTAAAGGGACATTTCAAGATTGGTGTTTTGGGAATTGCAGGAAAAAAGCTCTTATCCTTGAGGATCCTTTATCTTGTTCTCTATTTATGAAATGTCATAAACACATTTCTCCCCCCTTGAAATACTGTAAACCTACATGAAAGATACCAAATCCATTGTCTGACATGACAGTTTATGTGCAAAGCAGCTCTTGAAGTCCAATAGAATGTCAACTGAAAGCTGCGTTTTTAGCTAAGAAACCACGCAGCATCCCTTTCAGATAAAGCAACTGAAAAGGTCTATTTATGCAAAGAAAATGGACATACTGACCACTTGCAGCACATGACATATGATTCTGAGACTATGATTCTAGACTGGTTTGGGTTGGAAGGGACCTCAAAGATTATCCAGTTCCAACCCCCCTGCCATGGGCAGGGACATCTCCCACCAGACCAGGCTGCTCAAGGTCCCATCCAGCCTGGCCTTGAACACTTCCAGGGAGGGGGCATCCACAGTTTCCCTGGGCAACCTTTGCCAGTGCCTCACCACCCTCATGGTGAAGAATTTCTTCCTAATGTCTAATCTAAATCTCCTCTCTTCCAGTTTAAAGCCTTTCCTCCTCATCCTATCACTACTTGCCCTTGTAAAATGTCCCTCCTCGGCTTTCCAGTAGCCCCTTCAGGTACTGGAAGAACACTGTAAGGTCTGCCCGGAGTTTTCTCTTCTCTAGGCTGAACAATCCCAACTCTCTCAGCCTGTCCTCACAGCAGAGATGCTCCAGCCCTCTGATCATCTTTGTTGCCCTCCTCTGGACCCATTCCAACAGTTCCATATCCTCCTTATGCAGGGATTCCAGAATTGGACACTACTCTCGGGGCAGGGGGGGGGGGGGGGCGGGCGTGTCTCACGAGAGAGTACTAGAGGGGGAGAATTACCTCCCTCGACCTGCTGGCCACATTAAACATAGCCCCTTCTGTTGAAGGATCAGTCAGGCACTGGAGAAAGGTTTGAGGCTCTTTTCCAAGCTACTGCTGAATTCTTTTTTCTCCACACTCTGGTCCCAAACCCACACTTAGACACACACTTAAGTGAAGTTATACATGCATGTTTTCAAAGAGTCACCCATACAGACAGAGCTCTTCATAGAAAGATCAAAATACAGCCCCAATGACATTTTTCTAATGGAGTCAGGCTGTACCATGTGAACGCTGACAGACTTCTGACTGGCAAGTAAAACCACCCTGTTGGCACTGGAATTCCCATCTGCCAGCTAAACCTGGCTCAGCCTCTAACTGCAGTTCACAAACAACAAAGCTTTCAGGATCTCAGTATTTTCAGTATGAAGGTGTTGTTCAAGGTTGTCCATCCCGCTACCCCTCTGGCTTTCCCCCCCCACCCCATGTTTTTCCTGCTGCAGAACACTACCTCCCCCAAAGGCTACCGGGCTAAAAAAGTCAGTTTAGATAGAAACTTCCCAGTGACAGGAGCATGCAAAACAAATAATAAAAGGTACGTTAACTCCAGTATTGATAGTCAGCTCTTCTCAGTGTTCAGAGTAACCCTTCAGCACTCTCTTACATCAGCATGTTAGGGAATGAAACTATACATGACCTATTGTGAGAAGCCCAAGAGCAGGCTGTGTAAGGAGCACTCACTTCGTTTAACCTAATGCCTTACTGAAAAGGGAAAGGGCAGAGAGATTTCTGTATCTACTGAATATCTTCACTATGCTATAAATACCATCCTTCCACAAAATCATGGAGGAATATCTTTGGTGAATGCAATGGTTAAAACTGGATGAACATGCTGCCTGCCTCCCACCCGAGCGCCATCAGGACCCACTACCAGGTGCTGGGCTGAACTTTCAGCAGGTTTGATACCACTTTTTCTAACTCATCTAACATTCAGAGACATAAAAGACTATGCACCCGTTTGTCCCCTGTAATGTGTAGCCTACACCAAAAGAAAAACTTCACAGCTGCCAGACGGTTACTTTATGATCTAATACTTTTAAGTGTAACAGGTCAAAGAACAGTGCCACATAAACTTCAGAAAAAGCTGCAAGAGAAGAATCTTGAGGCCACATCTAGAGGTAACGCACAGAGAGCACAATCTTTGGGGAAGAAGCCTGCCTTCAGCAAACAGCACAGACATTAACGAATCTTATCCTTTCAGTCACATTCCCAGAAAGGCAATGCCTTAAAATGCTCTCCTCTTTGCTTCTCTAAAACAAACTTCATGCTGGCAACCTGGATACAAGAAGTGAGGACGCAATCCTTCCACAAACTACTGGGCTCAAGCAACACATTTGCTCAACACAAGGAAATATTAAAATACTTTTGAAGAAACAAACCCAGCTGTGATTTGTTCCCAGCACCGGTTATTCTGGATATACACACCTGTGCTCCTGGTACAGGGCCAAAAGGGTTTGGTGGTCTCATGACTGGCTGACTGTATATTAAGGTTGGCTGTGTCATTACAGGGATGCCTCCCATCTGCGACGGCTAAAAAAATTCAGACAACATGAAATCATACACAGCATCAACGCACTGGCAAATATTTAAGGAGAGAAAGGAAAATGGTACGTTTTGGTCAAATATGCAATCATATAAGAACTTTCTACAATATTCTGCAGATAATGGTTACCAGAAAGAAACACCTTTTAAAGGAATACTCTCAATAAGAACTGAGCCCATTCAACCTCTTGCTGCAAAGATCTGAAACATTTTACAGATATCAATGCAGAGCTGACAGAGCTCAAGGAAAGTTAAACCCGGAGAACTCTACTCGCTATTAACGTTAAGTCACTAGGCAGTGAAAGTCTGAAGTGTTACTGACACTCCGACGGAGCCAAAATTAGAGTTTAGGTTTTGCTTATTTAACATAGATACCCATCTCTGGTGCTGCTATTGGCACTCCCGTCGGGCATGGAGTGAAATCCAGCAGCAGTCCTACTGAATCCCCCTTCCAAGCAGCTTTTCCTTGACTAATCCTGGTACTCCTCCTGTCACACCAACCAGCTGTTTTGGCAGTCACACAGGGAATCATTCAAGAAACTGACCCTCATGAAAACACCCTACAAAAAGCTAAGTTGAAAATAACTGCTGGCACAACAGAGACAAAGGAACCAGCAGCCAGAGATGCCAAGGCATTCACAAAATTGCCTGTCCCACTGAGGGAAAAAAGTCTGCTCATAAAGAAGAGTTAAGGCATGCCATTTGAAAAATATTTTAAAATTAGAGACAAGAACAGAAATTCAAACAGCTTTTCAGAGCAAGAAGCAGCAAGATCAGGTTTATATCAAAAGCCTTCCATTATGGGCATGCCACCAAGAGATTCGATTCTCAGTTGACACCACAGCACACGGCAGTGTCAAATGCGCAGTTTGGTAGCAGAGGTCACTACAGACATCTGCTGAGGTTGTGAGCGTTTCAGTTCACCAACAAAACACTCCTGTTGTGAATGCAGCCAGCTATACCCATGGGATACACTTATTCCTATGTCAACAAGGCCCACCAAGAATAGACACTGTCTTTACTTTAAATTATGAAAAAACCTGATTGAGGTATGAAAGGGCAGTCTTATTTTCAGACAAAACCCACTGAGGTAGTTCAGAAAACCAGGACTCATTGATTTGGTGAAGAATAAAACAACACAAGCTAAAAGTCAGTCTGCAGTAAAATAGTTCACAAAAATGACTACTACCAAACTGCAAGCAAATGATACACAGCATTGGGCTTCTTGAGTTGCAGGAGTTCCACTCACCATGCCATAGCCCATCATTCCTGTTGGCGTTGTGGCAGGATATGCCATTACCGGTGGTGCCTGGTGTGAAACACAGTGGTGAACTGAGCGGAGAAGAGACCAGCTGCACACAGGTAAGACACTGCTTTCTAAAGGTCAGCTGCAGCACTAAGCTTATAATCAATACAGCAAAGAATAAATAGGATTTGCAGTCTTGTGTTAAGAATGTATCCAAATTATTTCAGATGGAAAAGTTTTTAGGCAACTTTGAAAAATCTATAATGATGTATTCGCTTTTAACCTGTTTGGATTCTGCCTGACTGAACTAAACTGCAAGCCTCCATAGTCTCAGCATCCTGTTTACAGAACACAGCATGAGACACAGAAGTGTGAAAGAGAAAAATCAGTTAGCAGAAGCATTATTTTCACCCCATGAAGTATATACTTATATTTCAATATCAAAAGTAATGGTGGACAAGGACTCGTAAGAGAATTTTAAAGGATGAAAGCCCAAATTACCATTGCTTCTGTTCGTATCACATGAATTTTCATTTCTTTAGCCAGGACATATGTGCCATGGGGATTCTCCTGCCATGTTTCAATATAAACTCAATTCTGAGCATCCAGCTTGTTTTCCCCCTCACTCCATCACTTTGTACAGTGAATTTGAACAGGTTGAAAGTCCTCTTAGTACTCTGCAGAAAGGTTTATACTATCCTTAACCTAAGCTAACTTTCATGAAGTTTCAGTAAGATTGCTGTCAACAGACAAAACCAGAGGTGAAGCTACTGATAAAACACTCCTGTTGCAAATGCAGCCAGCTACATTCACAGGATACATTTATTTCTGCATCAATGAATCCCACTAAGAATAGGCACTGTCGTGATTTTTTATGAAAAAACCTGAGGTAAGAAAGGGCAGTTGTTTTGTAAACAACTTGGCAACATATAAGTAAAAAAAACAACTGATAAGTCTTAGAAAGATAAATATATTAAAGACAGTTCTTCATATCCTTCCCATATTCTTTGTTCTACGGTTTCATTATCCATTTTCTAAATTAGTATTAACTCTTACAAGCACCAAAATGTGGCGGTTTTTCAAACTATACATAGGTGCTTATTAACATTCAGATAACTTGCTGTCTATTCACCCCATCTCCTGTTCGTCTCTAGGAAAAATCAGTCTAATTCTCCTGCTATTGCTGTGGGGGTTACTATTCATGACAAGACAAAAGACCATACACATTTCTTGGTACACAGAGGTTACTGATACAAAAAAAGAGAGAAGTGACAAAATATTAATAATAATGGATTAATTAAAGCAGAGAAATTGCAACATCAAGGATAGGACATCAAAGCTGCTTCTGAATTTGGTTTTAAGGTATCAGCTGCCTTTTCATAGATAGCAGCCAGTGTCACTGGCATTTCATTTGCCATCAAAACATATCTCCATTTAGAATTATCTAGACTGCTATCCACATACTTCACACAGCTGGCAAAGCTATCCTGAATATCACTTCTTTTGTTGTGTTCCTTGTGTACCCACACCTACACGCCCACACAAACATGCTGACTGCATTTGAGTGCTCAAGTATGGACCTACCGTCCTTTACTTACAGAGTTACCCTGCAAAAAAAACAGAATACAGGGAAAGACCAATATCAAACTGTTGACACAAAGGAAAAAAATCCTTTGAAATGAAAGACTGCATTCCTCAGACAGCAAGCACACATTATTGCTTGCCTTCTGTAAGCTGTCAGCATGGATTTTTGTTTTTTATATAAGCATTAATGACATATTGGTCTCTCCCCACTAAAATAAAATAAAAATTAAAAAAAAAAAATTTACTGTAAATGTGGATCAAGTGCCAAGTGTAACAGAAGCCCGTGAGGTTTCATGCAGTTATTCAAACACAAACATCTTTATCTTCATTCAAAAGTCACCAAGTGCACTGAAGGCAGCACAGACACAGGCCCCAGCTCTCTGGCAGCAAATGGAACAGTTTAAAGCAAGGAAAAATAATCTCGGTATTTCCCATGCCATCAATCGAGTGAAGAGCCTGCAGACCATCTATGAAGTTCGTGTATGCTAGGAAAAGCTTGATTTTTTGGCACACCAAAGATTTTAAAATGAAAGATGTGTAAATAGCAAGAAGGTTATGAGATTCTGCAACAGCAGCGGTTAATATCGCATGCCAGTCGATTGCAAAAAGGCTGCGGGTTGGTTCACTTACGTATTGTGGAAAATGCATGCCATTCTGTATTTCCCAGGGAGAACAATTACATAATGCAATAACACTGGATTAGAAGCAAATACTTACACAAGGGAATATACACAGATAGCATTTTTTAGTTCACAAATACATTGAATGTTTACCCCTACATATTCTTGTAAGTCAATTCATTTACTGGGACAACTACACCTGTGATACTGCCATCGCTCCTGGGTTTATAATTGTTTTGCATAGTCCATTTATTTGGTATATGACTTTTTTCTAAAGACAAGAAAGACTTATTTTCAAAAGCATATTTATTTAGCAAGCAGCAGCAACTCCACAATAAATAGACCAGCAGAGGAAGACAATTTCTTTTTTCCACTAGATTTGTTTCAAGATTTTTATGTTCATAGAACAGTTTCACAGGAAGCGAAGTGTCTCAGCAGTATTTCAGCAGTATCTCTAAATAATAAAAGCTGCTGATGTAATGACTTATCACAAGAAGATGTATATACAAGACATGAGTTAAACAGATTCAAGCACACAAATAAACTCAAACCACCAGTCAAAGCAGGTGAGTAGTTTACTCCCTCTTCGGTATCTACCCACTCTCCAGTAATGTCCACAAACAATTGTCCCTACTCAAGTGTAGTGAGGTGGTAAGAGACACCCAGCAGGGAAGAGGTGGTGAATTCAGCCTCACCCAGCCAGTTTCAGAGTCAGATGTAATAAATCCTCAGGGGTGGTTTGTTACCTGATCTGTCCTTGTACAGTTCTCCAGGGTCACTGGTGAAAGGGCAAGTAAGATTCACATGCAAAGATGTTCCATTAGCATTGTGAAAACTACTCATATGGACTCTGAGCCTCTCTTGGGTTTGGCTTGTAATTAAGAGCAGTCCTCTCTATTTGTTACCCAAAAATCCTTGCCAAGGATACCTGCTACAATAGATACTTAGAAGCTGACAGCCAAAATTTACATGGATTAAGAACTGCACACATCAGGGCAGAAAAGCAGTAGTTACATACGTTGAGAAAGCTACAGCCCACATCACTGCACAGACACCTTTACAGGTATCAAGAAGATTCATATCTCAGCCTGTTCTCGCCTCCAGAGCACGCTGAGTTGTAACATATGTGCACTGAACCTATTAGTTCACCCAAAGAACAAGGCTTTTCTGATTTTCTAGACCATAAAGTAGTACGCTGCCCCTCCCCACAGAATTCACTTTTTCGTCAGTGGAGCGGAAGAGGAAGGTTGCTAACTTGCCATTAGAGAGGCTGGTAAAACAGTACTGAAGTTTATGCTACCCATGTAGAAGCCATATCACAATTTACTAGAACCACACAGCTTAGAAAATTAAATCTACCCAGTATTCATCTCAAACTGCTTCAACTTCCTACCACATTTTTACTGCAACTACAGAGCACTTCAATTTCTCTGCTACACATCAGCCTGCATATCCAAGTTGCACTGAACTCACTATTTCAAAATTAGTATTTGCTTACCAACGTTGGAGCATTCCAGGCAGTTGTAGGTGCAATCTTGGGTTGCCAGTTGGAACCACCTGTTAGTTTCTTTTCACCTGGCTGAGTCCAGTTTACATCACTTCAAATAAACATTTTAAAGAATTGTTAGAAAACATTGCATTTTTTTTCTTTACAAAACTCTCTCAGGTAAACACCATTTCCTCTTGGAAATGCGATTTCTTTTGTAAGTGAAGAAACTCATTTAGCAAAAGAGTTGATAAAAGGTCTCATGACAGCTTGGTTTGGCCAGGAAAAGTAAGGCAACATGTTCAATATGAGCCTTGTCAGCTTTATCTCATCTCAGTCAGGTTCTCCAGTATAGCTAAGTTAGCCTAGCTGACTTGCCTTAGGTCAAGACACTTCAGTTAGGAGCAGCTGCATTCTAAATTCTAGTATGATTTCAGAGTTGGCACAGATGGTGCCAATAAGCCTGAAATTTGCTAATCACGTTCAACTTTACTGCTGGTGCAGAGGTTCACTATTCTAGAATATGCCCTGCTTCAAAGTCACTTGTCTAAAGGTCACCCATAAGTCTGAGGTTGTAGTTTCAGTCCTTAATACAGCTCTGCACACACTCATATCACAGGCAGTACTTATCAGCTGCCTACAACTACAAAGAAGCACCTCCTAAATACATACAAAGCCTGAAAGGAATCAGAGACAGGACATTGTCACAGAATCATAAAATGGTTAGCTTGGAAGGGACCATGAAGGTCATTTAGTCCAACCCCCATGCAGCAAGCAGGAAGTTCTTTAACTTGGATCATGTGGCTCAGAGTCCCATCCAATCTGACCATGAATGTTTCCAGGGATGGGGCCTCCACTACCTCTCCGGGCAACCTGTTCCAGTGATTCACTACCCTCAGCAAAACAAAAATAAAAATTCCTCCTAATATCTTGTCCAGTATCTTGCCTACTGTTATCACTGTCACTACCACTCAGTCTACAGTCGCATTCCAACAGCTCTCAAACCATTACACCTTGTATGGGGAACAAAGTACAATCCCAAACATGCTCCAAATTTAACATCATGTTGTTAAGCACAGGTCTGAACCTGTACTTTCATAAAGTTTTACTATCAAGAGAATCAAAATGCTCAACTTCTGACAAGCATACTCACTTTTTAGTAGTTCCATTTCCAATGCCCAAATCTGTCACAAAGGAGAAAGAGATACTACTGAAATTCTATTCGTTTAAGAGGATGAAATGAGTATTTGTGTGCTAGTGGTTCAATACTTACTGCCTACAAGATTGGCTAAAGATGAATCCAGATCATCTGACACTAATTTGTTAGGCGGTACTTTGGCAACTGGAAGACTCTGGTTTTGAGAGGCCACTGTTGGTTTTAGGAGACCACCTAGTTCATCAAAGCCTTGGAATGAGAAACATGAAATAAGTGATTTGAATCACAGGCCTCATGAATGTCATGACATTCAATTAGATAGACAGCAAGTTCAACACAATGGTTAAAATACAAAAATATAACTTAGTGACACTACATTATACAGGAAGAATAAAACCGATTATGCCTCCTGCTATAAAGGAGTTACTACAGAAAGGAAATTTCACTTTACTAGTTTAACCTGTGACATCAATTTTATATGGAATCGATTCACAATGACTGCAAAACAATCAAAACTTAAAACAAAGAATAAATACCTAAAGTACGCATTTTTATAAGATTGTAATATTTAGCCAATCACTGGTTTGCCCAAAAAGACTCCTATGTCAAGAGTTCAATGTCAAGACCAGAAAGGATTTACTTTCCAGATACTCAAAAGAACAGAGAGAACCAACTATGACTACAATCCAAATCAGCTGTATATGTTTTGATAATCTATTTTATGAAATAATACTGAACGAGTAACAGAGGTGAAGAATTGACAAAAACATGTTGCAAATATATAAAATTAAGGTGCAACTTAACTTCTTCTGACCACATCCTACAAATACAGCCATGATTTCAGTTGACAGCATGTAAAAATTAAAGCTGTTCATTGTGTGAAATTTTAACGCACAAAATATTTAAGTGAAGGAAATCAATGTAAGCATTTCAGCAGGGTGCACACAGAAATTGTAAGGAAAAAAATACTTGATTAATCAAGAAAATTTGGATGAAAAATGCCGCTTTCTTCAGCTCAAACACTGTCACAGCAGTGTGAGTTAATACAGGTTGATAGATTTATACCTCAAGAATAAAAAACGTCAAAAGGGCATAACTCATTTATTTCAGTAAGTGTCTTACCACCAGAATCTAGGACAACGTTAGAAGATTTGTTTCCAAACACAGACTCAAAGTCAACATTAAGGCCAGCTGATGGCTGTGGTTGAGCAACAGGAGATGGAGTGAACCCTGTGGGGAAAAAGGAAGAAGTTGAATGTTTTCATGCAGCATTTCCCATGAATCCATTTGCTTTATGCAAGGCAAACGAAATAAACGTGGAGGCTACTGAAGTACCACAGAAAGACTAGGAATACCTCAAATGTCCAGATTATACCCTAACACTGAGAAGCATGTAAGAGAAAGAGCTTGAAGCACTTGTTTTAAATTTATTTGAAGTTACTTTTCCAAAGAAAGGTTTTGTCTCAAAAATGGAATAGACAGGCCATAAAAGACACTCCACCTCTCGCCAGCTGTTAAATCTCCAGACTAACTATTCACATCTTCCTTATTCTTTTGCCAAATACTTACAGTAAAATTACTGAGGAAATAATCATCCTGCTTCTCCAAGACAAGAAACTGTCTGGTTCAGAATCCGTTTCAAGATTATCTGCCTATTCCTTTTATATTTTATATTAGTTGAGCAGTTCTCTTAGATGCAACTGAAGTGAGATCCAAACCACCCCAAGGTGCCTGACCAGTAATGGCTTCAATTAGACACACTTAATAGTAATTTTTATAGTGCCAACTTAGTTATCTTTGGACACACATTTTGCATGCAACCATGTTTTGCAGGGAAGTTTCTAGCACTTCTGGCAAGATATGGGAAATTAAACCCAAGTTTCAACTCCTATTCCTGTATGAACTTAGGCCATTTGTAGTCTTCTGTGTATCTGTAAAGCAGCATTCTCCAAATACACAGGTTTTTCAAATACTGTGAAAATTTACTGCTGCACTAAGCACTGCGTGAAACATGTGGCAGTATCAAGTTGCTAGTTAAGTGATAGGGAAGTGAAAACTGATTTGATCCTAAAGTTGTACTTTCTAACAACGTATATGATTGTGCACACCAGTGTGCATGTACATAATCTTGATATTCAGGCAATTATAGAAGTAATTATTACTTTCTACGAAAAGCACCAAAAAATGCAATGTCACATAGAAAACCAGTTCTGGTTTGTAACAAATTCTGACAATAGGGAGAAATAAAAGAAAAACAATCACAAATACTTCAGCAGTAAAGCCTCACAGTCAGCAGAAATAACTGATGAAGAATACTACTTGGATTTCACTTAGCTTGCTGTGACAGCACCTCATTTCAATCTTACTGCCTCTATGAAATAAGTCACATTTCACCTAAAAAAAAATTAACTATAGGATGCTATCCTTGAGCATCAATTTGTCAGAAGTTTGGATTACCTGTTCCTTCCCATTTGTCTTAAAGGAACACACAACTCTGAATCCAAAAGCATCCATCTCTAAGAAGTTTGAGTACTTTTCATTGCAAAAAAACCAAAGGAAACTGCATACGGCAAAACATGGGAAGCAGTAATGTGGGAAAAGATAGGGAGTAAGTAAGCAACAAAACAAAATGAGTATCTTTATGACAAGTATATCATCAGGTCGTAACAAGCCATTTCAGAGACTCTGAACTGCAGATAGGAGTTCCTTTGATGGGATGTCCTGCAACTCTTAAAACTGTGCCCATACCAATAGAAAACGTGACTTACAATAGCTCATATTATTCTTTAGCTTTACTGAAACAACCCAAGTTTCCTGCTTTCAAATTTTAGGAAGTTTCAAGCCCTGTGGATCTAACAAGACAAGAGGAACCAGAAGACAAAACAACGCATAGGACTCCTTTGAGTCAGCCTCTGAAAAAGATCAAATCCTAATCCCTAGTCCTAATCCTTGACCACCAGCCCAAGGCATTTTGTCTAACATGGGTATTTTCAAAGGGACAAAGGTCATTATTTTCAATGGAGCTCCTTCCAGAGAATAAACCAAGACTTGACAGAAACTAATCATCCTGCTTTTTGGATATGAAACTAAGGGAACAGAGTCAGACGTAGCATTCAAAAACACTGAACCAAAATGTGATTTTATGGTGCTTTGAAGAACTAACTCTTCTACAAGCCGTTTATTGAAGGTATTCCTAAACCTTACAATAGCAACAATATTAACATTCCCTGTTTAATCTGGTTTAGACAGATTATCATCGGTCACAGTCCACAGCTCCTCTAGCAGCTGTCAGGATGGTATTCCGGAACCAGCATTAGTACTGGGTTACTACACAGATATTACACAGCCACAACAAAGATTAGGCAGTAATTTAATCACAGAATGGTTTGAGTTGGAAGGGACCTTACAGATCACCCAGTTCCAACCCCCCTACTATCGGCAGAAATGACTACCACTAGATCAGACTGTTCAAAGCCTCATCCAATCTGGCCTTGAACACCTCCAGGCATGGGGCATCCATGAATTCTCAGGGTAACCTGTGCCAGTGCCTCACCATCCTCATAGGAAAAAATTCCTTCTTAATGCAGCCAATCTCTCTTGCTCATGTTCTGTTGCAAAGCTTTATACTCATTTAGCACACTGTTTAAGAGTAATTATCAACAAAAATGCCATAGGCAGCAAGAACATCCCAATCTCTATCTTAAAAGCAATGAGGTAGGGTAAGTGAAGATGATAGTTATAACATGCAAGTCTTGTGTGCATGGTACGTAAAATGTAAACTATAAGAGATCCTGAAATGGGGAGATACTCATTTCATGTTTAGACTAAGTAAACATTAGTTTAGCACAAACTGAAAAATATATACTATTTGTGACAACACCTAGCACAAGCACATGAATAAAAGTTGGAGCCACTATAATAATGTACTTCTGTAGCCAATAACACACCTACTGGTTCTAGGCACACAACACACTCAAATCTCTGTTTCGGTGATGAGGCTGTATCCCATTACCTACCTCCAAATAGACCAGCTACAGAAGAAGGCTCATTGCGGAAATGAGAAGCATTAGGGTAAGCTTGAGGACCACAAAAAGAATCTGATAAGGCATATCACACAAGAGAGACAGCCAGGAAAGGAGAAGAGGGAGAGTTACACAGAAAGAGAACCAAGATATACTGTTTATCTGCTATTCAAAAATCTAATGTCAGGTCAGTCTATAAATCCACATACACTCTAATCACATAGAACCAATGGAATGAAGTCAATACACAGACATATATTAAGAAACAAGTTTACATAATCTATAACACAAAAGGGGAAAAGCAAGGTTTCAGAGCTACAGCTATACTAGGATAAATGGGTTTTTTTCCAAGTAAATGCCATGTTTTACACCCTTAGAAGAAGTGAGTGTAAAAGCTTCAAGGCATTTTTCTTATACCTGAAGCATAAGGATACAGCCCAATAGCGGATTCATATTTGGTTGCCACAAAGGGATTTAGTTCAGTAAATGGATTGTAATGATCTAGAGAACCAGAAAGAGTTATTTTAAATCCACATTCTCATTATTGTAGCACCTTGTTTGTGCTACAGCTAGAACTGCATTTACGCTTCACACCTCCACCTGTCAGGTCACACTTTGCTTCTAGAAACATTTTAAGAGGATGAGACACTGGAAGGGAATGCAATGTATCAATGCCATCCACCTCCAGTGACTTTCAGGGCTGTCATGTAGTGACTACTACACAAACCAGCAAGTGCCACAAACACCCACAGGCTCTCTGCTCACAGTCCTACGCTTCTTGTATGACTGCGTAACAAATTACATAGAGAATACCAAGCTGACTGAATAACAACCCTACTAAAAAAAGCTGTGTTTCATGTGATCATTCTACACTCACAAGAACCATACAAATGTTCATGAAAGCATGGGAAAGCAATTATAAGCATAGGCCAGATTATTACACAGTAGCACCAGCTTAAAGTATTTGTAAACTACTGCCTCGGTCAACTAATCCTCCCTGGGAACTATGGGGAGAAGTTCACAGCAAAAGTTCTTGTGCTTGATCTTGCTTGCTTTCTCTTCCCCACTAACCAAAGAAACTAGTTGGCTAAGATGACAAAGTGTAGGTGATAAGACAAGAAGTATCAGAGATACTCGTTATAGAAGTCTCAGTTCTTCTGTGATCAATTCTAGTAGCAGTAGCACTCGACCTGCAAAAGCAATCCCTGTTGATGCAGCATGATTGTCTTTAAACTTGGCTTTACTTAAGAACAGAACTGTCATACAATTCATTGATTTTTAGTCAATGAAAGCTAACTTAAATCTTCATGTTGGAAAGTAGTCAAATTGCTATATATCCACACCAACAGAAATATCAGAATGGTTTCTGATATGACAGCCATGCTGAACCACCTCCGAAGTAAGATTTCAACAGGTTGAAAAAGGCGAGTCATCAGTTTATTGCTTAGCAGGTAAACAGTCCGAGTAGACCATGCATCAGCATGTGCACAGTTTTACCAGTTTTGTTAATGCCAACATAATGGGGGGCGGGGAAACACCCATTACCAGAAGAAATTAAATTAAGCTACTTTCTGTAAAAAGAACAATTCAACCTGAGGAACAAAGCAGCAGCATTTTCTTTCTATTCTCAGACATACATAGTATTTTATCTTAAAATTCCTAAGCATAAGAGACTTAGCATAAAATCAGTCAAACAACTGCTTTAACTATAACTAAGTTCCTTTATATCAGGCAGAATCCCATCCAGGCAGTCAAGCAAAGATTTTGCCACCACCTTCATGGCACAAATACTAAATCAATTTCTAAAATAGCACAAAAGCAGACCCAAATGACAAGCTTTTAGTTTCTGAAAGGCCTCACAAATATACTTTAGAAACTAAAATAATGTTAGAATTTGTAGGAAATAGGAAATTAGTTTAAAATGGTACTTTACCAACAAACATTTCATGTGTGGGTGTCCTACTGGTGAAAGTAGATACATCAGAAGACACAGACAGATGAGCAGCATCGTTAGTTTTTGTAAGGAAAGGATTTAGGTTTGGAATGGCATCGTCAACACTATCAACAGTAGCAGAAAAAGGATCTGTTCAATTCCAGAGAGCAAGAGAAAGAAGAAAAGGGAGATGGATTTAGTTACATTCTACCTCCTAGGTATAGAAGAGTTAAGAAGAGTCCAGAAATATAGTTTGGCACTGACATGTCTAGAGACAGGATGACCTAGCTTGTTGATTTTCAAATTGTCCAGAATTATCCATTCTCTGCTCAAGAAAAGTAAAACAGATACTGGCTACACATCTACTTTTTATTTTGAACTTAACAGCATCTCGTTCTTACAAAACATGCTTCTACCACAGTGTGTTTCACACTGCAAAATAGTATGTTACTCCTCTTTGACCACAATCTCCTCTTTTTTCACCCAGTCATGCCCTGACACTTGCAACAAATTCCCTGGAGCTGAAACTGCCTCTTAGCACAACAGAACCCCAGGTGCTGAGTGAGGATTTGGTGTAACACCGTCCTGAGGATATAGCTTTAAACAAACAAACAAAACCAAGGGAGCTGCACTGTTCCTTCTTCAAGCTGTGTTTATGCAGGTTTTTTTGTTGTTATTGTTACTAGGTATCGTGAAATTTTCAAGAGCTATGAATGCATCAAGGACAAGCTTGTTGTGGATACACCATTAACTGCAAAAAAGCAAAAACCTGTCCTGCTTTGAGGGACAACAGCCAGTGAGCAGTGATGAGGAAAACGCTCCTTATTCAAAGTCACACTGTACCGGGGAATGAAGGAAACTTGGGTCTATGTGAGTCACTTCTGAAGGAACATAGGAGTTTTGATGTTTCCTGATGATGGATACAATTGCCAGACTAAAATACTCCTGTACTGCAGGATCTAACAAACGGAATAGGAAAGGCAGCTTCTGCTGACAAAATGAGCGGTGGTTCAGCTGTCTGGCTTCAAAGTACAAGAATCCTTGATGAAAAACTCAAGAACTCACTACCAAGATAAGCAAGAACTGCATCTAACCCCATGGGTTTTATCACAGTGCCTAGAGTTGCAACTTACTCTTCTAGGAAAAAAAGCTGCAGAGAAATGCCTGAATAACAACTATAAAAGAGATTCCTGAAGTATTTCAGTTTCTGGCCTTTTTATGTTTTTTTAAGCCTGGTTAGAGTATCAATTTATCCACAACTCCTGTAAATACGACCATGACATGTGCAGCAGCTTCAAACCAAGTTATTTCCTCTGCCTAAATCTGGCCTCCTGATTCTTAGCTTTAAATCCCACACGGCTTGATAATGTGTAGATTTCAGTCATATGCAAATCCTAAAGAAAGTGAGAGTTTAAAACCATAATTACATTATTCTTTGCAGGTTTAATACATTCTTAGATTTTCTGCAAGCTCAAGATATCTTACTCAAAACCTGACTTCTCTCTCAAATTGCCTGGATATATTGCAATAATGAGTGAAGTACTTCAAAAAAAAAAAAAAAAACAAAAAAAAAAACCCCACAAAATCCTAAATCATTCAGTCTGCAAAATGACAGCATCAAACACTGAACAGAGGATAAGCAAAGTAAGTTAATATGTTTTTGTAATAGCTAAGAGCAATGCAAAACTTTGCATAGTCTTACGATATGATTTTAGATAGCAATATTACCACCTAATGCACTTGTGGACATGTCAATCAGCCAGTCACCTGAAAAAGTCCCTGTTTTCAGTGATTGCTTAAAACTCTTGTCTGCTTTGAATGCTATTCCAGAAGCTGTAGAACAAACAGACCTGACAATAAAACAGGTCTGATTATCTTTTAATCGTATCCTGCTTGCTTCGTCTGTTGCTGCTTCACCTTATGATTCTATTGGTTTTCCTTGCAATTAAAAAAAAAAAAAAATAAAATAAAAAAAAAATCAAACAAGACACAAACTGACTATTTCCACACCGATACATTTTTTTGCCTTTGAAGTTTAGCTACACACTGACAGCTAGCAAATATACCAGACACAGCTGGGTCTGGTATAAAAAAAAAAAAAAATCAATAAAAAGCTCACGTAATAAACTATGAAATAAGTTAAAAACTTGTCATTTTTAACCATATTTCATTGAAACTATTATCCATTTGAATTACACATGCACTCAACAGGAAAACAGCTACATACTACTTTCTGTTTCCATATCCCAAGATAGTACTCAGTGTTTCATGTGTTCTGATGAGTAAAACAATGCAATGTAACTTTAGATTATCAATACTCGCAGAAACGTAATCTGTTCTCAGACTCTTTGCTCATCTGCCTCATTCTAATTCTGGTCAACATGTTCAGTCTTGTCCAAGTCTCAAAACTTCCTGATACTATTGACAAAGCTAACTGAAAATTAATTTGGTTTGGGTGATTTATATCCTGCATACTCAGGTTTAAAAAACTGCTGTCTCTCCTGACAGCAACACCTCAAAGTTTCTAAAGCCCAATTTCATCCTTGAATACACATGGCACCTGTTTGTGCCAATGGAATCACTCTGTACCTTCAGGCTACCATTAGGCACTAATGACTCAGGTGCATCTAGAAGTCAGTTGAATTTTGCAACCTTTAAGTCATCCATCTGTAAGTATTTTACCTTAGAGAATAATGACAAAGGTTTTTCAGTAGCATCTCTAACAGTTTGGAAAAGTCAACTGAAAACATGCAATTATAGAACCCATTCTCTGGGATTTTTTAACCTCATAAGCTTTAACATCTTTAGAAGCCCGAAACAGAAAGCAGCAAACTCAAATACAATGCCTTTGTAATAACTGATCCTTGCATTACACACCTAGAAGCTGCTGCATAATTTTTGTTTCACAGTAACTGCTTTCAGTCCATCACAACTTGTAACCGGTTCGATACTCTCTCTTCTCAAAGGCACCAAATACACCAAATACAAACATCATCACATCAGAAAATTACCTAAGGGAGGGATGCTGCGCAGTGGTTAGAGCACAGGACTGGAAACAGTTCAGGTTCCATTCTTGGCTCTGCCACTGATTTGCCATAACACTTCAGACAAGTCAGCTAATTGCTCATATTCCCCGATCTGTAAGATGTGGAAAGCACCTCTTATCTACCTCACCTATGTGAAATGATTGTTCATGTCTGTAAAGCTGAAGAGATTTTTTTTGATGAAAGAATTTCAGCCTAAAATTTTAGCAAACAATCAAAATCTTCAGTTAGTTAAATCTCAGAAGCAGTTAGTAGTAGGTCAATAGTAAGCAGACACATGAATGACTGCTACTCAAGACACTAGTAGTAACACAACATTGAACACACCTAAGACTTTCAGGCTCAATTTTCAGATTAATCAAGAAGTGCTGAATTGAGATGTGACCTTGGAGAGGAAGATAATTTTCCCTATTATCTCTCAGCCATGAAACAAATAGGACAAGCTGAAACAGCAGATATTTTCCAGAAAGCTAACAAGATAAGTCCAAACATTTTTCTCCATTTCCAAACTCTAAGCCTATTAAACATTGAAATTTGTATGCATAACCCCATATGCATCTCGCTGTATCCTTCTCAAAGGATGCTCTGCTCAGCAAAACCTAAAGTGAACTAGTTTGATTTAATTTTGAAGATACCACATATATTAGTACTGCCTTATCCCTCAAAACTGTGTGTTATTTCCCTACAAACAAATGCAAAAAGGTACAGAAAACGTGACGTACAGAGCATAAGGTAAATAGGAAAGTAGAACACACACACACACTGCTTATTATGAAGATAGGTCAGACACCTGGAAAGATGTTTAGGAAAAGCTATAGCTCATAAAAAGTAATAGTGAAGTGAAACTTTAGAACAGAATTATTCCCTTGCCTAAAGAAACTTACTGAAGTTGCAACTTAACATTTTTTCACATGATATAACACATTTTTGAAAGCAACAGCCCACAGTTTAGGAGGTTACTAAGTCATTTATGTAGAAAACTAAGAAGGAGCATCTTTAAGAGATTTTTAATCCTCCACCAGTATAACCAATGGTGCAAGCAGGCACTATGTTACCTATATCAGAAGTGTTCTGGAACACCGCAAAGCAGCAAAGTGAAAAACAGCTTTGAGTAAATGACTACATGCTCTAACATTCACACTAATCCTGAAGTAACATTCATGGCTTTCTAGAATGCACTGGCTTGCCTCCTTGGTTTCAGGACTTGCTTGTATCAGTAAAATAATCTAACATCTCATTCAGTCCATCCTAGCAACTGGGCAGAACGGTAATTTGGGTGTTCTCAAGTAAGTTTTGGAGGGAAGAGCTCCTTATAAATTTTTGTCTTGTCACTTAGAGTTTTGCCAATTTGTTTTTATAGTTAAATGAAATACAGCAGAGAATTTGTAGAGGTGCCTTGTTTTGTTTTCAATAACTAACCCTGGCTTTTCTTGCCTTCTGTGCACAGCTGTCACAACTGCCTCCTTCCAGGTCTCATCCAAGTTATGCCCTATTGTTACCTGCAAATTTGATTTAACATCAGACAAAATTAAAAATGTGTATTAAAAACATTTCTGTATTCAAGTTCCCGTGTATGCAACATGGGCTATTGGTCAGACATCTTCACAGATCTGACTGACTTTCTCACAGCTAAGTGTCTGTACCTTGCTACATGACTTCTGAAGACAGCGGTGATGAGGCTGACAGAGCTGGCCAATAATTAAAGTAACATTGCTTATAAGAACTCTCATATCAAAGTTTTTAAAATCACCACACACTGCTATATTATTTTAATCCATACCCAGATTTGACGTTCTCCTGTCCCTTCATCCACTTATAGCTTGACTTTGCAAGATCTGTATTTAAGGAAGAAACAGTCCACAGACTAGGGGAAACATTTACAGGAACACGGCCACAGCAATTTGAACCTCAATCCAATCCAGAATTCTTACCTCCCCAGGTACTTCCTACTTGTGGAGCAGCAGCTATAGGATGTACAGACGGATGAAAAGTTGGCTGCAAATCAAGCAGATCATTTGGCAGCTTTGAAGTGCTACAAAGACAAATTAATACGATTGTTGGAACTACATCAGCTTTCAATACAAGGCACGTGCTAGTAATTGTCCACAGTAAGGAAAAGCTTTGCTACAAGTTGTTTGCTACAAAATGAATAGAACTAAGCCAAAACCAGAAAGTCAGGTGAAATTAACATTTTCAGTTCTGTAGAAAAGCGTCAGTTTAGCAAGCCAAGCTCTATGTTACACCAAGTGACTTTTGTCAAAGTTGTTTAAGAAGGAAAGACAACCAGTCTTCTCATTTTCCTCACAGTCCAACACCAAGCCTAGAGCATGTTCTGTTCAGCAATCTTCAGCAACTCTTAAAACAACCTCATGAAAGCCTCACAGCATCAGAAAAGCACACTGACAATAACCTCTAAAGGGTTGTACCACCAAAATGTTCATCTAGATTCCACAAGTCATTTTTCCACAATCAGTCACTTCTGAGAAACTGGCTTACATCTATGAGTCACTGAAGAATTGGAAGCCAAAATATTTGAACATCGGAAACCACTGAAGAACATTGGAAAGCAAAAATATAAAAAGTCTTGAAACATTTTGTGACAGTCATGTGAATGAAAACCCATTTAAATGCACACTTCCGACTATTCAAAACCAAACTGAGACCTAAGAACATCATATGGAAGTGAAGAGTGAAGACTTAAACATGACCGCTGCAAATAATTTCAAGAGTTGCACAGGAACAGTAGAAGTCATCCTCTTGCAGAGTTCATTGCATACTTTGAATTAGTCTTGGAAAAAAAATGGAGTGCTGGCGTTCACCCAGAACTTTTTAGCACACAAATGAACCAAAATTTTCACGTACAGCCACCACTACAGACAGAAGGTAAGTCGCTGTGGCACCCAAACATCTTTTGAAATGATACTGGCACAAGAGTTTAAAGGCTAGTAGCCACATTTTAGACCTCTGTGTGTTCTCTTGTTGACCCAATCACTTGTATCATGCAGTTTCTATTATTTCATTTAACAGTGACTGAAATCACATTTTTCCACTACTGCTATTAAAAAGCAGCACGGTCTGGCACAGCCCAGTAATGTGAGCAGCAGAACAGAGATAATTTTCAAGATAAAGCTCATCTGAGTTAATCGTAGGGATTAATCAGACACATTGTACCTAGCAGCAAGCAACTGACTGAACTTATAACCTAACATATCCCCCTCACGGCAGCTCCTGCTATAAGATCTGTTCTTTGCTCAATGCAGCCATACTGTCAGCAACAGAATTTAATCACGAAGACAAACTAGCATTTGTGTTTTTAGAAGAAAATGTGCTTGTCTTTACTATGTAGCGTTTCTGGCTTAAGGAAGCTTTATCAGATGTATCTACATTTCAGTCCTATTAGGAACTAAGTTCTGAAGTTACCAGTTCAAAGTATGTGCCCGTTTCAAATATTTTGGCCTCTAAAAAGCAATTCAGAAGAAATCTTTTTTGAAGGAAGTCTTTCGCTTACTATCACTGACACATTCTCTAATTCCTTTTATGTGATTCAGCTATTTTCCACATATTTGGTGTCAAGTAGCTTCCTCCAATAGCTTACTAATGGGGAAAGAAGGCTGTCAGAGTGCAGACTGCTTTAAAAGAACAGCAGAAAGCTACAGAAGACAAGTAGGTTCTTAAGTCAGCTCTAACAGTACAACTAAGCAATCCTTTAGGTTTAGGAACACAACAAAGCAAAAATTACTTTAGATAGCTACTTCCTTCTGTACTGACAAAAGCACTTCTGTCACTGCTCCATTTGACAGGTATTTTACAGAATGAAGATCAAACTCACTCACACAAACAGTTCCTGCTAGTCAAAGATCAGGACAAGCGTGTAGCGAGTACTCTTGCACTGTATTTGCAAGTCCTCACAGATAGAGATGCTCCAGATACAACTCAAGACTGCAAAACCTTCCTCTCTTCTTTCAAAACCTGTTTCAGGCTTTCCTTATACTGAAAATCTACCAAGAACATTTGTTACCACTCCACTTTTAAAGATCTAGCACTGCAACGTTAAATCCAGTGTTATCTTTATGACCTCCTAAACTGAGGGGTTACTTGATTCTTCCCAAATTAACTTAAAAGGTTTTTGGGGACAAAGTGTGTCTGTGTTACAGTTCCAACCGCCTGGCTCACTAAGAGCAGCTACAAGGGCTGTCAGCGGTTGGTTCTTATCAGAGACTATTCTGCAAATGGGCAATGAAAAGACCTTATTTATGGTGATAGGTTATTTTTCCATGAACTTTACCCAAAAAATCATCTCTTATCACATCATTAAAATACTCTAGACACAACTAATCTTCTGCAATGTACACTCTGCAGCAGAACTTTAAAGGAAACCCCAGCTGCTGCACATCTCAGTAAAGCAACACCATTAACCATACCTGTTTGAAGAGCTAGGAGTAGAAAAAATATCAATGGCTGGTGTAGTCATTATGCTTCCTGCTGCAGTTGACACAGGAGAAGCTACAGTTGTTAAAGAGGTATGAGGTTTCTTTGCAAGTTCTTTTAGACGTTGCTCCTGTTGGGAAAGTGAGCTGGCATAAGAAATTCAGGAACAACATTTGTGTATATGACTCTGGAAGTAAAACAGAACTTAAAGAATTTTTTATTTAGTCCATTTTTTCACTTAAACTACTTATAATTACAGAAATCAGCGGTGCCTCAGACACTTCAGAAACTATTTTTAACAAACCCTCCACAAGTTGTATTGTGTACATATGCTAGATTATACTTGCAGTGTTTTGCCAACAGTAAATGTTAAGTATTAACAATTGATTTTTTCCTTTGTTCCTTTAATCCTAATAAGCCATCAACAAGAACACAGGAAAGTGTTTTCAATTAAAAAGTCTGTATGCTTACCTTTAAAGCTTTTAGGCGAGCCTGTTCTTCCTCTAACGCAGCTTGTTTTTCCCTTTCATCAACTTTTGTGAGGGACAGGCCAGTGCTTGCAAGGGAAGAGACTGCATTGGAAAGGGTGGTAGCCCTAAAGTAATTGGACAGGAGAAAAGCTGGCTGTTCATAGGTGACACGTAATAGGAACATCTAAAGAATACTTAGTTTGTATCCACCCAGTCTGCTTCTGATCTCAAACACAGTGTTGTACAGTGTAAGACAAAAATCGAAGTAATATGTTTAAATAAGATGCACTGTGCAACTGCAAAATGAAAATGACTAGAAATCATGCCACCTGCTTTCATATACTGGATTTTCCCCTTAAGTCTCCCCTCCCAGCTGCATCAAAGAATTCATGTTTGAAGCCTTTGCTCTTTTCCTGCTTGGCAACAGACACGCAGGAATCTGATAACATGAGCTTCAATTAAAATTGTTCCTAATTTAACATGTTTAGGTAAGAAACTATCATTACAACTCATGTATCCTAAAAGTCTGAAATTTATATTTTTACAGAGTGTTAAAGGATTTAAAACAAATACTTAACTTTTAAAACACACTGAAGTAAATCTTACAAGAGAAAGCAAATATAAAAGGTAGCTAACAAAACAGTTCTGAGCTGTATCATCGCTACGATAAAAAAGATCACTGAAAATTACTGCTTTATTTTTTTGAACATGCAACAGACAAATGCGATTTAATTTTGCAGTTTTAAGCTTTTTTTTAAATTTAAACAAATAAGTTTGTTCCCTAGAGGGCTTCTCTACATTGCACTTTGTGTTTTAGCAAGCATTTAAAATCAGCAACTGCCTTTCACCATATTGAGTACGGCTTCAGTCCAAGTAATTCAAAAATCTGTTCTCGGTGTAAAGAGTTCTGGAAGCATTTTCTTGCTTTTCACAAAAAAGGGATTAGAGTTAAGACCTAAGAGTTTAACAACATTAAATAATAAGTGTTGCATACCTTACAGAAGTCTAATTATCAACATAAAATTAACATTTGCAGGCAGTAAGTGAAAAAAAGCTTCTCTTCAGAATTTCAAGATTAGCTGTTAAAAGTATAACTACTACACAAAGGATTCTGCAGCACATGCTTGCTGCTCCCTACATTCCAGTTCTGTTGACCCGGAAGAAGCTGTCTTAAGTACTCAGCAAAAGAGACAACGACTTACTATTCTATCATTGCTAACGTAATACAGCCTTCTCTTCATCACAGCCTACACAAGCCTTAGTTTATAATGAAATCTAAAATAATGGATTTAACATTTGATTTAAAAGGACAAGGGTATAAGCACCTGCTTGCAGCTGTGGAATCTTTGATTTTCTTCCCTTCTAGAGAAGCTAAATGTTGTTCCAAAGCATCAAGAAGGCTACTTGGTGCCTGCAAAGAGACATTCAGGGACAGAATTAAAGAATTTAAGGCGAAGCAAATCAGTAGCTAGACTTCCAGAGAATGCAACTGTAGGGCAACCGGTACAACAGCTCAAAATACTTTTACTGCATCTTGGCATCCGGCACTTATGTAATTACTTAAAATATCATGTGGTGTACTTTCCTCACTACATTACTCTGTCACAATGACTCACCAGTAAATACTAAAATATGTCAAGAGATGTTAAAATTAACAGCTAGCAAACAGCAAGCAGACAATCTGAAACAGTATTTCAAAAGACACTAAGAAAGATATCGTACCGAAGTAATTTCTATGTGCACGCACTGCAAGCCTACACAATGATCTGAATGGGCATAAAGCAACAAGCAAGCTTGCTAAAAAACACAGCTTCATAATGAAACTTTTGCATGATACAATGTGAACGCACAGATAAAAATCGCATCTTCAAGCACAATAGAAAAAAGGTTGTCTTAAAACAGAGTATGACAGAAAGGATGATCTATAACATCTTACAACAAGATCACTGCATGTAAAAGCCAGGCTCCAACAGAGGTTAGATTTAATCACAAACTTGTAAGTAATGTGGTGAAAATGCACGTACGAAAGCACAAGCAAACACCATAATGCCAAGTTTTTCTGATTATGCAAGCCCAGAACAGACATGTACTGGCAAACACATAATGGGTTTACCTACCTGTGAGAGATCTGGTATGTCTCCTCTGTCAATTCCAACTTGCTGCAATATAACAAATGAACTTTAAAAGCTGTTTGCTTTTGCAAAAGGCAGAGATACTCAGAAAGCAAACAACATCAAAATGAAGTCACATAAAAAACATAAATCTGTCTGTGTACACTTTAAATCTACAGAATCTGAACTCTATAATGATTGCTTATATTACATTATTCTGTTAAATGTATACACATTTGAAGTAGGCATGGTAGAGACATTTTAAACAGCTACAGCCTTAGAAATAAACAGTAAGAATCAAGTGTTTCAGAATTTGAAGGCTAGAAAGGTTTGCCTATCCCTCAACTTCTGTGGTGAATTCTCAGGTCTATGGATATAGGGCATGCGTTTGCTAAAACAAAGCACCTTCAACATTTGGTAAAGAAGCTGTTTTCTAAAATGCAGGTCAAACTTAAGACGTTCTGCAGCAGGATACACATTGTTACAACAGGAAGAATAACATTCTCAACTTCAATCTGTAGTGTTATCTGATAAGAGGTCAGGACAGAAAGCAAGCCAAGCTTTAGGGCTTCATCTTTTCATAAGAGTTAAGGATAATGAAGGAAAGCAAAATAACAGCAGCATATTTCAACTGAGTAAATCCATAACACTGGGACATCAATTCAGAGATGCTTCAGAAATCAGATGTCAACATACTAAATAAATAAAAAAAAAAAAACAAAAAACAAACCACCACATTCCACAAGGCAACTGCTTTTTTCTTTATAAACACACCTACAGCCAAGACCTTTTAAAAAAATAATTGCACAGTCATCTACTTGACTCAATTTCTTATCTGTGAAGCTATTATTTTATCTAAAACTTAAGGCAGCATTGTGGGTTTCAAACTAGAACACAGCTAGAATCTTAGAAAGCAGCAGACGACCATGAAATTACTTTGTTTTAAGCAAGGCTCTACTTTAAAGAAAGCTCATTATTATTATCTAACTGAGGAAATTTAAAAATGCATATTTATACATCCTCTTTCAGTAAAAGATAAACTAATAAGTATTTTGTAGTCAGGTTTTTCAGTACAATCCTCAAATCAACTAATCACCAGGGTGGAGACTGACATGATGACCCTTGATGGAACTGCAATAAGGCTGGAAGGAAGAAGCATCTACTTCATGAGAAAATAAACTGTTTCAAATAAAAGGCAAAGTTTGTTTGACTGAAGATTCACCTCTGCAACTTTAAGGAACTCTGAGATCCGTGTCATTCTAGTGAGGAACTTCTTATATATATCAAGGCCTTCTTTGCATTGGTTCTTCTTCATATCAAAGTATTTTTCTATAAACAGTAAGAATATTTGCATTAAGAAATCCAACATTCTGCAAAGCATATACAAAATAAAAGCATATAAAACAAAACAAACAGAAAATGTCTGCAGATCACAACCCTCTGAGCTCTGCCATCCAGCAGGTTCTCAGCCCACCTCACTCAACCCACACTTCAGTGTCAAACGTCTTGCTGAAGTCGGGGTATACAACATCCACTCTCTCCCCTCACCTACCCAGTCTATAATCACTTGCATACAATTACACTTTACCTTGCAGGTAACTAGATCTCACAGAAGCATAAGCACCTAAGAGAGGACAGTCAGGTTTAAGACTAGATCACCTAAAGAAATGTAAATTCATCCTCTTGGGGAATAAAAAAAAAAAGGCAATTTTACCATCTGGCAGTCAAACACCTACTCTATGCCAGTGGCCACACATCAGGTAACATTTTGATATTGTCTGCCAGACTGACACCTCTTGTTATGGTACAGTCTACAGTGAGGCACAACCAAATGCAAAACATTGGTGCTGGAAGTGAGTGTTGGCTCCAATTTCCTTCTTGAAATACCCCTTCTGTATTAAGATTCATTCAAAACATGAGTGAAAGCAACTGTATGCTAGTTCTTACTGAGGCAAAAAATCACAGGTACTTCAGACTGGAAGTCTGACTATCCTTCACTGACTATTTCTGCACTTCACTTTCCAATTTGCAAGCAAAGAGCAGTAACAGAAATCAGGTAGCTTGATCCAATCACAGAATACAACTAAACCAAGAAGATCTGACTACTTTCAACTTATTTTCCAGATTTAGACTCGCCTGCATCCTCAGTGTGTGCAAGTAAAAGGGTCTGAACCCCAGATTTGTAATTCTCCTTAAAAATTTGAGATATGCTCTACAAACATAAGCCAACCAGGCATTAAAACTAATCAACATTAAAGTTTTGATAACCATGCAATCACAGATGCTGTGACTGCAAAATTGTAACCAGCCATAACTTATTCCACTTGAAAAGAAACAAAACTTGATCTTTTTTCTTAAAATAATAAACATCAATATCATGATTCAGGTTTGACACACAGCACAGTAAGAAAACTACCAAAACAAACAATAAAAAAAAACCACAAAACACTAAGAAAAAAAATTCAGTGAAGAAATCTTGAATTGGCTTTGCTTTCAGAAGTTTACCCATCTATGTATACAACACAATGGAAAATGCAATTGGACAGAAAAACCTAGCTTGGAGATAACAGCAATATTTTGATGGTTTACAGTAAGACCATTTCAACTTCTTGAAAGACAGCAGCTCTTTGATTGTTTGTTCCTGAAAGTTTCAGATTGCAGAAAGCATTTATATTTACCCAAGAGGTTAATAATCCCTTCGTTATACGCTGCAAACAGTCTAATGGCATCTTTGAAGAGGAGCATGAAGGCAGCATTAATTACACCATTTGTAAGTTCATTGCTATTGACCTAGGAAGATCATAAAAAAAAAAAAAAAAAAGTTAATTTAACTGAATTGATCCCTTATTGAAAAACTTTTGGTTGAACTCCAGTACTCTATCCCAAGGCATGCTTTCCAATCATCTCACTGGCTATCAGTGGAAAGCAGCAGCAGAGCAAAGCAACATGGAATGTCTCAACACAGAATTAAATCAAATCATTTTGGCAGACATTACTGTTAGCTGATGTTAATACTAACTAACATAGCTAAAAGACAGAGGGCAAAAATAATCAACTTTTAGATGAACAAACAATTCTGGTACAACAAACACTGTTAGTACAGAGCATCCTCTCCAGTGAGCATAATTTCTTTTTTTCTGCTTTCTTAGGAGTGTATCAATGTACAAAGTGATTTGTACTCTAGCATGGACACAAGACTATGAAGTTCAAGACCTTTAATCTTGACCTATTTTACAAACTTGCACCAGTTTGTATGAAGTCAATAGTATGTTAGTCATGTACATGCTGCTAAACTTACATTGAAGTCTAGAAGTGCATCCATTTGATTTTGTATAATTGGTACAGTTTTTAGGAGTTTTTCTGTGCTCATTGTTCTCATCACTCCATCAGCCCTGTTGTGCAAAACAAAAGAAAACCCTTCACCTGAATTTTGAAGTTAATTGTTGACGAGAAACTGAAAGCAGAAAATAATAGGTCCTCAGAGAACATATTTAAATCACAGCCATTCAGAGCAGGCATTCTGATGTTCTGGAATGCCATCTAGCCAATACAACTGTAATAACTGCAGTGTACAGAAGTAACAACTTCTATACAGCTAAAATACAGCTTCAAGATGATTTTTTTTCAGAGAAAATGAAACTGATAGCACTCAGAAATACAGGAGAGCGACAATGTATCACAAAAAAAAAATGCTCTGAAGGTTATTTCTGAAGTAAAGCCTTACCTGTGCTTTTTCCATCACCTCATTATTGTATTGTGTTGGTTTGGACAGTTTTCTTTTCAAACAAAAGCAGTGAGAAAAAACTGTGACACCTGTTTTTCAGGCTCTTCCAGGAAGATTACAGAGACTACGTGACACTTCCTTTTATTGGCTGACCACACATATTTGGGTTTTAATTAATTGTTCAGATTAAACTCTAAGTGTTTTTTGGTTGTGCATTTGGATAAAAAAAAAATACTACACACACACACCCCGCAATGAATACCAAAAATACGCAAGAAAAGCAACAACCGAGGAGGAGATGAAATCACCTCAGTGACAAGAATCAGACAGCCCTATAGAGTTCATCAGCATGCATTCAGCAAACTGAATCTTTCCTGCAAGCATCACAATGTATCTGCACACAAAATGCTGTGGCTCTTCTCCAGGCTGGAAAGCAAGGGGGGGTGTGCTGCCTTCAGTTTTCTACTCCTGCTGTATCCTTCAAACAGCAAACAGCAACCATAACAAACCTAACATGGCAGGGTATGGGCACAGAGCCTCTGAAAAAAACCCTGAGGTGGAAAGGTAAATTGCTGCTACTAGAACTGTTACTCCTGCTGGCTCACAGAAGGACCTCCAGACACGTGCTGCTAGCAAAATCATTTTCCTCATTAACCTAGACCACCTGATAAGACAACTGTGTACCTGCCCAGTGTATCTGCAACCACCTGACCACACATACTGTATGTGGAAAAGGCAAAGTGTTTCATTTGTTAGGGCTCAAACAACCTCTAAAGGTAGAAAGAGCAAAATGAGCCCAAGTGTTTTACTTTACCACCACGTCACTGACACAAGGAATTACCAGACAGCCCACTATGGCTGTCATTTCACAGTTTTAAGATGGGATTTTTCTGGGTCAAGAATTAAGTTTTTAGCTTCAACATAAATTACCCTGCACATGAATGATAAACAACGTCCAAATGTAAAACTAAAATTGTGGTTTTAAACTTTAACAAGCACTGCATACGTAGATAACAGACGAAGATGGAAATATTTCCAGTCACAACCAGGATATGCTCTCCAACTCTCCTGATGAAGTTCTATTGTTTGCTATAACATGCAATTTACCCAACTCCTGGTGCTCTGCATTGTGTTACTTTAGATGTAAACAGTTGCCCAGTCCCAAACAACCAATATATCGTAATGGAGCTCACTGTCCACAGGAAACAAACTCAGAATATCATCTACAAGAAAGTTCTGGTATAAGTATGAACTGCAGTACCTTTTTATAAAGGTAGTAAACTTCATACCGACATTTTGGGACACAAAGAAACACCAGGAAGGACTGCAAGGTGTTTTACTGAATACGTGTCATTTAAACATTCCAGAGCTAGAAGCTCAGGTAAACAGCAAAGTCCCCTACACTACAGGCAAGATCAAGTAACTTCCAGAAGATTTGTTCAAACTTGTATTTTTTCAATACATACTTCGACGTATTCATTTCTTTATATGAAACTGTCAATGTTTAAAGAACCATTACATTAACTGAAGCACAATCTTTTGGCAATATATATAACTGAACAGTTGAGCCTTGGTGTTCCATGGGAAACACCCAACTGAAAAAAAAGCAGACATGACTCTAATTTCCGTAACAATTTTTTTACATGTGCAGTATTAAAGCCAACATTGGCATTTTCCACTTGAATTACAGGACATAAGATAAAACCTTAAGATAAGCAAAACAAAATACAGTTCTTACCCTCTTTTTACTTTTGTGAAGTCAAAAGCCACTTGTCTATAGGAAACTGCCTTTTCATTCAGATACCTACTATACCTTCTGATAAACGTTGACATGTCATAGCCTAAAAAACAAGTTTCAGAAGCTTATTACTTACCTAGTTAATTAAAGAACAAGAACTTGACTTTATTTAAAGTGCAAGGTATTAACGCAGGACAGCTTCATTATAGTTTTGCCTGATTTCATGTAGTTAATGTGATACAAAAAAACTTGCATATGCATCATATTCACCAACACTGCAAATATCTGGAAGACCTAAACAACGTGGGGAGTGAAGTGTAAACTTCTAAGGAAACTACCCCCAAAATCAAAACAAAGTATTCTTTTTAGGCAAGTTCTCTTATACCATGATAGAAAATACTACCAAAACAAGTTACATAGTGCATTCATGAAGATGTTCAGATCAAGTCGTTATCTCATCTACAACTGAATAGAAGAAAAGGCATTGAAGGAAATGTTAAGATACAACAGAAATTTTTCTATGTTCAGATAGTGGCAACAGGAAATATTTTGCAAACTGTCAATTAAGAATACAGATCAAGAAAAAGATCTGGTCTTAGTCCACGCTGAAAACATGGAAGTTAAGACTCAAAAAACAGGCAATCTGATAGACCCTTGGTTATCACTGAGAAGGCTTCTGTCCCCAGACAACCACTCTTGTGTGCCTGTTTTACTATACCAGTGGTTCAGCCAAAAAATATGTACCAGAGAAACTTATCTGCCCATGGAATTAGTCTCAAGATGGATGGAATGGTCTTCAAACCATCTCCAAAAAAGTTAATTTTATATATTTATATATTTTTCATATTTTACTGACATGCTGCATCTTATGTACATTCGATGCATTTTCTGAAATGTAACAAAATATACCTCTTCAACTGGCAAAATCTCTTCAGAAGCAGGAGGAATATTAAGTCAAATCTGTTTAGCTAAGAAAGTCCGAAGCATTTATAAGTAACCATTTCCTAAAAGATGCAACAAATTCCTCCAGCTTCTGCCACATCACAACAGCATTTGAAATTTAAGAAATACAGTCTGGGCTAAAACAGACAGAAAAATTACTTTATATACAACTTGGTATTTCTAATAGATCGTGTTATTTAAATTGTCCCCCAGTGAACTACTAACCTTTTAATGAAAAAGACACCTTACCTTGCAACCCACTTTTGTCTAGGAAATTGCTCAAATTAAACAATGTGTTTCTGGACGCCAGATACTGGATAAAACGCTAGATGAAAGGAAAAATTTGAATGCTTTTACCAAAATACCAATGAGCTGGAACTAAGATAACAGCAGTAGAAACTTTTTATCCATCTTATGAAATTCAGCTTTTATTCTTTAAGACAAATTTCAAATCTGTAAACTATTACAAAAACACAGATAAATTTTCAAATTAAGCTAGTTATTTTTTATGTACAAATTTCAACAAATCAGTCATGTAAACACTGTCTGAAGGCTTCTGCCTGAAAGACTTAATTTATTTTAAGCCAAAATATGGATCTGGAAACTTATGAAAAAAAATCACCTCAAATACACTGTCATTTTTCAGGCTTACCATTGTTTCACTAACTTAAATTTTGTAACAGTTAATTTACCAATTGCCAAGACATACAATTCTAATAGTACTTAGCTTAAAAATTAAAACAAGGTGAGATGAAATTTAGTTTGCTTATAAATCAAACATTAAAACAGAAGAATCCATATAAAACATTAACACGGTATCACAGTTATCAGTTACATATAATTGTGAGTTACATTTCACAAAAATAAATTATGCTATTTTCATCTTGTGAAGATACACTTCCAATCATTGGCACCACATCTTATTTAGTATGAAAAATAGCTTTGTCCTATGAACCACTGTATACAGATCTGCTACAAAAATAATCATTCACTGGTAATAACATGTTGACAGATGAAGAAACAGTTGATTAGTGTAACGAGTACTACTGATATATTTTCTTTAGCATGAATATGTAGGTTATACAGAAAAAGGCTGAAGCAGGGTAAAACCACTCACTGTTTAACTATAAATGAATTAAGCAAAAGCTGGAGGATCAAACACTTATCAGTTTCTTACATAGTGATTTACAGATACTCTACAAACTTCTAGCTATTTTCATAACCACTCAATTTCCATGTTCATTGTTCAAGTACTATTACCAGCTGTGAAGTTTCATTGAGCCACAATCTTGCTCTCATTACTTCTGTAAGACATTTGGCAAGTAAAATTTGTTTGGCAGTTAAAATGGAAAGTATTTCAGACCAAGGTCCCATGAAATACCTTTAAATGCTATGACGTGCATTGGCATCAGTTTAAAATGTATATGACTCAAAGCGCAAACACACAGTATAGAGACTCTCTCTTGGAAAGTGTCTGCTATGCTAGTGATAACGTCTAAAGTCAACATAAGAAGTTTGCCCTCTTGTGGCTTACTTAGCTCCAAAGAACAGATTTTCACAAGACCAGAATTTCTCTGCAGTTCACCTGCAAGTGAAACTAGTATAGGGCAATAGTGGAAACCAGTTCTGAATCAAGTTATCTGCAAGAAAAGGCCATCTGGATTAGTTAGAGCATGACCTTAAAAAAGTTACCATTTTCAGCTTTCAGAATCTCACTCAAGTAAGTTAATTTGTCTGGTTTGTTTTCTTATCAGAATAAAACCACAGCAAAAAAAAAAAAGTACCTCCAGCATTCATGACACTTATTTTTGATTCTAGAATTATTAACTTTAAAATAGAAACAAACCAAGTAGACAAATGTAAAGAGACCTGTGTTTATGCAGAGCTAGACACGAAAAGGTAAAAATAAAGGTTTTCTAAGAAAGATAATCAGTGGAAGCGTTTAGCTGACGTTTACAGGAATGAAGTGTTGTAACAGTTCAGATATATAATTTTTTGTATTACCTCATTTCCATACACCATTAGATGATGGGTTGTGATGAGAGATTTGAAGACCACTACCCAGCTACTGTTGGTAGTTCTTTCAAACAAACTGTCTGCCAGTTGTGGGATGTTCACATTCATCTCATTTGTGCACTGGATTAAATCTGCAATACAGATTTTTTTTGTTATTGTTCTGTGAGGGAAGATCAGTAACATACAACAAAAAAATCAGCACACTCATTTTATGTAGTAGTATTTTTTATAAAAATTCAAGGGCTTTCCAGAAAACAAGCAATTTCTTAAAAAGCACCAAGGCACTGGTCTACCAGAACCTTGTGACTCTGCTCACTGCCAAGATTCCAGGACTTGCCTTAGTTGCCTTAGAAGGTCCTGGAAGAGGAGTACCATAGTGATTTACACTATCGCTGACTAACAACCCCCAGCTTTCAAACATCTACAGAATTTAATAGCACAGTAGTTCTTACATGCTACCATTTAAACACATTTTATTGGAACGTTACGACTAGAATTAACTGTAACTTCATATTATTTCTGGCCTCTTAATAGAGTAGTAGACATTCTAGACATAGGTTCAATTAGAGTAATAAAATATTCAAATACTGCTTATATCTTGATACACTGCAATCAACACCTTCAAAAGGGCAGAGGAAAAGTTAAGTGAGAGAAGGAGCCTCTAGCTACAGTACCAGAAGCTGATATATTAATTTAGTTAAAACAAAGCAGGTTGTTAACCAAGAAGATGGTGAGGAGTACAGTAAAACCCAAGGTCAGCTAGCTAAAACAAAGCTATCCAATTTTTGTTTGACCTGGACTTCCAGTAGAGAAGAGCAATTTGTGACTCTTTAGTCATTAAAAAAGTCACCCTGTCTTATCTTCTAGATTTGCTACCATCAGAACTACGTAACCATGAGGAGCCACACTTGCAATACAACCAATACACTAAATCCAGTAACATGTTTTTAAACATCAACGAAGCAATGACCTAACATCATGATGCTACAGTGACAAATACTACAGAAGCAACTACAGCATCCAAACGTGATACAACACCACTTGCTAGCATTTAATATTAAGCTTACACTTAACACAGCATAGTACTGATGACATTTTACTAGTATTACCACCCTGAAACTAAAATAGCAATTTTCACTCAAAACAACAGCCCCACCAAAGACCACAACTCAATAAGCATCAAGACTTTAGTAGGCCCTACACATCTGCCTGTGGGCTACTGAGACTAGCGGGTAACATCCATTTAATCTGAAGGCAAACATTTAACCTTTTGAAAACAGTTCTCCATCCTGCTATGAACAATCATTCATCACAAAGGATTCCTGAAAGACAAGAACCCTCCCTCAGCCAGAGAAGTCAGTAAGCACAGCTACCACAGACTCAGAACAAGTATGGTCAGAATTGAAGAAGCTGTTGTTTACAAGTTTAATAATTAAAGGAAGCAAACAGGAAATTATTTCCACAATCAAAACATAATGAGATGAACAGATTAGCCATACCTTTATCTACAATAAAACTGTGATGACTACAGGCATTCATGACCTCATTTTTAAGTCACAGTTATCTATTATTGGATGATGATTCGGGGCTGTTAAGACAATGCTAGGATATTACTCAGCAAGAAACATGTTCTGAGCTGGATCATTAAAATCAAGCCCTGCAGCTTCTTGATCTTCAGGTCCTCCCACCTACACAGTAACACAAGCGATCTTGTGCCAGGCTATCTGGCACGAATGCACATTAAATACAAAGGTACAGGCACTGCAGGATCTCAAGTCATACATTTTGGTACAAGAGATGCAAGTGCATATTAGAAAGTGAGAATTTCTATTCTTAAATGCAACATTTGCCAACTAGTCAACAGTAACAGAGAAAGAGCAGCCACTTGAAAACCTACTGTCTAAAATTACTAAAAACATGGTATCTGCTCTGGATTATATTTCAGGCTGGAAAAAGTGTTTTCTAAAACAGCGTAAGACTTTCAAATCATGTTTTGGCATCTGTTGCAGTGTGCAAAAGAAAACAGGCTCTGTAACCCAGCAGAAAAATCATCCCTCACAGAACTGATGAGTGTTTATGTGAAAAGCATATGAATGAACTTGGGGGCAAGGGGAGAGAGGGCAGGCACATCAGGATGGAAACCTGGTAGCCAACTGGGAGAGAACATAGGCAAGAACAGAAGTATGCAGGCAAGCCTGGCCTTGAGTGAAAGGAAGGAGATTTGCAAAAGCAAAGAGAGTCACTCTGATACCACAGTTACTACAAAAACAATGTTTAGCAAAATGTAAAGTTTATTTCTCTACAAAACGCCAGTTGCTCAATAGTCTGGTGTGTTTTGATACCCCAACATGACTACATCACACACATTTCAGAAAAGTTACATCTAAAAGCTTCTTTTAAAGTATTCACATGAGCACTGCTAATTAGGTAAAAAAATATTTGTATAGATAAAATCACATTAGATCAGCAGGTTTTGAGCTAACCATAGCATAGGAAGCATAGTACAGACACAGCAGAAAGGATAACAGTACCCTGCATCCCACTCTGTTGCACAGCCTGTGCAGGAAGACTGTCACATAAAGTGTTCTTGCTTATTTATCCTACACCCACAACACCCTTCATTAAGGGAGAGGAACAAATATATGATTCTTTTCACAGCCTACACTTTACACAACTCATCTCACACCCATCTATGAAAACACTAGCTACAGATTTTAAAACTTAAATGCCCAAAGCAACACATCTCAAGACTGCTATTTACTGGCTATGGCACGAGCAATACCACAGGCAGGTACATAACCAGTGGGCAAGGCTCTACCAGGAGTGGCTTAAACCTTAGAAAAGAACAAATAACAAAAAAATATCAACCAAACAAAAAAGGATAACCCTTGGTGAAAGTGTGACAAATGCTTCATCATTGAACTACTTATCATAGGAGAGATGAGGACCGAATACTTACTCCCATCAATATTACAGAAAAGATAGTCATTCTCTCTCTTGACCTTTTGTATTAACACCTCATAGCTGAAAAAAAACTCCCATGGGAAGTACAAAGCAGCATCCCAACTCTAAAAGCTACTACAACTTCTATAGCATAAAACATAGCATACAAATAGTAAATAATAAACATTGACCATTGTCTCAAAGAAGGCAGCAGTTCGCAACTAGAATTTTAAGTTAAGCTTGCAGCTGGCTGGGAGAGCTGTACGAGGGAAGCGAAGGCAGCAATGAATGCAGTCATGCCCACAGATGTAGTTGGAGACAGCCCAGAGAAAGGCCATCAGGATGGCCAGGGCTTAGAGCACATGATGCACAAGAAGCCACTAAAGCAGGTGAGTTTATTCCATCTGCAGAACAGCAGGCTGAAGGCCAGGAGGGGGAATATAAAAGCTGTCTTCACAGTCAGATGTTGTAGAAGCTCACAGCAAAAGGCTGACACACTGCAACACGGGAAATTCTTATCAGATGAAGAAACTAGCAATCTTCACAATGAAAGCAGTCAGGCTCTAGAGCCGATAAGCAACCAGACCTTTTAAAGTTTGCCATGCCTTAACAGGGGGTTAACTAGAGGACCTTCTGAGATCTGTTCCAACCTAGAACAATCTACAATTTTATGTACTTTCTACGAAAAGAGAATAAGAAAATGGAGACAGGCTAAACCAGAGACGTAACTTAGGAAGTAAGTTAAAGTCCAGACATAATTTGCTCTTAGTGAAGTGTCACCAGTCTCCTTATTTTCCATGTGCCTCAGCAGTTTCCGGGAGGATCTGCTCCATGATCTTGCTGGGCACAGAGGTGAGACTGACCAGCCTGCAGTTCCAAGTCTTCCTTATTTCCCTTTTTTAAAAATGGGGGTTGTGTTTCCCCTTTGCCAGTCAGTGGGAACTTCACCAGACTGCCACAGCTGCTCAAATACGATGGATCCACTGGCTTCCTCCGGTCCCAGGGGCTTCTGCACCTCCTCCGGTCCCAGGGGCTTCTGCACCTCCTCCGGTCCCAGGGGCTTCTGCACCTCCTCCGGTCCCAGGGGCTTCTGCACCTCCTCCGGTCCCAGGGGCTTCTGCACCTCCTCCGGTCCCAGGGGCTTCTGCACCTCCTCCGGTCCCAGGGGCTTCTGCACCTTCAAGTTCCTTAGATGATCTTGCATCTGGTCTGCTCCTACAGTGGGCAGTTCTTTGATCTCCCAGTCCCTGCCTTTGCCTTCTGTGACTCTGGTGGAGTGCCTTGAGCCCTTGCAGGTGAAGACTGAGGAAAAAAAATGTCATTGAGTACCTCAGCTTCCTCCATATCCTGGGTAAAGAGGTCTTTCCGTTTCTTTCCGCAGAGGGCCCACATTTTCCTTAGTCTTCCTTTTACCACTGATGTACCTATAAAAGCTTTTCTTGTTGTCCTTGACATTCCCAACCAGGTTTAATTCTGTCAGGTTTTAAGCTTTCATAACCTGATCCCTGGCTGCTTGAACAACTCCCCTGTATTACTTCCAGGCTCCCTGCCCTTGCTTCCACCCTCTGTAGGCTTCCTTGTTTTGTGTTTAAGCTTGCCTAGGAACCCCTTGTTCATCCATGCAGGCCTCCTGGTATTTTTGCCTGACTCCCTCTTTGTTGGGAAGCATCGCTACTGGGCCTGGAGGAAGTGGTTCTTGAATATTAACCAGCTCTCCTGGGCTCCTCTCCCCTCTAGGGCTTTATTCCATGGTACTCTAACAAGCAAATCCCTGAAGAGGTCAGTCTCCTCTCCTGAAGTCCAGGGTACTGAGCTTGCCGCACACCCTCTTCGTTGCCCTAAGGATCTTAAATTCCACTATTTCGTGGTCACTGCAGCCAAGGCTTCCCTTGAGCTTCACACTCACCACCAGCCCTTCCTTGTTGGTGACAACAAGGTAAAACACAGCCTCATTGGCTTCTCTGTGACTTGGAGAAGAAAGTCACCATCAACACACTTCCAAGAACCTCCTGGACTGTTCATGCCCTGCTATGTTGTCCCTCAAACAGATACTGGGGAGGCTGAAGTCTCCGATGAGGACTAGGGCTTGTGAACACGAGACTGAGCTTGTCTGTTTGTAGAGAGCCTCATCTGCTTGCTCTTCCTGGTTGAGTGGCCTGTAACAGACCCTGACTATAACGTCACCTGTCCCTGCTCTCTCTTTAATCCTGACCCATCAGTTTTCCACTGGCTCTTCATCCATCCCCAGGTGGAGTTCCATGCACTCCAGCTGGTCACTGACATAAAGGTTAACATCTCCATCTCATCTCCCCTGCCCGTCCTTCCTAAAGAGCCTGTATCCCTCCATTTCAAACTTCCCATCAGAGAAGCCATCCCACCACATCCCCATGATGCCAGTAAGATTGTAGTCCTGCAGGTGTGTACACATCTCTAACTGCTCATTTATTCCCCATAGTATGTGCATTTGCCTAAAGACATTTAAGCTGCCCCTGATGAAGCTGATTCACTGGCTGGACTTTTATAACAATCATAAGAAAGGTCCAGTCTAGAGGTATTTCAGTAACACTGAAGATTTGCAATTGCACCGTATCAAAGGCATTGTGTTGCCTAATCCTGAAGGCAACCAATACAAAATGTGCAGCAAATACCATACAATACTCTGGGGTAATGAAAAGGCTGAGAGTGCAAATATATTAAAAGATATCTACAGCGTTTACAGCTGTTAAGCCTTCATTACAGGAAAGAATCAAATGGTTCATTGCTTTACACAGTTATTAGGTGAGAAGAGTGTACAGGTGAAAGGGCACAGCAGCAGTACAGCAAGACTAAAGGAACACCCAAGGAACCAGTAGTGATCCTCTACATCATGGGTGTCAAACTCACATCTCCCACTACTCTCCTGCTCCTGCAGCACAACACGCGTCACACACTTCACACGAGACACGCTGGCAGAAGAGCAGGGGCAAGGAGCTCAGCGCTGCTGCTGGGTAGAAACAAAGTGCTGGGCCAAATAAAACAAGGTGGAGGACCAGATTTGACCCACAGGCTGCAAGTTTGACACCCCTGCTCTACATAAAGCACCTATTACACAAGGCTAAGATGTTGAAGTAAAGCATCTACTCCACACCAGGCATGTAAGTGTGCATAAGATAAACCATGGTAAGTGATCACATAATCCTTGACCCCTCCTGAGACAGAGCCATGAATAAACAGTCTACTTCTCCACAAAAAGAATAATCAGATAAGCTCTATGCATTTTTATGGATTTCTTTCCACAAACTTACCCATATTAATTTGCAGTAAGATTATAAAAACCTAGCTTGAAAACAGGCTGTATTTGCAGTCACTTGAATGGTAAATTGAACATCAGCCAGAATTATGTACCACACGTACTGATTATTTCCGATGCCTTAGCTATACTTCTCATTCTGAACAAGATTTCCTTTCATATGTACCAACCTAAAAATATTTACAAGAACCAGGCCAGAAAGTGTGCCCCACACCTCCAACTACTCCAAAATAAAAATCACAGAATGGTTTCGGTTGGAATGGACCTTAAAGATCATCCAGAGTTCCAACCCCCCTGCCATGGGCAGGGACACCTCGACCAGACCAGGCTGCTCAAAGCCCCATTCAACCTGACCTTGAACACTCCCAGGGAGGGGGCATCCACAGCTTCCCTGGGCAACCTGTGCCAGTGTCTCATCACCCTCAGTGTGAAGTATTTCTTCCTAATGTCTAATCTAAATCTTCCCCCTTCCAATTTAAAGTTGTTTCCCCTCGTCCTATCACTACAGGCCCTGTAAAAAGTCCCTCCCCAGCTTTTCTTCAGGTACTGGAAGGCTGCTCTAAGGTCTCCCTGAAGCCTTCTCTTCTCCAGGCTGAACAATCCCAACTCTCTTAGCCTGTCCTCATAGCAGAGATGCTCCAGCCCTCTGATCATCTTCATAGCTTCCTCTGGACCCCTTGCAACATTTCCATATCCTTCTTATGTTGAGGATTCCAGAACCAGACACAGTAGTACAGGTGGGGTCTCATGAGAGATAAGTAGAGAGGGAGAATCCCTTCCCTTGACCTGCTGGCCACACTTCTTTTGATGCAGCGCTGGATACAGTTGGCCTTCTGGGCTGCGAGCATATCAAGTAAACTACCTGTTCAGTCTGAACTTATATATTCATATCATACACATACTCGGCTCCAGGTCCAACAGGTGTCACCAATTTATTCTGTGATCTTTCGCAGGCACATTTTTCCACAGGTATGCCCAACAAGTTCTATATATAGAACAGTTCTTAAAGTACCACCCCAACAAAATAAGCAAATCGCTCACCTCTGTTACTATCATTACCTTCAAGCAGATGTGCACTTTACACATCTGCCCTACTATAAGGTACTATCAAAGCTTAAAGGTCATTTTGAATAGACTACACTTTTTCAGATAGCATATGCTGATTTATTTTAGAAAAACTCAATGCCCAGACAATAAAAATACTATGACAAAAGGGATACATATGTAATCACACACTAATTAAACCTTTCACAAAAATTCTTAATACCCTACTCTTCCCAAATAGTCAGAATTTTTATATATAGTCTAAAATACAAACTCATGGCTCAGCATGCCAGCAGAAGTGAAGTTACCCAACAAACTCCATGAAGTTGTCAGGAAGCTCTCATTTGCCTGTAACACTTCACCATTTCTTACCAGGATGAAAGCCAAAAAATTATTATTAGAATTTAAATACATACAGATGGATCCAAAGTATAAGCCAAGTATGCATCAGATAAAGTTTACTTAACTGGTAAATTCATAACCGAAGCCAAAACACGCAGTACAACTGTTTCTTTTTTTAAAAGGAACACAAAACATTTCTTAAATTACTTGGGTAACTACTCTTATGAAATTACATGCACATAGACAAGCTCAACCGAACACAATCCATTCAGTATACAGATTCGCTTTCAAGTTGAAGAGATAACATGCTGGTGACTGACATTCCACATGCATTAGGGAACACTTGCGGCAATTATTAATGGTGGAATATGGGACAGTGTCTGTACTTCACATAATTCTACTCAAGAGTGTGCATTTGATTATGATCAATCTTTTTCCCTTCCATCTATAGCTATTTAAAAGAATTTTAGTAAAGCGTTTGAGATTTTAAGGGTACTGATACAGGAATTTTTTTTCCCCCTCTAGGAGAACAGTTTCTCCACAAGGCAGAACATTCAAAGCTGAAACACTTTTAATTTTCTTACACTTTTAAAAGACACATACAATGGGGAAAATTTTGGTATCTTCACTTAAACCAACACCCCCATACAGGCGTCTGCTCTGCTAAGACTCAAGTTCAATTGCCTTCTCTGGTTGTCTGGACAGAACCATAGAATCATACAACAGTTTGGATTGGAAGGCACCTTAAAGATCATTCAGTTCCAACCCCCCTGTCATGGGCAAGGACACCTCCCATCAGACCAGGCTGCTCAAGGCCCCATCCAACCTGACCTTGAACACTTCCAGGGAGGCATCCTCAGCTTCCCTGGGCAACCTGTGCCAGTGCCTCACCACCCTCACAGTGAAAAATTTCTTCCTAATGTCCAATCTAAATCTTCCTCCTTCTAGTTTAAAGTAATTTCTCCTTGTCCTATCAGTACCTGCCCTTGGAAAAAGTCCCTTCTCAGCTTTCCTGTAGCCCCTTCGAATACTGGAAGGCTACTATAAGCTCTCCCTGGAGCCTTCTCTTCTCCATGCTGAACTCTCTCAGCCTGTCCTCACAGCACAGATGCTCCAGCCCTATGAACATATTTGTGGCCTCCTCTGGACCCATTCCAATAGTTTCATATCCTATTTACGGTGGGGCTTACAGAACTGGACACAGTACACCACGTGGGATCTCACGAGAGAGGAGTAAAGGGGGACAGTCATCTCTCCCTTGACCTGCTGGCCATGCTTGTTTTTATGTGGCCCAGGATGTTGCTTGCCTTCTGGGCTAACTCCCAAGTTATACCACTTTCCACTACGTCAACATCTCATTTTCTTATGTTAATACTTGTCACTCCAGATATTTGATCACTGGATTGGAGCAACAACTGTGAAGTGCTCCCTGATTTGGCAATATCTCAACTGAAATGCAAATGCTGAACACAGACGTCTGTGACACCATTCCACATGCAAGGCATTACCACAGGGTATGCGAGAACATTAATAGAGTCATGATGGTTTCCCACGTATCACCATGCAGCAGCACTGTCAACTGTCTTTAAGTATTTGGTGAAAAAGTTCAAAGATCAGAATTCTGCAGATTTGCGCCGAACTGGTTAACGATCCAAAGTAACGGGGTTTATGCCAACAGGAAGTTTGCCACCAGACAAAACACTGCCACCTTTGATTTTGCATTAGAAATACAATTACCACAAGCACTAGTGATGATACAAAGTTTAATTTACTACTTGCAAAAAACCCATTATGGATTCAGGATTAAGTTTCTTCCTTTCCCAGAACAACTACCAGGATCTATGCACTCATGCTGATTTTAAAGGGTCCCACCACAGGTTCTGACACAGTAATATGCCTGGCAGATCCTTCCAGGTGGACAAGGGGAAAATGTTATGCAATAGAGAAAATAGGGGTTATTGAGGTAAACCCAAACAAAGAGTCACTCCAGTGAAGTTAATGTAGCATTTGACAGCAAACCTCAAATGAAACAGAAACTCAATTTAGGCACACACTGCAGCAGCTGCAAAGTTTTTTCTGTGGTCAGTTTTTATTCTGTCATTCACTGAACTAAAAATTTCTTTTTAGTTTGGGTGGTTTGTGTGAAGTTTAACATGAAAGATTATCTAACATAGAGAGCTTAGATAATTCTATTTTTTCTAGTTGCATTGCTTTCTTCAAGTTTCCAAAACGAACCATCTTCCTACCTCAAACAGAAGGCAGGGTCAAGATAGCCCCTTGTTTTCAAATGTCCAATATGAAGTATCATGGAGAAGAGTTTTTCAGCTGGCTGCTGCTGACAAGTAGGTTTTTGGATCATGGTGGTTATTTTATTACACTCACTTCGACAAACTGATTGTGAAGGTAACAAACATTTGAGATATTTCTTATTTTAATTTTATCTCAATTTCAAAGAAATGTATTTTTCAAAATAACCCCCCAAAACTGCAAATTACTTCACAAATACATCCCTGTTTTATTTGAAAAGTTTATAAACTCACATAAAATCCCTTGAAAACATTCACGAAACATTTACAATGTACTCTTTTTCAATATTTAAACACATTTAGAGGATTTAGCTGTGCCATGGAAAGGTTTTAAGACACTTCTAAAAAAACAAAAATTGGAAATATTAAAATAAAAACAAAATACAGAGGTTGGCTGTAAAATCTATTACTAAAATCTACTTATACAGATTAACAGTTCTGATGATTATGAACCCTGTCACACTCAAATATGATTCTACCCATTCCAAATGACATTTTAAACCCAGATCACTTAATGTACACACATGGTAAATTTCTAAATAATTTTTCATCTCTTCAAGTGATGTCCTTATTTTTATATGGAAAATAGAATTAGAAAGTACCTCGATGTAAGTAATTTTCCTTAGGGAATGAAACAATCTGACTAAAAAGAATAATCAAAGTAGTTTTGAAGCATGCAAAATGGACAATTTTTTAAAAACTCATTTCTTCCACAGAGATACTTCTGGTAACTGCAAATAAAACCTGTGTCAAGATGAAAACACTTCAAACAGGATACCTAAGACTACATTTCAGTTTGAGCCAATAAATTACTTTTAATTTGATGGGGGAATATTATATAACCAGCATGTATTTGTATAATAAGCAGTACTTAAACATTTTCACAATCACCAGAAAAGACTTATTCCTGTTGCTTAAAAAAAAAAACAAAAAACAAAAAACGCCACAATCAGTACATATTTGCAGTGTAGGTTTTTTTCCTCTTCTGAATAAACCAAATCATACCATACCAAACTGCTTTACCAGAGGGAGTTTTCTACAGCAGACCTCCTAGTGGCTTCATTGAGTCCTCTCGAAAGGGGGACAAAAATCTGGACCACACATTTCTTAAATAATTAACAATAAAACCTCCAGTTGAATATTTTTCCTCTCATATAACCTTATTCTAAGAGCTAAATACACTGACTCAGAAAACAATTTATGGAAAAGTTAAAGAAATATGAAAAGACCCACTCTGTTCGGCGGCTTCCATATTTAAAAAGGAATGTGATTTACTCTTGTTTATACTAGATAAGCAGGATAAAAGACACAGAAGGCAGGTTTAATATAACATTGAAAAACTTGTTCTACAGCCAACAACTTATATTTGCCTTTCATCAAGCTGCATCTTGTCTTTTGCTTCCAATTCAAATAAGACTATCATGCTCTTTCTTCTACCTAAAACTGCCATGTCTAATTGCCATTCTCGGAAACTACTTTAAATCTCTGTAACCCCATGAACTCAGCATTACTGCCTCAGGTATCTTTGACTGTCTAAGATTTACTGCTACAGCAACTCTGACTAACCTTTACTTTGTGTGCTTGAGAACTATAAAAAATGATTCAGATTCTTTCTGTGAACACCAAAGTAAAAATGGGTTCTGCTGCATAACAAAGACTTCACTGAGTAACATTAGCAGCATCTACCAACACTCATCAGCAAACAAAGCGTCAATAAATGAAAAAGAGAAATTAAAAATAAGGGATGTGCCACTCAAAAACAAAAAGGTAAGTCACAGTGGCAAATAAGATGTTTTTTTCAACTTTTCATCTTTGTTTCCTCATACTGGCAGGTCCCAAATTAGAATAACCATTATGAAGGTTTGATCAAAATTTCAAGTTCTCCGCAGTTACAAACACCACAGAAATGACAAGTCTGGCTAAGGTACCTTAAAGAATCAATTTCTCAAAAACACAGCAGAACACTGCTTCCCAAAAAATTTTACTCTTAAACTTGCTGAGTACCTCATCACACTTTTTAGCAGTATTTTAATGTTAGCCTTTACTTTGTCAACAGCTCCAGCCACAGATGATAAATACTATACTTGAATTTCAACTAAATTTGTCTCCTTCATCCAGAATGAGTTACATTCATCCAGAAACAGTTACAGGCATAACCACACAAGACTAAGTGTACCATCACGGCACATACATAAGTCAGAGCAGTTTAGGAACTGAATATACCAACATCACAATCTTTCCTCCTATCTGCTTGTCTAATCAGATACATTTCTCCTTGGAAAAAATGACAATTCTAAGATGTTCCGTTCATCCTGCAAGTATCATCACATCACACTTTCAGACAAGAGGAATTGCTGGTGTTCTGTTGAGCTCAATTTAAGAAAATAACGTAAATTGCCAGATCACCATAGCAGAATAAATAAAATGGAGGAGTTTTACCTACTTAGGATCACCAAGTTATAAAATGTCATGTTGGGCAGAACCCCTGGAGGTCACCTACTCTGAAATGTGTCCATTTAAACCTACCAGGTTTGTTAAGCTCCACTCAGCTACTGCAGAGTTTTGACTTAACTTATAGATTGCTGGAGCCTCAACTCCTTTGAGGAATGAGTTCTCAGAGACATTTGGCTGTGGAACCAGTATCAGTGACAACTAGCTTTGACCAGTTTCATGACAATTCCTCTTTTTATATAAGGAAAAGGCTATCAAACTGACAACCGAACAGACTTCAAGCTAATGGATCTGGATTGTGGGGCTACTGCTACAAGCCAACTCATCCCTCCATTCCACCAACGCTTCTACTCTTCAAACTGAATACAAACCATGACTTAATTCACTTAGATCTTGATGTTAGTTTAGCACATCATGTAAGTTTTTTTGACCAATACAAATTCATAAGAACAGGTCAGAATGACTACATGAACAGTTAGACTGAGAACCATCAACAGGGAAGCAAAAGTGAGTCTTAAATTCCAGCTTCCTTCCAATTAACTAACCTTTATATTACATTATTTCAAACAACAGCTACTTCATTTTCAAAGCCCCTCATAACTCAGGCTCAGCCTATCACATCTCATTTGCCATCAAATCACAGAAATCAATGAAGTTTGAAAAGGACCTCAGTTAACACATAGTTCCCCTGCTTCATCTCAAATGTAATTACCCACAGGATATGTTTTCATGACAGCTCACTGACATGAGTCAATGTCTCCACCTGCTAAGTCACATACTTCCATGGCTTATGTTATGCCCAAATTGGTGTACTTCTCTCTAAACCACTATACTGTCTCAGAAAAGAAATAAATCTAACTTTGGTGATGGTGGTTGGGATAACAGGGGATGACACGTGGGGTTACACCACCCTGCATAGTTTTTCCATTGTCCTGTAAGACAAAAAATGTCTTACAGAGGACCAAAACTGGCAAAAGCTGCTACAGAAGAGGAGAATATGACATGCAAAAGAAAGAAGAATACGGGGAAAATAGAGAAATGGACAAGCCCTCCCACTTTCGGCAACAATAAGCTATCATATTAGTCAACCCTTCAACCGCAGTCATCTGCAGTTCTCCAAAGATGTCTGCCTCAGCCTTCAATCGCCACACCACAAAATTTCCATAATGTCAAGCTTCCTTAGATCTATTTTACATCCCAAAAGTCCAATATTCCAGTACAGACTAAAAAAGGAACTTCCTCTTGCACTTCTCAGCAGAGATGGAATATCCAGCCTCTGCCTCAAAACCATTAACACAATGGAAAAACGTTGTTCTGTCACCTTTCTTAATAAAATAAATATTTTTCTTTCAAAGTTTCCTAACTTTTTTAAAAAAATATAAATATTTAAAATATATATAGTGTCCCACATTAGATACAGAAGCTCCCCAGAACCAAATATAATGGAAACAGCCTTCTGTCTCACAATACACTCTTTTAGAGACATACAGAAGGACACCCATTTTTTCTGTAGCCTCACATCAGCAGTTTATAAAGAAATCAAATTAGCCAAAGCCTCTTGTAGTGCTCCTACACTTGGATAATCCTTTCATACTCAACTTTGACACCTTCTTTACCCATTTAGAACTATGCACTTGCAAACATTCATGACTGCTCCAATTTAATCAGCATAACTTTGTCTTCTAATCTTGGTTTGTAGAGCAGCTGCAAACATTCCCAGCACAATGCTATTCTCTGTTAACACATGTTGTATTCCAACATACCAGTTATTAAATACCATCATTAGAATCAGATAGACATATTCTCCACTTTAAATACCATCCAATTGGATGGTGAAGTGATGTATGCAGCCTGTATTGATGCAGTTCTCCCATGCACTACTTAGTCATGCAGAAAAAAAACACACCAAAAAGCATGCCTGTAACCAGCACCCATCAAGAAACCCATCAGTTGTCGTAACAGGAGATAACTCCTTGTTAAAATCTAAAAATATTAAAAGTATCTAAAAGATATTAGTTATCTTCCTAAAGATTAATTTTCCAGGTACTCTCTTCTCCCTGCAGTTCCTTTTTGTCTGCTGTTATTCCATATTCACATTTGCTTAGAGACAGACGCCAAAAATTTAAGAGATTACTTAAGCTATAATCAGAAATTTAATTTCAGAAGACATTTACCAGGTCTTGCCAATTTGAACTCAACTACTGTAAGTAAATATTCCTTAGTATAATTTTCTGGTAAAAGAAAGGGAAGGGCATTTCTTTCCTCTTGTAAAGAATAACTACTAATTATCTGGTCACAAACATCTCTTGTGAAGCTTAAAGGGAAAAAAAAAGCACGTTAACGTCTGAGACAGTATCATTTCTAAGTATCATTCCCTCCCCTTTTAGATGATAGGCATGTTTTTAAATTATTTTTGGATGCAGTTATGAAATTAAAGAGTCCAGAAATCTGAAGCGGACGTAGCATAGTGGCAAAAATCCTTTAGATAAATAACCGTCAGTGATTCCACATCTTTCTGCAAAAGAACTGTTGTGACACAATAAGCTCCTGCTCTATTAGGGATTTTTGCTCGTATTATTTTTTCATCACAGATTTCTTAGTATGGCATTTAAAAAAAGTGACTTATAAGCTCTTCTCAGTACAAAAACCCCCACATTTTTATTACAAATATAACAAGTAGAGATAGGTTTTAACACTGTGTGTGTGTGCATGTGTATATATGTGTATATCTCTCTATATATATATCTCTATATATATATCTCAAAATTGTTTATGTATGGTGAGGTCATGCTCAATGAATACAAGTTAAGAAGTCCGAAGGAGTCCACAGCTGTACTGGGCACAAAATGTGAAGAGCGATCCTCAACTAATGTTCATGCCAGTGGACGTTTCTGTCAACTCAGCCTACGCCTGATAATCCATGGCTCACTAGAACTGCCTTGCTGAAGACATGAAAGCCTGACTTTGTATCCTTTCATACTTCAAAGTGATAACATTGCTCTCCTCCTACACAGCATGGTAGCAGTTTGAAAGACCTCACAAAAATTACTCTAACACATTTAACTGAAACATATATACAAAGTTTAACAAGTTTAAACTAGGGCAGGGGCATCCAACTCACAGCCCACAGGCTGAATCTGGCCCTACACCTTGTTTTATCCAGTCCAGTACCTTGTTTCTAGCTGGCAGCAGTGCTAAGCTCCTTGCCCCCATGCTCCTGCCAGCACCAGTCACATGTGCAGCATGTGTGATGCGCATTACACTGCAGGAGCAGGAGAACAGTGGGAGCTATGAGTATGATACCCCTAAACTAGGGGGATGGGCCATCAGCATAAACAATCCAAGTCAGAAAGATATAAAACTTTTGTTCCTGCAAACCATGTGTACATTGTAATTTTCAAAAAGTTTGTTAACTTCTAATTGCCTGTATTTCATATAAAGAAGAAATAGATGTACGAGATGACTTATACAGGTAAGATTTTTCTCCCTAAGTAACACTTCTTACGACAGCTATATGACGGCTGATAACCAAGTGTTTTTCTTCGACTACAGCATTACCCTTGCAAAATTCCAAGCTTTATCAATACTGCATTACTCTTAAGAAAGAGCCTTAAGTCCTCCCTCTAAACAAGACAAGAAATCAACCACTCCTTCAGCATGCTAAGGTTGAGAAATATGTAAGGCTTGCTAAAATTACTGAACACTTTTGCTCTACATTCAATTCCTACAGTACATTTTTCAAGTATTTTATCATAAAATCTAGTCCAAAATAAGTATTAGCTCACACAAACACAAGCACATTATTCCCACTGAAAAGTATCTGTAAACCTAGAGCCTTGATCTTATCTTTACAAACATTCTTAATAACGAGCCTATGAATCATATTCTGAAGGTGATTCTTGATTACAAGACAAAAAATGCCTGAACCGGTCAACTAACATGACAATTCCTGTACAAGCAGTACACACGATCTGAGTATTTAACCCATTGGCCTATCTAAAACAGGGAAAAACAAATATTCTTTTTCACTGATCATAAGCTAGTTTCAATGTGTTCATAAATTAATTATTATTTGTTCAACATTAAGTCAGTATTTTCAGAGCACATAATGCAAACACTTGAGGATGCATCCATTTCTTCAGGTTCTGACAAACTAGAAAGCAGGTACATACCTTAACACTTCTATATGAGCAAGCACTATGAGAATACATTAGGACAGGTGGCTTGGTAGGCTTTGATTTTGAATGACAGCCAACAGATTCAATATTGAAATAAATATTTAAGTTTCATATATTAACTACTATGTTATATTACTATTTTAAATATTATAATAAATATTTAAGAATCAAATATAATATTTATAGTGTGAATAGTCATGCAGACTGGATGACTGGAAGCACAATGAATTACTAGGTTAAACATTTCTATTTTGATGAAGACTAATTTGGGAATTATACAGCTTTAACACTACTGTCTCCTACTGCAAACCAGAAGCTATTTCAAGCACACAGTCTGCATACATGCAAGTTTATCCTATGATTTTAACTTAAGGTGCACGGAGATGGCTCATAAAATGATTTGTAAATAATTGAGGGATATGGGTATGTGAGGCCAAAGTTATTAACCTTCAGGCCTCTTCATCACCAAGTACACACAGAATATGTTATCATGCTGTTCTCCTCCTTTCTCTCTGACAAGAGCAGTGCCCAAGCCATCTGCCTTTGCATACTGTAAACTTTTGGTTATAGTACGTGCTTACAGCCCTTTCCTTCTGCTCCAAAGGAACTCAGTCTGTCAATGCTCCATAGCCATTACACCTCCATGAAATAAAAAGTTGTGCTCATGGAAGAGTACAAACTGCTGCCATGCTGCCAAAAGCAAGCAACCAGTCCTTGCAGACTGCTCTAAAGTATCTCCCAAATTCATGCAAAGCACTAACAATATGCCCTTACCTGGCAGCCTGCTAGCAGTGGTACAGCAACATTATTGTAGCCCAGCCTACTAGAACAGAGAAACCATTTTGTCAACAGTAAACACTGCAGAACAAAATAATCCTTAATGAGCACAACTTGACAGTTGCTCTGCAGCAACAAGGCTTTTACTTTTTCAAGAAGGTGGGCCTTTAACATAGGTTTGCTTCAGTATCTAACCCTAGTCAAGTCCCATAGTTGTCAATGCCACTATCTGCAATAAAGCTAAACAGCCTCTCCAAAGCCTCCAGTCCCAGAGCTCACCTGGTCCATATGGGTTTCAGATCAAATCTGCTGAAAAGAATACGCAAAAGCAGCTGAAATTCTCTTATGCTGCCTTCCAGTATCTGTGACTTCCTTAATCCTGCACTACAGAAAAAAAAATAAACACCCCTGACTTCATGCACAGCACGTTTTGTCAGGAAATGGTTCCAGCATAGGTTCTAAATCTAAATATACGTATCTTCTAAATACAAACTATTCATACAAATGCAATTTAGGTATTTCATAGATGGTTCATTTCCACATCACTTTATTCCAAAAGATACATCACAATAAGTTTGTATTAGTGGTGTACCATGACTTTATAGCATAATGAAATTGAAACCAACATCATGCGTTATGGCCAGCCTAACCTCCTGCCACCACACCCCATTGAACAGATTTTCAAGACAGAAAATTCTCCTGATCTTTGCTAGTTTAGAACTAATGACACACAGGTAATTCACATTTTTCCCCCCTTTGAATTGTAGTGCCACATCTTTAACTGGAACAATAACAACAACAACAAGAGGAGGACCAAGGAGAATTCTCCTCCTTTACTGGATGCAGGAGGGACAGCAGTGACAAAGTATGAGGACAAGGCAGAGGTACTTAATGCCTTCTTTGCCTCGGTCTGTAATAAGTGTGAGATGTTCTCTGGGTACTCAGTCCCCTGAGCCAGAAGAAAGTGAGAATGAAGCTCCAACGATTCAGGAGGTTTTGGTTAGAGATCTGCTTGGCCAATGAGACATACACAAGTCTATGGGACCAGATGGGATCCACACCAGGGTATTAAGGTAGCTGGCAGAGGTCCTCGCCAAACGCCTTTCCCTCATCCATCAGCAGTCTTGGCTGACTGGGGAAATGCTGCTTGACTGGAGGCTGGCAAATGTTACACAAGTGACAAGTGATAGGATGACAGGAAATGGCCGCAAGTTGCATCACGAGAGGTTTAGACTAGACATTAGGAAACATTTCTTCACTGAAAGGGTGGTCAGGCATTAGAACAGGCAGCCCAGGGAGGTGGTTGAGTCATCATCCCTGGAAGTGTTTAAACAATAGGTAGACAAGTTTCTTAGGAACATGGTTTAGTAAGAGGACAGGTTTGGTTGGACTCTATCTCAGAGGTCTCTTCCAGCCGGATGATTCTATGATTGAATAGACAGAACTAAAGGTAAGGAATAACCAAAGCTATCCAATCTGAGGTTTCCCTACTTGAATACTTGTCTCCTTTCACTAACTCAGAAGCCTTAGCCTAACAAAGTAGTTTGGGATATCTGTTATTCTCTTAAATTTAAGAATACTTTGGAAATTAGATTTCTTTCTAAACAGAACCTAATTCAGAGCAAGAATAGCACACTTCACCTGAATGCCCTTGGGAGCTGTCAGGAAGCACGTATTTGAGTTAAAGGAGTTATGCCTTTCTTTTTGCCTACCTCCATCAGTGCTGCAACTACAGCTGAAGATGGATACATCCATCTCCACACGGCAACATCTTTTGGTCAGACTATCACCCTCTCTAATCAAACGTTTTCCAGTTGTCGGACAGCACTCATGCCAACACACATCCACTATGCAGCTTCCCAGACTGTGTGATGCCTGCAAGGCACTAACTATACCAGTGTCCTCAGCAATCTGGGAACCACACAGCACAATAAACTACATGCAGTTAAAACTGTGCACTGTAGAAATATTCTCAGTAGATATCATCCTCTACAGCTTCACCTACAGTAAAGGGTTGTCCAGCTAGTTATCAGGAAAAGAAGAAACCTAGACATAACATTTTGTGGAATCATGCCTTCCTTCCTCGAGTCCACACTAGTTTGTTGTAGAAACAGGCTATAGTGTCAAGAGATTCTATCTGTGCAACAGCATCTATCATAGGTCCTTTTGCCTCTGCATTATATGGGTAAAAAGAACAACACACACCACATCACATTTAACTGCTTTTCATACATGTACCTAGTAGCAAAATTGGGAGCTGAATGTAAAAAATGGAAAAATCTAGGAATCTTTTGTACAAAGAAGTCAAAGACATATCCTAAAATAATGATTAAACCATGCCCTTCCAACACCATAAAGAACTAAAAATAACTTTTGAGTTCATTTTAATAAAAGAAGTTTCAAAAGCCCAGTATGTAGACCTACTGGAAGTGGTATATCTTCTGGTAGAAAAAGAAAGTCCAAAATATTTGGATTTAATTATTTTTTTATTTAGTACTATTTATTACAAAACAGTGCCATATACTTTTCCTTACACACAGCACAATGCTCACCTGTTGAAGCACAACTCCTCAGACATCAGGCTTCAGCCTGGATTAACAAACTGAATAACTTTACGCACCCCATGCTACAATCCAGCTATGCAATGTTTTCTATTTTGCATGGAAAGTCTGTATATCTTACTTCTCTGTTGAACTCTTGGGAAATACCTGCAGTAGTGCTCTCTCAGATGATCACTACTGTTTTAGTTGACTAAACAGAGATTAACAGATCTGAAAACCGTAGCTCTGATTTAAGAGCTTATAAACCATGGCATAAGAAGTAGTCCAACAAAGGCTGAAAGAGGGACAAAGTGGGGAAAACAAGGCAAAGTCAAGAAAGCCACGCTGCTAATAAGCAACAAAACAGATTTCATGAGGAAGTTTTACTGAGGAATACATTTCTTTTTCTATAGTTTCTATAAAAGAAGCTGGCTAACCCCAAACCTCAAGATATTACCACAAATGTTTTGTCTCCACTAACCACTGTAGGGGTAATAAAAACATTCACTCAAAGCTTGCTGCAAAGCTTTTCTAACCAAGTCTCAGTTAACAGACCAAGGGGAGGAAAGCAATTTAAATGATTTGCCTACTATACCATACAATGCATTTTCTCAAACAAAAACATAAAAATCCTGAAAAATTATTTGAATGTCCAAAGCAGCAAAATCTCAACCTTCAAATATTTATCATTCAATGAAAATCAAACGCCAAGCTTCTACAAAGTGACTGGTAGAAAATCACACAAGACAGCACAAGTTTGCACAGTTGGACACTTGAGTTAGCACCTCAGAGACCAAATAGGCTAAGTTTTGTACTCCCTGTTGTTATACAAAACAGACTGACTATACAGTTTGGCACAACGCATCTGAGATTTTTCTTTCTCTATACTGAAAAGCTAAAGAAAAATAGTTGGTTTCATAACAAAGCATGAGGACTGAGATGATAGTACAAAGTGAAATGAACTCCAAGACATGAAATTGCCTTCTTCCTATTGCTTGCTCTTTCCCCTAATCTCCTAAGTGATTTCTTCATATGAAAGGCCACCTACATACCAGCCATCTCTATAAGACTGCTGTCTACTATAAGCAGGACTAATCATAATTTTTCCTAGCAGGAATAGGAGAAAGCAGCATTAAAAAAACCATTAAGCTGCTCCTTCCATGCTAACATATTTGGACACATGCAAAACTCTTGTAATTTTGGTTAATAAAGTGTTACTACTTTGTAAATTACTGGTTTTTTTAAGCAAATAAAATTTGAGATACCTGGATCCAGAGTACTTCTTGCAGTCATTTTAATGCAAGCTCTATCAATTCCATACCATCTAGTTCATATTTTGCATTTAAGATAGACGAACTCATTAAAGAATATTTGTCACTGACAGCCACTTTCAGAACTTTTCATTTGGCTAATACAGGATCAGATTTTGACATGAACTGTTAGTAAACTGGATAAAACAGAACTGGAGCTCAAAGAAAAGAAAAAAAAATTAAAAAATCATCCCTCTCCTGCATCAAAACATAGTTATCTTGACAAAACTGTTTCAGCTGACATTCATGTACTTAAAGTGTGTAGTTCTCACACAAATGGAGACAGTCAAGTAAAGGAACAGTTAAAATCCTCCATGCTATTAATAGAAATGTTGGAAATGTCTGCTTAATTTAGCTCTTATTTCCCTCTTCTATTTAGACTAACCTCTCCCACGAGATATTTGGAGCTCCCTGAGCAAACCAACAAAAAACTCATCCTGGCTCATCCTAAGTATAGCTTCCATGCACATTTGAATAACACTCTCTTACAAGGGCACAACAGCTAAAGGATCAATCCCATCCTCTACAGCCCCTGTCCAAGCTGCCCAAAGTGAAACTTTTAAAAATACCCTGTGATCCAGGTTAGGGTGGAGAGGGAAAACAGAGTTGTATTTTTACAGCACCATGCATTAGGCTTTGCTGATTAACAGTAAACAAGGCAAGTGACCTTACAGAGGGGAAACCCAATCTTTTACAATAATGCTGTTATGTCCAAATTCCATAAAGCCATATGAGCCCTTCTCCTCATCACCCAGTTTTAGAGATGCTGTGAACACTTTTAGTGACTATGTGATTATCAACTTTCACAAATGTTTAGAGCAAACACAGAGTTTTCAACCCTTAAGTTTGAAACTGGACCAGTAAGAGAAATCTTACACAGAAAGAGTTCTTCTGCAACCCACAGCTTTCATAGGGGAATTTATTTATCATGCACAAAGACATGTCCCTATCACAAATCACCTCAAGATAAACTAAAGCTAAAAGCAGAAGTAAATAACAACTCCTTTTGGTTCTCACTAAAAGGAAAGATGGCTTCACCCCCATTCCATCATTGAAATAAAATTGTTGCATAACAAAAAGCTGTAACAATGCAAAATATAGTTATTCCATTTGCTTCAAAGTAGGATTTTTTCCACTGGCTAAAACCTCAGAGAGCTAAAAAGGATATGGAACTATAGCAAAACTCAGTGTCATCCCATCTTGTGTTAGCTCTACCACCTGCCAAGAGGATGACTGTATTCCTGTCTATGAAGACACCTCATGAACAATTTAAAATAAGGACAAAAGTATCTGCTCTAGTTCAGCGTATTTTATTTATGGATAATTATATCTGAAGAAAGTTTCTTCATAAAATAACTGTGTGTAAAGAAAAAGAAAAAAAACAATAAAACAAAACAGAAAATCAGCCCATGGAAGTGTGAAAGCTTCAAAATCATAGCAATGCAATTCCAAACAACAGAAGTTGGACTAACTGCGCTGTTCCCTGGTATGCGATTACTAACACAAAGGAGTCTCCCGAGTTCCATCCACTTATATGCCAAATTCAGCACTGAAACAAACTTCACAAGTTCCATATTTTTTATGCAAAGTAATCTGCTAGAAAATTCACTAAATTAGTGACCCTACTGTTGTGACTAAACATTCCAACAGAACAGATAGGTAAGAAAGTTAGAGCTGGCTCTCTATTAACTATCAAGAACTTCAAAACAAAAAGACTGCATCCAGACCACCATTTTACTCCCAAGCCCAATGTAGCGTGCTCGTCCCTGTGTTTCAAACAGGTTACAACTAGGAGCTGTGCATGTTGAGCTTTTCCATCAGACAGCTAATCAAATGCAGCAACTTATTATGCATTTCATATCCTTATTATAAATAATTACAGACCAGGAATGCCAAAGTGTTCATATTTGGTTTTCATTTCATTCCTATGATTAAAATCCACTTCACATGTACTTTGTATACTTAAATTTTATTCTGCAATGCTGTGCTGTGATACTCATGACTGAAATGCAAGCACTCCATGGCAAGGTAACTCCTCTTGAATTTACCACAGGTTATTAATACATTACAGAAAATGTTATAACAAGAACAATAAATGCAAATTTAGTAATTTTAATAAAAACCAGCCAACTAGAGCATGTCTGTATCAATGAAAGCAAAGTAACATGGACTGTCCCCCTGAGAATTAATTCGAAATTAACATCTACCTTAAGATTCCAGTATATTTCTAAAAAAAGTCAAAAAACCTGGTTGGTCTTGAGGAAAAAGAACACAAGGATACCATTCAGAAAGCCTCTTTTTCCTGTTTAACTGCAACTATGATCTGAACTGTACTCGCTGTAGCTCATGACGAATAAAAAGTAATGACAGGTAAAACCCCTGAATTTCAACTCTAAAGCTTACAAATCAATGTAATAAATTTCTGTAAATATTAAACTTAAGTAGCCTTTGTAAGACAGAAGAAAAGGATGAAGGCCTTTCAGGAGTAAGCTTGACTCCATGAAGCCATATCTACATCAATACAAAAACGAATTGGCTTGTGAACTACAGCTGTATGTAGCTGCTACATGAAGTAAATATTCCTGACAGACAGATTTTTCAATGAAAGTTATTTTTAATCACTTCATAACAGTGTATTTGCTGAATTATGAACACCAGCAGTTTCTGGCAAATAGAAAAAGGGACAGACAATTAAATCCAGTCACATTACAGTACTCAGTATGGCAGCTTAACCATCACAAGAACCTAAACAACTTTTAACATTTCATATCAAAAATGAGGTCAGGTCAAGTATACACAGAGTTATGGATCAGAAAAATTCATAGAGATTGAAATAGGCTACAACTATGGTGGCAATATCGGGGGTGGGAGAAAAGGGAAGGGGATAAACCAAATTCAAGCATGACCCGATTTCCAGTTAAATATCAACCCATTTGCCAGCAAGAGCACAGGTATCAGCCAAATAAACCACATGCAACCGCAAATAAGCATCGGTAAAATGCTGATTTGATTTGTGAACATATGGGGAGACAGGAAGAAGAGCAATACAACACTATGGAAAAAAACTAACACCTCCCCCCCCCCAAAAAGCACACAAGTGAAAAGCATGAAAGGGTACAGAAACACTGCCATGTCTCCTTACAGCTCATTATCCATCCAAGAGGAATCCAAACACCACCAACAGGAAAGCCAGATACAAGCAGCACTTAAGAATGCCAAAGGACATGAAGACATCTACTCCTACCACTGGATGGCCACTCGACATTTTGCTTCGGCAGACAGAGCAACAAGTAACAGACTGAGCTGCTCTGATGGATGTACTGCTGGACTAAATTCACTGAAAAAAGCTAAAAAGAATACATACATAAATTCTACACATATTTACTTCTGCTTGTAACCTAAGTTTAATTTAAAACTTGCTATATTATCTATTCTAGGTCTTGAAATCCAGTTTGCCATTGTAACTTTAGGAACTTAGGCTGTGCAGCAGAATACCAGTGGGTTGTTTTTGTTAAGGTTTGCAAGGCAGGAGTGTTTTGTTTTGAACAAAACTAAATTGTGGAATTACATAAATTTCATCATCACCTTTTTCAAGGGCATTAAAACCCCCAGGTTTTACAAGCTATTATTGTGAAAAAACCCACTTTTTTTACGACACTAAATATTTGACCAGGAAACAGCACTATTAAGGATTCATCAGTTGTGCTTTAAATTGTATTAACTATTGAAAATTGAAAAAAAGTTACAAACAATAGCAACGCTTTGTTGATTTCACAGTACATGGTTGGCAACTGGAAGAGCAGAGCTACATGCCAGTACCATATTTAGAGTAAATACGTGAAATATCAGAGTGCAGTTTCAGCCCATGCAAGCTTAGCATTTCCTACACAAGCAAAAGAAATGCTGCTGCTACAGCACTGCTGCTGGAGCACATGGATGTTGCGACTGAAGGACTGCTTGCTTGGGAGGAAACAAAGAACATAATGTGAAGGAAGTGTCTTCTAAGGAGAACACATGACAAGGAGAAAAAGAAGGTAGTGACATGGCAACCTCTTTCTCAGTAAGTGAACACAGGTCTGAAGGAAATTATATAGGAGAGCATAACCCCTACCTTCTGTATATTTTAATTTATAGACCATGTATATGTCATGGCATGAATTAAAGTAAAACAGGATTTCCCTTTATGCCAGTGTTCACTCCAGTAAATTTTCTTATGCTTCACGCTAGGAACTGATACTTCCAAGTTAAATTCTGGTGTAGATCTTAATTTACACATTCTGTTTTGAGGCAAGACTTATGATAGTAAACATAAGTAAATTAGGCTTTTATAAGTTATCCATATAAGAAATACTTTAATAAAGCTTCTTAGGGAAAATAGCACAGGAGACGGGCACCATCAGGAAATCCAGTGTATTTGTTAAGTCTTCATGGAACGCTTAACTTCATTAAGTTATTTTCACACTGTTAAATACAGCTTAGTTGCCTAATTTCTCAAATCTTAATACCCAAATTGTCACACATTACTCATAACTTGGATCTGCCATTAGGAGACTCGACAGCATCACAAGTCAGCACTGACTTTACTAACATTATTTTGAGGTTTAGAAACTATCAGCTATTTGATAAAGCTCTGATGTAAAGCTAAGGGGGAAATATGGAGTGAAACAGTATTTCTATTTTCTTTTAGTTTATATTAAGTTCATACCCTGCCTGTTCAGGATCACATTTCACAATACAGAAATCTGTTAGAAGAGCAATAAAATACTGAAGCCAACAATTTTATATCAACATCAGTTTCTCTCCTTTCCACTTGGCTGCAGCTTTTTGGCCAGTTATTTCTAGTTTGCTTCTAATCTGGTAGAGGCATCATCAGAAATCTCCGACCCAAGCCTTCACAAGATAACATCCAGCTCCAAATAACAACCAATTGTAAGTGGTAAGATTTCAACCAGGAGGAAATCTAAATCATTAAACTCACATACAGATAGATAAAAAACCCAGTTCTTTGACACAAAGCAGAGTTTTCATTACTGCAGCAGAAGAGTTTGCCAAGGTACTCAGAAGCAAGAACACATACTTGAGACTGTCACTTTAAACTTGTATTCTGAACTATTTGAACATGCTTAATAACTGTCCCATTACAGGACTTCAAAATTTTATAAACAAGTCATTTACCACACCTACCTCATTTCTTCCAACATGCTGGGGAACAGATTCTGCACGTTTTACATAAAAGTAGAGTGTGCATATTAGACTGGTAGTAGACCCATGAGTTATTTTTAAAGAAGTAACTGATGTTTGAGAATTAATGAGTGAAAAGATTTTAAAGATAAACTTAAATTGCAGAAAGCTGGTTTTTTAAAAAAAAAAAAAAAAAAAAAGCTTTCAATACAAAAGGTGTCTCTGCTTCAGAAAAATTATTGCATTTTCCAGGGAGAACAAAATGTCAGTTAACATTTTATAAGAGAAATTCCCCTACATTCAACAATCACCCATAGTTTACTGATCATGTACTTCACTCACATCCTCTACATAAGGCAACAAACACAAAGCAAAAAAGGGAAGCTTTAAATTCCATGTTGGATAAGTCATCTCTTTTGTATTATTATGCAAACTAGTGTTACTTTGTGAGCCAAGCTACTACAAACAGCTTAGAACTTTCATATCTACAGATCAAAAATTGATCTTCGGATGAGGAACTGAAGACTGAAATAGATCATTAGGTCACAGGCTGAACTGTGAAAGAATGCCTCTTCCTTGCATTGCTTTTAGAAGATAAGAGATTACTGCACCATTTGAAAAAAAATAATTAAAAAAAAATAATCACAATTAGCACTATAGTCCAAAGTTACACAACACCTCAATAACCATAGATGATGGGAAACAATGGCAGTATGAAGATTCACAGTAAGCTGATTGCAGGTGTCCTACAGCTTCTTCTCCTTAGTTCCTGCCTCTTACTTCCTCTGAAGTAGCATACCGCTTCAGGCTATGTAAAATAAAACAACAGCTGCAGAACTAAATGGCTATTCCTTCTGCAAATGAGCAGCTGTGGTAGAAAATTGGTCCTCTGGCACTATAGAGCAGTATGATAGTTCTCATACTCTGCTAAAAGGCACAAACAAATATTCCAAAGGAATTTCAGTAAAAAGTTAAGAAAAGTTGGCTAAGGAAGAAATGATAAGGTAATCATAGAAGAACTCAAAGAGAAAAATGAATACTTCAAAAGAAAGTTGTAATAATGCAATTATGTGTATTTGAAATAATTACAGTTACACAGAACAGCTAGAGCAAAAACAACAACCGCCTCCAGAAATTTAAGTCAGCTATAAAATGGAAAGCAAAGCCATGAGGAACTTCAGGCAATCCTGCCAAAACCAAAAGGAAAATATGAATTGGATAAAGTACCACAATGGCCTAAAAGGAATGCGGATAAACTATTTCTACCAGAGAACACAGTAGCATCCACAGACAGCAGGAATTAACTCCCTGCATCACTGAAATAACCCAGGTATGCTTCAATATGTAAAGGCAGGAAAGCACTCAAAATGCTGCTTTTCCCTAGCTTTAGTACAAATCTCCTGTGAGGCACAGGGAAAAGCAATGATCCTTGTCCCTCAGTTCTGCAAAGAACTCTCAGCGCACCATCTCATTTGGAACCAGAAGCTTTCCCCAATAAACACAAAGCAAATCTTTAGCTGGACTTTCACCTGTACTAGCAGTAGCCTCTGGACAAAATCAAAACCACTGATGCTAAAGACTTGGGAAACAAGTTCCCAACAAGCTCAATTAAGTATACTTTCACTTACGCAGCTTCTCAGGAACATCTCTACTACACAGGGCAGAGCACTGATTTACAATCCGCCTTAAAAATACAGATTTTTCTTCACAATAAGAAGTCAAGGAAGTTGCACTGTGGCATAACTATAGAAGATTTCCAGCTAAGAATGGATAATTACAGCATTGCAACTTCCTTCCAAGCCATCCATCCACATTCTCCTTTAAAGAGCATTATTCCATTGGCTACAAGCAGATAGGGTTACTATGCCATCCTCATTCAAGAGCCCAACCCTAAGTGTTTCACATCAAAGCTGTTTTAACTATGCACACATACACAAACATTTTCATCCTACTGCCACATCATAGCTACAGTGGTTCCAAGGAACTGACCCAGTGCAATCTCCTACTTGGCACTCACTACGTGGTGGTTCTCCCAATATGAATTATCCACTACACATATCTAAGGAAGCACCACTATCCCCAGCAGAATAGTGAAAAAAGTGAAATCTGGCAGCAGGTTTTACAGCAACATTTACATTCAAACCTAAAGCTCTTGTCCCTAGCATCACTATACAGCACCGAAGGCAGCAACCAAAAGCTAATTGCAAAAGAATGGGCTGCGTAAATCACAGATACAAGTTAAACTCACAAACCAGTTTTGAGCTATCACTGCTCAGAGGTGTGAAAACTAGGACAAAGTCCTAGTGAAACTAGGTTTTCTGTAAAAGAAACTTCATGAACTTTGAGGGTTTCAAGACTATTAAACTTGCCTGGTTACCATAAAACAAGTAATTCATTATTAAAAAAGCAACATTTGATTACAAAACAGAGAGCCCACATCCCAGTTAAGTGACTGGGCCTCCAGAACAGGAGAAAAAGCATATTCTGAGTGCAGGTATATGACCATAAGATGACCGTTGCTACCTAACATAAGCCATGCCCACTTGTAAACCAGAATTGTAATTCTTTGTCCTTCAAATCAAACAAGCAACTAGGAGAGGAAAAAGTTCTTCAGAGTAGATTATATTTTTATCATTATGGTCTAAGAATGCCTTTTTATGTTCTTTGATCATTAAGGTTAACAGTCACAGAGCAAAAGACAGAGGGAATATGCAAATCTAGGATGGGGAACACCTCAATTTTGGAACTCCAAAGACAGTCCTGAGCAAGATAAATAAGCTTAGGATTAATCATGTGCACCGGTACCTATGTTGGATTTCCTCCCATTGCACAAGTTAATGTGAGACTGAGCTACTTAAATGCCTGCATGATGGCTCAAGCTTAACAAAGAAAGAAATTAAGAAACAAGACAGTCAGAGACTGAGATCCGTACAAGCAACACAAGTACCACACTAATGAGAATGTATGTCATGGTCACAGAAAATGCTACAAAACTAAGACTTCACTTCAGGGCAGTATTAGAAAACCTAGCTTATCAATTCATCCAGGACACAACCTTTAACAAAGTTTTAACTGTCATTTTCACAATAAATGCTAATTATTTGTAAAAAAGTACACCACCTGAGAAGACCAGTATATTAATTGCTATCCACAGCGAGATGTCAGTTCTTTGGACTTATAGTTACACTGTTGTAAAAGGAAGATATGTGTAAATAATACCAAGGTGGGGCTTGAGTCACTGCTTGTGCAAAAAGTGTTCATTTTTAAACATACAGCCACTAACGGTATGAACAAAGAAAGTTTTCAAAACATGAAGCTGTGTGTCATTTCCTGACACCAGGAACAGACACCCCCGAGAAACTTATTAGGGGCCACATACAAAACTTGTCGACCCATGACCTATTTTAACCACTAAAAAAAAAAAAAAAAAAAATCACTAGCAGTAAAGCTAATGAAAGAAAAAATTTTGCTTTGCTCTGACAAAAATAGTTCTCTGAGAAAGAGGCAGGAACCAGGACATTTAACAGTCTAGAGCACACAAAGAAATGGGCTTCTTATCCAGCAGGTACCAGACAGCTTTCCAAGGAAGCATCCTATAGGTCCCTAAGGATGTCCCCCAGCAACCGTGCCCAAACACCACCCTTGTACGCAGCCCCCTGCAGACACACACCAGCCTGCAGAGCAGCTGACCTCGTTAGTTTGAGGTTCTTTTTCATAAAATTCACCCTGTGACATAATTCAGCTGCTAGATGCCCTATTACTTACACTGTACTTCTAGCACTATTCCAGGCAAAACCTGACAAAGTTGTGTGAAATCTAGTAATGTTGTAACTTCACAAGTCATACAACAAGGTGCCTTTTCTACCTGAGACTAAGTTACTTAAAGGCCAAACATTTCTTCAGCCTTAAAACATCCTCAGCTGATCAAAAATAACAAAGCCACACCGTTACTATTTAGTCTTCAGGCAAGAGATGAAAAGGAAGAGGAAATACCAGGAAGAAACACAGTCAGCTGCTCTAGGGCTAACCTAAAAAAATGGATCACACCTCTCTTAGGTCCCCACAGAAAAAGAATTCCTTAAACCTTTAAGGTAGACATGCTTGGGTGGGAAGAAATAACTACAGTACAATTAATCCTAGAACTATCATCTGGTCTTCTCATTTGGATTTGGAGCAACTCAGAAGGCACACATCTGAAGACCCAACCTTTTCCTCACAGATGTGGGTGGGATAAAAGGAGAAAGCACGCATACAGAAAGGCATAATCACACACCTCTCTCCAACATCTTTCATTACATATTGGGGGAAGTGAAGGAGGCGCATGGCAGAGAGACGGGCTCTTAAAACCCTAGAATAAATAGATGCAAGATAAGCACGTATTCAAGCCAAGAACATCGTCCATCCTGTGACCTTACAGCTTAGCGGGAAACGTACTAATAGGAACTTCAGTGTTCATCATTCTCATTATAATCACCTGGATGGAAGAGAGTTGATAGAAAACCTTTTAAGCCTTCCCACCACGATTCTATTTTAAGAGAGGCTGAAAAATGGCCGGTCCCTGTAGGGGACGTTAAGCTTAGGTACTGAAGGTCTAAAGATGTTCCTTTAGGCCCACCTTCTCAAGTGAAGCAGATAGACTAGAAAGGGTCAGACCCAGAACACCACCCTTGCTGAGAGACAACAGCTCCTCAAACACTCATTTCACACTCTTCTAGGTGGAAGACTTAAAAGAATGACAGAGAAGCATTTTTTTTTTTTCATATATAGTGGACTATCTGGGAAAGAATTAAGATAACTGATCAGCTATTCCTTCTTGAAACTCCCCATTCTGTAGAGGAGGTGTAGGGAGTGCTGCCCAAGTGAAACACAAATGAGATCAATTAGTAAGTAAATTCCAGCCCATTCCTCTCTTGGCCTCCGCAGTTCTCCCTCTCTCCAAGGAAGGGGTACGGGGCCAGCCCTGCCCTTCAGCAGCTCACATTGCCCAGGGGCCTGTACACAGGGAAGAGCTAATAAGGCCCCTTCTGGAGAGCAGGCAGGCTGACAGTAGCCTCTCCCAAGCTCTGCATCGCCACGTCCCCGATCCTCCACCCCCCACACCCTCCACGAGAGCGTCCGGTGCCCAAACACACATAGCGAGTTCCTCCGCCTGACGGGGCTTCATCTACCCGCCAGGCCAGTGGGAAAGGCAGATCAGGAGGAAGGGGAAAGCCCCGATGCCGCCAGCCCTGCCCAGTACTCACAGTCCAGGTGCTTCTTCTTGGGCCCCATGACCTCGTGTGTCGTGGCCTTACAGACGGTCTTGGAGACGGCTGAGCCGGTCACGCTGTGCTGCGCCGCCGTGATGCGGTCGGTGAGGCTTTGGCCGGACATGGCGAGCGGTGGCGGCGCTGGGAGGGACCGAGAGCGGCTCCACTTCCCTCCTTCAGGGCCCGAGCACGGCGGGACTGGCCGGGGGGACGGAGCTGCGCCGACTCCTCACCCCGCCGCTCCGCCCTCGGGGACGGACCTGTCACCCGAGCAGGGACCCCTCCTCCTCCTCTTCCTCCTCCTCCTCCTCCTCCTCGTCGTCCCACCCCCCTCCCCCGGCCGCCGTCCCCTCCCTCCCTCCCTCCCTCCCCCTGAGCGCCTCCCGCTCGGCCGGGGACAGGGGAACACGCAGTACTGTGGCCGCCGCAGGAAAATGGCGGCGGCCCGAGCTCCCGCTCAGGGCCGGGCGGGGGGCGGGGCCGTCCGGCATCACGTGACCGCCCCGCCCCGCCCCGCGCGAAGCGCCTCGGTGCAACGGGGCGGGGCGGCGGGGGGGAGGAGAGTGGGGGGATAGGTCACGTGGGCGGGCGCGCGCCCCTCCCCCACGCGGGTGTGGCAGGCGGGAAAGGGCGGCCGTTACCCGGCGATCGTATGGGCGGGACCGGTGGCAGCGTCTCAGTCCCCTCAGAGCCGAGCGCCTCAAGAGGGGGCAAGGCAACGGGGGGCACGGGGAACCTCCTCCAGAGCACCCTCAAAGCCTCCCCGAAGCACTCTCAAAATGCCCCCAAAGCCTCCCCAAAACACCTGCAAAGCACCGTCAAAGCATCCTCGAAACCTCCTCAAAGCATCCCCAAAGCTCCCTCAAAGCACACCCAAAGATCTCCCAAAGCATGCTAAAAGCCCCCTCAAAGCATCCCCAAAGCACCCCTAAAGCCCTACACAAAGCACCCCCAAAGCTCCCAGGAAGCCTACCCCAAAGGTCTCCCAAAGCTTCCTCAAAGCACCCCCCAAAGCCTCCCCAAAGGACTCCAAGCACCCCCTAGGCTCCCCAAAGCCACACAAAGCCACCTCAAAGCACGTCCAAAGTCTCCTAAAGCACTCCCTAAGCACCCCAAAGCCACAAAAAGCCACCTCAAAGCACCCTCAAAGCCACACAAAGCACCCCAAAGCATCCCAAAAGTGCCCTCAAGGCACCTTCAAGCACCCTCAGAGCAACCCCAAAGCCACCTCAACCCCCCCCAAAGTTCCCTCAAAGCACCTACAAAGCATCCTCAAAGCCCCTCAAAGCGCCTCCAAAGTTCCCACGAAGCCTCCCCCAAAGGTCTCCCAAAGCTTCTTCAAAGTACTCCCAAAGCCCACCCAAAGGACCCTCTAAGCACCCCAAACCACCTCCAAAGAACTTTTCAAAGCCCCCCAAAAGCCCTTCACAGCACCGTCAAAGCACCCCCAAAGCACCCTCAAAGCACCCCCAAAGGTCTCCCAAAGCACTCTCAACCCCCCTCAAAGCTCCTTCAAAGCACCCTTAAAGAGCCCCCAAAAGTCTCCCAAAGCTCCAGTGTCTCCAAAAACCTCCTCCAAGCCCCCTCAATGCCCCCCCAAGTCCCCCAAAGCACCCCCAAAGCCCTCAAAGCCCCTTAAAAGCACCCTCAAAGCACCCTCAAAGCCACTCAAAGCACCCCCAAAGGTCTCCAAAACCAGCACTCCCAATGGTCTCCCAAAGCCAGCCCACAAAGCAGGGCAATGCCAAAGGGGTGGCGGCACCCCTTCCCCTCGGGCAGGCAGCACTGTTGAGCCCCTGCTTGCAGGGAGCAGGGTGGGTTATAGCACCCTGTGTGGAGCCCCATGGAGCAAGCGGGGTGTTCCCATCCCGAATGAAGGCTTTGTGTTTCTTCTCATCTTGGAAAGTTGTGTGGAAACTCCTCTTCAGCATCACCTTAGACAATGGAGGTGTGCAAGGAAAATCTGTTCACAGGCAATGGGGAGCCAGGGGAGGTTTAGATTAGATATTAGGAACAAAACCTTTACCGAAGGAGTAGTGAAGCATTGGAACAGGCTGCACAGGGATGTGGTGGAGTCACCATCCCTGGAGGTGTTCAAAAAATTGAGTAGATGTAGCAGTTACGGACATGGTTTAGTAGACATGGTGGTGATGGGCTGACAGTTGGACTTGATGGTCTTAGAGGTCTTTTCCAACCTTAATGATTCTATGATTCTCTAAAAAGTTAACTCAGTGACATGCCTCTGTCAGCCTAGTACCGTTATGACCCAGCAGCAGTGGCAGGCAATAAGGCAACAGGTATCAGAGCCCTTGTTTACTACCATGCCTTGCCAAAGTGTCTCCCAGCTCTCTGCAACTCTCAGTACTGGTTACAACAGGGCTCTTCTTCCCCAATGCACAGCAGCTAATAATAGAGCAAAACCACAGGATTCCAGCAGACAAATGTTCTTCCTCTCCCAGAAGTGCCTCCTGATGAATCGTCTTGAAATTGCCCCTCATCCACAAAGCCACTGCAATATTTATTAGGCAACTTAAACAGAAGCAGTATATAAATGATACTTGTCTGTTTGACAGGATATATAAGCAGGATTATCTGTTTATAATGCCTAAGAAAGATCAGTGTCAGAGGAAGGACATCTGGTGAAAGCTGAACCCAAATATTGCCATTGCTGTCTGCATGGAAGGAGGGCTTGAACATCTAGAGCTTGCTTCCTTCACAATGCCAGGCTCTTTGAAGGTACTGTTGTGTTTGTATTTCTTGGCTCCTTCTGAACTGCTTCTGGAGTCCGAAATATCCATTCTGGAGAAATGAATCACTGATGTATACAGCAGCAGACTCTGCGATAAGACAGCTTTAACATAAAGCTTTGCACTGTGAAAACACTGAGACTGCTATAGGCTATTGATACAGCAATGCATATTGCTGAGAGTACGTCATCTTTTTGTATTGTTTCCAAATTATACTGTAAATCAGAGACATAAAGAATTTTGACAGTGCTGGTAATTTTTATCCTAACTCCATCTAGGACCAGGATTTCGACACTGCGCTTCAAGCTGGTTTTTGGAGAAGTTCCATGGAGTTGGCCTAAGTAATTCAGGCTCCATCAGTTTTTCTCTGATTGTGCCCGTTGCTTTCTCCAGGAACACTGAAAGCATCCAAACAGAGGAAGCCCTTGACTCTAGGAGTTACTGAGACCAGATTTGGACAAAATATCTCATTCCTAAGGGACAAAAAGTGACCTTGGTCTTAAAGGTCCAAAACCAAAAATAAATTAAGCTGTAAACAGCTCTTCATATGTACTGAAAACTCACAGTTTTGCCCAACTCGCTCAAAAATTTTGCTCTTTATTTTTGTTCATAAGCAGAAAGAAGAGAGAGAAATGAAGGAAAAACATATTTTTGTAATTGTTTCCTGCTTTTTAATTGCTTGGGAAGCACTTGATACCATGACATTGAGGAGATTGAAGAACTGTGATAGATAATATCTGAGCACCTCCCAAAGATTTAGAAATTGAAATCAAATTATTATCTTTTTTCCTTTCCAACCTGAAGAAAACAAGTCTGATTAGTTTATAACTCATTTGTTTTTGTTTGTGTGCCTGGGTGTGCTTGAGAATGAAAGGAGAAAGGAGTTCATATCTGAAGAGAAACTAATGCAAAGATAGGAGTCCTATATTTGGTGAAGCGGCAAACCTAAACAACATTCTTTTCTCTTGTGAAAATTCTTCCAGAGTCTGGATCCAGCTCCTGTGAAAACACTGCATCTTGCCTTCACAAGCTCCCAGAAGTGTCAGTGTGGCATTCTTCTATCCTGGAAGGGCAGACAAGCTGACAGGGCTGTTTCTCCCCACACGTATTTTGTAGTGTAGAAAACCTTGCCTCGGCATGACCTCTCTAATTTATTATGTATATCACTTTCTTGCAACAGTGTCATTGCTCTTGCCGTGCTGTAATACCTGTAATCCGACCAGGTGCTTTGGTGTTCACGGTGCTGCCGGCATCCACACCTTCCCCCGTGCTTCATAGTGTTGCAAACAATTAGGAAAGCGAGGGGAGGAGGGGAGGTGGCACTATTAGTTGTATTTAAAAATATTTTTTTTCAGCTGAATTTCAGATATACCAGAAATCAGCCCTTCTGGGACACAAAACTGGTGAGGCAAAAAGCTTAGCAGAGGCTCATTACTAAGGATTTGAGTGCACATCTGGAAACTGCAACAAAAAAATTCAGCAACCATAAAGTTGTGGGGTTTTTTTCCAGGCTGCACTTCTAAACAAATACAAGAATTTGAGATATCAAAACCAACAAACATAAAAGGCTTATTTTAAAGAGAATGTGCATTATTCACCTTTGGCAGTGAAATGTTGGAAGACAGAGTGTTGATATTTCAGTATCCTCCATAGGCTACAATTTTGTTCACATGTTTTTGTTCTCATATATTCTTTCTTGTTATGCAGTAGACAGTTCTAGAGGTGGAAGATTACAAAAAATAATCTATCCAAAAAGTTTCTGAACCTGCCTTTAAAAGTAGCTGTTTTCACTAGGGTGTGATAACAAGATCAATTATGGCTATTTGATTTGACATAGAGGATTAGCTGAGATTTCCAAATGAGTTTAAGAGAGTTTTAGGACCCTGTTTCTTTTGAAATAACTTTGCCAGTTCTAGATTTTTATCAATTGATTGCCTGGATGGGGCTTTGAGCAACCTGATCTGATAGAAGGTGTCCCTGCCCATGGCAGGGGGATTGGAACTGGATGATCTTTAAGGTCCCTTCCAATCCAAACCTTTCTATGATTCTAAGTGAAGGGGACCAATGAAGAAAAATTGCAGAGAATTGAAATAGGGCTGGACTGATGAAACTGATGAAGGGAATGGTAAGAGGGACAGCGATGGGGCAAGGATGCTGTGGGAAGGAAAGCCAGAGGTAGTGTGGCCACCTGAATAAGGCTGGGAAACACTCAGTTTTGTATAAATCATTTAGAAACATGCTACTATCCAGATATTTCTCATGATCCCTTTCAAGGATCACCATAGTTTCATTTGCTGTTAAGTATTATAGTATTGTCATCAGCTTCTACAGAAAGATGAATTTGATGACCTCAGAAACTAAGCAGCTATTTGAGATAGAGACGTAAGAAATAGAATAGACAGTGGGAAACAGAAAACACCAGCTCTTTAGGATCCCGAACACAGCTGGCCCGTGTTCGTAGCCTCTTAGGACTATGTGGTTCATTTCTCATGCACTTCTGGCAACGTAGAACTCCAGAGCAGCTGCACAGCCAGACCACTCACTGAGTGCACACAGCAATCTAAGGTTACTGATGCACTTCTGAGTGGCCTAACTTTGCCCACCCTAGAAGAATTGTGCCCTTTTAACTGTAGTATGATAATTTCAAAAGCATTTTCAAAGAGTTTAGCAAAGATCTACCCAATTTTGCTTTTCTGTGAAAGACATTTAGAGACATACTTCAACTTGACTACAACTTCATCAAATATTTTTATGGACAATAATTAATTTGTTCATGTAACACCTCTAAAAAGATAAACATAAAGAAACTAGGACATAGAAATTTACAGTCAAAGTAACACACATTAGTGGCACAGGGAAATGATGTAGTCCAGGTGTGTCGTTCTCATTACTCACTCATGCTGCCAACACGATCAGACAGTGACCAGAGGTACGCAAATTAGCCAAATTACATTTGGAGGGAGAAGGAGCCATGACCATCGAGGACTGCTGGATTATCACGAAATAGCCATAACATGCAATGGAGCTCAGCTACTTTTTTAGTTGATATTCCTTTCCACTACTCCAGATGTGCTTGTTTACACCTCCAACATTTCTTGTGCCCACACGTAATGTGATGAGCCACCAGATTTTATTTTTGCCTCTCTTGTAGCCAATTTATATGAAATTACATTTCTGATCCTTCAAACTACAAGTAATCTCCTCTCTTTCCTAATGATCATTATTCCATGTTCAGTCCTTGAAATGTATCACCCTTTTCCATCTAAGTACTCACCTTGAGCCTATCCAAAATGTTCCTGCTGAAATCACCTATTGCTCTGCATTCCTCTTAGAGCACCCGCTTTTCTTCTAGCTCTTCAGTGTCCACACATCTAGTCCAAACCTCTTGTCCTTGCAGACACAGCCAGCTTCCTCAAGTCTGTGTTGAATTGAATATTTCTTTTTCAATTCTCTTCCCTCTTTCTGGAAACAGTACCAGCTTTGATGCTTCTTTTGTTCATTTCACATTTCCTCTTTTGTGCCTCTCTGTCAGACCAGTATTCACCACCCTTCCTCATATGTAGTATTCTGAGCTCTGCAACTTGAGTCTCCTTCTCATGCAGCTCCAGTTGATTAGTAATTGTCCCTTGCTGTTCTGTTCCCCAAAAGGATACAGATTTTGTCATGGAAGAAAGCAGCTGCCTGAGAGCAAATGTAATTTTGATATGAGAAAAGCAGGTACAAAGGAAGAAAAGCAAGCCAGTACTGTTTCACAGGAAGGGAGCAACTCCAACTACTTTTACTGTATTCACTCAGGAGCAGGATATCTGGATAGGAGCTCCCATGCCATAAGAGAAGATCTAAGTAGAGGTGGAAAACAAATACAATGCTTCTGAATTCTGTTGGGTGTTATAGCACCCTACTCTCCTCGCCCTGACACAAAACTTGCACATTGCAAAATTGATAACATCAATAATGCTATAAGCAAATGCCTTTAAAACTAGGACTGCTGCCTGGCAGACAAATGCATGTAACAAATACCTTTTCGAGTGTGAAGTAGAAAGGAAACAAACTCCCCTACATTTTGTTCACACATTCCAGTGGATGTGTCAAACAATGACACCTCTGAAGTGCGAGAGGTATGCTGTCCGCTGTCTCTGCCATGCATTGCCCATCAGCAAGCGTTCTGAATGCAATCCTGCTGCTCTTTCCTGAGGACTTTTTTTTACATATTCTTTCTCGGCAGCGGGCACTCTCACAGTAGCTCACTCAGATGCTCCAAGAGGAAACACAAATCTTGCAACACAGCCTTATCAGCATGATAAGTGCATCAATATACATCTCTGAAATTTCTGGAGACCATCCTTCACACAGGAAAAACAACTGGCCCAGCCCCAGCTAGTGACACTGTCTCCATCCTTTCCCCCCGCTTTCATCTTAAAAACCTAGGGCCTTGCTGCCAAATGTTTCTCCCCATCATTCCAAGCTGGCAGCGTTTGTGAGACTTGGCAAGAGATAGCTTTGATAAGAATCCTTCTTTGGGCACTGCTGAGAGGGCACTGTCATTCATTTCCCTCCCCTGCCAGTTCACAAGCACCAAGCCAGCACAGCGAGTGCAGGAGGAACTGCATTCCTTTCAGGCTCCTGTCACTCAGCTCCTATCATTTTCTTCAGTTACCTTTGAGCCAAAAGAAAACATAACTTGCTTCAGCCCCAAAGGAATATTTTTAAGGAAAGTTATAAGCATATGAAAATCCAGGGCAAGAACGGAACAGCCACTTCAGCTATAATTGGTACTTATGCTCACACTCTTGCACACACATACGTGCAGCAGAGCTTAATAGGTTCCCTCATTAATGTTGAGGCTCATGTGCTCATGCTCTGTGTCTGGGAAAGCTTTACACCCACATGAATTTTGATGTGGAGCTGAAACAAAAATGTTGATGCTGGCAATGGCAACTCTAGAGAGTAAATAGCTGGGTCCAATCGTGCCAATGCTGACTTGAATGGGGCTTCTCACCCAGAAGAAAACCTATGTGTGAAAAGTATTCTCACGATGGGGTCTGTGCAGAAAAAGTAAATCCTGATACCCTTTCTGAAATGAATAAATCCATTTATGCCAATGAGTTGGTTTCAAATCCCGTATAGGTACATTCCACTCCCTGGTCTTCATGTGAGATCGGAATCTTCTGCTTGAGTGAGTCAGGCTATCAGTGTTTGGCTCTGTGCTTCAGAGGCCAGTGACTGCATTTACACGTGGGCAGACTTCATGCTGATTAAATCAAACTGCTGCACTGAAAAGGACATTAAGTGCCTCCCAACAGTCTGATGGTACATAAGCTATTCTGAATCTTAAAATCAATAGAGGATTTGTCCTAATTTGTTTCAGTACACACAAGTACATAGATGCAAGTGCATTCCTTCAGCAAAATGGAGGAAACATAAAAAAAAGAAATGAACTGCATATTTAAAATTGCTTTTTTTTTGACCATCTGAGAAGGAAAAAATTACAAGGGTTATTGAAGTGAATGTTCTCACTTTCTCTGTCATCCTGTGTCTTTCTTAGTTTTACTTCTTAGAGCTCACAAAGCAATACTTTCTGAGTAGCAGTGGTGCAGGCTTTTCTTGATAATACGCTTCAGCCACTATCCTTGCTTAGAAGTGACTGGATGATATGTTCAGCTTGTTTCCCCCGCTGAAGCCAGGGACAGATGCGGGCCAGATGTGAATAGCAAGGACGTAGTGCTCCCTTCACAACCATATGTCAGGCACCCACCTTTCTGCCAGCTTGTCACCCTCAGGGAGATCCCACAGTGGTTGGCCAAATGCAGGAGAACACAAACTCACAGTTCTGCCTCAGGTTGTGCCTTCTCCTGGGCTCTCTGCTGCTTGCAGGTGGAGCTGAGGTACCAGAGAAAGAGGATGAGGTGATAAGCTGGAAACCAGTGAACTGCCTGCACTACAGCAGAAGAGTGTGAGAGGGGCTACAATAACGCTAAAATTCCCTTGGTAGCCTCCTGGTAAATCCATATCGGTTTAAATGTACAAGTGAATCTGCCAACATATTTCTGTGACTTCAGATCAGAAAACTACTGTGTTGGAAGTTGTGTAACGTGGACCTTTCTACCGGCAACTGGCTGCAGGCCAACAAATTTGCTTTCCATGGATCACAAAATCACTGTATTTTTTATTGGTCATTTTTGATGACTATCTAAATTGAGGAGCAAAGAGGTTCTGTATCTCATTTCTAATGCATCCAACTATCCAGTTCTTCTCTTTGGATCACTTCTGTGTGCTTTCACTAATCAGTTAAGCCCTCCCTTGCCTTTTTATTCAGCGTCCCTGTTCATTGGAAAACCAGACATGTTGGCAGTGCTTGCTGCCGGAGGACTAAAGAAGGAAATAATGATCCAAAAGAAAGGATTATAGTCTCTCCAATTGCACTGGGATATTCTCAAGTCAAACACTAACTCTGCATGTGTTGGTAATCACTTTTAACATTCTCCAAGAGTCTGTTCATTGCTATAGACTTTGTGCATTGCAACAGCAGCTGAAACCAAGGAAGAACTGCAAAAGCAAGACACTGATGAACATTCTGCGCACCTGTGGTTTTTAGCCCTCAACCCCAAAACCAGCAAAAGATAAAGGGCAAAAAATTAATATCAGATGCACTGAACTGATTCAGATTACATAACCCAGTTGGAGGAAATAGGAGGAGATAAGTAGTTTGTGCAACAGCTTGTTGACCTGAAAGATCAGAAGCCTAAAAGAACATTTAACTAAGAACAGCTGCAAAGAAAATAGTAGTGCAGGCAGGTAAAACCACAGATCAACTACTTTGCAGGTCCATATTTCATCACAGGCAGTGTGCTTCCTGATGCCAAATTCTGTTCTTATTGAATCTGTGGCAAAATGCCCACCGATTTCAAACAGAATAGGTTTTGTCTCTGTAAGCTGAGCTTTACAGCCAGCAATGCCAATGCAATGTAGAATTAAATTGTGTAGGTGAGGAGGAGGGACTTGGTATGGCAAATTGAGTGCCTGCCTTATCTTAACACTTCTATTTTCAAATTGAGAAAACCCTTTTACTCTTGGGAAACCAAAATAACAAATATGCTTTTTAGATCCACCATATTTTAAAATTTGTTGGCTGCAGTGTTTAATGCTAATAAACATTATTTAGTAAATCTTTTTAAATGGTTAAACAAAGTGTTAGGAAACATTAGAAACATTCTTTTCAAAGCAGAACATTTTGGTATCATAGTTAAGTTTTGTTCAGTAAAGATCTTTATACCTCGGTATTGCTGTTCTCTTTCTTTTACCTTCTCCTCTGTTCTATGACATTCTGCTTACTGAAGTTTATCCAAATCTATATTCTTAAACCTTACTCTGAAAGTACATATGATAAATCTTTGTGATTGTTTGGCATCTCTTAGTATTATGGCATGTAACCAAGCATGGGTCTGTGTCTGGGTGTGCAAATGAATAACAGAAAACAAACTACTAGACTTTTGATGCACAATTAACTAATTTTGCATCAAAGCAAGTAAAATCACCAGCAGTGTATCTGTAGTATTTTAAAATCAGATAAAAATAGGATTGCTGTATTCTTTAATTAGCACTGCTGAAAGTTAGCCAAATCAGCTTTGGACACAGCAGGAGACGTACAGTTTGTCCTGATTTTGTGGGGAATGAAAAAATGTAATACTTGGCACATGTGCTAACTACGCTAACCGAAAATGTTATTAAAACATATTCAACTAAATCAAATATAGTGGTTTACCAGAGATTAGTCCACATATTTTTTTACAGAACAGAAGAGCACAGTTTTAAAGTTGTGGAATACTGAGATAAACAGAATCTAGAGAATGTGATTATCAGTGACATGAAAATTTTGAGGAAAACTGCATATGTATTGAAATCAGTAAGCTCCTTTTAGCAAACCACGGCACACTTACTGACACTTACTTACTCACACACCACTCCCAATGGACAGTTCTGTTGATTTGAGAATTCATTCTTTCATCGCAAATGAAATTGCAAGGTGTTTTGATTTGAGTGAACATTTTCAAATGTTAAGAAGTTTTTAATTTCTATGTGCCCAGTTGCATGAGGTAAGTTTCAATGAGGTTAAAGGTATAATATTAACACAGGATAAATTGTTTATTAAACAGGAACAAACATAAATTGGTAAACATCTTATTAGTGCTTACAACATCTCGCCTAGATGTAATATTTGCCTGTGCATAATGGAACTGCAGTGTGTTACTAAGCAGGTACTTCCTTGTGCAAATTTAAGGGCAGAATTCCGTCATTCCCCGACACACATGCTTGATCAAAGATACTGCCAAGAGTCATGAAAAACTTCTAAAGGTCCAATAAGAAAGTCTCAGATGGAGTCAGATTCAGGCTTGAAACCAGCCCTGTTACAAAAAGGTAAAACTGATTTTTGCTGAAGCAGTGAGGGCTGAATCCAGAGAAATGCCTTGAAGCAGGGCATTGTTACCCTTTCTGGAAAGTTTTACTGCTTTAAATTGCAATTTGAATTCCTTCCAGAAAGGTTATGAAGGATATTCAATAAATGAGAGCATATGGCAGCTGCCCCCACCATTCATTTCTCCATAGACAGCCCAACTTGGTTTGGGAGCAACACTGTTCCCTATACTGGAGGGTTGTGTGGAAACACCTAACAAATTTACATTTACCAGCCTTTTCTGTCTTTAGAAACATGTACTTTTCTCCAAGAACTTACTTATGAAGATTGCCTCATTCCCAAATGTGACATTTCATAGCTTTAGAAGAAACCATTACCTGAAGAACTTTTCAAAATTACAACACAAAACATATCTCTTGATGCTTCTCTAATCCAGATAATTTTGTTTCCTAGAAAGCACATCCCATCATTTCATAGGACTGACTTTCCCCTGCACAGATGGTTTGCCTGTTAAAAAACTGTCTCTCAGAAACCATAGCAGAACATGGGCATTCTTAGGCAATAGTTCCCAAATATAGGTTTCTGACCCTTCATGAGGTTCTAGCAGCCCTGAGTGAGGTTGTGATTATAGCCAAAACTAAATTATTTAGATAGTTCTGGGGCTATGAGCCAGCTGGTGGGGAACTTGCAATCAGAAGAGGAATTGCTCAAAAGCCAACTGGACCACATCTTACTCTTTTACCAGCTTCCATCTTTTGAGACTGATGATTATACACATCAGAATGTCTATAAGACGTATCTGAGAGTGACATTGGGTGAAAATTATTATAGTCCATCCATTTTACAGATAATAAGCACCAAGACAGGAGGCACAAATGCAGGAAAGGCCCTAAAGGCTAGAGAGTAAGGCAGAAATCTCTCCCTTCCTCAAGACTGAGCCACTGATTCTCTTTGCAGGACACCACACAGAGCTGTGACCTCTTAGGTGAGTGACATTTGTTGGGATAATTTGTTCCTCAAAGATCCTCAGGTCTCTTTTCTACCCCAATCCTATATCTCAGTGGTGGGAGGAGGTAGCACGGCTCAGTCACCCCACAGGCTCTCTGTCACTTCTCTCTGATACATGCTGTCAACAAAAGCAGAATGCATCCAGCTCCTTTAGTAAACAACGGGATGTGTGGAAGCATTTGTCCCCTTAGAGACTTACTAAACATCTCATGGGTAGATGGAGCATAGCTAAAAACAAAGACCTAATTCCAGTGCTCTTGCAAAAACTTCTGGCCAGCAGTGTCTCTTAAAAAAACAGACTGGAGGAATGTAAACATGTGTTTGGCCAGTAAAGGACTCATTATATAAATGTTAATTATGATGAGAATGTCCCAAGAGTACAGGGCTTTTGACACAACTTTGATCCCATGCAAGACAGAAGTCTCAGGAGTCACATGCTCTGCCTTAGAACTGTGCTGACACTTCTCCAAGCTGTAAGAAGCTGCAAGGGCATTTGCTGTAGCACAGGAACAGAAGAAGCTTTGATGATTGAAAATAAAGCTTGCACAGCATCATGCTGAAGCAAATCTCTGTTTAATTAAAATGTTACATTGGTCAGAACATGTGAATATCAAGCTATGATCCCTTGGTGGCCCACACATGTCAATATACAGGGAAAAATTTTTCAAATAAGCCTCGCAGACTCTCTCTTGTTCCCCATAATCTAGCTGAAACCAGCCATGAAATCCACGTATCTCATCTGCTCAGCAGGCTTTCATCTTCTCCCCAGGTTTAAATGCCCTCATTTGGTCTCCCTCACCTCCTGCATCTTCCCAGAGGTCTTTATTTTTCTTTGCAAGGGAAATACAATTCAGGGTGCACCTACAGAGCAGAAGACTACAGCAGCCTACAGGGCAGTTAGGTGTAGTAATGAGATGGGTTGCTGAGCTAGAATACCTACAGTGGGTACTGCAATCCAGCTTGTTCATTCATTGTAAGGAGTAAATATACCCATAAGTATTTTCTGTCTCCTTCCTGACACTTTTTCCCTCTTGTCCTTGCTTCTTATGCTTTTTTCTTCATTCCCTCTCCCCTCTTACCTCCCCCCTGAAACCGCCCCTTAGCCTTCTTCTGTCCCTAATCCTGACCTACACTTTGCTGCTCTCTTTTTGGGTCACTCTTTTTTAAGTAGGATGCATTGAAAGCTACTTTTCCCTTAACGAACAGCAAAAAAATAGCTAATAAGTAAGAATTAAATAAAAGCCATACCTAGCATGAGCTATGAAGTTGTTACATTTTTGAGATTCTTCTCTTTGCTTTCAGCTTTTTGAGCCATTAGGATCTGACTTTCATGCTTTTTTTCCTCCACAGCCAGGAGGGATCCAAGCCAAACTGACCTTTCCTAAGGGATGCTGAGGTTCTCACATGGGTAACATGACTGCAGACTCATACAAAAATCACAATTAGGTACAACCTTAGGCTTTCTTTGCTGTGAATAGTGCCATTTAGTGAAGGGAACGACTCACCATGTGCAAAGTGAAGCCTGTCCTCAGACCACTGGGGCAAAGGCACCAGGGAACTAATTTAATAATCAGCCTGTTAGCATTGCTTGTGGCTTAAACAGACACTGTCACACTCCTCTCCTCCTCCCACTATTGCCATCCCCTCCTCACACACTGCCCTTGTGCATGCAGCATTTGTGCTGCTGGGGGATGAATCCAACCAGGGAACTCATCTGATAAAAAAACCAACCAACCAACCAAAAAAAACCTCCTGGCTTTTTTCTGCAGGGTTACTTTTTCAGTTGGATCAGAACTCCCTGATCCCATTTGTGATACAGCTCCAAAAGGTGTCAGCACAGAATACAGGCAATGAGAGGTGGGAACGTGCAGGCAAGAGTGGGAGTTCAGGGAAACGAAAATTGTGCAAGTGGTCTTTGGCAGTCCAGTCACTGAATACTGAACCATGCTTTGGGACTGAAGCCTTCAGTCTGCCACGCCTGTTAAACTCTTATTGCATGTGATGCTCTATAAATAATGTCTTTTGAAACTATTGCAAGGCTATTTTAAAAGAGAAATACCATTACTGAATTTCCACCATGATTTATCTTCCAGCCCTCCTCCCTTCCCAGTCCCCTGTGGCTGAACATCTCATTTATGTATTTTACAAATGCTAACAGAATATTCCACTGCTTTTCTCTTCGTTCTTGAAAAATTGTTGAGGATTCAGCCTTTCAAAATGACTAAGCAAGGCAACAGGACTTCTGTCCAGGAAGAGAGACCGAAATCTTCATTTGAGGTTTTAAAGGATTTTAAATAGAGAGAAAAAGTTGAAGCATTTAAAAACCAGAGCTCTTAAGTGACCTTTTAGTTGAAGAAGTGTTTTATATATTGGAATTTCTGCCCACATCCAAGGGCTGTATGGTTCTATAATTGCATTGGAAAGAGTTTGTAGTCACAAGGTAAATGTAAACTTGGTTAAGGTACTGATGTTGATAAAAAGCATCTTTATCCCAAACAATACAGTGGGAGATACAGTTTTGAAGATGACGGAACTTGAAGCATACATATTTGCAGTAAAAACTGTCCCTGCAGGAGGAATTAGTGGATTGTTGATAATATTGGTCCTGAAATAAAGAAACTCAATGGTGACAGAGGGCCAGGTTTTCCACAGTTTTTTCCATGAGCACTATCAGTACCCACAGAGCAGGAAATAAATTATGCATCCTTGATCTATGGCTTCTAGCCACGCTACCTTTTCTTCTAATGATGTAATAACAAGCTCCAAAAGGGAGTCAAAGCCCCAGCTGTATTTAATATTGGCTCACAAGCTGTTGTCAGAGGCTAGCATGATTTCCTGATGTCTTTGACACCCAGGATAGAAGGATGATTGAGAGACCTGTAAATCTCAAAGTCCTCTTTCAGACGTAACTGAGCGAAGGAGAGAAAATTATGACAGTGTAGCATTTACATGGTCAAAGTACTACAGTTGCAATAACAGTCCCAATATGCTTGAAAAGCTGAGGAGTAAACAGTTATCTCCATAGAGAAGCTTGCCAAAGGTGATACATTCTGCAGTTCATTTTAAGCGAAATTAACCTCTTCAGTTCCTCTCTAGAAAGTAACAAGCCATTGCAAAGCAACCCTGTAGCAGAAATTAGAAGGAATTCTGGGACTTGATGGGTTTCAAGTCAATGCCACCTCACAATCACCAAAATTTCCTGTACAAGAGGTAGCTGGAAGCTGTATGAGAAGCTGGGTTTTGTTACGTTTCTGCTGCAGAGTGGACCAGTTGTCTGTAATTTGGCTCCTGCAAGTCATCCTTCATTTGGTACGTCCCTGAAAAGAAGTAGTCCTTGTTTCCACTTCTGATGAAAAACCACAAGTTAAAACAAGCAGGTTTTCTCCTGAATGCCAGCCAGCTATTATTGTACAATTTGTTATCAGATCAAAGCAAACATGACCTTCACCCTCAGTCAGTGCATCATAGTGCCATACCTTTTACATGGAAAGGAGGAGGAAGGGGGAGGAGAATATGTGTCCTGCTTTGCTCTCCAGATGTGACTGCAGGTATTTTAAAACGTAATTATGGAACCAGCTAAGCTCTTTGGCTTTCAGACTGATTTGGTATCTCGCCTCCTCAGTCTATTTCTGGATGCTGTAAATATTGCTGTTCATGTAGCAGGAAAGCAACTGAGCCACAGCCTTGCTGGCTCATGCCTCAGAAATTTGTGGACAGATAGAAGCCGTACCTATTTCTGAAGTCACTTGCCCAGCAGATCAGTACAAATCTACACAGACTTTATACTTTAGCAATAGTCCTCACTGCATAGAGGTGATTTTACATGTGAGGGATCATGTTGTGACAACTGCCCTTACCTCAGACTGCCCCTTTCTGTACGTTATGAGAAGCAGACAAAAGAGAATCCAACCTTGCCACCTGTAGGAAGCCTTTGCCAACAACAGAGGATACTTCCCCACACTGTTAGCTCTGCCATTGGCATTTATAATTCTTTGCATTTTACATTAATGCCCAGCTTCTGGAATTAAGTGGTTACATGAGAAAAGCCACTTTTTCTTTGTTTCTTTGAAGGTTTCTAGTGTTCAGGTTTGCAAGGAAAAGACTTAGGAATTCAGGGCTCAGGAGTTAGAAGAAAGGGGAACCCCACTCCACAACTGCTACCTATAGGAAATATAGAGATATTTAAGCAAATTTAATGGTAATGAAATCTGACTCGTGATGGTTTAAGATCTGGGCTGCTGATAGTGCCTCTTTACATGTTCTTTGCAGAGTCCCGCAGACTCATTCACATCTGGTCATGGACCAAGCTCACCATTTGTGCTGTGTAATAGCAGCACAACAGGTTTCTTGATATGTGCTTAAGCCTTAAAAGTCTTATCAGGTAAGCACTGCTTGTACCTCTACAACTAGTTATTTTCCTTCTGAGCAAAGGAAGAGCTTTTGGCCAACATGGATGGCACTTTCCACAGGTGGGGGCTTTTCCCCACTTCACTCAATATGAAGTTTCCATCAGCGTTAAAAGTTAGCTCAGTACACAGCACTGCTGTTCTTAAAATGGCTTTCTGTAAGGCTTCAGCTCAGCATCACTTCAGCTCTGAAGGTGATATATCTTTCATAGGCTGCTCACGCCTTTCATTACAACATTTTAAGCAATTACAGAATGCTCTACAGCCATTAACTAATTTATCCTTCATGTGACACCCCTCAGAGGTGTGCAAATGTGTTTTATTATCCTTCTTTTACTGATGGGGAAAGCAAGACATGGAGATGAAAGGCACTATTCTCTCTTTTGTTCCATTTTTGGAAAAGAGCCAAATTTATTAAATTCTGGCTGAAGTAAGGGAGGATAGTCTGGTCTGGGGCAAACTTCTACCATTCCTTGGAATCTGCTAAAAGCAGCTCTGCCACAGCCTTTGGAGGTCAAGTGTCTGCAAGGTCCTGGGGATGACAAAACAACATAAGAGGGAGTTTTGTGATGGTATAATTTTTCCATCAGTCTGAGCTGAAGGTTGCAGTTTGTCACTGCAGTGACAGAAGGCAGGCAGTAAGTGCCAGAGTTTATAAGGACCCTGCATTTACAGGGGCAGCAGGGTGGCTGTAAGGAGTGAGAGGGCTTCTTGCAGAGTTCACTGAATTGAAGTGCGCTTTGAGAGGAGCAGCTGCTGGTATAGGAGCAAGGAACAAACCCCATAAACAGCACGATGGTGAAAGGTTTGCTATGACACCAGTGAGCCCTTTCTGCTCTCACTGCAGCTGAAAACTTCCTGACTCACAGAGGGAAAGGCCAATCCATTAGTAAAGAGAAAATTAAGCTGATTAAATCAAGCAGAATTTGGAATGCATTCACAATGACTGCAACTCCCAGTGAATGAGATGCATAATCTAAGCACAGGGGGCCAAAACAGAGTCTCTAACCTGACAGGAAGACTATATTCTAGTGGGTGAATGTCACAGTGATAGACAGGCCTCTTCCCCTTACCCTGAGAACAAGGCATTCCTCGTGGCAGCTGGATAGGATTCCTCAAGAGAATGATGAACTCTATGTCAGATGAAGCAAACCCTAGACTTAAAAATCATCAGAATGGGTCTCCAAAACAGCTGGTACCTGGCAAAAAAACATCTGTGTTCTTGCACTTAAATTTATGTCACAAACTGATCTTCCTCCATCCGTCTGTCTTAGTAATTACTCCAGTTTCCAGAAAATGAAGGAGATGCCTCTGTCCATCATCTGTTTAAGAGTCAGTTCACCTACTACTGTCATTCCAGAGGAACACAGAGAAACACATTGTTCTTCTGGACTCTGTAATTATGTTTGGGGTTTAGAAAACAAGGTGATACATGTCTTCTAAATGTCACAGATAAGACAGATAGGTTTCCCTCTTTAACCGACCATTTTCTTCTAGTCTCTTCATCTTTTTATTGTCTCTTCTTGTTTCTTGTATTCATTGTGGATCTGAGAGCTCAGGCCTGCTGGCATATACAGCACTGACAGCCCTGTGGCCAGGATCCCTGACTTCTCAGCACTACTACAACTGCACTAGTAACAGCGCCAAGCTCTTCTGAAAACACATGCGAAGAGAGTCCAGTCATCATTCGTGCATCTCTGTGCCTTCGCTTCCTATGTCCAAAGGAATCATTAGCCAAGATATTCTGTCCTGAGAGTGAGATTTCTTCTTCTCTTTGTTTCTCCTTGTTCACTGATCTTTGTGAGCATGGTATCCAGTCTTCCAGTTTGTATCCTCATCTAATCTCTGATCACTTTTGATCACTAGGGACATAAAATGGAAAAGTCCCTCTCAAGAAGTGAGGTTTTTTGATAAGAGTGGTCCGTAAAACACAGAGACAAAAAGGACAGTGGCCAAACTGTTGAATGAAGAGACATCTCTTTTTGTTTGTTCCACACCTGGCCTCTCCTAACTTCACTTGACAACTCCATGCTCTTGCACTGGACAGGACAGTGGAGAGCAGCCTAAAGAGGTCGGCTATTCAGCATTCCATAGGAACTGCAAGAGGGCTTTGAGCAGCTGTCAGCCCTTGTGTAATTTAGGCTGGATATTCACTGTAGAACAATTCTTGTGCCAAGAGTACACTATACAAAGGTACAAAACCCACAAAGGGATGCAGGGAGGGGGATAAAGACAACACTCAAATAAAAGTCAGAAGTAGAGGTGACATGAAGACATTTTCTTAATCTCTGTGCTCCATTTTCAGCTTCTTCATCTTCTCTCCTTTATCTCTCTTCCCAGCAAGGCCAAACTGTCTGCCCAGTGCAGTGGGACATTCCTGCTGACCTGGGTGGAATGGCTGTGATGGAATAACAGCAGATTTTCAAACCCCTCATACAACACTGTGTCAGATGCTTCCTCTACAGATTTAAATGCACAGCTTTTAAAGCAAGCTACGATCACTTTTCATCCCTTACACATGCATATGTACCCTCTTTTTCCGAGTCAGATTTGCTAGCAGGTTCTTCCTACTTTGTGCTGCTTATATCACACTGGGCATCCCAGTAGATTTGTGGCTGCTGTGCATCACAGGAATAGGGCAGCCAACATGCACTGGGGCACCTGTGCAGCTGAGAGAAAGATAACTCACTTTTCTAGGTTTACTTTATGGTATTATTTGTACAAGCAAAACTCCATATGAAATATTAATAGCTACGTATTTGCCATGGGCCAGTCTTATGCCATATAAACAGCTGTTTAAACAAAAGCCCCCAACCTAAAACCACTTAATTCTGGTTGCTATTACATTTGATATCCACCTTCAGTCACTGTTGGAAACAGCGACTTTTACAGCAACTGCAAATAACTGATGAGGTGCCCAAGATGAGATCCTCCCTGGATCATATAACCCCCATGCTGCTGCTGCTCTTCTTAGCCTACGATATTGGTGAGTAGGTTGAATATGTTGCCTTGGGATCTCCAAGGTGCAGGCTTTAACGGATGCTAATCCTGAGCTACCAAGAAAAACATAGGTACAGGAAAGGCAGATCATGTTCTGCAAATTGTACGCTGGGATCTATCCAAGTACAAAAGAAACTAAACAAAACCCACAGCCAGGCCTTTGAAAGTAAAACTGTGTGAAATATTTGCTTCTGTTAAAAATACTCCAACTGCTTTTTTATGTCAATCTTCCTGCAAAATCATTTGCCTCTATGGCCTTTTCTACCCAAGTTTGGACACAAAATGCACACCCTGAATGGCTGCCAAAAGGGTGAGGTAGCTTCTCTTAGGCTGCTTAAAGAGGACATCTGAGTATTATTGATTGGATTTTGTTGCACAGTGAGAGGAATATAAGACTTTTCAGCTTCTGTAGCCGTACAGGCTCTTGCAATACTTCAAGCAAACTGTGTTTTTTCATTGCTTTTCTCAAAAGGGACTGCAACATGAGCTAGCCAGAAAAGTAAAGCCAAGCTGGTTATCTCACACAGCTTGCAATGTTATTAAGAAGCTGGTTCCCTCGTGGCTAAGATTTTCCAAAGATACGGATGATTTGAATGCTCTAACATCTTTAATATCCAAGTGGCCTCTTTGAAATACCTCAGAAAGCCTGTTTTTTGGAAAAAAATTGTGCTCCTCAGCTGTGAAATTGAGCCTTTTTCAGAAGGCAAAAATGTAAATTAGGTACCAAAAATCAAAGACACTTCTCATAACCTTGGCAAAGTTAATCTTTGCCCTTATAGTTGCAATATTTATATTTTTAGAAGACCCTGCAAGCTTGTTTGCATTATTAGAATCCACCTGCATTAATCCTGCACCCTCCTCAGACCTGTCTTATTTACATATGAATTTAAACAAACAAATAAGAGCAAATTTAATAGAGAACATGGGAGTACAGCAGAATTATCAGTACTGGATTTAGCCTATTTTCTGAGGTAGACGTGAGTAGTATCTTCCCTCTGCCATTAACTTCCTAGGTCCTCAGTAAAACACTATAGACACTTAAGCTGCTCATTCGACCAGGAAACATTTAGTGCTGGTGAATGATAAGTATTTCCCATATGCAAATTTGCTTATTTGCTGCCCCTAACTTCTTGGTGAGGGAAGGGGTCATTTATTTTGCTTAAAGTTTTCCCTGGGAGCTATTCAAATTAACAAGATGCTAAGTGCTTTATTGGGGAGGGTCTTTAATTTCCTCAGCTGGTACAGCTGGAAAATCCACGTGTGTTTATTCTGATCTCAGAAACTCCTGGGACAGGTACATACATTTGCTATGTAAAACATATTGTTAGTTTCTCTGCATGTATCATCACGCTGGGTTAAGAAGGTTTATGAAATGTCTGAAAGGAATTTGCACATAGCTTTTTTTTTTTAGTATTGTAATGGATGAACCACAAAGCCAACAGCATGTGTATGTAGGGTATCTAATCAGTTGATTTTGTCCTATATAATGCATAGAGGCTATTATTCAGATGTTCTTACACCACTTGGACAAGATTGTGCTCTTTATAAATACTTTTTTAAAGGCAAATTTGAAATTTGCTTATAAGATTGTATTGCTGGAGAAGTGAGCAGTAGAGCTGATGTCTCTCTGAGTTTGCTTTAATTTATGCTAGAGGTTAGACTGGCTGTAGTCGCTCTTGTGGTTGAGATTTTTAGAGGAGCCACACTTGTGTTACCCCTTTCGCTCTAAAAATCAGTCAAGTTTCTGGGGTCTGTGTCTGTCATGTAAAATGAAAACAGTATTTCTGACAAGCTTCCTTGATCCAAGATGTTCAGATCAAGGCATTATGTAATGGTGACTTTTTTCTCCATGTATTTCTTCGTGGAACTCCACGAGCAATGGAATTTCTTGAATGTCATCAAAAGAAGTCAAACCCAGATGTGGACTAATCCTGCTTGAGATGCCAGAACTGAAACCAGTTTTCTCTACCTTCCCAAGTGGCAGCAAGAGAAGGATTAAAAATTCAGTTATTTGAACTGAATGAAACTGCCCCCAACCACAGCAGTGGATACATTCACAAGGACTTTTTGCAAATAAACAACTAAAAATGTCACCACTTTCACACGGTGAGGCTTGAAAGGAACATGCCAAGATCAAACAGCAGCTGCACCCGCTGGAGCTGGAACTGAAACAATCTGATCCACTTCGTTTGCTACTTAACAAACCAGAAGCTTTGATAAAAATGCTTTTAAGGCTTTCTGGTTCTGTGGTAGATACAAGATTGCTCCAAAGTGGCTTTACAGCAGCAGGCTGTACTGGCAGAGCATGGCGACCATTTGATATTTTCTAAGCACTGAGTTTGGCATAAGCTGAACAGATCACAGAACGATAGAATCAAGGAATGGTTTGGGTTGAAGGGACCTTTGAAGATCATCCAGTCCAACCTCCTCACCATGGGCAGGGACATCTTCAACAGGATCAGGTTGCTCAGAGCCTCATCCAACCTGAACTTGAATGTTTCCAGGGATGGGGCTTCTACCAACTCTCTGGGCAACCTGTTCCAGTGTTTCACCATCTTCATCATAAAACCTCCAATATTTATTCCTTGAATCTAGTCTGAATCTACCCTCTTTCAGTTTAAAATCATTACCCCTTGTCCTGTTGCATCAGGTCCTATTAAAAAGTCTGTCTCCATCTTTCTTATTATCCCGCTTTAAATAGTGGCAGGCTGCTATAAGGTCTTCCCAGAGCTTTCTCTTCTCCAGGCTGAACAACTCCAACTCTCACAGCCTGTCTTCATAGGAGAGCTGTTCTGTCCCTCTGATCATTTTTTGTTTCCCTCCTCTGGACCCGCTCCAGCAGGTCTACATCTTCCCTGTGCTGAAGGCTCCAGAGTTGGAAGCAGGACTCCAGGAGTCTCCTACTACCAGACAGGAGTACAGACATGAAGACCAATATTAAAAGCCAAACACATAGCCTGAAAAGATCTTGGAAGGCTAGGTATCTGTTTTATTTCTATCCTGCATTTAGACGCATTTAGAAGCTTGTCATTAGCACAGATGAGAGCAACACAGGGCAAGTCTCTGACCCTGTTTCTGCTACTGTAAAGCTGAATTAATTCTGACTGTAGGGATGCTTTATTGTGGGTAAGAACTTTTAGGCATTTAACTGTTTATTTAGTCCCTTCAGTAGAATCATTGATGTCAACAGCAGTCAAGCATGGCCCCTGTTGGGCAGTTATTAGATAAAGAAGACAGGATTGCAGTTTCAGGCAAACTAGGCACACACAGCACCACTGTTCTCACAGTGGTGCAGCGTAGAAAGATGAGCTGCCCTGGTTTTAACAGTATAAGAACCAGGCATCTGAGACAGGGATAGTTTCACTTCTGTATTATTTAGAGGCATCACTATCCATTTGTTCGGGAATTTGTTCGTTATTTATCTTTTCCTTCTGCTCTCTCCTTTGTTTCAGCAGAGAATTTTTCAGCAGCTTCAGTTAAATAAGTATAAGGTATGGGATCTTGAACAGATACTCTTTTCTTCAGGGTATGTGCCAGAAATTGGAGTTAATGGGTAGCAACAACAGAAACAAAGGAAAATTCTACGCTTTTAACAGTGGACAAAATACTTTGTCCTGTGAAGACTCGTTTTTTTGGTTATTTTATATAAGTCTTTTGCAAGTTCTTCGATCTCTTTTCCAAAATAAATGTAAACCAGACAAACACAAACTCTTTCTATGCCTTCTGTGGTCATCATAAGGGAACAAAGAATGACATCAGCCTTAGAAATATCCAGCTGACCTAGATTATCAGCTGAGAAACATGTTGCTTGGACCAAAATTTTGGCCAGCAAATTTGAAAATTCTAGTTATTCACAGTTGCAAATAAGCCAGCCACGCTGCTCAGAGCACTCAGTATTGTTTAACACTGTCACTGGCAGAACAAGTCAGTGTGTGACTCAGCCAAACTGGACGACATCAATCCACCAGCTTAAAAGGAGGACCGCATTATGGACGGAGAGGAGAAACCTGTTCAAGTGAACAGTTTCATTTGTATCTCGCAGCAAATTAGACTCCTTCAAAATCTCCTCAAGGGACTGCAGCATCACAAAGTCTTTCATCAGGGGCCCCGGACTGGGCTCTGCTTCAAACTTCTTCAGAAGAACAGAATAAACATCCTCCTTCCACTGAGCCGGATGTTTTCTGAAGGTGGAACAAGGTATCCACTGTAACTCAAAGGGAGGAAGGATCACATAACACCAGGCATAAATGTGGAGTTACCAGTTTTGACAGGCTTTTTTATTATTATTACTTTTTTAAACCAGGAAGCTTTTCCACATTCCTGTTAGAACTATGAAGTTCTTTGGGTTTCCTCTGCTTTGGATCTACTGACATTCAAATCCCAGGCCTTCAAACACAGTCATTATGTGTCAGGCATCCCAGCACACAGAGTGGCTGGTAGAACATTTCACTTTCATAACAGCCTTATGACAAGTACAGAAACCGGTACCTGGAAAAATATTTATCAGGAAGCATTTGATGTATTTTTAGGTTCTCCTTTAAAGCAACTTAGTGGCTGGAAAGCAAAGGAAGGGAGAGCGAGTTTGCTGAACACTGCCAGTAACTTCTCTGTAGACTTCAGACTCGGAACTTGGTGCTGCCTAGCTATACCTAAACTTCTTTGGAGTTGCCAGCAATTCAGGTTGGGATTGAATCACCTTTCTTATGGCGCCACACAAGCGGTGGTTCCTTCTGTTTTCTTTCCTTAACTCCATGCCCTGTTGTTAGGCAACAGAGCAAAGTTTCTGTGAACGTCTTCCTACTTTTGATCACTCTTCAGAACTAAACACATTAGTATTCCTGTTGTAAAGTTCTCCAGAATGATGGAACAAACTGTGGAAAGGGTCTCTTGTTTCAGAGTTCTCCAGCAGGATGGAACAAACCACGGAAAGGGTCTTTTTCTCCAGCAAAATGCATAAGTTTCAAGAAGGAGCCTCTCTAACATTTGGTCACTTTAAAATAACTCACATTCCTCTGGACTTTTCTGTCATTGCTATAATGGGTTTGCATGTTGAGCCTGCATATGCAGAAATACTTAGATAGAGAGGTTGGTTTAAGCATTTTGGAAAATTAATTTTTTTTTCATTATGTTCAAGAAAGGAAAGGGCCTGATCAGCTCAAGAGATAAAATGGGATTTGAAGTTTTTCACCTCCTGGTGACTCCTGCAAGTTGTGATGATTTCAAGACTGGCCAGTAGCACACTGAGAAATGTTTCACACTTGCAATCCCATTTCTCTACATGGGAATGTGTCTCACAAACGTCAGGCTGCTTGGTATTTTGTGAGTTTGTGGGCATTTCCAAGCTAATAGACTAAGAAATGAATGGTAGGGAGGCGACCTGCCTCTGTACCTGTAGAGGGAATGTCTCAAGGACAGAAGGAAGTGGATTTGTTATATTGGTAATAAAAGTTGTTGTCTCTCTTAGACCATCAGGTTGCTCCTCTGGTAAATCCATGTTGACAGAATGATGCGGTGTCTTTTTAGACTTCATTAAAAACAAGAACTGCATAAACAACAGCAATGGAAGCTTTAACATCTCTGTCATGTCATATGTTCCAGTCTTTATCTGGAGGGACAACCTTTCAGGGAGAGAAGATAATTTCATTAATATACTGATGGAATATTGGCTTGTCTGTTGAGGTGCTAGTGCATCCTGGAACAATGATAATAGTACCCATCTGCTAGGAATCAGAAACAATCCTCTTTGTAGAAGCTAAAAAAGATAATTATGATTTTTAAATTATAATTTTAAGTATAGTTTTTAAAATGAAGTGCCTACTTCAAATTTCTGTTACTTGCTCTAAAGCGAATATACCAAACTCAGCACTGTGAATTACATTCCCAGAGCTAAGCACTTATCTCAAGCTATGATGAGTATCATAAATTGGAAATGCCTTTCTGGACTTGGACCATAACCCAGAGACACTGAAGTTAATACAAATCTTTTCATCGACTTCAGGGAGTGTTAGGCTAGAACAAAATTGTGAAGTTCAGCAACTTTGACTTTGGAAGTGGATCAGTAGAATGGGAAAGATGGCTGGAAGAATAATCTGTAATATCTGAGATGATGAGTCGGTTAAGAGCCTGAGTAATTTTTTCAGGTGATGATCAAGGTTCCTACAGCTGCACAAGATGCCGACTGCAGCAACAAAATGAAGCTACAAAAAATTAGAATTGATGTCCTGAACCAAATCAGAGCAATTTCCTAAGGAGTCTCAAACGTTGTCTTCAAGTGCTCTGCAAAACTGGAATGAAAAGGAGAGAACCGACCAAGAAGCACTGATAAAGAACAGACTCTTGGCTCAGATGGCTTCAGAAGATAATCACAAGCTTTCTGGAAGCCAATTTAAGTGCCATGGCAGAACACAGTCTAATTTCTCTGTTAAGCACTTTGCCAGGAAATAAACTATTTCATTCAAGAGGTTATTGCATTAAGCAGAAATGACTGAGGCTGAGATTCTGAGATCCAGCTCAATGCTGAATGTCACCTCACTTGAGAAGCAGGCCTTAAATAACAAGGCATTCAAAATGTAAGCTTTTAATTCAGCTGGTTTTTTTAGCTGGGCCTCCTGGTTACCTCTAGATATCTCGCTTCTTATCAGAATGAGTTAAAGCTTCATGGAGCTTAAGATAGAGGAAAGCTGAGCTGCTGTGGTGCATGACTTTATTTACTGAGTATGATCAAACGAGAGAAACCAGTGATGCTGAGCAGGAAATCAGATTCCATTCTTTGCACACAGCAGTGCCCAAGCTTGGTAGTAACCAGAATCTACTGAAAAATACGAAATACCAAGTGCATTCGCAAACACTTTAATGAGTTTGTTTTACTCTGGCTTCTGCTATCAGAATTATTTGCAAATAGTTGGATGACAACCAGATTTTTTTTTGTTTCGGAAGAATGCCATTTCATTGTTCTGCTTTAAAAATTTCCGTCATTCTATTAGGGAGCTGAAACAATGTCTTGGACAAAAATGACATGTTCACTGCAAAGCAAACAAAAACCAAACACAAACCCAGTGGTTTTTTCCATTAAAATAGCTGTCTTTCTCCAGCTGGTTATTCCAGTATAAATCCTAATGGAAGCAAGGTGCAGCAGTTTCTGTCTCTGTAAGATTAAGGAAAAATGCCGCTGCAGGGAGCAAAGCTGATGTGGCCCGGGTATCTCCAAATGAAGAACAGATCCCTTTTGCAGTGAAGACAAAGCCTTAAGTGATCAGCCACGTGACATGAGTAACGGATAGTTCAGTATGCAAACAAATGATTCAGAATTCATAGGCTGAGAATTATTAATTTATTTACTCTCTGCATGCTGATGCACACCACATTTTCAAAGATTTCCTAACCCAAAAATGTATCCTATTTGTTGCACGTTTTACCCAGAACTTTAGCGTGCCTAGAAAGAACTGCACTGCTCTGAATTTTGTTTTTTTTAAAATGGGAAATTGAATTGAAAACCCTTCCTTTGAATGAAACATGAGGCCTTGACCACTTTTTTATCGTTACAACTACGGCACTTTTCACAGAAGTAGGGTGTTAACCTCTGAGACGTGGCTGTGTTCCAACTCAGATGTTTTTCCTTCTTCCTGAATTTTCTCTGTAGTTTCAGTTGGATGACGTATTCCTCACTTCCCTTCCTTTGTGTAATCCTGGTGGCACAGAATGGGAAGGGCTGTTGTGTTTCCCACCACAGAGACTGCCTGCTACTGAAACGCGACTAGAGAAGGGTGGCTGCACAAAGGGAACTGCGTTCGTACTCTTCAATGCATTTAAGAGAAGCTGCACACCTAAGAGACAGACTTTGCCCACAGTTTATCAAGCACGCTGATATCCTCCTTAGATAACAGCAGTGCAGAAGTGGGGAGCAGTGTTATCCTGAGGGCTGCTGTCCATTCTTTGTCCAGAAAAACGTCTTCTTTTTGTCAAACCTAGAAAGTGACATAGAGGACCACAATTAGCTGATGAGCTATTAAAGTCCAAATTGGAAAAAACAACAATTCTGCAGCATAATAAAGGACAAAAAATCCAGATTAGCAGGGGATTGGAACCAGATGATCTTTAAGGTCCCTTCCAATCCAAACCATTCTACGATTCTATGAGTTTATGGTTTAGCTTTATGATACATAAAAGAAACCTCAAAGAATTAAAAAGGAGGCCACTCCAGTGCCCACTCCTCTCTTTTACATTAAACCTTCCACTTATGCTTAAGTATGGAAATCTTTAACACCTTGCTCTACCATAGAATCATATAATCATTTGGTTGGAAAAGATATTTGAGATCATCGAGTCCAACCATACCTGTCCACTACTAAACCATATCTCCGAGCACCTTATGATGTCTTGTCAGTAAGTGGTGCCTTTTGCAAGCAGACATATTTCTTACTTATTCCCGCAGTACTATTGTCAGGTATAAGACTACTTCTTGAGGAGGGAATTTTTACAAGGGAAAGTAGTGATAGAAGGCAGGGAAATGCCTTTAAAGTGGAAGGGGGAGATTTAGATTAGACATTAGGAAGAAATTCTTCATGATGAGGGTGGTGAGACACAGGCACAGGTTGCCCAGGGAAGCTGTGGATGCCCCTTCCCTGGAAGTGTTCAAGGCCAGGTTAGATGGGATCTTGAGCAGCCTGGTCTGGTGGGAGGTGTCCTTGTCCATGGCAGGGGGGCTGGAACTGGATGATCTTTAAGGTCCCTTCCAACCCAAATCATTCTATGATTCTCTTTTTTACAGGCAGGAATCTGAGGCATGGGCAAGTTAAAAGGTTTCTGAAAGATCTGGGCTGGCACTTTTCCACTATACCACAATCTGCCTTCTAATACAGCTACATATCTGGGCCTGGAATGAGCTTGACTGATATTTCAGGAGCCCTCCACTTAAGAAGTAAAGGATGAAGAAGCACTCAAGATGCTTTTCAGAGCCCAAGAAGCCATTCAGTAAAACCAGGGAAAAGTCAGTCTTGACATTGCTAATACTTCACAGAAAATCCATGTCATCCCAGGATCTTATTTTTATAACCTTTCAGGATTTCTTTGTATCCTAGGAAGACAGACACAGCTGTAACTCCTTGAGGATAACTTCTAAATCTGCTTCGAAGATGATACCAAGGCAATATCTCAGGATCTAAATGCTTCAAACTTTTGAACAACCCAGATCTGACATTTGCAACTTAGGCCCATCTCTGCTCTGAAGGTTAGAAAACTATTCCCATTCCACCAGTGTGATTTTAATTTTAAAAGCTGTTCTTCTGGCAGGCTACTCTGCCCTCAGCCCATTACGTAAAGTAAACTATTGACACATGCAGACCAGTTGAGGCCATTTTCTCCATTAAATTCAAACCTTGTTTTAAAAGTGCAGTTTTCACATGTTGTTCTTTCTGAAATGTTCCACAATATGGGCTTTCACGTTTGGTTATATAACATTACATTCTTTTACAATAATAAAGCCGAGTGTATTTTGGAATTGTTCACAGACTGAAGCAGTTTAGCAAATGGGACACTTCCAGATGCAAAAACGTTCTGCGGCTTGGCTAGACATGTTACTAAACCTTTGACTCAGACGTCCAAATGATGCTTAGGATGAATTTGGATTTCCTTCCTGAAAGGGACCTAGTGCTTTCCTAGTCTGCACAGGGGGAACTAAGGGTTCTTATTACTGAAGCTGGAGTTCTGCAGTTTAACACAATTTAGTACAAACTTAACCAAATGTTAATTCAGTAAGACCTTAAAACTATTCATGAGCTTCATTTAGATACTTGTGCAGTCTGCTAATGGCCTTGATGCAGGAGAAACATCATTAAATAATAATGTGGTATTGAACAAGATGTCTTCAAGTTTCAGGCTAGGGGCAGAGATGACTCATAATAATGTGTGAAGAAAACTCCGCTTGGTAGGTTTTCATGCATGGGCAAATTGCTATGACTTTTCCGAATTCATAGGTGGGTACTAAAGCATCAGCAACAAGGAAGTATGGTCTTCTAAGAGAATAAATGAAATAATTTGTAAGCATGCAGGGCTTTTTTTTCTAGAAGCTGATGAAAGGATGTGATGTAGGCAGGGCTACCTCTGTACTTTTGTGTGGAGCTGGGTAGCTGACGTGCTACAAGAGATTTTCTCAGGGGACACCTCTTTCCTGTGAAGGCATTTTCATGACCCTGTGCAACAGAAGGCAACTCGGGCCAAAGCTGTGGTCTGCATCTCTGAACAGACATTTGAGAGTACTTGCACAGCTTTGTCAAGGGTGTGACGTCATTGACATGAGTCTTGGCACAGGGGACCTCTTGCCCAGATACCATCCATTGTCTCCTTCTGCATTGCCGTGTGTTGCCATTCCCACTGCAGCTCCATGACCTGCATGTTCAATTGCTATAGCACACGTCTCCACCCTGACCCTGTACTGTCAGTTATGAAAATTTAGGCTTATGACCTTATGGAATAGATCCCACAGGACTTATGTGTGTGTGTATATATATATATATATATATATATATATGTAAGTCCCGTATTATGTCTGGACAAGAAGAAAAGAAGAAATTCGATTGACTTCGGGAAATGTAAGGACATGATTTAGTGCTGGACTTGGCAACGTCAGGTTTACAGTTAGACTTGATGATCTTAAAGGTCTTTTCCAACTTAAATGATTCTGTGATTGTAATTTTATTACAGCCTCTATGTGCCACACTTTGCTCTGGTCTTTCACCATATCAACTACCTTAAACTTAGTTTATCTATGGCCTGGAGAAGTTAGAAGACGAAAAGATCTCCACTAGGATCAAATAATCTGCTCTAGTAGGCTTCTACCAATCGCAGATTCTGGTCAGAATCAGTCAGAACCTGTCCCGTTAACTCAACAGCATTTCCACTGGTATGAAACGATGGGTCTGTGTCAACAGTGAGCTGGTCTGGCTTCACATCACATTGAAATCAAAGCAGTCATCATGTCATCAGCGTGTAGAAATACAGTGGTGAGTTCATCCACAATAGTTATTCTAAATCTGCCTCTTTTTTTTGTGATCTGACTTTGATGGAAAACTCTGGGCTGACTGCCTTTGAGTTTTCTATTTTATGTTGTTTGTTGCTCTGCTTCCTGGTTATTATTGATATCCCATCATTACCCAAATACTTTCTAACCACAGGAATTAGTGCAGCTACAAATTGTCTCTTTTTTTTCTCTCCCCTTCACTTTTAACTTATGAATCCTTATTTATTTGTAGAGATCAAATGTTACAAACTGCTTTTATCCTTTCCCTGCATTTAGGCACCATATAGTGATTTACCATGCAACCAAAGGCTTGTTTATTACCTCACAGCATTTACTGTTTCATTTATTCACACAATTCTGTTTTTCCGTTCAAAGGATTCAGCCTGGCACAATTCAGCTTATAGCAGTGGTGAGATCCTAATTAAAATGTTGAGCTTTGGCATTCTTTATCAAAGTTACTATTTTAAAAACATGCTTATCTCCAAATACCCTTCACCCAAAGCTGTGAAATATCTGGGTGGGAAATGAGAGACGACTTAAAATTGCACTCCAGATCTGACTTACTTACAGCTGTGCCGTGTTCACAGAATGGCCACCTGTCCTTGCCAGCAGTAAAAGAGACGTATTCCTGTCTGGACTCAGCTTTGCAGCGACGAAAGCTTTCTTTTCAAAGAAATAATTCTGGACATTTCTTGAACTTATATGGTATTTTGTAGCCCTAGTACTCGAGAGCCAAAGGAAATGTACATGTCCAAGAGAGTTTGCTGGATACACAGACAGTATTCTTGGAACTGGGTTTAACTGCAATCATCAGGGAGAACACTTTGTTGCTTCACTTATGCTGGTACAGCCAATGTGCAATGCAGTGTGAGCCTCCATCCAGAGCAGGAACTTTTCCATTATTTCTGAAAGCAACAATTTCATACACGATAGACTGATGAGCAGCACATACACACAAAAATATCCAGACTATTGTAGTCTTTACACTTTATCTCTGGGAAGCCTCACACTCACACAGAGACTAATGTATCAGGTCTATTCTGGAGACTTCCAGTTCTGCTCCAGATCTGCCTCAAGGGTTGAGGGTCATCTCACCTAAAGTTAGGTATCTGTGGCATTGATGTCTACAGCTAAACTAGGCATCTGAATCACCTTTTGTCATCAGTGGAGAGAAACAGGCATTTTCAGGGACCAAGATCAGGGACCTTTTTATCCAGACCTGGTCTGTGTTAGATATTTAGCCTGGATGAAATGGATTTTGCCCTAAAATCCACGTAATAGATCTCCAATGCCTATAAAGGAAGCTTGGGTGATCGGCTCAGATGCAGACATATTTGTTACAGTGACGTCTGAGTCCTACCCTTTCATTCCAGAGTAAAATCTCATACTGATTTGACATTATCTGCGGATACACAGTGGGTTTACACTCCATTTAACTTAGGGAGATATTTCAGACTTCTCTGCTAAAACCTGTTTATCATTTTCTCAGTCACCATGTACTGTATCATTATCTTGCTTGTCAGTCAGGCCCATATGCTGGGTATCAGTTTTGACTTCTTTCACCTCGATTGAATTCATTTATATACAGACTGTCTCAATTGTTTAGGTTCCTCTTGGATAAAGCTTTTCCCATGCATCTCACAGACAAAAAATTCAGTGCAATCTTTAAGCCTTTTTCATGAGCAAGCTGTAGAAATTGTCTGCAATTAAACTACTTAAGAGTATGAAACTCATGGATAACTTTACCCAGGATAAAGGTACCTCTAACTATGCCATTATTATGTACAATCCATATATGAGAAGCATAGCCACATCTACACCATCTTATTGGTTTCTCTTCTGTGTTTATCAGACCTCAGTGATATCTCTTCACCTTCACTCATGTCGACAACTTGTCCTTCCTATTTCTTCCAGTCATCCATGTTAAGAGAGCGGCTCCTGCTTCTGTCTCATGCCCTATTTGCCATGTTTTCAGAAAAACAATGTTCCTATTAAATATATATCATCAGCCCCATTCATTATTCTTCTTCAGATTCCTCCTCACAGCTCTCCTTGGCCCCGATGCCTAGAAATACTTGGCAATACGTGCTGTCTTGCTGACTAATGCAGATGCATCATTTCCTCACTCTCCATATAGATCTGTTGCTTTTTTGTCTCAGATTTAGATTGCAAAACTGTTTGTCCATGTGTTTACAGGGCTTAGCCCAGATTGTCGTGAGCCACCACGGTGCGATGACTAAATAATAACAATCAAAAGAACAGATTTTGGAAAACTGGGGTGAATAACTTTTCACAAAAGCTTTCCGGTGGAGATTTCCACTGTCCTCTTTCATAAACACTAGCACTGTACTTCCTTTGTTACAAATTCTTCATTCTTCTGGTTTTGATTCTTTCATGCTTCTAGTTGAAAAACCTCAGCTAGGTTCTGAAGCCAACACACAGCTGCAGGCACGCACTTTTGTGGTAAAATGCTTTTATTTTGTTTGTGTGTGTAAATTATCACATTTTAGGATAAAAGATCACCACCTTTTCTGCGCAAGTAAGGCAGAAAACTTCCAGGTTGTAGCAGGTTTCTACCATTTGTTGCACAGACAGGGAGGTTTATGCTTCAAGTGGGCATTGGTGAGACACAGTTTATTAGCAGTCTTTTGTTAAACCAGCTGGTATAGCTTGAAAAAATCAGAGAGTTTTCCAAAATATATGTTCTTCATATGTCCCAAATATGTCCACAATGTCCACAATGTAATGTACATAAAATGGTGTAACATATCTCATGCCATAGGAACAAGAAAGAGATAAAACACACCAGGAAAGGTGTAATACAGAGCCAAGCCCTGAGATACTGCTAAATTTGGTCTAGAAAGAACATGGTCAACGCTACATTAATAATCTAAGGGTTAATTTTACCAAAGGATGCTTTTCTGCTTAACTAGATGGAGGTTGTGAAATAGGTATTTAAACATCTCATAAGGAGTTAATTTGGAACAGAAAGGAAACCTCCACTGATTTTACAGAGAAGCTCACAAGTGCCATCCTAGCCTGGAAACCACACAGAGCAGTTACAGCTGTGATTACAGTCTTACGAAATAAATATCCTACTTTGAAAAAGTCGTTTTAGACCTCCTAACCCACCTTCAAACAACCCATGTTTGAAAGTAGGGCATCCTTTACAGAGGTTTCTTCAGGTGTTTTGTTTTGTGTGGCATCTTATTTCTGTTTTATCTCCAGTGCAATCTAGGTGAGGATATAATAGGTGGAAGAATTGAACTACTACACAGCAGTAATTGATAAAGAAAACAACTTTCAGAGATGAGAGCTATGTATTTACTGAACTATTTTTTTCCAAATGTGTGAAAACCAAGTGCTGTCAGGAGGCAAAACCAGTTGATCAGGGAACTGTGTCAGGTACCTGTCACCATTCAACATCTATCTACAGCTGCCCTAGGGTTAAAGCATCTGTCAATGCAGGCTGTGTCTCAACGGAGCTGCTCATAAATTTATGTAGATGGCTACAGCAGTTTCATCAGGAATACAAATCCTTAAATCTATCTCAGTGAAATCAGTCAGTAAAGTGAAATCAGTCAGTGCTCCCTCCGAACTCCGTTAAGCCTTTTTTGTAGGCATCTCAGCAGCTTCACCTTGTCTTGTGCACCCTATTCCTCTGCATATCTCTTTCTGCTCTCCACTGAACATGCCGTATGCATTGGGAAATGTAGTAGATGAACTGGCATGATGCCCAAAATCTTTTGCAGATAGGTAGGAATGTTTTATTCTGATAAAGAATGGGCTCCAGGTGCAAGAATATAAATTCTCAAGAAAAAGGGAGGACAATACCCCGTGGAATGGAAACAACCCTCCTTTTCTCAAAGACAAGAGGTGTGTTTAATAGTTTTTTAACTCTCTTTCGTGGTTGGCAGCAGCATCTTGCGCTCTGCTCGTTATTTTGTCTGTGGTAGAGGACCTAATCTTCAGCTTGGTGCTTTATTCATCCACACAAGTAGCTTCTAGGAGAGGAGGGAACTTGCCTGATGTTAGTCATTTGATGGCAATTACTGCTGCTGCTTCAAATCTGTTGATCCTGACATTCTAATAAAATCTGCACACAACTTTATTACAGTTCCAGGCACTGTTACTTTCCTTCTCTTCACTAGCATCTTGATCTGATGCAGTGTCTGTGCAGCACTGTGAAATTAGTCACCTTTATGTAACACAGCACTGTCCCAAAAAGCAAATCTTTTTTAATTTATACCTGAAAATTTCAGATCTTATTTAATAGGATCCATTCACCAGGGGCCTATTCAGGTATGAAAGCAGTCTGAGAGGAAGTAAAGAATGTAATATTGAGGGCTATATTAATCTATTCTTTTTTTCTTTTTCAGTTCTAAGATTAATAGTCTTGGATTTTATTGCATCCCTTTACTAAACTCATAGCAAGACACATAGAAATCTCCCTATCCTAAAGTAAATACCTAAACCAGAGTAGGTGAATGGTGCTGCCTCCTCCACTGATTGCACATGGACTCCAAGGTGATCAGCTGAGACAGAGGCACACGTGCTGTGGAAACAGGGCACTGTGAATCCCATCGGAATTGCCAGAAAATACCTGAAAATCCTTGAACAACTGTGTACCAGTACAGAGCAGGTACCACAGAATCATGGAACAATTTGACCTCAAAGATCATCCAGTTCCAACCCCCCTGCCATAGACAGCAACACCTCCCACCAGACCAGGCTGCTCGAGGCCCAGTCTAACCTCGTCTTCAGCACATCCACGGAGGGGGCATCCACAGCTTCCCTGGGCATCCTCTGCCAGTGCCTCACCGCTCTCAGCATGAAGAATTTCTTCCTAATGTATGCTGACAGTTGCTATAGGACAATTACCTCCTTGTCCTGCCAGTGAATACAGTTTGTCCCTATAGCTCAAGTAGCCTAAGCAGTCAAGCAGATGGGTCAAGATTCACCACATGCAATACTTATTTCATTCCTCATTGCTGAAAACCTAAGGAATAAGGGTACTAGTTGTTCTGACATAGCATATATGTTAGCTTTACATCTTTATTTACATTATCACATGCTATTTTGTCCCACAGAAAAAGGTACAGAATGATTTCACAGGAAGAAGAAAATTAGGACAACTTTCCATCTGGCATCTGCTTAGCTTTCCAACCTATATGCAGGATGTTTTGCATAGGATATATAGAAAATGTAATGGTAAATTGCCTGTGAATCTTGTTCATGCTTAAGTCAGGAAGTGAGAGGAACGTAAAGGATGAGAAGACATGGCAGAGAAATTAGGTTATTCCTTAACATTGGTTTGCTTCACAAAGCATGCCGGGAAATGGCAGAGTATGAGAGGAAAAATATGAGGTTATTAGCAAAGACTAAGGAAGGACGTTTTGGGAATTCAAAGTAAATGGTAGCATGGCTCAAAAACTGTGCATGCTCATTATAGAGCTTTGAACGTGTTTAAGATTCAACGAGATGCCAATAAAACTGTACAGCATGCTTGTGAATGCTCAACCAGTGATTTAGTGCTGAGAGAACAGGGGAATTCATGTTTATTTTGTGCCTGGAAACTCCAATATTGGTCTCTGAAAAGGAGCATCAACAATACGTTTTTCATTTAACCTTTCATTGCTTTCTTAGGTGTAAAACAGAGGCACTGTTGGCCCCATGCTTGCTCTTGTAGGACATCCTGGCTGGACTTAGGTCAAGCTCATCTAGCTCACACCTTCCTCCTGAATGTTTGTCTGTATTATGCAGATGAGCACAGTGTAGCACATCCCCGAGTAAGTGTTGTTCCATACTTGCAAATGCATATAGTAGAGAGGTTCCTGATTTTATCCTCTGTCATGTATCTGGAGAAGATGCCCTGCAGAAACCAGGAGTAGGAAAATGCATCCCATGTACAAGTATAAAAATCATACTGGTAGACCAGGTTTAAATCTGAAGGGTGATGTTTTACATCCTTTCCAAAAACCTAGTTTGGTCTTGCCAATGGATCATATTGGAATGCACACATGTGCGCCCTCCAAGTGCTGACCATATCCAATTACCTCCTTCACCTAGCAGCTAATTTCCCTTTCGTTCTCTGTGCTCCAGAAGTATCTTGCAGGCACATATGAGCCACTACCCTTGAGCCTCAAAGTCAACTTTTAAGTCTCTGCTCTGGGTCTCCTGGTGTTTCTTGTCTCAGTCCCAGCCACATACCTTACTGGCTTAGGTCCCACAGGGTAGCAGCCAGAGTCCATAGACAAATGTTCTCTTCCACAGCCAGCTGTTGGTGGAAGAAGTGGCCAGTTCTGCTTGTGTCATTGTGTCTCTCCCCTCCCGAAGCTGCTATTCTTTCTACTCTTTTAAAACACCAACTCCATAGGTCTCTTCTGGTGAAGCAGTAGGAATGCTTCCTAACCCGTTTGAGTGAAAACCAGACAACTTAGCTTAGAGAGTCTGAATAATTAATTTTCAAAACCTAGGTCACTTTTTGCCAGAGATGGGTTCTGAAGTGTTTACATGAACAACTCAGATGTAAGGGGTGAGGAATCCATGGAAGAGAGGAGAGGAAGAACACTTGCGAGTGATAACTTTGTCCAGTGCAACAGCTGAATCTACAGGAAGGTATCGGGTCACAGACTAAAACAGCCTACTCCTCAGAAAGAACTTCGGCAGCCAATGTACACAGCTAGTAGTAAAGCCATGCCCCAGTGCCTGGGATACTGGTTCAGCTATAATTCCAAATGGAATGATAAACTAGAAAGGTGATCAAAATATGACAGATCCTCACTAATCTTCTAAAAAGGAAAATTCTGTCTCACCCATAAGTTATAGTACTGTGGATCCACCAATAAAATTGGAAGAGGAGAAGAATCAGATGACAGAGAGTTGGACTCAAATGGACTTTTGAATAAGTTCTTTACAAGGAATGACGAAGCTGTCCAAGAGAAGAGAAATACCATCACAGGCCAGAGACGGGAGAAAACAGAACTTACTCCACCCATGTTCATCACAGCCAAGAGTTAACAAGCAGTAGCCAAAAGTTTGGAGTAGAAGCTGCAGTACTCAGGATGGCTTTGACACGCTGCCAAGTGGCAGGAGACATCCTGGTCCTCACAGCCTGGCGTCTTACTGCAATACTGGCACTTTCCTGCAATAACATGTTATGCGGACCTGGTGTCACCTGCTCTGTCATAAATGCTAGAGGCAATGCTGTCCCAAGAGCTGTTCTGATGAGGACTAAATAAGAGAAGAAATGCTCTTTCTACTTGCCATGACTCTTCCAAAGGAAGAGCATCATAAACCAGACATCAATAAAGCATTTTCTACCCAAATTAAACTCTTGCTTATGTAATAAGAAAAACAACTTGTATTATTATCCCTAAAATTGATGTCTGGGGGCTACTCACATTATATTCCTTGGCTGGGGTGTTGTCCATGGTTTTATTCATATACGTTCATTACTGAGCAGGAAAAGAAGTGAGAAGTAGAGAGGCAAAACCTGCAGACTAGTCACTTTTATTTAAGGAAGGAGAGACCTGGAGACAGTGTGAAGAGTTTCTGAAGGTATATTCAGGAATAATGTGCTCAGCTTGGCCACTGTGTCTAATAAAGAACATAGCTGAAAGAATAATGTTGAGAGATGGGCAGTAAAAATCACGTAAGAATGGAAAAACATGGGTATTAAAGGAAAAATGCTGAAACTTAATTTTAGAAACGGAACAAGGAAAGGAGACAGATTAAAAGGCTCAAAAGAGGCACTCTGGGATTCTTCCATACATGTGTTTTTCACAAGAATCCGTTCACTGAAATAGAACAGCGTGAAAGGGAAGGAGGGAAATAGTATTTCAAAAGCTATACAACCTCCTTTGACTTATGAGGTGTGAGGGTTAGAGATCAGCTGGACCGATTTTCTGAATTTTTATATTTTCATGAAAAATGAGAACATCAAAGGAACAGAGATCAAACTGTGGTATGGAAGAGATATAAACCCTAAAAATTTCATCAGCATGAATCTAAAATAATAGAATCACAGAATGGTTTGGGTTGGTGATCTCAAAGATCATCCAGTTCCAACTCCCCTGCAATGGGCAGGAACACCTCCCATCAGACCAGGCTGCTCAGGGTCCCATCCAACCTGGCCTTGAACACTTCCAGGGAGGGGGCATCCACAGCTTCCCTGGAAACCTGTGCCACTGTCTCACCACCCTCATCTTGAAGAATTTCTTCCTAATGCCTAATCTAAATCTTCCCCCTTCCAATTTAAAGCCGTTCCTCGTCATCCTATCACTACTTGCCCTTGGAAAAAAATCCCTCTGGAAGGCCGCTATGAGATCTCCCTGAAGCTTTTTCTTCTCCAGGCTGCACAATCCCAACTCTATCAGCCTGGCCTCATAGCAGAGGTGCTCCATCCCTCTGATCATCTTCGTGGCCTCCTCTGGATCTCTTCCAATAGTTCCATATCCTTCTTATGTTGGGGATTCCAGAACTGGACACAGTACTCCAGGTGGGGTCTCACAAAGAGCAGAGTAGAGGGGGAGAATCCCCTCCCTCGACCTGCTGGCCATGCTGCTTCTGATGCAGCTCAGGACACGGTTGGCCTTCTGGGCTGCGAGTGCACGTTGCTGGCTCATGTGGAGCTTCTCATCAACCAGCACCCCAAGTCCTTCTCCACAGGGCTGCACTCGATCACATTGTCCCCCATCCTGTATTGAAGCATGGACTGAGCCGATCCAGGTGTAGGACCTTGACTTAGCAATGTAACTCAACTGTAAGTGATACTGTTAGGGAGAAACCGCTAACTACAAGTATTCATACACCTGTCTTTATGGGATCTGGCCATTACCAAGGACAGGATACTTAACTACATAGATCACAGTGCAGATCCAGCATAATTCCCATGCAAGCACTAACACTTTGGTGGGCATCGGCTGTCACAGAATTTAGACATCTATATTGAATCACCTTGTTTGGCTCTGAGTGCCAACAATGTGAGATAGTGGGACCTGCTTAATCTTGACACAGTGTTTGTAATTTTGTTGTAAAACGTCTTCAGATCCTCCCTCTCACTGCCTTAAACTCTTTAATAGAACTTCAGCACATAATTACAGCTGACAAGGTGTGGAAATGCTGTGTATATAATAACTGCTTGTGTATAGGCATTTAAAGTTAGCCGTATCTTTAATTGCTGTGAAATTGTAAAGCCAAGTACAATCTGGTTTTAGTACTGGGCTCGCTTCTTCAACTTAGAAACAAAGTAGATAACTTTGTTTTGATAGTGGCAGCTGGCTATATTCCAACATCTATGTTAAAAAATAAAGCATGCCAACATGAACCATAAAAATTTCTGGGATCATATTAGAAAACAGAGATATGTGAATTATTTTCTTTATTCCAAAGCTTCTAAGACTTCTCCTTCTGGAGGATGTGTCACCAGCTTTTGGTACAGAATTCATTACTTTACAGATTGTTATGAATCAGAACTATTGAGCATAGGAAGTGAACGTGCATGAGGGGAAGATAGATGATCGTGACCAGCCACCTGACGGCCAGTGCCTGCTTAGCTGCTGTGGGAATCTGTGTAGGAGCATGAGTATCACTAAAGATATCACTTCTTCTTTAACCCTGAAGTGCCATTCCCTGCGTGAAGCAAATAAAAGCTTGATTAGGTGATCGGCATTGTTGAAACCAAAACAAGGCAGTGTGTTTCTTTTCTAATATTTAAACATCTCATTGTTGAGCCAAGAGAAAAATAACACAGTTTTACACAAGCCTGTATATGATCCTGATGTGCAGCAGATGAAGATTAAGTCAAAGTTGCTAACTGGGACCTTCTCCCTAAACATCTGGCCTCCAGTTCACATTTGTAACAAAGTGGCTGCATTTCAGTGGGCATCTTCAAGGACCTTGAAAATATGCTGTTTTCCAGTTTTTCTTGTAGTTTGTAGTCCAAGAAGCAGGCAGGGCTCCTCCAGCAACAATTCTAAAACACCATCTTAATATTACCACTTCCATGCATCTGGATTGTATCGAAACTTGACTTTATCAATAAAATGGCCGGCTTTGAGGTGATTTTAGCTCTACGGATGAGTTGCAAGAACAGTGTTGAACTGTAGAGTTTTTGCTGTGAGGTTAGAGAAATGTAGAGCTGTAACTCATGGTCACAGGCAGATTAAAAACAGCAGCAGGGGCTGACACCTATAATATGAACATAGATTTTTGTGTCCTCCACTGCACTGACACTGGAACTTGTCCACTCTCTTGGTGAGCTGGTTCTGGGCACCATAGTGGTAGGAATCTATTTCAGGGGGTAAAAAAAAGTGAAAGCTTTCTGCTGATTTATTGCCTTGGAGTGGGTCATCAAGGGTCATATAAGCATGAGAGCTGGCCCTAGGAACAAGGTGGGATCAAACAGCCACTGATCAGGACTGTGGCAATTAGACTGGCTTAAAATGTCACACAACTGTGACCAGAGCTGGAGTACCACTGTGGGTCAGAGCCCCACGGCTGCAGATGGACATCCTCTCCTGCACTCAGCTGTGCTGGCTGCTGGCCCCCAGCCTCCTCCTCCCACCAAGCAGTGCTGCTGCCTGAGATTTGCCAGTAAAGCTGTCCCATCCAGTCACAGTGAGCCAAGAAACCGTTAAAGGAATCAAGCAAACCAAACTATCCAGGACTGAAGTTGGTTGGGAAACAGGTAACCTCCAGAGGAGGGATTCAGCAAGAGATTTGATGGGCTGGGTACACAAGGTACTCACAGCAGGCACCCCTGTGGGCATAGCTGTTTACAATGTGCTTGCTGGTTTCTACCTTTGAAGAGCCTGAATGTTTTATCTTTGAAACATAAAAAACGGAAATAGATGACAAGATTTATTCCTACAGGGAAGGTATCAGGTCTATTTGTTTTAGTGAAGAGAGACACAGCAAGAAGAGATGGTAAGTGCTGAAACCAGGCAAATTTAACATGAAAAATAAGGTACAATTGTTCACCTCTGGGATGATTAACCAGCGGAACAGTCTGCCACAGGAAGCAGTAGATTTTCCATTTCTTCAAGTCTTCAGCTCAGGACTGGATGTCCTTGTGGAAAATACTTTCAATAAATGTCAGATTTTGAGCTCAACACTAACTAACTAACTCAGTAAAGTTCTGGTGTGCTTATTAAACAGGAGGTCAAGTTGGATGATATAAAACCCTGTCCTACTCTTAAAAATCCATGAAATGCAAATTAAACAGCTATTGAACTCCACAGTGGAACTGGTTGGGGTCTACATTCATACGATTTCCTTGTCAGTGGCAATGTTTTGGCTGGAATATTGCAGCTCCTGATGACCTGGTGTCCAGGACAGCATCACACTCCTGCTGAACCCTCCTCTGAGGTCAGTCTGTCTGTCTGGAGCCCCTTAGCTACAATTATCTCCCATTCAACACACTCTTTGTATCTAGATTGTGCTATATAAAAGCAGAACCACAAATGGTGGGAAAAAGAAACATGCCTTAGAAACAAGTGAAAGGTGAGTAGAGAAATAAATTTAGGTAGATACAACAGTAGCTACATGTGGATGAAGGCTGAGTAACAAGTTTTTCAAGCAGTCTTCAATCTGCAGTTTTCTCAGCAAGTCATCTCAAAAGCTTTCCAAGTCCTTAAAAATCTGAGGGTTTTTTTCTCCTGAAAACAATAAAGCAACTCTTAAAAGGGCACTTTCCCTCAATAGGGTCCAAAGTCCATTAGTGAGGAAATCAGTGTTATTATTTCCTTCAATTTTACATATGGAAGTGAAAAGAGCAAGTTCATATGTAAAATTGAAGGTTCATAGCTAGTCAGAAAGCAGTGAGTGTGACCCTGCTGTCTGTATCTCACGTAAGTATCTGACAAGATTACAAGTATACAAATAGCTTTATTTTGCTACAAGAAACCAAATTCAGTTACTTAAAAGGGGTTTCTATAGTTGTCTTTTGGTAATAATCCTGAAGGAGGAGGGCTAAGGGATTCTCTTGCTCACGGGCGGATCTGACCCTGATGATTTCCCCCAAAGACAGTTGAACCACAGCTGCAAACATTTCTAGTACCCTCTGGAGAGTCATTGTCATCCATTTAACATCTACTTTAGATGTAGTTAAGATGCTAAGAGTTGATCCTTTGCCAGCAGCGGCAAACAAACGATACCAAGTGGAACAGGAGTGGATGCAAAGTGTCCAAATGCTGAGCCTGACATTTGGCATGTGGTGGTGCAGCTGTTTTGCGTGCACAAAGTGAAGTGCCTGCCTGCCACCTAAGTATTTCCATGATGCCGTAATTAAGATGAATTATTAGGATTATCAGAAATCATAGAACATAGAATAGTTTGGGTTAGAAAGGACCTTAAAGTTCATCCAGTTCCAAACCCACTGTCATGGGCCTCCCACCAGACCAGGCTGCTCAAGATCCCACCTAATCTGACCCTGAACACTCCCAGGGTGGGGGCATCCACAGCTTCCCTGGGCAGCCTGTGCCAGTGCCTCACCACCCTCATTGTGAAGAATTTCTTCCTAATCTGAATCTTCCCCCCTCCAGTTCCCTCATCCTATCGCTAGTTGCCCTTAGAAAAAGTCCCTCCCGAGCTTTCTTGTAGACCCCCTTCAGGAACTGTAAGGCTGCTATAAGGTCTATAAAATAAATACTATCTATACAATATATATTAAAGTCTATATAATAGGCGGCTACCCTGAGCTTAAACCTTACCTTGGCAGTAAGGGTAAAGGAAAGAGGCCAGTGAGACTCTCCCCTGATTCTGATCCTGTATAATCTGTTAGACTATTGTATTCATTACTAATCGCTGTTAATTCTGTGCTTCCTTCTTGTCTGTCCTGCATCTGGAACATGTCTGTATAGAAGGGAACTCCAGAGGCCATTGGAAACATTCGCATTATATAGGATCAGTTATGTCTAATCTATTCCTGCCTGACATTTCTTTAACCATAAAGTCCCCATATACCATCCTCCACAACAATCTATTGCCATTCATTATCTATTTCTATATTTTTCCTATACATAGACTGAATTTTCTTTACTGTAATTAAAACCCAATACTTCTTGTCCTGTAAAAAAAGAAATTATTTCTTCTTTTCAATGGCATTTCATTTCCTTCGTGTCTATTATCATCTCTCTTCTCAGTTTTCTGTTGTTTAGGGTGGGAAGTTCCAATTTGTTCCATTTATCCATTGAAGGTCATGGCGTCAACCCTCTCATCATTCTGGTTCGTCTACGGACACTCTCCAGCTGAGTCATATTGTTCTTGAAGTATAGTGCCTGGAACTGGATAAACCGATAAGACCTTAGCTGCAGTAGCTGACATTATTCAACTTTTTAGCTGTTATAATCCCCCCAGACTCCTTCCTGAAACCTGGTCCTTAACTTGTGCATTCTCTGTCCCATGCTTATGCAGTTGAACATTCCTGCCTAAGTGTAGTATCTTGGATTTATCCCCATTAGAAAGCTATTTTCAGACTCTTTTAGAAATATGTGAAGAACTTTTGGAATTCTAATCCCATATCCCAGAGTATTTTCAGTCCCCTCTCACCTCTTTGTCATTTCCACACCGAATGCACCCATTTTCCCATCCAGAAGATAAATTATTATTGAATAGTTTGAAAAAGACTTAATAGGGCACAGTCCCACTTGGTAATGCAGCCATACTAATAGAGTATGGCAGCAAGGAGCAGCAGAATGCAACTGTGACAGCACTGCACTGTGTGGTCATTACCAACACAGAAATAGACCGAGTTATTTCCAAACCTTTTAAGGTCTTCAAGGGGAAAAGTAGCACAAAGTAATGTAGGGGCATGGTTTAACTTGTCGTTTTTCCAGCACAGGAAGGACACAGATCTGTTAGAGAGAGTCCAGAGGAGGTCACAAAGATGATCAAAGGGCTGGAGCACCTCCTATATGAAGACAGACTGAGAGAGGTGGACTTATTCAGCCTGGAGAAGAGAAGGCTCCAGGGAGACCTTGTAGTGGCCTTCCAGTACCTGGAGGGGCTCCAGAAAAGCTGGAGAGGGACTTTTTACAAGGGCATGTAGTGATAGGATGAAGGGGAATGGTTTTAAGCTGAAAGAGGGGAGATTTAGATTAGTTATTAGGAAGACATTTTTTTCTGTGATGGTGGTGAGGCACTGGCACAAGTTGCTCAGGGAAGTTGTGGATGCCCCATCCCTGGAGGTGTTCAAAACCAAGTTGGATGAGCAACCTGATGCAGTGAGAGGTTTCCCTGCCCATGGCAGGGAGGTTGGAACTGGATAATCTTTAAAGTCTCTACCAACCCAAACCGTTCTATGATTCTATGATTCTATTTTTTAAAGCAGCATCAGTTTATGTATGTTATTCTCTGCCATCTCTTTAGCCCTTGCTCATATCCCTGCACAGCCTCTTCTTTCAGGCCAACACAACTGGCTGCGTAGCCAAGAGGTAAACCAGATTGGGGGAAAAAAACAGCACAAAGAGAAGTACAGTTCAAGGTTGGATGCATGCCCTGAACAAGTTCACCATGGAGCTTGCGTCCACACAAGGAAGAAGATAGGAAAGCATGGCTGGAAGTGTGTGCTCACAAGAGGTTTAAAAAAACTAGGCCCTTGCTGCTGCTCAGAGGAATGGCTCCATGCACCTCTCTCCTCTTTAACGCTGGGTATAGTCCTTAAATTACTTGATTCTTTCTGCTTTGGTTAGTTCTGAATCTGATCGGATCACTGATTCAGCTGACCGCATGTCTAAATGTTGGTTCAGGATAGGTGCTGAACATAGAATCATAGAATCACTTGGTTGGAAAAGACCTTTGAGATCATCGAGTCCAACCATACCTGTCCTCTACTAAACCCTATCCCTGAGAAACTCATCTACACGTCTTTTAAACACCTCCAGGGATGGTGACTCTACCACCTCCCTGGGCAGCCTCTGCCAGTGCCTGAGAATCTTTTCAGAGCAGAATTTTTTCCTGATGTCTAATCTGAACCTCCCCATAAGATAGGTAACCCTAAGAATGGAGTTCCATTGAGTGGCTTTCATCTGGCTGACAAGCTGTTTTAGCCTGGAAAAGAGTCTGGCTTTTCACCGCCTCAGTGCATGCTTGCGTGATTGATAAAAAGGACACAGCAAGTATCGGCAGCACGTCCTAGGACTGTTCCACCTGTGTCGTCAGTGCCTTATCCTTCTGTCTTGCTAACAGCCTTCCACGTGCAACTTCTACCTTCTTTCCACTCCCAGCTTTGCTTCCCCTCACTCCAGTTGCCTTGGTAATGTTTCACAGTGCCCCTGTTTTTTTCTCATGCTGTTGTTCCAATGCTGTTATTCTCAAGACCTTGCACCTGCAAACCCGCTGATAGTGTTGTCAGCAGGTCTCAAGGGAAGTGATTGCCACCAGCGTGAGAATCGCCCCTTTCTTCCCCTCTTTTCCCATCCTTTGTTTCTAGTTTTTGGTTTACATTTCAGAGGGCACAATGCTTAACAACATCCAGTGTGCAGCATCAGCGACATAAGTGGTTACAACCAATCGCATTTGAGTTCATCCTAATAAACATCATATCCTTCCCATGGGAAAAGTGCTCCAGGGGAGGCGCTGGAGAGGACTTCAGGAGATGATGCCTTCTGGGGAATCCTCCCCTCACGTTTTCTCAGCTGCCCACTTAGAAGAGTTCTCCCTTTCCCTACTCTTTCTCAGTCTTTCTCTCTTTTTAGTTAATTTTCAATATTAGATTAAATGTATGCCCTCAGTTATGAACGCCACTAATAAATCATGGAATCACAGAATTGTTTAGGTTGGACAAGACCTTTAAGGTCATCAAGTCCAATTGTAAACCTAACACTGCCAAGTGCACCACTAAACCATGTCCCTAAGTGCCACATCTCCACGTCTCTTAAATACCTCCAGAGTTGGTGACTCAACTGCTTCCCTGGGTAGCCTGTTACACCTTTGTGCATGTGAACATGTCCCCATACCCCGTGTGTGACAGGGAAAAGGCATCAAAGACAGGAATCCCTGACAGCCCCCTTGCTTCAGCAACAATGCAGTCTCAGACTAGCTTTGAAACATCTTGCAGCTAAGAGTCAAGTTCCATGCAGTTTAAATTAATCTAAATTGCGTTTGCCATCATGTGTAATGGAAGGGAGGGAACAGATGGCTGAGGCAGGAGGGGAACATGCTTACTGGTGGCAGCCTGTAGCTGCACTGGGTTGAAACAAGAGTGAAACCATACCCTAAGTGGGAAGAAAAGCCATTAATACCCACGAATTTCCTCTCTGTACAGCAGGGGTGTCAGACTCACTGTTCCTGCCGTTCTCCTGCACCTGCAGTGTAAAATGCATTGCACACACTGCACACGTGACTGGCGTGCTGGCAGGAGCATAGGGGAAGGAGCTTGATGCTGTCACCGGGTAGAAACAAGGTGCTGGTTCGGATAAAACAAGGTGGAGGGCCGCATTTGGCCCACAGGCTGTGAGTTTGACATCCCTGCTGTAGAGAGTTAACTGGTTTACATGAACTGGTGTGACCAGAGGAATGGATCAGGAACAGAAAGCTGCCAGTCACTACAGAGACAGGTAGATCCTGGAGAGCAAGGTTCTTCGGGAGAAGAGCGAGTGACAGCAAAGCCATGACGTGACAGGACACAGGAGCAGCTCCAGCAGCTGTGGAGTGTTGCCCACTGAGCATTGCTGGCAAATCTGTGCCTGTGCCCTGTTGCAAGGTTTCACAGTTACTCTGGACTTTTTCCAGTACAACTACTGAAAAATTAAACTGAAAATTTGAGCTGAGAGAATAACCCATTTATTTAAATATAGATTAACCTTATGTGTTAGATAATTTTTCCCAGTAATTCCCTCACCATGTAGCTAGAGAAAGCCTGAATAGGAAAGAATAATTGTGTCTTTAAGGCATTTCTAAATCATCAGATTTTGTTGCAGCAAATTGTTGCACTGATATTTTAGAACTGTGAGCAGCTTCTGGAGATGATGCCAATACCGTCGTCATGGCTGTGTGTGTTTCAGTGGAAAATATTTTGGGCTAAGCATTGTGTGTGGATATTTCAATAGAAAAATATTTAAGGGAAAGTGTATTGTGATGGTAAATGACATGGAAAAACTAGGGTGGGGCATAGGAAAAAAGGTAGAGGTTGTGTATGAATAGAAAAAGGCAAAGGCCACATTTTGCAACATTTTATTCATTTATCCATATTTTTTTCACATTAGCTGCTCCTTTGGTGAGTGAAGCTTATACAGAACAGGCCTGAGTCTGTACCAACTTCCCCCCAGACTGGCTGTGTAACAGAGATGTTTACCTAAGAGGATTCCCTGGTGCTAAGGAGAGAGACAGGCCAAGAGCAGCCTGCCCAAGAGCTTCCAAGAGGTAATAGAAGCATGGAGCTTCCCTGGATGGGCCTGACCTATTGAATCTTTCACAAGCTGAATGCAACTCTTGGCAGGGATCATCTTTGCAGTGGATAGCAGCCGTGTGGAAAGGGACCTGGGGGTTCTGGTCGACAGCAAGTTGAACATGAGCCAGCAGCCTTCCCTGGCAGCCAAGAGGGCCAACCATGTCCTGGGGTGCATCAAGCACAGTATTGCCAGCCGGTCAAGGGAGGTGGTTGTCCCACCCAACTCTGAACTGGTGAGGCCCCTCCTTGAATATTGTGCACAGTTTTGGGTATCACAGTATAAAAAGGACATCAAACTACTCGAGAGTGTCCAGAGGAGGCCACAAAGCTGATGAAGGGTCTAGAGGCGAAATCATATGAGGAGGGAATGAAGTCACTTGGTCTGTTCAGTCTAGAGAAGAGAAGACTGAGGGAGGACCTCACAACCGTCTATTGCTTCCTCACAAAGGAAGGAGGAGGAGAAGGTGCTGGTCTCTTCTGTCTGGTGACCAATGATAGGACTCAAGGGAATGGCAGGAAGATGTACCAGGAAGGTTTTGGTTAGATATTAGGAAAAGGTTCTTCACCCAGAGGGTGGTGAAGCACTGGAAGAGCTCCCCAGGGAAGCAGTCAGGGTACAAAGCCTGACAATATTCAAGAAGCGTTCGGACAATGTCCTCAGACACATGGTGGGAATGTTTGGATTATTCTATGCAGGGATAGAAGGTGGACTCGATGATCCTCGTGGGTCCCTTCCAATTCAGGTCATTCTGTGATTCTATGAGGGTTTTTGAATACGTGGAGAAAATCCCAGGGAGGAGGCTGCACATACTTGTGTTCGCTATACAGACAGGGGAAGTGAACTGCAGTTTATCTGAACAGTGGTTTCTTATTCTGGCCTTTCAGATTCTTTGATGCTACGGTGACAGTTTTAGTACCTTCTTAGTCACACTTCCAGGAACAAGTTCTGGGATGGCCAAAAGGATGGGTATCAGTCTTTAGCATTCAGGACATTTTTAATTGCTGCTGACAAAGGCGTATTATGCCAAACTAGCAGCTGAAATTCTGATTGATGGATGTTGTATTGCTATTGGACTTTGTCACAGAGCCAGTGTGGGGCTGCAGATCCCCCACATTTCTTCCATAAACTGGGGTCTAAAGTCTCTTTGTAAACATGCTTCATGCACTGGAAATATGCTTTGCTGATTCAGCACAAGCTCCTTCTCACACAGAACAAGCTATTCTGGAAGAAAGGTCACTTTAAAGTAGACTAAAGGCTCTGTTCATGTGAGCTGTGGGTCCACGAGGGTTTATTTGGTGACGATACTAGCTTAAGTAATTCTGGCTTCTTTCCTCCTACCTCCCTGTCTCCCCACCAATTGTTCATTTGCCACTCCCTGCACTGCACCAGCAGAACTGTTTGTGTAGCTACATTGTGAATAAACAAGGGAACTGATCTAATATGAGGCAAAATGGAGAAATGTTGTTTGTTTTCTTGTGCCAAATCGCTTGACCTGTGTGATTCATTACAGAACTATATAAATCATTCCCTGGCATGGAATGGGAGGGCTGGTGGAAGCAGAAGAAATTAGTTGGACAGGGAGGGATGAGACTGCCTGAGCAGCACTGTAGCTGCCCATGAAACCACAGGCTGTGTTTAGGCTTTACTGATGCCAACTGCATGTTGTTTCCCCTCTGCCATCATCACAGCAGAGTTGCTGGAATAGCACAGACATTCCTACACCTTGGGTCAAACTTTCACCCTTGAAGACAAACCACAAACTAAAGTAGCATACGGGGAGATGTGAGGAGAATGCTGAGCTGTAGCTCACCACTATCATCAGAATGAGATCTTGTTTCTCAGCCATCTGTCACTCCTGGCTGTAGCTTCCAGCCTTCCCATGCACCAGTTCTGCCGGTCATCGGAGGGTTTGCAGAAGTCTGGTTTTGTTCATTACCTAAAGAAAAAAGATCAAGTCACTTTGTGCTTGATGAGTTTTCTCCTGCATTAGTGAGCTGAACTGGACCACTGATGGCCTTTTGAAAGCAGAGCCTGTGGAACAGAAGAGGTGGAGAACCAGAACTAGGAATATGGAGAAGGTTTGGAAAGGGGTGGATAGGTGATATATCTTTCCTTCAGTAGTGATGAGCTGTTAGATCAACTCAGCTGTCTCATCTTCTGATTCAGATACACCTTCTATTTTCATGTGGGTTGTTAGCTCCAGCAGATGGATAAAATAGATGACTTTTATCGATATCATCCCGAAATTCTGCAGCAAGATTTCAACATGTGAGCTGTTCCTTGCTTTCAGAGCATGAGTCAGCTAAAGGTTTGACCGATTAATCTTTCAAAACTGAGAAGGGAAGAAAGACTGCAGCCTCCCTGGCTGTTACACTCTCTTTATGCAAAAGGGATGCTATGGGTTTCTGTGTTAATGTTTTTTCATTGGCTTCTCAATTTACTGTTTCCATAAGACAAAAACTGCTACGTTAGCTGTCAGACTTACAAACTCAACTGGTGTTCTGAAAATCCAGCTGCTTCAGATTCTTAACAAAAATGCCAGTAAAACAGCCTCTGCAGTGGGAGGTTAACTGACAGGGCTCTTGACAGTACATGGAGCAGAAAAGAATCCACCTCAGTTGCCATGGCTATGTTTTCCCATTGAGCTAACAGAATTATAAAAAATACTTTTTGCAGTTAATTCAGCAATTCTGACCTAAACATACACAGAAAACAGTTAATATCAATAATAAGGAACACTTTTCACACAGCAGATGACGATGTCAGGTTATTTAGATGCAAAGCTATCTCTGTATGTAGGTAAAATAACTGTTACCTAAGGCAGTGTAATATCAGGGGCAGCACAAAGGCCAGGGCCCTACTGTAAAAGCCAGAGCCCTAAAAAGTCAGGCTGACAGCTGCTCCACTGAGTAATGGCAGAGGGCAACAGGTACTAGGGAGAATACCTCTCCAAGCCTCTTCCATGCTCCCTGTGGCAGTGGGAAAAACAAGCTTATTTTTCCAGGGCTCTGCTCCTTGATCTGTCTGCCCACTAGCTCTCTATTTCAAGTAGCCTCCCTTCCCAGCACAACACAGCCTCTGCATCTTAGGATGGAAATATTCAGTGTTACCTGCCCAGCTGAGCTTATTCTCAGTCTCTTTAAACCATCACTTACATCCTTTCTTAAATATCTTTTACTGACCACTCTTGGAGAAAAAAGTAAGCTGATGGCCAAAATCACCACCAGAAGAACACAGGAAGGTGGAGGTCCTTCTGTTTTACACAGACTACCTGAAGCATGTGAAGGAAGAAAGATGCCAGAGGAGATGTCTTGCTGGACCTGTTGCAAATAAGTAAGAACAGGACAAAGATGTGAAAGTGCAGTCTGGGCTGCAGCAAACACAGGACTGTAGTTGAAAATCTTGAGAAAAAGGCAAGTAGTAGAATCACAGTTCTGGACTTCAGGATAGCAGATGTTGATTTACTCTGAAATCTTCTTGGCAGGATCCAAAAGAAGACTGCTGTAGAGGGCATGGGACCCAGGGCAACTGGTTGATCTTCAAGGAGAACCTCCTCTGAAGGAAAGAAATTCTGACGTGCAGAAAATCAAGCAAGCATAGCAGGAGGCCTGCAGGGATGTACAGGGGACTCTCAGCTGAGCTCCAAGACAAAAAGGAAGTGTACAGAAAGTGGACACACAAGATGCACTGCCCAGGAGGAGTAGAGAGACATTGCTTGAGCATGCAGGGCTGGTGTTAGGAAAGCCAAAGCTCAGCTGGAGTTGAAACCAGACAGGGAAGTGAAGGTTGACAGGAAGGGCTCTTTAGGTACACTGGCAGCAAAAGGAAGGCTAAGAAAAATATGGGTCCGCTGCTCCATGGAGCAAGGAACACAGTGACAAGAGCCGTGGAAAAGGCTGAGGTCCTCAATACTTCTTCCCCCCCAGTTTTCAGTCTTATGGTCTGCCCTTAGGCCACTCAGTTTCCCAAGCCAGGTAGCAGTCTGTGGGAGTGAGACAGGGGACCACAGTGGCTGCAAAATCTCTTGTACTGAAGGTATTCCAAACTGGACTCAACAAGGCCTTGAAGAATTGGCTTTAGCTGGCCCTACTTTGAGTCAGATGATGAGCTTTGGAGGTCCCTTCCAATCTGTGTGGTCCCATGACTGTGAAGAAGCGTGCCTTGAAGAGAAAGAATGAAAGCAGCGAGACTGGTTTACATTTACTACTGCAGTCCTATGAGAACTCATATTTGGCAAAATCCTCCTATGTACATCAAATCCAGCCCTCCCAAATACCCACTGTGCGCTCTTAAAATGCCTCTAAATCACCGTTACTTGAAACTGCAGACTTTAAGAAAATATTTTATTGTTCTCGCATTTCCCTCTGTACACTACTTCAAGGGCCCTATTACTTCTTAGTTAGTCTATGTTATGGTATTTATATAGCAGTATCATACTAATTAAACAAATATAACATATTTCTTCAGCAAGAAATGCTTCTCCAGTAATATAGCTGAGAAACTGAGGTACAGAAAAGCACAGAGGCTTTCCAAAGAGAATCTTGGCAGAGCACAACCTGAAGCAAATTCTCTGAACTTTCAAGCCTGTGATTAACCACACAACTAATTCTTTAAATAGAAACTTGATGAAGTTGTACTATGACTTATGGAAACTCGGCTGCCCTGGTGTACTGGCCTTTCATTTCTTCTGAGATAGCAAAAAAAGGCAAGTGGTTTAGACTACGAACAGTCTGGAGAGGCCAGCAGGATTGTCACTGGGTGAAGGAAATCCTCTACCATTCAGAAGATAGGAGAAGGCATAGATGTAGCTGGCCATCTGGAGGATGTCACTTGACAGCTGCAAAATGAAGGGGAGCTGTCTTCTCTTCAGTAGCTCAAGGGCACCCACGAGGAGAAGTTAAAAACCTTCACCGCTGAAAAGTTGGTGCCTGTCCTTCCTTCAACAGATCTGCAGCAGGGTGGGGATTTAGTCTTAAAACTAGTCTAAAAACATCCTGTCATATTTAAAAACAAGACTGTTCTTTCTTTGTATATTCTCCCACAAACATTTTTATCTCAACCTTGATCTTACAGCACAGATCCAAGTAGAGCTTTTATTAATTGTAAGCTACAACCTTGTGCTATATATTATGTAATGCTTCACTGGAGCCTACAATTCTACAGATGAAAACGGAGACTGTTTATTGTTAAAAACACTGTAGTACATACACAATTTTAAGCGTAAATCTTCCTCTTTATCTCCAAAGGTTATGCAAGATTAAATTGTACATATAGGGCACGGCTCACCTCTGTCACTGCCCTCAAAGCAATCGCTTTTGAAGACTGGAATGTCTCCCTCAGGGAGGAAAGCCTTGTTTCTGCCCCTACAAGAAAAGCAGATAAGATGTAATGCTTGTGGGTAGATCACATTCCCCATTTGGTATAAGGTTTTTTGCTGTTTGTAATTATTATGACTTTGGGACCTGCAGTTTCTGAAATTAATAAATGAAAACCTGGTAACTGCAGTTATTTTATTATATTTCATTCCCTGTAGTAGGAACTTGCCAGGGAGGACAGGAACAGGCACAGTCTTCCTCCTCCAGTAACATAATTTTCAGACTAAGGACTTCTGTAGAGCAAGAGGATAACAAAAAAAACCAACCCTTTAGGCACAAGAAATGGCACTCAAGAATGATGAGAAAACAGACAGAGCCACTCTGAACAGCCTTGGTGACAGGAAATGCTTGCTTCTAACTCACATGTGTCCTTGGCTTGCCTGGCAAGGCAGCGATAGACAAGCAGCAGGTCGAGGGGAGGGGATTCTGTCCCCCTCTACTCCTCCCTCATGAGACTTCATCTGGAGTTCTGCGTTCAGTTTTGGAGTCCTCAGCACAGGAAGGACAAGTATCTATTGGAGTGAGTCCAGAGAAGGGATACGAAGATGATTACAGGGCTGGAGCACCTCCCATACAAGGACAGGCTGAGAGAGTTGGGATTGTTCAGTCTCGAGAAGAGAAGGCTCAGGGGAGACCTTATAGCAGCCTTCCAGTACTTACAGGGGGCTACAGGAAAGCTGGGGAAGGACTTTTTACAAGGACATGTAGTGATAGGATGAGGGGGAATGGTTTTAAGCTGAAAGAGGGGAGATTTAGATTAGATGTTAGAATTTATTTCCTCTGAGGGTCATGAGGCAATAGAACAGGTTCTGATATCTATGGGTCAAGGCTGAGACCAGAAAGGTCTTTCCCTTCTTAGAGGGGGAAACTACTTCCCTCCTTCTTAGGCTGAGTTTATTAAAAGCTGCTGAGCTGTTGCAATTCACTGATAGCATGAAGGGGTAATGTGTTTAAGCTGAATGAGGGGAGATTTAGGTTAGATATTAGGAAGAATTTTTTTCCTGTGAGGCTGGTGAGGCACAGGCACAAGTTGCCCAGGGAAGCTGTGGATGTCCCCTCCCTGGAGGTGTTAAAGGCCAGGCTGGATGGTGCCTTGAGCAGCCTGGTCTGGTGGGAGGTGTCCCTGCCCACGGCAAGGGGTTTGGAACTGGATGATGTTTGAGGTCCCTTCTGACACAAACCATTCTGTGATTTTATGATCCTATGATTCTATAATTCTAGGATCCTGTGATTCTGTAATTGTGTGATTCTATGATACTATGAATTTATAATTCTAGAATTCCACGATTCTAGAATTCGACGACTCCATGGCTGCGATTCCGTGAAACAAAGCCCCACCGCGCTCCCGTGCTGTCGCTGCCCCGCGCGGCCCCTCGGGGGGCAGGTACCCCCGCCCTCCCCGCGGCCCCGAGGCGGCGACACGCGCGCTTTTTCAGCAGTGTGGCAGCGCACCGGTCCTCAAGTCGCCCTAGGAGCTGGGGGGAGAGCGCTTTACGGCAGGCTGTTGCGACCTCCCCGTCCGCGCTTTGCGGCTGCGTGGCGGCGGCGGCGGTGGGAGAAGGAGTCGGGGGCGGGACGCGGGGGCGGGGAAGATGTCTGAGCGGGGAGAAACGCCGGCGGCTTCGGCGGCGGGAGAGATGCCGGCCAAGAAGCAGAAGCTGAGCAGCGACGAGAACAGCAATCCCGGGGACTTGTCCGGCGATGAGAACGTGAGGGAGGGGGGAAAAAGGCGGGGAGAGGCGTTTGGAGCGCACCGCGGGGGCCAGGGGAGGGGATAGGGGAAGAGAGGGGAGGGGATGACGAGACGGGAGCGCACGGCGGGAGTGAGGGGGAGCGGGACCCGCTCTAGTGAGGTGGGGGTGGGGTGGAGAGATTCCAGTGAACGGGGGTTCATCCGTGAGGAGGGAGCTCCCAGGACCCGCTCTGGTGTGAGGGGGAGGAGAGGAACCCCCGGGGAACTTCCCTTTCGGATGTCCCAAGGTGATAACGAAAATCATGGAATCGCAGAATGGTTTGGGTTGGAAGGGACCTTGAAAACCATCCACTTCCAACCCTCCTGTCGTGGGCAGGCTCTGGAAAGACCTTGTAGCAGCCTTTCAGTATTTAAAGGGGGCTACAGGAAAGCTGGGGAGGGTCTCTTTATCAGAGATTGCAGGGACAGGACGCCAGATAACGGTTTTAAGCTGAAAGAGAAGAGATTTAGGTTAGATACTAGGAAAAAATGTTGTAGTGTGAGGGCGATGAGGCAGTGAAACAGGTTGCTAGGGAAGCAGTGGATGCCCCCTTCCTGGAAGCGTTCAAGGCCAGGTTGGATGGGGCTTTGAGCAACCTGATGGGAGGTGTCCCTGTCCATGGCAGAGAGGTTGGAAGTGGGTGTTCTTTAAGGTCCCCTCCAACCCAAACCATTCTATGATTCTATGACACTGCATAGCTTTGCACTTGAAAGACAAACTTAAAATGACTGCTAGATACATCTAATTATGTAGTTACTGACTGGGGGGTGTTATTTGGGTGTTAGCTTTATGCAGTGGGGATTTTTTTCCTGGTTAGAGCACTTATCCAGAAAGTGATGGGTCTGGACCACATGCCCCATAACCTGTGGAAGCACTTCTTGTGAGGCAACAGATGGGGTCAAGATGCTCTGCACCACCACTACTGCGCAGCAGCATTTGTAAATCCAAGTGGTGAAGGTGCTCAGGTTTGCTTTTGTGCCTATTGTAGGCTGTCAGTGTCTACAGGATGTGGGCTGTCTGGTTATTGAAAATGTAACCTGTCTCAGCAGTGAAAGAATTCCTTTTTCGAGAGTTTGTTACTAGACTCTGCTACTGGAAGGCTGAGATACTGCGTAAGAGTTGATATAATAGTATTGGTTTGAGAAATGGATGTGTTTTGTTCCACAAGTATTCTGGGTGCAATTTGGTCAGTTAAGTTGTAGTTGCATCATACCAGGTGCCTGGTGTGCTTATGCTGACAATATCTGGTCTTGGGAAATATTGCAACTCTTGCTAGGAGGAGCACTTGGGAGGTGAGAATTCGGTGAGCTCTGACCTTTCTTAAGGAGAAGGAGCTGGAAAAGGTAAAAGTTGTTAAGCTCTGTTATGCATTTTAGGTGAAGGTTGGCTCTTTTAGAGGTGCGATGTGAAGGGAATGATCAGGTGTGGGGCAGTTCATTTGCAGGCTTGTGTGTTGCCTTTCCTCTTCTTCGTCTTCTTGGTGTCCACATTTTCAGAGTTGTTGGGCAACCAAGGACCAGTACACCTCTACCGGGCCGTGATGACGCAGATGTGAAACTGGAACAAAGAATAAATGGTGGGAATTGGTGTAGTGGTTCTTATAGTTGATTTTATTCCCTATTCATAGTGGAGCATCTGATGCAGATTTATGTTACACCAGGGGTGTCAAACTTGTGGCCCGTGGGCCAAATCCGGCCCTCCACCTTGTTTCTACCTGGCGGCAGCGCTGAGCTCCTTGTCTCTGCACTCCTGCCAGCGCACCAGTCACGTGTGCAGTGTGTGATGCACATTACGTTGCAGGAGCAGAAGAATGGCGGGAACCATGAGTTTGACACCCTTGTGTTACATGTATTCTTTTCCAGTGACAGGCTGTTGTCTGCCTCTGTCTCTCTTAGTTCAGCTCTAGAAGTCACATGGCCTGGGGACAAGTTATTTCCCCACTACTTAAATGGAAAGTGGACAGACTGCCTTGCTAGCAACAAAAATTTTGATTTTTAAGAAGCTGAACCTGCTTTAATGGAATCACAGGGTTGCCAGTCACGATGCAGACGGAGTTGCAGTGTGCTGTGATGGGTGGTGCAGGGAGCGAGAATGTCCTTTGGAGTGGTGTCCTGCAGCCAGACTGCATATGAAACTGTAATTTCTGTTAATTGCCCAAAGCTGATCTGAAACTGCTCAGCAACTGGTTGTGTTACTCTGTGCACCTCTTCTTTTAAGTCCTGCCCTTCCTTACCTTGGCTTTGGCTACTGTTGGTGGAGGGCAGCTGGATTAGTTAGCTGATCGTACAGCAAGCTGATTTCATTTTTGTTTGTTTCTTTGTTTTTACTTAGCTTTTAATTGAGGCAAGTATCTGTAGGAAAGAGCAGGGGGGAGGAGGTCAGACTTCCTCTTCTAGTAGCAGTGCTGGCTTGTTGCAGAGGGTGTCCAGTAATCTCTTGGAACCATTAGATTCTTGGTACGGCTTTGCATAACATTTTTACACAACCTCTTCCTTCAGTACTTCAGAAGTACTCACTTGATCTGTGTCAAAGATGTTTTCTAGGGAAAGAAACCATTTAAGCAGCCATCAGTATTCTGAAGAAACTCCTCTAGATCACAGGTCATGTCTATCCTTCTGGAATTAGTCCTCATGTGACTCATGTTCTGTTTCTAGGGAGGAATGCTATTATGTTAGTAATAGATTTAAATAAGTGAATCTAAATAACACCAAGTCTTAGGAGATCTTCTGTTCTTATGGAGGAGAAGAAAAACTGAAAAGGCCAAGTGCTGCAAAATTGGTTGGATTTATACAGCAATTAATTATATCTTTATTGTATTCTGTGTTTTCAGGATGATGCTGTTAGCATTGAAAGTGGTACTAACACCGAACGCCCTGATACACCAACAAACACTCCTAATGCGCCGGGGAGGAAGAGCTGGGGGAAAGGAAAATGGAAATCAAAGAAGTGCAAATATTCCTTCAAATGTGTAAATAGCCTAAAGGTAGGTATGTGTAAGCTCCAACATGGGAATGCTGGGTACCGTTTGCTGGCAGCAATGTTCATGTTGACTGCAAGACAGCGTCAAGCTATATGTTCTTAAGTATTGGTATACAATTATAGAATCATAGAATCGCCTGGTTGGAAAAGACCTCTGAGACCATCGAATCCAACCGTACCTGTCCACTACTAAACCATATCCCTGAGAAATTCGTCTGCCTCCCTGGGCAGCTGTGCCAGTGCCTGACCATCCTTTCAGTGGAGAAATTTTTCCTGATGTGGGTCTGAACCTTCACTGGTTCAACTTGAGGCCGTTTCCTCTCATCCTGTCACCTGTCACTTGGGAGAAGAAACCAACACTCACCTTGCTACAACCTCCTTTCAGACAGTTGTAGACAGTGATGAGGTCTCCCCTTGGCCTCCTTTTCTCTAGGCTAAACAACCCCAGTTCTCTCAGCCAATGCTTATAAGACTTGTTCTCCAGCCCCTTCACCATTTAAGTTCCGTGCTCATTTGAAGAAAGTACATCTCTTATTTGGAATAGCTGATGTTTTGAAGAAAATATGTACAGAGAAATAGGAAACAGTAGGTGGTGCTGCAATTAACGCACTTTTTGTACAGTTCTTCAAAGTTGTGTGTGATGTGTTATAATTATGTATTTCATTGAAGCTATATTTGCTTCAGATAGAGATAAACTGGGTAAATAAATCCAAATAGAACAACACCTGTGACAACTTGATGCAAAGCACAGAACCTGTACGGATTTTTCTACCTGTTGAAATGTATTTAAAAAAACCCAAACAAACAAACAACCCAGAAATCTTGGAGTAGCACTTTCCTCACGCTTATCAGATGAGATCTTTTCTGTCCTCTGGCAATTGTCATAAATGCTATATAGGGCAATTTGGTTAATTTGTTGTGAGCGTTGCGATTATGTGTTCACACCTGATCTGGGTTTTATTTATGTTCCCATTTAATACCCGATGGTGATGTAGATTCATGGTCTTTATTCCCTGTGCTTGTCTTCTAAGGTGTTATTGTTTTCTTCTGCGCTGTGGTGAACTGAGTGAATTTCCTCTTTGATTCTTTTACATCAGGGGTGTCAAACTCGCAGCCTGTGGGCAGAATCCAGCCCTCCACCTTGTTTTTTCCAGCCCGGCACCTTGTTTCTACCCGGTGGTAGCACCGAGCTCCTTGCCTCTATGGTCCTGTCAGCGTGCCAGTCATGTTGTGCAGTGTGTGTGATGCGTGTTACGCTGCAGGAGGAGGAGAACGGTGGGAGCTGTGAGTTTGACACCCCTGTTTTACACTGTCAGGATGTTGTTTCATTCCCCAGCCTCGTGGGAGGTATTTGTGTGGCAAAAGCTGTAAACGTGGCATCTGATGTGATTTTTTTTTTTTTTTTGTAAGATTTCTAAATACACGAAAAATTGCATCTGGAACAAGATGGGAGTTTTGTTAAACTTTATATTTAGCTAACACGAGGGTGTGTGCAGTTCCATAGGGCATGTTTTCTGCAGAATTGGTTTAGGAGGTTTTTGTCATGGGGCAGCTGAGCAGGAAGGGATGAGATTTTTCAAGCATGGAAACCTCCTAAAGGAGCTTTGCCACTGGAGAAACTGTGATATGAAGCTACGCTGACAAAAACGTATCTGGAAAACAAGTTGATCTTAATGTGTTTTTTTAAGAACAAAAATTGTCTCCAGTCCTTTCATGGTGTAGGAGGGAGGTTCTTTCACTTTCACCTAGGTAGGCAGCTGTGCCTGTGATTCACATGAATCGCCTCTGCAGACAGTGCTTTTTGTGGCTTCAGCTCATGCTTCAAACACAGACACAGGCTCCTTAACGTTTAATGAGTTCTGAGTTTTGCTAAGCAGATTTGTTTTCCATCTGCAGACCAAATATTCGAAAGGGGTTAGTCCTTTTCAGGGCTCTTCTGGGAAAATAACATTCTCTCGCCCCAACTTCAAACCAGGCCCCACTACTGGGTGACCCAAAAGAACACTCTGTGAAGTTAAGCAATCCCTGACTTCCATGGGTTTGGATCAGGGGCCGGGAACAGATGCCTGTGCAAGTGCAGTCAAGCTGTGCGGAAGTAAATGTAGCATTTCAGCTAAGTGGGGTGGTTTTATTATGGTTTGTTTCCCGTTTATCTTTGAACTTAAATTAATGGTAATAATAACAAACGTGCATGTTAATATGAAGACCTGGTAGCAGCCAAATTTGGTAACTCTTTTTTACTTCATGTCTGAGGAAGCCTCTCTTCTTTTCTTTTTCCTCTTCTTCCATACTAATTTTGCAGATGCTGTGGAGATAAAATTTTAATGGCTGAGTTTTGTATATGGGTTCAGAAAGACACTTGTAACTCTTTGGATAACACATCATATATCCCACAGTTTATAGGTCTTCGAGCTGTGCTGTGTGGTGCATGTATTGAAGTTAATGAAGAGCCAGTGTGATTTAAAGACATGGAAATTAATTTTAATATTTTTTAGGGATGTATAATTACATGATTTTCCACTTTTCTGCTCTTGTTTCTCCCTCTTATTTTGCTTTTTACTTCTATTTTTCCTTGGGGAAGCAAAGAACTATGGCCGTTACAGCCTGCTTTGGATGTTAAATGGTCATGATTCAGCCTGAAAATCTCAGTGCTTGCTAAATAGGCTTTTTAAACGTTACCATGGAGGTTATTTTGGGTGAAATTTAAGCATCAGGAAAACAAAAATATAACTTGGAAAATGACAGGAAACGAAAAACATCCTTTTTTTTGTTTTGCTGTACTAAGTTACTGTGAGGTATATTGAAAAATCTTTGCTTTCTGTGGGCAGAGTGGAAAAACAGTTTATAAATGAGTGTCTACAGTTAACAGATGCACATCCTCACATAACATCCATATGTGTTTCGCTTATAGATCTTCCAGCAAAGAACTGTGTGTACCCTGCTTTGATGTGCTCCCTTTAAAACAGTGCTGCTATTTTCCCTACATTTTGTGTTGCTTAGGGTGTGGGTCAGTGGTTGTTAGCAGTCCGGTCTTGTCTCCCAGCTTCTGCTTGCTGTTCCCTGGGCTGGGCATCAGTAAATAATCAGCCACATGTGAGATTCTGGCTTGTTGATACGTAAAGGAAGGGTAACTATAACTGCTGCCAACAGTGGCTTGCTGGGAACTGGCAGGGCATGTGTGGTCAGTTGATTCCTCGCTGGCACTGGGAGTGACAGCATGTTAAAATGTTTTTATATAGTTGCAGATGATTACTTTTTGTGTTGGCATGGTGTTTACTTCACTGCCTTCAGTCTTAAAACAGGTCAAGTCTTATTCTCTGAATCCAAGTTGGCGTTGAGCAAGTAAGGGCAGAACTAACCATTGATTATTTATTTATTTGCTTTTGTAACAATTGCAGGTCTGTTTTCTCCTCTGCTTTCTTTCTCTGGTGCATGAAGAACCAAAGGGTTTGTGCCGTTTATTCATATCAGGGTCAAGATGGCATTTCAGAGTTCTACTTTTGGACCAACATCTGGGTCACTCTTCTGCCTGTACAAACCAGTGGTCAGATTTGCGTGACGTACTTGGCATCTCAGGATAACCATGGTGTGCAGCACTTAAAAATGTAATGTTTTCAAAAACCTGCTTCATTGTTTAGCACTTGTGACAAAAATTAGAGTGGACCAGTATTATCAGAATAGGTATGTGCTGTCTCTGGCCAGTGAGGGTGATGGTAGTGTAAACATGGTGAGCATAAGTTCTTCAGACACCCTAGTGACTTCCTGACTTCCTGCAAGAGCCTCTGCCTCACTCCTTTGTCCATTAAACACCAGAAAAAAGCTGCAATACATACGATCAGGCTGTCGGGCTGTCGGATGCTGTAGCACTCTGTGAGGAATGCAGTGCGACTTAAGTAGTCTAAAGACATTTTTCTCGCAGAGTAATTTTTCCAGGGAAATAGGTTGTCTATGAAAAATCTTACTAAATACTTCAGGCATGTACTCAAATATAGAAATACAGAAGCAGTATAGCCCTCTGTATCTCTTACTACTAATCACTCTTGTCTGGGTCCTACCTAGAAAATCACAAACTTACCACAGCTTATGCTGGAAAAATAACCTATCTTTGAGGGGGGAAAACCATCATCCTCTTCACTTCTCCCGTTTCACTAAATTTATAAGAAATGGCACGTTACAAAGAACGAGGGTATTCCAGAAAGGCAAGTGCAAAACCTGCCAATTTGTCTTTGTAATAAAGCAGTAAAAATCCATGTGTTTTGCCTGTTATCCTCAACCAGTATGTCAAAAGCCCTCAGTATTCACCAGCGTGAACTCTTTCAGACAGTGATTCAAAACCAACTAATTATTAGTGAAAGAATTTTTATGTATTGTGTATTTGACCTCTCAGCCATTCTCTTCAAGACTTAAATACACTCAAAAAATAAGTTTAGAAAATACAATTCTTAACTCTTTGGACACTAAAAATCATGGCCTCGTGTCTGCAAATAGCGTACGGTTTTCCTCATTCTTCATCTCTAAATTATTATGCTTTACAGATGCTGAATAACTGCTGCTTCTATCTGTCGTGGTGTCACCTTGCTACATTCCCCATTGCCAATCTCTCTTATTTCTCATCATATAAAGCCACTTGTCTGTTCTTTCATGTTGTGATGGGCAATACTTTGAGTTAAACTTTGAACAATTCTTTTAAATCTGTATTCAGCTTTCAAAGTTATTATCTCTCTTTAAGAAGTGCGGGAGGGCCTTCATCTCTAAAAGATTTTCTCCCTTCTCTTTCTAGCTCTGTTGGCTGTTTCTGTTAATAGCAAATATCGCTTTTCTCAGGAAATAATGCTATTTTAAATTTGTCCAGGCTTACTTACTTTTCTTTTTCTGAGCAGTGTTGGACTCCCCACCTACACCCACACCCCATCCTCAAATTTATTCTTTGGTTCTTCGATAGGCCAGAGCTGCCAGGGCTAATACTTCTCGTGTTGTCTCTGAAGCTCTGCCATTTGAAGGCTGCTTAACAGCCATCATGAGACACTTCCTTCCTGCCTGTGCTATCCCAGACAGTCCCCTGTGGGGAGGCACTTTAATGAGCACTGTTCTTACTGAAAACATCCTGTCAGGATAGGCCAAAATACTGTTATCAATTATTAACAAGCACCACCGTATTCATCACAATTCATAAACATATCTACTGTTTTTCTCTATTAAACTGATGTAAGCTGTATAAAAATAACACTTGGCATTTCTCTGGTAACTGTGTATGAAGGCAATCTGAAAACTCTTTGTAGTCACAAACTTTGCAGCAGCATTGTGATGTGCTGGAGAGAGCTTGTCGTGCCTCTGATAGAGTTGCAAGACCTAACTGTGCAGCAATAGTTAAATAAGGCCCTTCTCCACCCTTATGCTGGTATAATTCTTCCCTGTCCTAATAATTCTCCTCTGTGAAGTTGTGAATCCTTGTGTGGAAGCAGTTATAACAATATAAAATGTGTATAGATGTGGCCTTGTATGCAGAGGTTGCCTTGCTGAAAATTGAAACAACATACTAGAGCTGCAAATATAACTCAGGAGTTCTGCCAGCTTCTGGCCATAACTGTCAGACAGCATTTCTTCCCCTTCATTTTTTAAAAGCTGGGGGGCAGGAGGGGTGAGAGAAAGGGGGAAGGGGGGGAATATTCCTTTAACATCCCTTAAAACAGACAAGTTAAAATGTGATGTTACAAACTGTTCTTTGTTCAACTATCTGAAGTTATACTGGATGTGAACACAGTAGTTTGAGGAGGAAAACATACCAATTAAACTGTTTACCACCACAGCTGAATTTGACAGAAATAATATGTCTGTGGGTTTTATTGTTTTTTTTTGTCTCTTAATCTTATTTTACATCTACAGGAGGACCATGGTCAGCCGTTATTTGGAGTCCAGTTTAACTGGCACAGTAAAGAAGGCGATCCTCTCGTTTTTGCCACTGTAGGCAGCAACAGAGTGAGTGATCTGTTTTTAACTGTAAGCCCTTCCACATGGTTCTACTTGCATTTCTTGTTTTCAACCAATCCCTTTACCTGTGTCTATTACGGACACAGGATACTTCGTACAGAAAGCTTTACTTCTCAGGTATGTAGCATCTGTTATCTGGGAGAGTTGCATCCTCTGGATTGTTTTATGAAGTCATATGTTCAGGAATTAGCCTATATAGTAAAGAAACTAAACCCTTCAGTAATGTAAACATGGGATAAGGAAGCGAAGTGCATAAATGTATCATGACACCAAAATTACTCTTCATAGATGTTATTGTTTCCAAAAAGACATATGCTCTAAAATGGGTTGGAAAGTGTCTGCAATGATGCCAAGCGGTTTAGTAGCTAAATTAATGGCTTCTCTGGAGAGATTTATAGCCTTTTTCTGAACAAGGACCCATGTCATTTCAGTCTTGAAAATAACTCCTGAAGTGCCTTCTATGCAAGTGTTATGAATAAACAAGAAGCCTTTCCTTTCCGTGTTTTTTCCACCTGGCAGTTACCAAAAGTGCTACACTAAGATTAAACAAGGTATCAATGGTTCATTAAAAGACCAAGTCATGTTGGAGAGGGCTGCAGTAACTAATTCCAAATAGAGTTTAGTCTTACTGAGAGAATTCAAATAATAGATTTTTAATACCTAGGAAGAGCTGCTGACAAGTCCTGGAGTGGTGCTTTGCTGAAACTGCTGTGAACATTCTTTTATTAAAGCATTTCCACCTATTAGAAATGAATAGATGATGAATGAGATCTCAACCATAAAGACACTCTACCTCTCCCCATCGGGCAGTCAGCACACAGGTGCATGTGATTTCCATTTGAAACATCTCAGTTAAACAGCAATCTCTCCCATTCGTTGTTTTGTTTTTGTTTTTTTTTATTCCAGGTTACTTTATATGAATGTCATTCCCAAGGAGAAATCCGTCTGTTGCAGTCCTACGTGGATGCTGATGTATCCTTTTAAGTTAAAAAGCCACTTGTTTGCTTCCTTTTTATCAAAAAAAGAAGAGGCTTTGTAGGAGAGAGCATACAAAGGTTTTGTCTGTGATTTAATTGTCGTTTATGTGGCACATGCCTTATGTTAGGTCCAAGTTTTACCTCTTTCCCACATCATCGAGTCCCTCCTATTGAAAAAGTATTACAAACGCAGACTTCTGGAACATGGTGTTCTAAAATATTTGAAAACTGTTTCTTCATCGGTTTAATCTTCCCCGCACTAATGTTTGTGTAATGTTTTGCATTTGCTGTTTTACAGCAGTCTTGGCTTCCCTATGAATTAAAACTGCGTTTAAAGCCTAAGAACTACATTTTGTGCTCCAAAGTGGTAACAACTTGTGTTGATCATTTGCAGTACACAAGTCAATAACTTGTGAACTCAGCCTTCATTCATCTCATTTTATTCACAGTCTTTGGATGTTTTGGAGAAAGAGGTTGAAAAATGATGCCAAGAGGGAGAAGGTGTTCCTTGTGTGTACGGGACATAAGTGAGGAAACTGGTATCTGTAGAAAACGATCAAATCATAGAATGGTTTAGCTTAGAAGGAACCTCAAAGATCATCCAGTTCCATGCCATGGGCAGGGACACCTCCCACCAGACCAGGCTGCTCAAAGCCCCATCCAACCTGGCCTTGAACACTTCCAGGGAGGGGGCATCCACAGCTTCCCTGGGCAGCCTGTGCCAGTGCCTCACCGCCCTCATCATGAAGAATTTCTTCCTAATGTCTAATCTAAATCTTCCCCCTTCCAGTTTAAAGCCATTGCCCCTCATCCTGTCACTACGTGCCCTTGTAAAAAGTCACTCCCCAGCTCTCCTGTAGACCCCTATGTATCTTTTTGTTATTGGGTCCAGCAAAGGCTCCAGGGCACTTGCATAAAATAGGAACAACTTTAATTAAAAAAAAATCATGTTTATTTGTTTTTAAAAAACCAAAACAACTCCTGTTCCTTCTGGTTCCTTAACGTAAGATGTTGTAGGCAGATGAAAATTTCTATACCTGTGCATGGACGTATGATAGCAATACAAGCCATCCTCTTCTGGCTGTAGCCGGGTCCAGGGGTATTATTAGGATAATTAATCCTATTACAATGCAGTGCATAAAGGTGAGTGCCTAGGACTTCGAGATAAGAAGTTACATTTCAGTAAGGCATTAATATTCTGACTTCTAAATACATGGGGAAATGATAACTTGGTCTCTGAATTCTATCCCAGCACTACGTGGGCCATGGAAATGCAATCAATGAACTGAAATTCCATCCAAGAGATCCAAATCTCCTTTTATCTGTAAGCAAAGGTGAGGAAAAAAACTTATTTTGTTTTTGTATAATTTAGGATACTTTGGATTGGATTTTGGTCTTGAAAATGGCCAAAACATCTATGATTTTTTTTTTTTAGGAATGACACTGAATAAGTTTACCTTTAAAGTCTAGAGCAAATCTTGTGGTTTTTTGTGACTATAGGTCTTCTGCATATTAAGTCCATGGCCTACAGTAAATGTTAGCTCCACCTGTGGTGCAAGGGGATTGTGAACATTGCTGTTTTTAGGAAAGAAGAAACATTGACTTGTTGGGGTTGCTCTTTCCTTTAGTGGAGTTAAATTCTTTTCACTTGTTGAATCATGTTGCCATCTAGTGGGGATGTCTCAATGTCACAGGCTGCCATCACCACAGCATTTATGGGGAAAACCAATTCCCTGTCGCTCCAGAGCAACTCTGGCTTTTTGGTTGGACTTTGTTTGAAAAAAACATATTAGTGAAGGGAGAAGTGAGTTTTCGGTATGGTGTCTTATGGGCTTGTCCAGAATGTCTGAACAGTCACAACTTCCTAATCTTGACTGTTCTGTTAAGAAAGGGAATACTGGATGTGCTACAAGAGCAAGCCTTCAGGAATACTTGAAGTGTGAGCGGTCACGTAGGGGACTTTTGACTTTAGCATGTTTGGCTTTACTGGTGAAATTCCATAAGAAGAGGAGTTGGGAACCTCTCTGATTCTTGCAAGCTGTCAGCTTTGTGCTATGGGTCTGTGACACTGAATTTCTTGAGTTCTATCTCTGAGTACCTCCTTTTAATAACATTTTGCCATCAGCCATAGTATTACAAGTTTTAATGTGCAAACCCTGAACCAGATACTACATCTGAGAGGATGTGAGGCAGGAGAATATTGGAGTCACAGAACTGCTTGGCTGAGAGATGAATAGAAAAAGAGGAAAATATTTGCCTTCCAGGTGGTGTTGCTGTAATTTGCTGCAATGTCCACGTGGAATACTAAAGGGAAATACATTAGAAACTCCCTTTTCCAAAGGGGAAATAACTCAGAGATTCTTCACTAGAAATTGTTAAAACTTTATTTAAACAAGTGGGTTAGTCTGGTTTACTTTGGAGTACATGTTGTTTATAGAAACAGTTTCTCCCATCATTACAGTCTGTGGTTCATAAAGAAGAATATTTTAAATATTTAAAAAAAAAGGAAAATCAAAGCTTTTCTGAATGCTAATGTAAGAATGACTAAAAGGAATTCTAGCACTTTTTTATATGTACAGTTATTTTTTGAGATAAAACCCTGCTTGTCCAGAATCAGACTCTTCTTTGATTTTTCAGATGGTCTAAAGATCCAATTATATTTTTGTTAGAAACGGTCCCTGGGGAGGGGGGCAAGCAGCCTTTCTCAATTACAGAATTACTCCAACAACAGCTTAGTTGTAATGGCAATTTTAGTTGATGCAGCTCTGTTTCTTACAAGTGAAGAAGAATTAAGCGCCTTTATGATGTTTACATGAACACCTGTTATTGAAAGTAGTTAAGCTGAAGTATATTATTCATATGTACGTGTAAAAAGCAGCATGTAATTTTATTTGTTCTTTATAGATCATGCATTGAGACTGTGGAACATCCAGACAGACACGCTGGTTGCAATATTTGGAGGAGTAGAAGGGCACAGGGATGAGGTGTTAAGTGCAGTAAGTGGAAGACTGTGGGGCAGCAATTTAGATTTACAAAGGGTAGTAAGCTTATGACATACAACTTTTTATCCTCTTGTGCACTGTTTTGATATTATACCTACTTAAAAAACCCCTTGAAGTGCATAATCATTGTTTTAAGGGAATAGAGAAGTTTAAATCTGAGGTGGTTTGATTGTTATGGCCACCTCTAAAGATACAGGACAGGTGTTCGCTTTGTGTTTTTCAGTTCCTGGTTTTCTCACAGTGCAGCCTAGAAGTAAACAAAATAGAGCTCAGTGGGGCTAGAACAGGGGTGTCGAACATGCAACTCCTGCCATTCTCCTGCTCCTGCAGCATAATGTGCATCATGCGCTGCACACGTGACTAGCACGCTGACAGGAGCATTGGGGCAAGGTGCTTGGCACTACCCCTGGGTAGAAACAAGGTGCCAGGCTGGATAAAACAAGGTGGAGGGCTGGATTCGGCCTGCAGGCTGTGAGTTTGACATCCCTGGGCTAGAAAGAATAAAAGTTTTCATGATGATCCCACTTTTGAAGTCCTTGAGGTCTTAACAAGCCAAAGCAGCAAGAACAAATGACCTTTGAGAGACATAGTAGTAAAGGAAAGAAGTTACTTCAGGGGAGTAACAGTGCTTTTCAGTGGCTGTGAACAGACACTGGTACTCAGCAAACATCAACTAGAACAGTTACCTTTTAATATACTGCTCTTCAGAATTGTTTCTGTTCCTGTTGTGTCACCTGGAAGGTGAAGGGTGCAGCTCTAGGAAACCTGACACCCTTTTATTCTCTTGTGGTTGTAAATAGTCTACCACCTGTGTGAATACCCTGGAATTCTGCCAGAGTTGCTCCAGAAAATGAAACCTGTGGAATATACTGAGGGGAGAGCACTAGCAGAGTAGATTCATTACCTGTCGGTGCTGTTGAATATGCTTATCTTCTTGAGAGTAAACTTTATTATTAAGATACTGTGCTTCTTTGCAGTGAAGTTGTTAGTATTTTTCTATTTGAAATATGCAGGTTTATTGAATTCTCTATGCAGAAAATGCTGTTTTGATGGAAATGATGGAATAAAATCAGAGTTGCTATAATGCAGCTTAGTCTGGGGGTGCTCAAAATTATTTCATGTACCTAGGATTATGATCTTCTTGGTGAAAAAATCATGTCCTGTGGGATGGATCACTCTCTGAAACTCTGGAGAATTAATTCCAAGAGAATGATAAATGCCATCAAAGAGTCTTATGAGTACAACCCAAATAAAACCAACAGGTATGTAGTCTTTGTCTTCTTGGCTGTCTTTGCAAAGCTTGAAAATGCTTATCAATGGCCCAGGTTAATTCCTATCCCGATTGGGAGCTCTTGGGCATAAGGAGTGACTGGGGATTGGGCTGGATACTGAATCTCTCTGGAAGATGTGTCTTGCTGATGTTTGCTTCAGTAGGATTTTATTGAATGCAGATTTTAAAGTCCTGACACATTTAAAAATCTTAATTATTTCTTATCTGCTTGGTTACAAAGCCTATGGAATGATTCTGTCACTTGTAATTAAAGCTTGTATTTCGCTGTGTCTCAAGATGCTAATGGCTTTTCTTTATCTCACCTCAAAACTTCTAGGAAGGAATCAAATCTGTGTAATCAGATATAGCTATTTTTGTTTTATACTGGGTAGTTATTGCTAATTATTGTATCTGTTCTCTGACTTTGGGGTGGGGACAAAACTGTTCATTGTCACTTTGTCACCATTCTCTGATGTGACCTCCGATATGAGTAAATTGTCGGTAAACACAGCAATTAGATACATGCATCCTCCTTTATGAAGTTCATCAACTTTTTAATCTTAATTTCCAGTTAAACCATTGTGAGACCTGAAGACTCTAAAACATGCTGAGCATGTTCAGCAATGAGAGTAGCTGTGAAAATGCGAATACTTTTTTGGTAATGTTACCAAATATTAAATGATGCTTTTTTAACATGTATTTTTTTAAAAAAAAAAAATTTATAGTGTGCATTTCTGTGTAACAATTTAGATGTTGCAGAAGTGAAGCAGCATTGGTAAAACTGAGCTTTAATTAGTTCTTGAAGTATCTGGCAATGGAAGCTTTGTTCAGTATCTAAAGGAGGTTTTGTTTAGTACCATCTCTGCACAGTCTTGTACAGTGGGAAATTTTATTTCATTAGGAACGAGGATGAAATACAGGGTCTGTTCCCATTATTTAAAAAAAACCAACCAACCAACCAAACAAAAAACCAACAAACCCCAAACAACAGAACAACAAACAAAATCAACTTTGTTATAAAACTGTTAAAACAACAAAAAAGAGATTTGGCCTTTTAACACTGAGAGAGCTTAAAACTGGACATAAAAAAATTAGACTTGTGCTTCTTTTTCTGGATCTCACTTGGCAATTTTCTCCATAGGCCTTTTATTTCCCAGAAAATTCACTTTCCTGACTTTTCTACAAGAGACATCCATAGAAATTATGTTGACTGTGTACGGTGGTTGGGAGATCTGATCCTTTCCAAGGTAAAGAGGCAGTTTTTTCATCTGTTAATACTTATTTTTGCTTGTTCTGAAGATCTTAAACTGTGGGTTTACTGGAAGTTGCGTTGTGTGTTAATATGCTATGTCAAATGATTTTTATGCAGCCTATTGTGAATTTTGTCAGCTGTCAGGATGCATGGATAAAAAAGGTAAAACGATAACTACAACTTTAACTCTGTTAGAAGAACAGAGACACCAGCTAACCAGATCAGTAGAGAGCACAGAAGAATATATAGATACTGGTGAGGCTTCTGCTGCTAAAAAGAGAAATGAGGGTTACCACATTGGGCTGACTTTGCTTTGCATATGCGATGCCCACCAGCAGCAGTTCCTTGCAGACGTTAACCTGGGTGGTCTTGCTGCCTCTTTGCTAGAAGTCATTGCATATGCAGCACTGTTGGGTGAAAAGTTTGGGCAAACAGTCCTCAAGCCTAGATTAATTCAAACTGCTAATGAAAGTGCCTTTGAGCACATCTCGTTGACTTCCTCTGGAATGGGTGAGGGGAGGGCTCCTGCTGGCCTGTTACCTGGTCAAGCGGTGAGGTCAGCAGGCTCCTGGTGATGGGCAGCGCCGTGGCTGTGATCTAAGGACAGAGGTGAGATTTTCAGGTTTAGGGTTATTTTTAGTGTAGATGGGGAAGCTGCAAGGTGAAATGTTTGGTTATAATTGCAGTTAGACTGAATGTGCAGTATATATTGTAAATATGGGTGATTTTTTTTAATTTTTTTTTCTCACTGTTTCCTGCCAGTCTTGCGAAAATGCCATTGTGTGCTGGAAACCTGGCAAAATGGAAGATGATATAGATAAAATCAAGCCCAGCGAGTCAAATGTGACCATTCTTGGGAGATTTGATTACAGCCAGTGTGATATATGGTACATGAGATTTTCAATGGATTTCTGGCAAAAGGTACATGTGAGCTTTGGTTTAGCTGTGTTTGAAGGCATGTAGCTTTTCATTGATTCCATATTTATGGACGTGGGAAGTCTTGGTTCATGTGATGTGATGTTTGAGAAGCAGAATGATTTACTGCAAGAAGTTTTATGTGAAACTGGAGGAGCTCCAGATTTTTCATTCTGACTTCGATTCTTGGAGACACTGTTTTAAAGCTTGTCTGTCTTCTGCTTTCCTTTCAAGATGCTTGCTCTGGGCAATCAGGTTGGCAAACTTTATGTTTGGGATTTAGAAATAGAGGATCCTCATAAAGCCAAGTGAGTACTTATTTAATTTTATTTTCATTAAGATAGGGAGTTAGGGTAATTTCTTTTTTCCTTTACTGATAACTACAGAAATTCTGTACTACAGAACAGTAGTAGTCACTTTCCACTTTAACTACTTGGTAAATAAACTTTCTGAGCCCCTGAAGGTTGACATTTATTATTTTTTACTGCTATATTATTTACATTGCAGAAGTGCCAAGCAGCCCCTGTCAGATTGTGCTGGGCACCCTATATAGGTACTGCAAAAGACATGTTGTTCCTTAAAGAGCTTACAAACTAATTAGGTGGAAAATCTGCAAAGCAGTTTGTGCTAGGTGGGTGTAACACATAACAAAGGTGAAATACAGGAGAGTATAAAGGTAAGCTGTGATCATAATTTGGAGAAAACAATATCGCTTTCCAGTTCCTCACCTGTATGGCCAGGAAATTTAACAGCATGTCATGCATAAATACATATATATACACACTCACACATACACATATAAATACCTATAAATATATAAAACTCATAATGTATATAAAAGCAATGTATACATTATGTGTATAAAATGTATATACACTGTGTATAGAAATAATATATGCATTGTATTTGGAAATACACTAAATAATAAATTATATATGCTTACATATGGATTTTATATATAAAATATAATCTATATAAATATGTATGTATATACACATATGTATGTCTATATACATAAGCATTTATATAGATGTGTATATGTACATAAACAAAGTTCCTGAAAATGCTGCAGTCCTTCATCACCCAATTACGATACTTTGTTCCATACCACTGGGAAAGAACATCAATTACGAAGTCCTAAATAATGCAATTCCACAAACTTTCAGTCAGTGCTTCAGTGAAAATTGGGTGCATGAGACGTGGCAGTGGGTGACCAGGAAATGAGTGCTTGCCCAAGTCCACATTTGGAATACAAAATACACCACAAGGGCATAATCCTGTTGCCCTGCGGTTCCTTCTAGGTCTCATCAATAAGAAGGTGATGAAGCAGTACTCCATGACGGAGTAGCAAGTGCAGATTCAACATTGCAGCTGAGTCATTTTCTTTTATTTATAGGTGTACGACGCTTACTCATCCTAAATGTGTCGCTGCCATCCGACAAACCAGTTTCAGCAGGGACAGTAGTATCCTTATAGCTGTGTGTGACGATGCCAGTATCTGGCGCTGGGACAGACTGCGATAAATGACTTTTTTTCTTAATTCAAAGTAGAAAATATATTTTCAAATTATAATATAGTCTGTTAACTCGCTAGTACGGTAGATGCATTTAGCTTAGACGTTCTCAGAGGTTCGGCGAGCTAGAGCTGAACTCAGTGATGTTTACATTCTGGGTATTGTTCTGCTTGAAATTGCTGCTTTTAATAAAAAGAAGTATTTTTGTAAGGTTTTCTGAATTGTCCATTTTAATTATTTCCCACAATGGGTTTTCACTTTTGGCCGATGAAGTGGTTTTGCATACAGCTGTCATGAAAGCGTAAGGCAGCTTGCTAGGAGTTTGGTTATGTGTCTGCTTGCAGGTGTATTTGTGCCTTTTTGACTGCAAACCTGATGAAGCTACTGAATATTGTCCAGGGACCACACAAAGGAAACACTGCACTTAAGAACGTAATATAAATGTTAAATCACTGCTGAAGATATTTTGAACTCATTCCTTAAGCCAGGGATGTCAAACTTGTTTTCACAGTGGCCACATCAGCCAGCTCCTGCAGCGTAACGTGCGTCACATGCTGCACACGTGACTGGTGTGCTGGCAGGAGCTGCTGCTGCTGGGAAGAAACAAGGTGCCAGGCCAGACAAAACAAGGTGGAGGGCTGGATTCGGCCTGCAGGCTGTGAGTTTGACACCCCTGCCTTAAGTTTATTGTACGTTGAAAGTAATTAAGTTTTAATACTTGCCAATTGGGATGTGCTTTTCACCATTTCTGTTCCCGATTAGGGGAAAATAAACTTTACTAGCAGGTTTTTTTTGTGGATCACATTGCTCTACTGTTTGACTGTGTAATTACTGCAATTATCTTAAATTAGAGGGAGTTATTGGAATTATATTTTAATTGCCTCTGTTGTCAGTGGTAGCCTCACAGGCCAGATAGACTCATCAGAGGTTTAGTTGCCCTAGGACAGGAGTGTCAAACTCATGGCTCACAGGCTGAATCCAGACCTCCACCTTGTTTTATCCAGCCTGGCACCTTGTTTCTACCCAGCAGCAGCGCTGAGCTCCTTGTCCTTACACTCTTGCCAGCGCACCAGTCACGTAAGGAAGTCACAAGTGGGAGAATGGCAGAAGCCGTGAGTTGACACCCCTGCCCTAGGCGTAGTGAATTCTAAAATCAATACTGTTTCCTTTAAGTGTAAAATATGTACAATTAAGAAAAATTAAAGGGAGAAAATGGATCAGATGGCAGAAACCATTAACGGGGACGACCTGTGTTAAAACACTTGCATATATCTTACCAGCGTAGAGCTGGCACGTGGTTGTCTTCTCCATGTGGTCCAGAACATTGCACAACAGCTGTGTGTACATGGAGGTGGAAGAAGGACAATAACATTTACTCAAGCTGAACCATTTACTTACTTTTTTTCCCCTCCTGCGCTCTTCTTATCCTCCACCGTCACATGTTACTTGAAAAGAAGGTATTAGGATGTCCTGCAATTACAAGTACTTATTGTTGGCAACATAATAATGCTTTTTTAATTACTAGACTAATTAAGTCGTCCTACCTGCTACTGACTTCTTAAGCACGTGTCTGACTTTTTCAGGATATTGCGTTTTCCTGTTTGTTACAGTTTGAGAAGCTTGTAAATGCTCTGTTTAGATAAACTACCTGTTCAGTTTGAAGCAATAGGACTAAGCCAGTTTCAATTTGTGTCCTTGGAAGCCTGCAATAGATGAAATCCTGAGCTGGCAAGTAGTTTAAAAGTCTTACTCTATAAAACATGACTTTCTCTCCCTCCTTTTTTTTCTCTTTTAAATTTTGTCCTTACTGCTGGGGAGGTGTGGTAGTACCTTTGTCGCACAAGTCTGTCCAAAATTTGTGCTCAGTTGAGCTGGATTCTGGACCTTGTCTTTCTTGCACAAGACAAGTGGCCAACATGCTTGCTCGCGGAAGGGGTGCCCTTGGCTGACTGTTCATGGGGCCATGGTCAGGAAGCCACATGTAAAACCAGAGTCGGGCAGACCCAGGTACAAGCTTGAGTGCTGGAGAGGGGAGACAAACACATACAGAGGTGAGTACAAACTAGCTGGAGAAGACAACAGGTGAATCTGGAGCTTGGAGGCGTTTCTAACCTCTAGTCCTACTGCATCTACAGAACTGCGGTCACAGGATGAAACAGTGTTTACGCTACAGCAATGGCCTGTATAGCTCATGGTTAATACTGTGGAGTGTATGTGGGGTTTTCAGAGTCTGAAAAACTGTGGAGGTAGGGATGTGGTTGGGAGAGCACCCCAAAAAGTTAATGGGAGTGCTAAGGCTTCCCACAGCCTTCAAGGAAACTGCTTTGATCAGATGAGCTGAACTATGCTTGGAGGCTGGTACCATTTAGCCTTTGCAAACACTTTATGGTAGGTAGCATGTCATCAGACTAGGTCAGGGGTGTCAAACTCACACCTCCTGCCATTCTCTTGGTCCTGTTCCTGCAGCTTTAAAGGCATCGCACACTGCACACGTGACTGGTGCACTGGCAGGAGCTCAGAGGCAAGGAGCTCAGAGGCAAGGAGCTCAGAGGCAAGGAGCTCAGAGGCAAGGAGCCCAGCGCTGCTGCCGGGTAGAAACAAGGGGCTAGGCTAGATAAAACAAGGTGAAGGGCTGGATTCAGCCTGTGGGCTACAAGTTTGACACCCCTGGATTAGATCTTCTCTGTTTTCCCATGCCCAGGGCTGAGAGGGAAAGAGGATGCAAAAGCAGTAGGGATTTTTCAGCTGTGGTTGTTTTTTTGGTAGGAAGTTATACGTTATGACAAATGGGCTGCTCTGTTTCCAAGAGGGAGGAAAGGAAGGACACTGCTTGACTAGAGAGAGGCCCAACACAATTAGAGTCAGCTTTTTTTGCAGAAACTTAGGAACATGCTGAAGCTTATTCTCTTAAAACGCAGAGAAATATTCTGGTAAGCTTGCCCTGAGAACCCTGGAGCTGAAATCACATTCCAGGTGTGTTAATGAAGGGGAGAACTAGAAAATGTGAACTTGGAAAAGTACAACTGGAGGGAGCCATGGAAAAGAAAAAATTCTTTGTGCAGTCAGCCCTGTCTGCTTCTAGGTTAGAAAATCAAGTTGGTGTTAGAGAAAATAATATCTTGAATAGATTCTACAAGGGAACAAACTCCTTTTCTAGATTCAGACCCCTGAAGCTCAGGTAAACCTAAAAACTGTGCATTTATTTTATGAGAGTTTTTTTTCTCCCTGGAGTTGCCTAGTTCTAGACTAAAAAAAAGGAGGAGGGGGAAATCAAGTTATTTTTGTTGTGTGTCTTCTGGAAGATACAGAGCTGGTAGAGTTATAATCATTGGAAAAGCACTTAAAGGAAACTTTAATATTCTCCAAACCTTTTAACCTTTTGTGCCACATACCTGGAGGGCTCCAGTGCGTAAATTCTTCAGCAAAGGCAGTGTGGTTTAAACCCTAGTACTGGAGAAACCCGCTACAAGTATCGTGAAAGACACTAACATGTGTTCTTCCCCGTTGTCTGCAAGCCACCTGCAGTTCTGTTCTTTGACAGTCTGCAATCGACTCCTGTTTCCCATCTCGGCAAAAGGAAGACAAGGGACAGGTACGGTCAGGCTCTGCCTGGCTCCAGACTCTTGATGGATTGTTGTCATAAAGCCAGGAAGCTGTTCCAGGAGTCTGTGAGTACTACAGATCTCTGCTCTCTATGAGCTTTGTATAAAAACAGTTCCCATTTCCTTCAACAACTGCATATTCAGTGTCTCTCTGGAGACATTCACCATTCATCCCTTCATAAAAAAATCAGCTAGAGAGGGACAAGGACTTCCAGGTAGTCCTTTGCTCCACCAACTTTCAGAGACTCAGAAACTGGCTAAATGATTGCCTTGAACTATAGCTCTAATTTTTTCACAGACTTGCCCAGAGTTGGCAAGAATATTTGAACCATGGATAGAACCATGGATAGTTTGCGTTGGTTCCATCAGTGGTTCAGTTGGAAGAGTCTCTCTGAAGAGCCCAAACTCTGTTGCTGAGGTTTTTCCTCCACCTGGTGGTGACCAAATTAAACCCAAGATATTACTACAATAATATTTTAAATCAGGTTCTTGTGCCTCCTGATGTTAACCTGAAGAATTTCATGCAAATGGGGATTGAATTTGCCCTCCCTAGTACAAGTAGGGTTCCAACAGGATGAGCACCTTCACCACCGTCTGTGCACCAGACTCTGGGCAGGAGGAGAGCGAGTCCAGAGAAGAGGCCCTGGGTCAGGGCTGCCATGGGGTGTTGGCTGTTTGCAGGATGCTGGCTGCCAGGGCCACTCTTGCTTTGCTCCTCTGGCTGCTCTCGTCCAACACTTTGCCTTCTCCCACCACTTCTGGAGGAGCTGAGTGAGATGGGAACAGCTCCCTGCCCCATGCTGCAGCCCCATGGGTCCTCCATCCCCTGTGACCACAGCGTGGTGTAGGGCAGCCCCCAAAGTCTCCCCATGGCAGAGAGTGGCTCCACAGGGCTGGAGAGGCTGAAACGCCTTGGGATGCACTCCTGCAGACACCATCCTGCCCTGCTTGGCCCAGGGGCTGTTCAGCAGCGCACCCTGCCCCAGGCACCTGATATAAGAAATGGTTACTATTACAAAAGTGGAATATTTTGATTTAAGCTAAAGTAGAGTTAATTTTCATCTAAGTAATTGTAACGATGGCTTTAAATTGGAAGGAGGAAGACTTAGATCAGACATTAGGAAGAAATTCTTCACACTGAGGGTGGTGAGGCACCGGCACAGGTTGCCCAGGGAAGCTGTGGGTGCCCCCTCCCTGGAAGTGTTCAACACCAGGTTGGATGGGGCCTCGAGCAACCTGGCCTGGTGGGAGGTGTCCCTGCCCATGGCAGGGGGGTTGGAACTGGATGGGCTTTAAGGTCCCTTCCAACCCAAACCAGTCTATGATTCTATGATTTTTTGAAAGTTAGACAGAATGTTCCTCTGACAGTGCGTTTTCTTTATAGCATGGAGTTTTTTTCCAAATAGTATTTTTCCAGACACTGTTTTTAGAGAAATGATAACGTCTTGTGTTAAGTATGGTCTGTGCTGAACAGATGTTTTGTCTTCTCTAATCACCTCTGTTTGCAGGCTTTCCCTGTGTAAAACGCAAGGTCAGTCGGAGCTGGCTCCAAAGCTCCAGTTAGCAGAGATTTGGCTGTTGTGAAGTTCATAGTAACGTTAAAATTGGTCCTTGGAAAGTAATAGAATATGCATAAGATTTCTGGGAAATGCTATACAAATATATGTGAGTGAGAAGTATATTCTGTCCCCAGCTCTTGTCTCGGTACACATGATGGATGGAAATCATTCCCTCATACATTCAGCACTGAAATAAAGGATGCTGCTTTCTAAAACTCCCAAACAAGTATTAGAGAGTTTATTTGCCGGCATTCTCAGTATCATTACTCTGGTATCTGGAGCTGGCTAGAAATGCTTCTCCAAGAGGTGAGCTGCCTTGTTTTCAGTTTATCAATGATGCCTGTATGTCAGTGGGATAGTTCAAAAAAGCTGCTTTTACTTCTGCTGTCTTGAAATACAGGTGACAGCCAAAATCAGAAAATGGCAGAGAAACGAGATCCTTAGGCTGGGCCCATACAGTGTTGTAAGCCATTAGAAATAAAGCAGCAAAGTGACATGCTGAAAAGTCTACTTGCTTTCAAGGAGACAGTGTTTGACATCTTTTGCAGCTTTGTAAATGTTAATACAACCCGAATAGTTTCAATGCAATAGTTCTTGTACATCAATGGAAACTACTAGTCAAGTCTTCTGAAAAGTAACTACCTTTACATGGGGCATTTTGAAGCTTTTAAGAGTTATATCTACATGAGAACAAAAGCCACACCAAAGTCCAGGTGAAATGAATTTTTGCATGAGGTTTTTTGGGGGAAAAGTTAAAAAAAAAGCAAACCCACTTTTATCCATATTGAAAAAGCATAATTGAACTTTTTTAGGCCTAGAAGCAGGCTCAGTCTTTTAGCAGTGCTATATATAATAACACAAAAATATTCAATTAGCTTTCATTTTGTTTATCAATGAAATGCATACAGTCCAATCACAAAAATATAGACCATTAGGAGTAACTAGTTTTACTTGGATACCTAAAACTCCATCTCTGCATCAACTGGTCTTAGTAGGGCCAATGAGACAGTTGGTACCTTCAGTTGTTAGTTGCTGGGACTCTATTAAAGTGCATCCCATCAGGTCAAGCCTGTATCTGTCAGGGCAGTATTTGGTAAGAGACTCTGGCTCATTATTCTTTTCTAGGTTTGTTCTCTTGTAAGCCAGTACCATGTCCATTAAAGAGCAGAAATGATGAGCTTCAATTTTTTTTCCTTTAAAACTAGCAAAAATTCCAGGAGAAAAAAGTTCATGTGTGTTTTCTCTAACAGAGGAGTTCTGATCCAGGGCAAACACTGTCTTTTTTATATAATTATGAGTGGGGCTATAAAAGAAAAAGTGACCCCATTGCACGTACATTATATACATTATGTAGCATGTGCATTAAAAGTGACCCTGTGTAAAGCATGTTCAAACACCCCCATGGTAGGGATGTTGGAACTGAATATCTTTAAGGTCTCTTCCAATGCAAACCATTCTATGATTACTCGGATCCTGTGCAATCTGAGCCACAGAAGGAGTCACAGAGAGCAGCAGCAAGGCAAAATGTGTTGTAATTCATACTGATAAAAAGCAACTGTTCCATGTCTGTTCAGCCAAATCATTCGTGCCATTTTCTGAGGGCAAAATGAAGTAATACTTTAACAAATGTATTTAATTTGTTTTTAATTTCTCCTATACTCTTGGATCTTTCAAAGGGCTTGTTAAATCCCCCAAAGCTACATATATAACAAGTTTTTGATAGTTGAGGTTACAGACTGATTCATGCATCTGAGCCGGGGTTCCAGAATTAATTTTCACGGGAGCAGTCCTCTGCAGTCTGCTGAACACTCCTAATTTAGATTCATTCAGTTGGCATTTAAAGCTGAAGGCTTTAAAAAAAAGAAAAAGGGTTGTAAAGTCTTCATTAGGTCATTGGGACTGTGCCACTCTGGCCAAATCCTTAAGGAAGAAGAAAATAACTCCTATTACTTGTATTCCTTCACTATTCTGCCCCTCAGTTCATGTCTCCAATAAAGAGGGTGGTAAAGCCAAAATCTTCAACAATTTATTTGTCAATCTAAGAGGCCCTGGAAACAGACAAATGACAATCATGTTCCATAAATCTGACTTGAATGCACTTCACAGGCTTTATTGGATGTGTTAGTCATGCTGAATGTGTTTCTGGAGCAGATTGCTTGGTCAGCCACCTCTTCCTCAACCACAGAAACAATTCTCGTCCAGAAAGCTGCTGTAGTTTGCAAGGGATGAAGAACATGAGCATGCAAAATAAACGGATAAGATAAAGACCCTGTCTTTAACAGGAGTCAAATGAGGTTAACAAAATGTCAAACTGAGTTAGACCTATTGCTCTCATCCTTGTAAGCAAGGAAATATTTCTACTGCAAGCTGGTCCCCAGTGAGATCTTCTCCACTCAATGTCAGTAGCCAGCTTGGAGGCAGAGGGCAGGTAAATGAAACTGCCTCCACAGGATGTGGAAGGATCACCAGCGACAGACCCTGCAGTTCTCATCATGTGACACCTTCATGTTGTCACAAGGCATAGAAGGCAGCAAAAACCCCCCCCATGAGTTGGTTCCCCACTGCAGAAGTTCATCCACTCACCCCACCCCTCCAAAAATGTTACACTATGTTCTCCATTTTTCTCTGGTCAAACGTGCTTCTTTGCCAAACTATTTTAGGAACCTCTTCTGGAAAACCCCAAGCATTTCTTCCGTCCTACTTCAGCTTTCCAAGGAATGAAGAACAGATTTTTTTCCTGGCTCACTTAATTACATCCAGACACTTTCTAGAAAGTGTAAAAAGAAGCGACTGTGTCCCTACCCAACCTCACAGGACCACCTGGTCAGTGCAACTGTTCAGTGCATAAGATCGTCTGAGTGGTTCTGCTAAGCTCCTGTTACCACCAAAACAACCAGCTGGCAAACCTATGCAAAAGTCCGGAGAAAGTTTTAAGCCTGGAGTAATTTTTTGAGCATGTTCTTACACAGTGCTACCTTATGGGTTGCTTTCTTCTCCCCTTGTGGCAGTATTGTCATACTTTGAGGCTCTGTTTTGCATGACAGAGTCAAGCCTTAGGGCTTCTATTTTGTATGCCACTGGCCAAGTGTTCAAGCCAACACACACACGATGGCAGGTTCATGGCTTTTTTCCAGGCTCTTATATGTCAAGAGGCATAAAGCATGAGCAACTGCAAACGGCTGCCCTCCCATCCTACTCCATAGACACCAAAAAAATTGCAGAACCTGAAACTTAGCAAATCTATGTATTCCAGGGACTTGGGTGAAGAAAATGAGTCCTTCACTCTGAGATATTTGAACAAAATAATATCATAGGAAGGTTTTGCAGCATAGCTGAGGGAAATTAACTTTCCTCAAACTTCAGCTCCAACTTGAAATTCTTCAGATCTGTACCATTTTTTAATTAATTATACACACATTTTTATAATAATTGTCTAGTTCTCTTTTTAACTCTGGCTGATGATAGTACACAAGAAACTTTTCCATGTACTGATTGCTCCAACAATTCAGATTTAACCTCATTCCAGCTTGGCATTATTACCCTTAGCTTCATTTTTTTTTGCAGGTTTTGATTAAATACAAAACAACTCCTAGTGGTTTTCAAGTTTCTTTTACTGCTGATTGTGTGGAAGTTCAGGCAGTAAATTATTTGCCTAGTTTTCTTTCACCTTTCCTTTATTAACTTGCTACAAAAAAAGACACAAAACTAATCAGAATTTACCCTCATAAAAGCTGATAATTTGCACTTAAATCATAAGTATCTCATTATGTCCAGTTCTGGAATCCCCAGCCTAAGAAACATATGGAACTGTTGAAATAAGTCCAGAGGAGGGCTATGAAGACGTTCACATCAGCAGAGAATGCCATGCCTGCGTTGTGTGTTAGAAACAAAGCATGTAATAGAATCATAGAATGGTTTGGGTTGGAATGGACCTTAAAGATCATCCAGTTCCAATGCCCCTGCCATGAGCAGGGACACCTCCCACCACACCAGGCTGCTCAAGGCCCCATCCAACCTGGCCTTGAACACCTCCCGGGGTGGCAGGATCAGAGAACCATCATCTGTACACGTACATCTTCAGAACTTGCAGACCATCTTGTGGTATTTTGCTGAAAGGACCCAGCAGTTTAGGAAGCATTATCAGTGTGGATTAGAGCCCTGGAAAGGTTTCTCCTCACTGGGTATTCACTGGGTGGCCCAGAAGCTCTTTACATTTATTGTGAGTGGATTTAAATGCTGTTTTAATTCATCTCTCAGGCACACTTACTAGTCACAAGCTTTGCCTGTTTCCTCTTTCAAGAAATGAGACCTCACAGTGCAGCTGCTGCAGGACCAGAGACTCCTCACTCCTACGTAGATTCTCCAGCAGCACCTTGCCTTGCCCATGACTCCAAGTGCGTGAGCATTTAGGTGTTTCATTTCCTCACTTCTACCACCTATGGCAAGGGAGAGAGAATCACACAAACTTGCAAGCACTCCAAAAAGAATTAATTTTTGTTTTAACTAAAGGAAATACTGGAAGAACTGTGTAAAAACTAAAAACCAAACTCTATTCCTCCAATTCAGTCTTTTATTTTCAGATAGAGTGGCACAAACTCAAGGATGGATAAAGAAGGAATGAGGAGATGCTCTAAGATGAATAAAGGCACCAAATCAGTTCGCAAAACCAAGAACTGGACTGTTCTCAAAAAAGTCAGGGGCACAGGGAGTGGAAGCTGCTCCAAGTCTCACGCTTATAGAGCAGCAAGCAGATGTTGTACATACATGTCTAAGCAACCAGCTATCTTCTCATCGGTAGTAAGTGTTCAGCTGACATTAAAGGAACAGACAACTAAAACTGAGAGCTCAGAAAACTGAGCAGCTTTTTTGAAGTAGTTTGCTATGTCTACAAATTATTGTGCACACTTTTTTCTCAAACGAAAGTATTAATGAACATTCTCAAAATGAGAAAAATCGCGAGAAGAACAGCTACAGACACATACACAGATTAATAATAACATATAAATAATATCAAGCAATAAATGTGGAAACCTCTTCCCCTTGCTGGGCTTTGTGACCTGCTTTGTGAAGTAGTTAGATTTGCATACCATATTTGACAGCTCAGAAAAATCACACTACTCTTCCTCAACAAGTATAAAGATAGATTATTTAGGATAATATAGATAAAAGAGCATCAGGGTCCAGATACCCACTCTGAGTCCACCCTGACTGCACAGTAAGAGGAAAGCCAGATGTTTGTGCTTCTTTTCCTTTCCTGAGGCTCTTTCCCACCTAAGGAAGACCCAGATACATGAGAAAGGCAGTGATGAACTCCAAGATGCCCCCATTGTGGGCCATCAGCGACCATTAATACAGGATTTACCTTCAAGTGCACTTAAACTACAATTTTGATATCAAGGTCAGGAAAAAATTGAAGTCCTACCTTAAAGGACTAACAATAACTTTGAAAATATGAGTACACACTTATTTTTAAGGAATGAAATGATCCACTCTCTCAGTGTACTCATCCAGAACTAAACCAGTACATTGTCTTTTAGTTTAATAGACTAACTTCTAAATGACAAGAGATAGCTGAAAAGAATTTCACTGTAAGTGATGTTTGGTTCAAAACCTATTTTATTTTATATTAAGATGGAAAAAAGGCTGAGATGAGGTTTGTGGCTTTGAAGTCAGAGATGTTCCAGGGAAAACAGGTTGTAGCACAAAAGGTGCTGAGTGTTTGGGGGGAAAACAACAAATACAAGAGACGCTTCTGAATCCTGCAAATATCTAATGTGGACTGTGAATTAATTGGATTTATTTGGATGCCAGTATCTTAGTCAGACTTCATCGTTTCTCTCTAGCCAGCTAAATACAGTGAAGAAATTTGTGAGTGTAATTCAGACAAGTTTCTGGTGCCAAGTCCCACACCCTCTGTACGGCCTTTGTTCTTCCATACGTTCTGGTAACAAAGTCTGAACTTAGGCACTACTTTGGTCATTAGGTGTATTTAGGGAAAATATGTACAGACCATTACTTTTCAGTGTAAATCTTCCAAAACATTTGCCAGTGCAAATGTCTCACCCTACTTGCAAGAATTCTCTTTGTATTTACCTTATCTTGCACTCTTTGAAATCACCTGTGGAGTCCCAGAGATGCTCAGAGCATGGGCAAAAAACCAGAAATACAGAGGGTGCCTCTTCCCATAGTCAGCAGCTTAGGGACTTGCTGAGCTAGAGGTTGCACCCTTACTGCCACATGTAACAGCTTCTGGTCTCCATTAGGTTTTTTTTATTTCCTCTCCAGCAGTTTGCATTTATTCTCTGCTCTTTTTTTATCTCTCATCAACTACATCCCCAACTGCATTTTCAAGGGCCTTCACAGCTTGTTTGCACCTTCATTCTCTAGAAAATTCTGATACCAGTCACCAACTGGCCATCTGTTGCATTTCTTGATGCACCCCTTTGGTGCTTCCTCCTGTGTAGCCATAACGTATGGGAGAAGAATGTCAGAAATGTTTATGCAGTGAATGCATTGTGCTTTTAAAAACTCTCCAGCAAAGAACTTGAAATCCTTAAGCCGCAAGCATGCCAGATGTACTGTCACGCCCATGCTGACCAATAATGACTTCTTGATTCTCCACATTTTCCTGCCTGCTTGTTTGTATCCACCTGAGTTTTGCCTAAGGTCACTTCGGGACATGGTTTAGTAGGCATGGTGGTGTTGGACTGGATATCTTAGAGGTCTTTTCCAACCTTAATGATTCTATATACTTGGACTGTGTCCTTTTTACAAGCTTTACACAATTCCTAGTGCAATGATGTCTTCATCAGTGAGTACCACTGCTAAACGTGACAGGAATTACAGACAAGGATTCTGTAAAAAAATAGCAGTTCGAACACTTCTTCTGACACTGGATTGGATCTTGAGCAGCCTAGTCTGGTGGGAGGTGTCCCTGCCCATGGCAGGGGGTTTGGAACTGGACAATCTTTAAGGTTCCTTCCAACCCAAACCATTCTGCGATTCTATGGTTGCAGTGCCTGTATTTGACAAGCTTTTTGGTGTGTGAGTAGACAAGAAGGATCACTTATTCGCAACAGCAGGCAAAAATCACCTGCAAGATCTAAGCACAGTTTGGATGCAAAGAACTTGAAGACAAGTTTCAATCTGAAGGTTATGCCCAGGTTATAAATTTGATTGACAATCAGACGAATCATGCTGTCAATGACTGCAAAGGGCATAGCACAGAGGAAATCTTTTGTTGGATAGACAAAGCACCTTGATATATCAAATTTAGAAGAGAGGAATCACTTCTCTTTCAAGTTCTCTTGCTTAAAGTTGAGGAAAGGAAGGAGAAGATTCATAGCACTGCAACTCATCAGGCTGCCCTGTATTTGCATGAGCAGAGGGGCTGTACATCAGTCACTTTGCCCGTCTGGGGAATGTGAAAGGCTCAGAGGTCCAAACTCATGTCCTGGAGGGGCCTAATAATAACTTAAAGGTGCATTGCTAATAACTGAAGGCAATCCTGCCATCCCTAAAATTCAGCACTGACAGCTACTGGTTTTGTGGAGAGACATTTCTGTGGCGTGTTGCCAAAGGACAGCGAGAGTCTTTCAGAGGCAGATTTTTGGTCACAGCAGATGGAAGTTACAACCTTTAGTTGCAAATAGAAGCCTCACAACAGCACAAAAGGACACGACTGTGTAGAAACAGTGGCACAGACAATGCTGATGATGCTTTTAAAGCAGATGTGTACCAGGAATAACTTGTGAAGGGAATGTGCAATGAGCAGTGAGGGACCAAGAACTTTCTTGAAGTGCAAGTGAATTATCTATGCATATATCCTCCTACATTAGCCAATGATATCCACTCCTAATATCCACTAAGTATCTGTGTGTTCACATATCTTATGTTGAACTGCATGAATATACTCTATTTCCAGAAATGCTCTGTATTAATCTGATGTTCTACTGCAAAAATCCGTGGGTAGTCAAATTATTTTAATCCTTGTGCAAAATACCGAAAAGATTTGTAACCTTGCTAGTGAACTCTGCAAAGAAAAAGATAAAACCAAGCTCTGATAATGTCTCTGTGAGTCTGCTCAGGGTTTTTTTTACCTTTTAGGCTGAGTAAAGGGTAAGATAGAAATACATGAGGAAAGTGCCCTTTCTCCTGTAAACAAGTGAGCTATAGGTGCTGGTGCAGGAGTTATAAAATTTGTATTTAGCATTCCCTATCTGTTCCAGGTATATTTCGTATGTATAAAATGTCGGGCTTGTCATGCCACATCAATTAATAATGATTAGTGCAGGCATATCTAGCTACTCTTATCAAAGAGCCCTGAGTCCTCTAGCTCCTCTATATAGCTCCATAGTCAAGACTATGCCGACATTAGTGAGCCTGAAACAGAGATTCTGAATAGGTGAAGCTCTTGGACTTCCCAAAAGCAGCTGATGCCATGTTTATGTCCTTCATGTGTCTACCATGTGAAACAAGTGTGTGAGCAGCCTTTGGGACATTCAAGGAGGCTTGTGCTGAAGGATGCATTACACTCAGCTGCCCCAACCATCTGGTGTGTTTCTGTGTGCACAAACAGGTACATAAGTCCCCCTTGCCAACACAGTTACCAGATGAATGTGTGAGATTCCTCTGACCTCAGGGAACCCAGCACACGCACAGGCACTTGAGGCATCTGGGTATGTGTCAAACAGACTCGCAAAAGTTTAAGAAGTATCTTAGCAGCAGCAAGTCTTTGACTGACTGGCCTCATAGGTATCTAATTTAGGATGAGCTTGGTAGCTCTCCAGGCCCCAGTAACTCTAAGGACTTGATCTCCATTGCTTGAAATGGAAGTTTAGGTATGTGGTTCACAGGCAGTTACCTACATTTGGTAGCTAAATTTAGATGTCTACAATCTGGAGCTGAATTACACTCCATGCTTTCCGTTACAGCCCATGACCTGGCAAAATTACTCTGCCAGAAGCATTTTCTATAACTCTTTGACCTCCTTTATTTCCACTTTTCCACTACTCTGGAACACACCTCCACAATTAGGTCATCTTTGTCTTTTGTTACTTTGAGCTCCAATTCTGAGTCTTTTCACTTGTGTTGAATAACCTAAGTGCCTTTTTGTTACAAACATGAGACTTCGGAAATCCAGAGAAAGCAAAAATATTTGTACCTCAAAGGCTCTGCACACAGGAGTCAATCATAGGTTAATGTATCAATGGGTATCCTTTGCATCTTTGAGATCCAAGATTCACTGGAGAGTAGTTAAGATTAATCTGATGGCTGGTAAACAATTCTAAGAAGCCTTCTGCTCCTGAGAAAACTACTATACTGGTGGATTCTGGCTTAAGAGGACAAAAAAACAGGAAGGGAGAAGGGCACAGGGCATGTCTGAACAGGGTCAAGGAAATACATGTAGAAACACACGCTTGACAGAAGAACTGATAATCTCAAGCATATGTTAAACCTGATAAACAGTGTTTTCCCATCAAATAGTTACTGTCATGATATTACTTAGTAATGTTTTTGTCTTGAAGTAATGCAATACTTTTGAAAGGTGACCAAGTCACTTGTGTAATCGTAATCATAGAATGATTTGGGTTGGAAGGGAACTTAAGGGTCATCCAGTTCCAATCCCCCTGCCATGGGCAAGGACACTTTCCACTAAATCAGGCTACTCAAAGCCTTGTCTAACCTGGCCTTGAACACCTCCAGGGATGGGGCTTTCACTTCTCTGGGCAACCTGTTTCAGTGCCTCACCACCCTCACAGTAAAAAAATTCTTCCTAATAGCCAATCTAAATCTCCCCTCTTTCAGCCTGAAATCATTACCCCTCGTCCAATCAGTGAATTGCAACAGGTCAGCAGCTTTAATAAACTCAGCTTAAGAGGGAGGGAAGTAGTTTCCCCCTCTGAGAAAGGAAAGACCTTTCAGGTCTCAGCCTTGACCCACAGGTATCGGAACAATAGTTAAGCCCAAACCTGTGACACTTCTTTTTCGTCACTGTGTTTGATAAAACTGCTTTTGAACCTGATAAACACAGGGTGGATTACAACTCTGTGTGCACACCTGCAAATGAAAGGCATTACATTTTATCTCAAAAGAACAGCATTCAGTTTGCCTGTTTTTCCAACCAGCAAACTCCTGTCTTTCTGCTTTATAAAAGCTCTTCCAGGAAAAAAACACAAGAGTTGTTAATTTTTTCTTCCCAACATTTCCCCTCCTTGTCTCACAATGTCTTTGTAGAGAGGCAGTTTTGAATGCCTGAGCAGAAGGAGTAGTCTTCTAAATCTTTTTTAGGCTGCTACAGCCTTAAAATGTGTTGCTTGGGTTGCTAGCACAGAGGCAGGACCAGTTACTAGGGGCCTCGGGGAGGTGACTTTTCATCAATGCAAGGGAAACCTTTCTGCTTCTTGTGACAGATGAACTGATAAGTGGCTGGATGGGGACCATGAGCAACAGCAAAGGAAGGTGGACGCTTGCCATGCCAATGTATCTCAGAGACCAGATGGAATTTTTACTGAGCAAAATGCGTATTTTATTACTCCCAAGGAGTGGATCAAATATGTTCAGTGATAATCTGGTTTCCGTGTAACAGGAGGAAACTTTCACAGCCACTTAGAAGGCAGTGTCTTGAAAGACTTTTTTACAGCAGGTAACTCACCAGCTGACTACTGGGCTGAAGGCAGTTTACAGAGTCCTTTGCTTGTCTGCCGTCATCCGCAGAAACTGCCCGCCTGTGGCACATACAGAACATTGTACAGAAACGCACAGCGATTAAGGACAAATGTGTGGCTCGGCATCCAGCTTCAGCACCTGCTCCAATGCAAGGTGTTCCCTTATGTTCAACATAGTTCTGGGACCCTCTTTGCAAAAGAAAACACAGAGCTGAGCCCAACGCATGCTCTGCAGTGGGACAGAGAGGTACTCAAGAGAAAAGAAGCGGAGAGCAAGGAGGCAAAGGTTGGGGGTGTCATAATCTGAGTACCAGCAGGGGTTGCGCTGGTAAAAGTTCAGGCTATCAAGGGCAGATCTGAGTTAGAAAAACACCCAGATTCCTCCCTGGCTGCCCTACTTCTGCCCAACTGTGTAAAGTAGGTGTACGTGCTGTACCAGACCAGTGTCAGACTCATAGAACCATAGAATGGTTTGGGTCGGAAGGGACCTTAAAGTCATCCAGTTCCACACCTCCTACCAGATCAGCCTGCTCAAAGCCTCATGCAACCTGGCCTTGAATGCTTCCAGGGATGGGGCATCCATGACTTCTCTGGGCAATCTGTTCCGGTGCCTCACCACCCTCACAGGTTCTTAATATCTAATCTAAATCTCCCCTCTTTCATCTTAAAACCATTCCCCCTCATCCTGTCACTGCACTCTCTGATAAAGAGTCCCTCCCCAGCTTTCCTGTAGCCCCTTTAAGTACTGGAAGGCTGCTATAAGGTCCCCCCTGAGCCTTCCCTTCTCCAGGGTGAACAACCCCAGCTCTCTCAGTCTGCTCTAGCATGAAAGGTGCTCCAGCCCTCTGATTATCTTTGTGGCCTCCTCTGGACTCACTCTAACAGATCCATGTCCTTCCTGTGCTGAGGACACCAGAATTGAACACAGTACTCCAGGTGAGACCTCATGAGTGTGGAGGGGGAGAATCACCTCTGTCAACCTGCTGGCCACGCTTCTTTTGATGCAGCCCAGGATGTTCGCAGAACGATGTTTGGAAATAGCAAGAGTACCTACTGAGCCTCCGTAGGTAAAGAATGAAACCAATCAAACATCAGGATATATACATATATGTTTTATGAAGAATCTATTCACTAAACTTGTTATATGAGACCTAATAGTTCTAAGTTTATTCAAATATCCATGGATAAAAGTAATTATAAGCCTAATAGTAACCAAAACATGATGATACACATAACACTCACGGCTGCAATTAAGGTGACTGGCAGTTTCATATGGTCAGGTGTCACCGGCCAAGGAGGATGTCACGGTGCTAGTGAGGTCCGCAACTGATTCTGTCCTAAAATCAGCTTTTATGAGGTTGCTTTACCTATGCAAAATTACTAATGGCTATAATCCAAAAAAATTTTCCTGAAACTAGTACTGCAAACCACAGGCGCAAGGGCACCTCTCAGTATCTCACTGGGCAGAGCTCATTTTCATACCTTTCAGTGAAAAGCTGGTGGTTTTGTATCTGAGCTGCAGCCCATCATCTTGTCTAAGAGAGACAAGGAGGGGGAAGATCAGTCACTACAAGGAGTGCTGGCCTGAAGGAGTGGGATGTATAATTAAAGAATGGGAAAGGTAAGAGGTATGTTCTGGGGTCCTTATTTGCAGAGTGGTGGTACCGAAGAGGGCTTTTTTGGCTCTCCCTGCACGGTGTTGAAGGGGTGGTTTAGCACAATGGGACATAAACTACTGCAGGCTGAAGATGACACACAACAGTATCGCACATTCCCTTAAGCTCTGCATCCTTAGCAGGTTTGACCCAGCGTCCCAAGACACTTCAACTCATTATCACTGTCACCTGTTCCCTCCACCACACTTCCAAGGGTTGGGTGGTTAATCCTTGCCAAGACGTCTGGAACTTGCCACACACACCTCCTTTTTCTCCACTGGGGGTTCTGCCTGGGTGGATTTTTGCAAAGCGCAGCCCGTGTCTGCCTTACTGCCAGCAGCAGAAGCCACTTCTTGCGCAGGGAGAGGGGAGCAGAAAGCCACTGTGGACAGCCTTGGTGCATGACAGGGGGAGGCTGGAGCCAGCTGGCACTGGGTGCTGAGCCACAGCATGGCCAGCAAGCGAAGGGACTGAGAGTGGGCAAGCGCAGAGGGAGAGGAAAGGCTCTGGAGCTGGGGAGCACCAGAGGAGGTGGCCTCAGGGCAGCCAGACTTTTCCCAAAGTGCATGGACACACAGACACCTCTTCCCTTCACTCACTGAGGGTTCAATCTTACTGTAATCTGTGAATGAGATCCAGTTTTGGTGGAAGACAACAGGAGAGCAGAGCGCAGGAGGGGTGGGTTGATACAAGAGTGGTGACCCTGGCATGGGCTGCCTTAACTCTTTTAATGCAAACCTAGAGGTGAAAGCAGGAGCTCAGGGGCAGAAGGGCTACCTCCCTCCCTTCCACCCCAGACACACACATCCTCTTTCTTGACATGTGCTGTGTGGCAGCCATGGTTCTGGGGAACCATCTGTCAACACTCTCCTTCCCACACCTCCCCACACCTCCCCACAAAATTCCTGCCCCTCCTGATGTTTCCTGCTCCTTAGTTAATTACTCTTCATGAAAATGTGCCATCAGAACAGGATTCACTGACACGGCACGCCTTTCTGGGAAAGGAGTTAGCAATAACGAAGGATAGAAAATGGAAATCTGGATTTGAAAAGTTTATTTTACTTCACATGAAAGGATGAGCTCTTTACAGAAAAGCGTTGGTCAAACGAAGCAATTTAAAATTGCTATGGGTTATTTGGTGCTTGTCTGTCAAAAATAGATACCACTTTAATTACCATGGTAGAACTAATGCAATACAATTTCCCTACAATCCAAACTTCTTAACCTGTCTATAGCTATAATCGTATAAAGGTGCTTTATACAGGGATACCTATTGCCACACAGCAAGGAAAATCATCATTCTGATGTGTCATCTTCATAATGACACAGTTATATCCACCCTCTTACCCTATTTTGGCTCTTATTTTTAAACTGCCTTCTCCTCCCCCAGTGGGATTAAATATACCAGTAAAATTTGCAGAGCTGGCCTGGGCACGAAGAAAATTAATTGTTGCTGCCTATGCACTTACATAGCTGTGGCAACAACAGGAAGAAATAATATGCATGCTTACACACTGACATTCAAGCAGAGGATGCTGTAATCAAGCTCAGGTATGTGTGTTAAATTTTAACACCTCTGTATCAAAGAGCAGGCATTTTAAGAACTAGAACATATTTTCCACATACGAGGTCTCAAGAATATGTAATGTCAACAGCTCTCACAGCTTCTTCCTTTGAGCAACAAGATTATGCACAACTCCAGGAGCCACTGGAAGCAAAGACATCCCCTGTGGCAATACAGCAATCTGAGACTCACTACAAACACAAGTCTTAGGGGGCTGTGTGGAAAGCAAGCAAAAAGTCTCCAGAAGAACCTGGGGACATGACTACTAAAGCTGATGTGTTGGATCTGTGAGGTGACTAGCAACACATTACAGGAAAAAAAGAAGCAAGGTACCTGAAAGAAGAATCCTTCAGCACTCAAACACCTTTGTGGATATCGCATGTAGTCGTTCTAGTAGTCACAGAACTGTTTGGTTGGAAAAGACTTTGAGATAAAGTCCAACAGTACCTGTCCACTACTAAATCATATGCCTGAGCACCTCATCTACCTGTCTTTTAAACACCTCTAGGGATGGTGACTCAATCACCACTCTGGGCAGCTGTGCCAGTGCCTGATAACACTTTTGGTGAGTAAATTTTTCCTGATGTCTAATCTAAACATCCCTTGGCACAACTTGAGGCCATTTTCTCTCATCCGATTTCTTGTTATTTGGGAGATACCAGCACTCACCTTGCTACAACCTCCTTTCAGGCTGTTGTAGACAGTGATAAGGTCTCCCTTCAGCCTTCTCTTCTCCAGGCTAAACAACCCCCGCTCCCTCAGCCACCTCTCATAAAGCTTGTTCTCCAGCCTCTTTATCAGCTTTGTTGCTGTGCCACATATACTGTGTGTGTCTAAGCCTGAACTGAATTGCATCACTTTTAAGGTAAAATCAATTTATCCTTTACAAATCTATCCATCATTCTGAGTATTGGTGTCTCTCTTAAATGACCATAAAGCTGAGTTTTGAGCAAGAAGTTGACTTTTGTGTATGTATAATGGATAAGACAATACCCAGGCAAAGCCTCTGGGCTCAGCTACAACATAACTAAAATAAAACATGATGTAGCTATTGAGCAGTAAAAAAAATGGATATAAAAAGGGATATAAGTGAGTAGTATATTTCACAATAATAGCAGTGTTCTAAATTGTGTAAGTTAGTGGATTTGGTGAATATTACTTTCTGCCAACAAAGGACAGAGCAAAAGCAGTTTCATGGAAAACTATAACTCTACAGTATTTACTTTCTTATTCTCTATTGAGAGACCATTGGTTTTAACTTTTTTAATACTACTTAAGGGGTGTGCAAGTTTATGTATATTTGCATTAGGTAGCAGGAACTTGTTTGAAGAAGTTGAGTGAGCCCAAAATAAATCCTCTTCACTTCTACTGCAGTACACAGATTCTTATTGCCTGCTCTAAGAAATTTTCTGTTTATTGTTTCCTTGATAGCTGGGCGCTTTTTTTTTTTCCATCATTAGCACTCAAAGAAAAAAGTCTTACTGTTCATATGGATTAAAAAAAAAGATTGTCTTAGAATCATAGACTGGTTTAGGTTGGAAGGCACCTTAAAGATCATCCAGTTCCAACCTTCCTGCCATGGGCAGGGATATCTCCAACCAGACCAGGCTGCCTCAAGGCCCCATCCAACCTGGCCTTGAACACCTCCAGGAAGAGGACATCCACAGCTTCCCTGGGCAACCTGTGCCAATGCCTCACCACCCTCACCATGAAGAATTTCTTCCTAATGTCCAGTCTAAATCTTCTCCCTTCCACTTTAAAGCCGTTCTCCCTCCTCCTATCAGTGTTTGCCGTTGGAGAAAGTCCCTCCCCAGCTTTCCTGTACTCCCTTCAGGTACTGGAAGGCTGCTGTAAAGTCTCCCCGGAGTCTTCTCTTCTCCAGGCTGAGCAACCCCAACTCTCTCAACCTGCCCTCATAGCAGAGGTGCTCCAGCCCTTGGATCATCTTCATGGCCTGTCTCACAAGAGCAGAATAGATGGGGACGTCACCTCCATGACGCTGCATTTTGATTTATTGCCTAGATTAAGTAGGTGCCATAGGACCAGAAGTGAATATTAGCTGGGATTTCTACCAGCTCTGATGCAGTTTAGAGTAAAAGAAGATATTACAGGAACAGTGCTCTAAAATGATGTATCTGAGCTAGAAATAGCAGCTGGGACATGAATCACACTGTAAATCAGGCATTTTTTCAGAAATGCCTCGTGAGGTGAAGGATGTGAAGAGATTTTAAATGCAGGGAACAATGAAAGGTTATTCTTCCAATTAAAAGGGGAGCGGTTCTTCATAAGAGAGCGCAGGGATAGGATGAGAGGTTAAGGTTTTAAGATAAAAGAGAGGAGATTTAGATTAGACATTGGGAAGAAATTTTTTCCTGTGAGGGTGGTGAGGCACTGGCACAGGTTGCCCAGGAAAGCTGTGGATGCCTCCTCCCTGAGGGTGTTCAAGGCCAGGTTGGATGGGGCCTTGAGCAGCCTGGTTTGGTGAGAGGTGTCCGTGCCCATGGTGGGGAAGCTGGAACTGGATGATCTTTAAGGTCCTTTTCAACCCAAAACATTCTATGATTCTATGAAATGGGCTGGGAAAGCAGCCCTAAAACTCTCTTGACAGCTGGGCCAGGTGCTCCCAGCTCTCTCCCCTCCTGGGAGACTCGGCTACACAAACTACAGATACCGAAAATGCCAGCAAATAAACCCTAAGACTCGTTTTGGAGTTTTAGAAAGGAAAGCATCCTTTACTTCAGCACTGGATGCATGAGGGAATAATTCCCATCCATCACACGCAACAAGACTAGAGCTGGGGACAGAATGTATTTCCCAATTACCTGCATGTGTATAAATTCTCCCAGCAATCTCATGCATATTCTGTTACTTTCCAAGGATTGATTTTAATGTTATTAAACTCCTCAACGGCCCAATTTCTGCTTATTAGAGCTTTGAAGCCAGCTCTGTCTGACCGTGGATTCTTAGATAACAAGAAAAATTGTCCGGGAAGAGCCCTCTTTAAAAAAACACAATCAGTAGAGCAGTCCATGTCTAACTTTGAAAAATATTGCCACTTAGATATTATAGAATTATAGAATCATAAGGTTGGAAGAGATCTCTCAGATTGAGTCCAACCGTGCCTGTCTCCCTACTAAACTATATCCCTAAAAAAACTCATCTACCCATCTTTTAAACACCTGCAGGGATGGCGACTCCACCACCTCCCTGGGCAGCCTGTTCCAGTGCCTGACCACCCTTTCAGTGAAGAATATATCAATGAAGAAAATCGCTTAACCGAAACGAGTTAGAAAACCGGTTCTACAGAAAACCAACTCTACTTAAATGAGGCACTACACACTGTGCAATAACAACCACTTCTTGTGTCACTGCTGTCCCGAGGGTGCCAGGCCCTAGGCTGCCAAAAGGGCCCCGCTACCCGGCTCCAAGGGCGGCCGGTGCCTTAGCCGCGCTGCCTCCGCGCGGCCGGTGCCTCAAGCGCGGCCGCCGTTCCCTCCGGTAGCCACTGGCTCCGCGCGGTCTCTCTCTCAAGTGCAGCCGTTCCCTCCGCCACGGCTGGTGCCTCAGCACGGCCCGTGCCTCCGGACGGCCTGTGCACCAGCGCCGCCTGCCTTGGCGGCCGCTGCCTCAGCGGCCGCCTCTCCCTCCGCGCGGCCGGTGCCTCAGGCAAGGCCGCCGCTGCCTCCACCTGCCCGTTCGCTCAGGGCGGCCGGTGCCTCAGCCACAGCTGCTCCCTCCGCGCGGCCGGTGCCTCAGAGCCACGGCTGCTCCCTCCACGCGGCCGGTGCCTCAGTCAGCGCGGTTCGCTCCACCCCAGGCCGGTGCCTCAGCCGAGCCCGGTGCCTCCGCGCGGTTCGCTCCCTCAGCAGCCGCCGGTGCCTCCGCGCTGCCCGCCCGCGCAGGCTCCGCGCCGCCATTGGCTGCCGCCGCGGGGAGGTGTGGGGTGTGCGCGCGGGGGAGGCGCGGAGCGGGGCGCACCCGCGTAGCCCTGCGTTGCTCTGTGCCCTGCCCCGTGCCCTGCCCGGCCCCACTGTACCCGCCCGGGCGCGGACCCGGAAGCCGCGCGGATGCGCTGCGTGCCTGCGCTGTTGGCGGGGCGCGGTGGGAGCCCCGCGCCGTGGCGAGGTAAGCGGAGAGCGGAGAGCGCGGAGCGGCCGCAGCGCCCCCGCCCGTGCCGCCTCCTCTCCAGGGAGGATGTGGGGACCGAGCGCTCTCACCGCGGGCGCATTAACCGCGCTAGCCCTGGCCCTCTGGCTGCGGGGCGATGAAGGTATAAACAGCTCTGCGAAGGGGGTGGGACCTGGGGGAGGCGGGGGCTGCGCTCCGAGGGGCTGCGGAAGGGTGGGCGGGTGAATGAGAGTTCAGCCTGGAGAGGAGAAGGCTCTGGGGAGACCTTGCCGCAGCCTTCCAGTGTTTAAAGGGGCTACAGGAAAGCTGGGGAGGGGCTCTTTATCAGGGAGCGCAGGGATAGAATGAGGGGGAATGGTTTTAAACTGAAACAGAGGAGATTTAGATTAGATATCAAGAAGAAATGTACTGTGAGGGTGGTGAGACACTGGAACAGGTTGCTCAGAGAAGTCGTGGGTGCTCTGTGCCAGTGCCTCACCATTCGTGAAGAATTTTTTCCTAATGTCTAATCTAAATCTTCCCCTTTCCAACACCTGGAAGTGTTCAGGGCCAGGTTGGATCGGGCTTTGAGCAGCTTGGTCTGGTCGGAGGTGTCACTGCCCATGGCTGTGGGGGTTGGAACTGGATAGGCTTTGAGGTCCCTTCTAACCCACACCATTCTATGACTGCATGAGTGGATAATTCCTCACGGAAGGAGAGGCCGCCGGATGGTGGTGGTAGCTCGGCAGCGCTGCACCGCTGCGGGCGAACTGGGCTGGGGTGTCTCTGGAAGCGTTCAAGGCCAGGTTAGAAGGGATCTTGAGCAGCCTGGTCTGGTGGGAGATGTCCCTGCCCATGGCAGGGTGGCTGGAACTGGATGATCTTTAAAGTCCCTTCCAACCCAAACCATTCCATGATTCTATAAACACCTCTGCCGCGGGGAGGGGATGGAGCTGCCCCTGGGGGGTGGCGGGGGCTGCGTTCCGGGAGGGCCACGGGGAGCCGGGGGGAGGGCGGATGACTGGGTAATTCCTCACGGAAGGAGGGGGGCTCGGCAAGGCTGCCCCGCTGCGAGGAGGCCTAGGAGGCTGAGCTCGCGTGCGAGGTAGGAGAAGGTGGAGGTGGCCCCCGTGCTGGGGAGGTGGGCTCGGCGCTACCGCCACGCAGCTCCTGGATGCGGAGTGAAACCGGAGCGAAAGTGCAGGGGCCGTGTGGGGCCCGGCACAATGAAACCCCCGCAGCGAGGTCTGGCCGCGCAAACCTGCCCTGCGAATGGGGGGTGGGGGCTATAGGAAGGCTGGGGAGGGACTTTTTCCAAGGGCAAGTATTGATAGAACGAGGGGGAACGGCTTTAAATTGGAAGGGGGAAGATTCAGATTAGACATTAGGAAGAAATTCTTCACGTTGAAGGTGGTGAGGCACTGGCACAGGTTGCCCAGGGAAGCTGTGGATGCCTCCTCCCTGGAAGTGTTCAGGGCCAGGTTGGATGAGGTCTTGAGCAGTCTGGCCTAGTGGGAGGTGCCCCTGTGCATGGCAGGGGGTTTGAAACTAGATGATCTTTAAAACCATTCCGTGATTCTAAGAAGACATGCCTGGGGGCGGGGAGCGCACAAACCCCCGACCACCGGCATCCTCGCAGTGGCTCCCTGATCCAGCGGGAGCCTCCGGGAGGCGCCGTCTCTGCTAGCAGCAATGCTGGGGTTTTGTGGCCGAGCCGAGCCCGCTGCGCCGGGGTTCCCCGGCTCCTCCTGTGAGTGGGAGCTCAGATGCCAGCTTCCCCCTAGGGCTGAGCCACACGGCGGCCCTGGCGAGAGGACGGGGACATTTGTGGCAGCGGGGGCGCCGAGCTGCAGCATCTGCGTGTGCGTGTGTGCATGCAGGGACCGCGCTCCACTGCGGCGAGGAGGGAGGAGGGAAGGAACGGGCGGAGGAGGAGGAGGGAGGCGCGCTGTGATGAGCAGGGCCTCCAAGTGCAGGCAGCGCCGCGGTCCTGCTGCTCCCGGAGAAGCCCGGAGCTGGAGAGCGGCTGCCCGCGGGAGGGAGCTGAAACTCCGCGCCCCGAGCCCGGTGGTGATTTTTTATTTATTTGTCAGCGTTGTTTTCGGAGGGAACGAGACGAGGTGCGAAGGGATTGGGGTTTTTTTTACACATACCCCACCCCACCGCCTTTTTGCAGGTGCCCGCATTGCAAAGCGACGCCCGGGAAGTTGTGCGCGCTGGGATGCGGCTGCCGGCTGCCGGCTGCCGGCTGCTTCCCGCCGCGCCGGGGCTGGCGTGGGCGGCCCTTGCGAGCGCCGAGTGCGGGCATTGAACCCCCCTCCGTCCCTCCCTCCTCCTCCGCCCCCTCTGTCCCTCCCTCCCTCTCTCCCTGCCTCCCTCCCTCCCGGCGCGCGGCCATTGCAGTGACCCCGGCCGGCCAAGGATGATCACGAACACGCGGGGCTTCCTATGGTCGGACCTGGAGACGCGGGCGCTACTGGAGATCTGGGGCGAGGCCGACGTGCAGTCAGCGCTGGACGGGAACTTTCGGAACAGCCATGTGTACCGGGACGTGGCGTGCCGGCTGGCCGAGCTGGGCTTCGAGCGCACCCCCGAGCAGTGCCGCATCCGCATCAAGGGCCTCAAGCGCCAGTACTACCAAGCCCGCGACGGGCTGAAGAAGAACGGGCACGCCCGCAAGATCTGCAAGTACTACGACGAGATGGACCGCATCCTTAGCTGCAGGGGGGGCCCCGAGGGAGCCCCCGAGCCGCTGGCGCCGCCGCCCGAGGGAGCGCAACCTCTCTGCGCGCCGCCCACGCCGGGCACTCCGCGCAGCGCCCGCGGGGCTGACCCTGAGCTGGAGGAGGACGCCGAGCTGGGGTCCCCCCGCGGCAACTTCGCCGAGGACTCCGGGGAGTGCTCGTCCTACGCAGAGCACCCCATCAAGGTGGAGTGCCCCCCCTTCGCCATCCCCGTGCCGCCGGGAGACGGTGAGTACCGACGGGCTTCCCCGTGCCGGGTGTCCTGTCCAGTGTGTGTGTGTGTCCCGGCCTCTCTCAGCCCTCTCTTCAGCTATACCGTGCTTCCAGTGGCTTCTACCCTACCCTCCTCCCTACTGTCCCAGACCGTTCTCCCCCCCCAGTCCTCCCGTGCCCCCCCTCTAGTCCGCCCGTGTCCCCCCCCCAGTCCGCCTATGCCCCACCCTAGTCCACCCGTTCCCCCCCTAGTCTGCCTGTACTCACCAATCTGCCCGTACCCCCGTAATCCACCCGCACTCTCCCCAGTCTGCCCGTGTCCCCTAAGTCCCCCTATGCCCCCCCATCCGTCTGTACCCCGCCCCGGTCCGGCGGTCTCTGCTCTGCCCCGGTCTGCCCATACCCCTCCAGTCTGCCTGGGTCTCCCCCGGTTCGCCCATACCCCCCTCCCTTGCACCTTGCTCGTTCTCGAGAGCTTTTCTTTCCTCCCCCCTCCCAGCGAACGCGGGGGGCGGGAAATGCTGCCAACGTTGTAAGGCGAGACCTTACACATAGTGAGTTTTTATGGGTGTTCGCACTAATTCTCCATCGCTTTCCATTGATAGAGATTATCAAGACAGTGTCAGGTAGAGCTGTGTGAGAAAATAGGCATCCTTCCCACTGGAGGGTTTTCCCGTTCCCTGCAGAGTATGTGCAGTTTAGTTAGTCAGTGTTAAAACGATGATGACGATAATACCTGAAAAATCTGCTTATTGTTACAGATGGGCCAGAAAGCCAGCTTTTGCGTAATTACTTGCTTGAGTTGTTTCAGAAACATCGCTTCTAACTTTAGCGGGCGTGCGGGCAGAAGCAGCCCTTCAATAACACTTGTCCCTTATTTGCTCGTTCTTGACCCTCAGCTCTGTATTTGTCTTGCGGAGGTGGCAGGGCAGTGTTATTTGTTTGTTTTAAATCTAGATTAAGGCAGCGGTTTTAATACAAACATGAACCTGTCTTCACAAGTTGACATCACTGAGGAATCAGCCAATTGGTTGACGTTTAACCAACCTTCTTTTTACACATAAACCCCATCAAAGAGTTGTTTACACTAATGTTCTTTTGAAATGCAAATCCAGAATGCCAACAGACTGAAACTCAATTTAGATTAATGTAATTACCTGCAGTACACAAATGAGGCTATACTATTTAATAGCCTTCACTTAAACCTTTTTAGAAGATCAAAAAGACTCCTATTGTTGAAGTTTAGTACTACAACAATGAAAGATGCCTCTGTGATTTTCCTGTTACCTTTATAACTTTGCAGAAGCTTGTGGTTTTGCTTTGGTACTCTGAAATAAAAATATACGACGTAATTACGATTCACATTGAAAAAGTAAATCAGCTTTGTGATACGTTAGGTCCACATCTCATAATGAGACTTTTTTTCTGCTTTCTTCTTGGAATTACAAATAATCGTGTCTCTTCTTGTTTTAGGCTTTAAAGAAATCAATGCTCCAACTATTACACCACCTCTCAATCAGCCCAAAAGATCAAAAAAACGCCATGCAAATTTGACGTGGGATAAAATGATGGAGAAATTCCTGCAGCAGAGCGTGGATACAGAAGAGAAGTTTTACAGATACGAAGAGCAGAGGCTCAAAATTGAGGACAAGCGTCGGGAAGCTGAGCATGCTCGAGAGCTCCAGATGTTACAGATGTTGGGACAGATGTTGGCAGGAATTTCTTCTACAGTATCACAAAGGTCACAGTCTATACCAGCAAGTCCACCTCAGAGAGCGAACCATCGTTCATATGGGGATAACTTTAATTATAATGCTATGACAGCAGCACTTTCTCCACCGATAGGTATTTCCTTCTATAGCATAAATAAAAGCGAGGGTTTTTTAAACTTCTTTGTGAAAGCACTGGTAGTACATAGCTTTTGAAAATAAAAGCTAATTGGAATTATTTAATATTGTGGTGAAGGTGTCTGTCTGATATAAAACAAAAATGTCATTTGTACCATTGTACTGAATATTTGATAGAGATACCTTAGCATTTTACGGAGTGAAATCATGTCTTTCAAACCCTGTAAACAGTGGGGATGATTTTCCACATTCATACCTCTGTAAAGTGAAGTTAGGAGAAGTTTTATATATAAAAGGCAAGTAGCACCATTTTTTGAAAGCTGCCTGGAAACTAAATTAGATACCTTGCAGCAGAAATTCTACTGATGTTGAAGTTACCAGGCCTAACCCAGTTTATGAAGCTAAGGCCCTTCATATGGTTCTTCAGGGTTGCGAAAAGAGTAGAGTTTTGCCTGCACTGAAGTAAGTCAAATGTTAAAACCCATCTTCTTTAAAAATAAATTTCTTTAAATCAAAATTCTGAATCTTATGTTGTAATTAAACATCATATTGTTGTAGTAGTTATAATAGAAGATGAAAATGTGGCGTGTATTTTTCTTTCATACCAGTTAATTTATAAATTCTTTGGGCATCTGAATTTATTTTAAAGAAAAAGGCAAAGCACTAACTCAAGAATTGGTATTTATACACGGATTTTCCTTCCATTTTCCTGCGTGTGGGCCAGAACCTGATAATTGGATACTAGCATTCATTAATAGACTTCTTGGGATCTGTGGCTCCACCTCATGTATCTGTATCATAGTCTTTTTGTATGTGGAGGCAGACGGCATGGACAGGAGGAAAACAGGGATGCTCTGTCAGTAGTGAAACCAGAGTCAGCTTGGGGCTCGGTAGTTGTAGGCTGCCGTGTGGAAATGAAACAAGTCTCATTCTGTTTGAATTCTGAATTTCATATTGCTCAGACGAAAAAAGTGTGATTTGAAATGAAAAAAAAAACCCACCCATCCTCAGTGTTGAATAATAATCTGGCGTGCCAGATCCTAAAGGGCATTCTCTGATTCCTGAGGGGATCTTGAAGCCTTTTCAGTTCTACGTTCCATATTATGTTTCCCTGTAAACTGTGTGGGGGACTGGATAGTTAGGCCTGTTTGAGGGCTTAGGCTGGCTGATGTGGGTTTGTTTTTTCTTGATGGGATGGTTGGTCTGTGGCATTCCTCAATGACAGCAGGTTTGCATTGATAAATTATGGCATGTGTATGGATTCTGTGTTTTAAATGTTGTTTTCACTTTTAAATTAAAGGGAAAAGGAGTGCTTTAGAAAATCCGTCAGAAAATCATTCGAAGTTCTAGACTGGGGTGATGGTATCTACAAGGCCTTACCGTTATTTCTGAAGGATTTTTCACTGTAAAGACTTGAAACTAAAGTTCTGTTTTCCTTGCTGAATTTCGTTGTAGCAGGTGTACAATCATATTGCACTGTGCAAAAATGCATTATATCTATTTCACCGTAGCAAGAGCAACTCAAGATTCTGATCTTTTAATTGGTGAAGGTGTAACAAAGTGTTTATAATAAAATGTGAAAGTAATGCATCAGGCAGTGCATCTTTTAAGGAATTAAGGTTTCAGTTGTGTATGGCTAAATATGCCTTAGTGTTTCTGTAGGTAAGTCGGGGGGGGCTCTATTAAGAAGTTATTATGCAGCCACTTTATATTTACATATAAGGAAAAACCAGCAACAGAGGACCTTCTTAGCCACATTGCATTGTAAGAGTTGCAAACTATATGATAAACATATTTCATGTGTGGTAGAAAACAAGTAAGTTCATGAAGTGTGATTTAAAGAAAATAATCTGCCCTATTTCCAGAGGAGATAAGCGTTTTGTTCTCCCCTGGGTCACTGCAATGCTCTTTTGTCCATAATCCAAAACACAGTGGTTTTTTATTTCTAATTCAGATTTATTTATTTGTTTGTTTGTTTGTTTTAATCTCAATAGGAATGGGATGCCTGTATTATGGAAGGATTTTAAAAGCAAAAGATCAGCCCCAGTATTTATCATTACTGAACACTAAAGCATTTTGTTACTGAAGATTAGTGCATCTGCTTTAGTTTTAGATTCTGTGGAAGATGGAGAGCACAGATGCAGAGTTTTATTGATTATTACCCCATTATTATGTCCAAAATTTCTGGAACAGTTTTTCATATTTTTTTTTTTCCCTCCTCTAAATTTTGGAGTTGAGGGGTGGGATTACTAAATTTTGTACAGCTGAAAATAAGGAGTGTCGTGGGAGTTATTTTTTACGTAATTATGTGTTACTGCATAGCGGTTCCTTGAAAGCTTTTTAGAAGATCTGTAAAAAAGAAAGTTAAGAGTAGCTACGGTCTAGAAGACTAATATTAGCATTCACATACACCGCTTTTCTGAACAGAGTTGTACAGTTAATGAGGAAGTTTGTTAAAATATAAGAACATTGTTGAAATACAAGAACTTATTCTTTTAGTGTACCTAACTACAATTTATAGTTAACACATCATTGATAGAAGTACTGATCTTCAAATTTTTCCCGTGTTAGGCGGTTTAAGTCTCTTTAGTTGTAATTGTTGAAAAACCTTATTCTTCTAAATTTGTGTAGTCTTTTGAAAGAGTAATTTGAAAATGTAGCTTTCTGAATGTTGTTTTAATATGTAGCTGGACGTGTGGTTTTGCATCAGAGATCTGTAGTTGTATTCTAGCTGAAAACTTTGTGTGGTGTTTGTAATGTTTGCATCTAGTGTGTTGGATTATGGTTTTGCAGACTTTCATTATGCTTTGTAACCACCTGCCAAGGTGAAAAAAAGCAGTGAGGTAGTCCTTGCTTCTGCTAAGAGGGGGAACTCTTTAAGGGGAAGCAAAAAATAAGATAGGTGTACGTTTAAGATGTGGTTTTGGTTGCTCTGTGCTGGCTCTGGTTCTGGATGTGTTTAGTCCTTACTAAGTGTACCTGTTTCAGTTGAGCTTAATTATGGAAGTGATTTCAGGCTGAATCAAGAAGATATTTCTGGTTACAAAATGTCCATGTAACTGTTCTGGGCTGTTGTTTCTTTCTATACCTGAGCACTAAATTGGAACTGTGAGCAGTAAGTAGGAATACTGTCTGCATCAGACCCTAAATTCGTTTTTGAAATGATCACCCTCTCTAGTTACTCACTGGTTTAAAGGCCTTTAAGCGACAAAGCATTTGTTTTCTAGAAGTATGTCACTTGGTATATCTTTGAGTGATTTTATTAGCGTTTATGAGAGCTTAAAAGAAGTGCTGGTGGTAGTTGAACAAAGAACATTCTTTAAAGTAACACTTATTTTCTTCTTTTTTTTTCAGTTATAGAGAGATCTTTTTCACTGCACAGAACACACTCTCTAAAGGATATGGAGAATATTTTTCAACTGGTGCGCAATGTTATCCCTCCTCTAACAGGGAAAAGGCATAAAGGTCAAGATGGACGTATAGGCATTGTCGGAGGATGTCGAGAGTAAGTTGAACAGAAATTCAATTTTTTGTTTCTGAGAGAGTGTGAAGATGCCATAAGTACTTGCAGAAACCATTCAAACTCACATTTAAAACCTGAGTATTTTCCAGAGAGCTTTGTTAGTCCATCATCGTGACCATGCATACACAACTGCAGTTGTGTTGCAAAATTTTGGTAATGAATGTCGTTGGAACTTAGAACATCATTTGTGTCTGAGTTTGTGTTCTTCTGTTTTTTGACCACCAGACTCTCTCTGCTTTCAGCATTATTTTTTTCTGTTTGCATGATGAAGTTATTCTATAAGTACCATGCAGTAAGACAGTGGTATGTCTGATTTTTTTTTGTGTGTGTGTATTTTGGTATCTTGGGAACTGAGTCTCTTAAATCAAGAATAGATTATTTTCTTACTGTGCACTTTTCATTTTGATAAAATATGGTGTTTACTAGAGTCTGTCAATGCCTTATTTTATGTTCTGGAGTAATAGAAGTAGCATGTTTTGGGGAAAAAAAGAGAGACAGCATAAATCAGTTAAATGCAGTACTGGCCTAGAAATAAAATGGGCTCTCATTTTTTTCTTGGCCATGTCCAGTAATCTGTGCGATAGCTTTAATGAGCCACACTGCACCTTCCTGTTTTTCATTTTCCCCTTTTGAAATGGAGATGACATCTTTCTCCTGTAAAAAAGATCTGCTGTTGGACATCTGCCATTAACAAACATTCTATAAAGAGCAGAAAGGTGCTGTCTTAATAGCTGGGTTGATTAGCCAGGAGTTAGTTTTCCTGTTGATCTAATGGGCTTAGGTTCTCACTTCTTGGCAGAAGCAGGCACTTCTGAAGGGTGATTCTGTCCATATCTCTCTCTTTAGTCTTCATAAAGAGCACTGAGGGCAACTGGGATCGCAGTTTAGGCACTTTAGTTAAGCATCCAAACCCAGATGGGATTGATCCAGGTCACTGATCCCAGATTTGGCTTGCAAACAGTGCTGGATTCTTGTTTGGTTCGTCTCTAAACTTTTAACTTGGTTATCGGACAAGAGTTTGCTTTTTGATGGCATGATCTTTATAAGTATTCCTATGAAAGGATCAGGTAGATAAGGTAAAATCCCACGCCTTTGAAATCAAAGCAAGGGTTGAGATTGGCTTCAGTATAGCAAGTTTTTATCCGTCAGCAAACAAAAAGAGAAAGCTTTTTTAAAAATTTGCTCTTGACTTTGGGACTGCATTATGTCAGGCTGATTTCTAGATTATATAATCTCATGACGCTGTTTCCTAACCTAAATTATCTTTCATTCTAGATACACTGGAGCACCGTATTTTGCTGCAATTACAGCTCTCAAAGTGGTATGTGTTCTTCTATACCCATCCAGAATGAACTTTTCATCATTTATATTGGCTAAGGAGCGTTCCTTAAAAGTATTTATTCTGTGCTGCACATGAAATTCAAGTTTTGAAAGGTCTTCTATTTAACAAAGAAAATCCTTAGTCCTGAATTTGTAGAAATAATTTTTAAAAATGCATCATTTGAGATGTTTTCTGTAAATATTTTCGCTGTATAAGGTAGAGTTAGACGTATGTCAAAAAATTCAAAATTTCAGAGGGAGAACTGTTTTATCAGACTTGGATAGGGAATTTCAGAACTCCAATGAAGTATTTTCTCCAGAAGTGAACAATAAAATAACTTTAGATTAACATTTAAATTGTGTTTTCAGTGCTGCAGGCAGTTCTTCAGATATTTTTTCTGGACCTGATAAGCATGTTGAATAAAGTAATTTTCTTTCAAAACTTAGAGCTTTAGGCTAGTAAAATTCTTATGTACCGTAAGTCTAAAGATTGTTGGTTGAACTAAATGAAATTTTTATTAGCACATTTTATTTATATATAATCTTTAGCAGAAGTATTTTCTAAGCTTTTTTTTTCCTAGGAGTGTGAACTTTCCTTCTCTTAGTGGCATATTAAGTGGCTAAAAAAACATTACTGCAGACTACAGAAATACAGTAGTGATTATTCAAATGTAAACAAATCATGCTTATGTAATACATATACTTTTCAGTACTCTATATAGTATGTCTATGGTTTTGGTTCATTGTGTATGTTTTTCTTTTTGAAGATTTGTTTCCATAAATAGGAAACCAATCCAGGTATTTCCACCCCTGCTCCCCTGGATGCAGTCCCTCAAGAATTTAAAACTGAAATTATATTATTTTGTGATCTTTTATGTAAGATACTAAGGCCACTCAGCTTTCTGTTTGCTGTGTGCAAATACAGTAGCATATCATTGCATCTGCACATGAAGAGTCATAGGATCAAGTCTCTGCATTGTTTAGTAGCTTGAAACGTTAAATGCGTAGTAGTAAAGCAGAGGAGAAAATGCGTAGTTATAAAGCAGAGGAGACACTTTCTTAACCTTGGGAAATTTCAGTATGCAAGACATACAAGATCTGGCTTTCTGGTCACTGCTTACATGATTTTTATGTGTACGTCTGATTTTTTTGAGTTGATAACAGAAGCTTGAGGCTAAACTCTTCAGCTTTAATGCTGAATTGAACTTAAGGGTAAGTGTTGAAATTGTGCCATTTTTTTATCTCATGCAGATTTGGCCCATTTAGTAAAAATAGTGGGGCTGGAAATGTACTCATAGATTGCCATAGCTATATTTTGCAAGTATATTACAGTATTATTTTTCCTCTCTAAGGTAGCTTGTTCAACTGTGTTCTTTTTCCTTCTTATTGTACATGTGATATTTTAGTCTTTGCTTGTCTGCAAATGAGGAACGTTTCTCAAATAAGTAGAGGTTCAAGATCTGCATTTTCAATCATCCTATTGGTGAGAAAGAGAAAAAAAATATGTTGGAAGTTGCATACAGAAACAAGTTCTCCAAAACAGTGCATGGTAGTCTAAGCCAAAATAGAAAAAATAATAAAGTTTGCTTTAACTACTGAGAAGCAAGAATTCAGGTGAATTATTCACTGAGTAAACTTTAGAATGCTGAAGTTATTATTAAGTATAAATTCGATAATTCTGTTTGCAAATTTTCTTTTTTAGGGTGCAGATTTATCCCATGTGTTTTGTACCAAAGATGCGGCAACAGTAATCAAATCATATAGCCCAGAGCTGATTGTTCATCCAGTTCTGTAAGTGATTTATCTTTTGTTTAAATGAGCAAGTCAGGATTCCTAGTTTGAACATTTCAATCTGCCAGTTGATTAGATTGCGTTATTTCTCTTTCTGAGTTACAGGATGGGTGAGCTGGAGATTGCAAAACCTCCTCCTGGGTTTGTCCTTTCATTACAGTTAGAAGTTTAATATAGAACAATCAGTTGTGATTTTTTTCCATTACTATCAAAGTACAAATTTTTAAAAAGCAAAGATCTCGCTTTTTGCTACTTGCTGACGTGTTCCACTGTTGTAATGCGTTTAACTGAACAGTAGCAAAATCCAGAAGTAAGAATCACTACAAGTCAGCATTTCAGAATCTGCATTTGAAAGGCAAATAGAGTATGTTCTCTTGTTTCTGCACCCTACTAGTATTTAACAGGAATGTATCTTTTTTTTTTCCTCTCACTGTTTTTTTTATGCAAAATTACTGGGCAAGAGAGATGCTGATTCTCATTTTTCTACATAAGCATGTTGCAAGAGATAAACACCTGTTCCAGGGAGTAAACGGATGTTCTGAAATAATCTAAAATACAGTTTATTAACAAGAAAATGAGAAGTTTAATAAGCAACTATCATAATTGGGAAAAGCAGTGTGTACTTCCCTGAATATGTGTTCTGAAATATGTTACTGACTGTTGAACTTTTACAGGATAAATGGTTTCAATTAGATGTTATGGTGGTTTACAATGAGTGCTACAAATGAGAATTAAGATGTGCGTCTTAGGTGTATGTCCTTGAGCTTGGCTTGTACCAGTGCGTGTCAAAGTTTGTTGGTGTACATAGCAAAGCTGTGATTAAACTAGAAAAAGCATAATTTAAAGTCATGTTTGTCAGATATGGCTGTCAGGAAGGGTTTATGACAGCAGAAAGATTTCTGTGTCTGAGAAGAACATGGTATCTCTTATAGGGATGCCTGGGGTTGGAAGCCATAACTTTATTGCATTGTAAAGGTGGGTTATTCTCCTGTCATCGGAGAGAGAGGTGCTTAGAAAGAAGTCAAACACACAAGTATCAGGGGTTGTGTTTTGTTGGTTTTGTTTGTTGGGTTGTGGTTTTTTTCAAAGATAGAAGAAACTGATGACTTTGTGGATTTTAGACGGGGGAAAAAATGATGTGTGAAAGCAAGGGGAAGATTTAGGGTAGGGGTTTTACCAGTCCAAGCCTTTAAAATCCAAAAGGCATATCTTCGGTTTATGTTCTTGTTTGATATCATACGGTAACAAATGAGATGGAGAATCTTAGTGGCAGTATTAGCTTGTAACTTGGGTTGTCTTGATGGATGACACTTGGAATACAGGACATGTGGTTGTCTTGTATGGGGGAGAGTTGACCTTGCCTTGAGAGAAGCAGTTTTTATATACAACAGGATTCTTGGTGTCTGTGGTTAATAGGAGAAAGAGCAGCAGTGTAGAGAAAAATGGAGATGACAATGTGTAAACAGTAAAATTTCTGTTCATGGAGGACCAGATTGTGCCTATTAAATAAGAGTATTTTTTAATACGCAGATTTTCAATGTCTTCTGTGGAATTCAGAGCTGAATAAAAACTCTGGTCTTTCTATTTGGAAAGAGAAATTTTGATTTTAAACTTAGCTCTGTCTACGAATTCCTCCAGATGTAGAAAGTACAGTGAGCTTAGAAATTTTCATATCCATGTAGCTTTAGGTCTGAAACTCAATGTTTAATACTTTCATTACATCTTTGATTAATTTCACCCAGACAGCTGGCTAATTCCATGAAGCAACGGATCTGTAAATATTATTCATATGACATTGAAAATGAAAAAATGCAAATAGCGAAAAATATCAAAATGTTCATATTTTGTTCGTTAAAATTTCTCTCATTGTTATCTCTTCTTTTCTGCTTCATTTGAGGAAAAGAGAAAACAGTCTTTTCTAGTTAGAAAGGAAGAAATCTTGACTGACTCTATTGAGCCCAGGTTTTATTCAAATTTACACAAACAGCCTATTTTTCTCCAAAGATCCTTTGTCTTCAGTGTCACACTTTTCGTATGATCTTTTATATGTCGTGGAGCCGTTTGAGTTCCACAGGCACGGCTGGCCGCTCTTGATTCAGAGCCTGATCTTTTAAACAGTCTTTGTACTTTCTCCCGGGCCGCACTTCACGCATGGAAGAACCTCCGGGTAAAACCCACCGAGCGGCTACGTCATTGTTTTCTTTTGTGTCTCTCCTTAAAACTTCGCTTTGTTATGATTTCTCCGTGACCCTTCAGAGTAACTAGGTAGCTGTTGTACCACTCTCTTATTATGCTAATCATAATTATGGCCCCGTGTACTCCTCAATTCACTGTTTGAACAGCTTGGCGTTTCGCCAGGGTTCAGCTGCCATTTTGTACTGCCAGGAGTCTGACATTTTATCATCTCCTCTGTGACTTGGCTGTCGTTACCTTTCCTTACTGCCGCCACCTCACAGGGGATCACCTCAAAGGAAGAGCAGACTCTATTTTTTGCTGCTCCCCCCCAAATACAAGGGCCCTTCTGACTCGTTAGAGCTGCTGTCACGGGCCTTTGATGGCGTGAGTAGCAACAGTGTACAAGAGCTAGAAGTTGCACTGTTGCATTTCAGGTCCTTGGCAAATGCCTGGCACTTCAAGGGTGTGAGGAATATTATGTGAGAAAGATTGAGTAGGGTTGAAGAAGGAGGGTTATGAAAATGGGCATCCATCTTGCAGCATCACCAGGGCAATTCCATGTGGTCCCAGCTGCACACCATCCTGGGGTTCATTTCGGTGAAACATCCCGTGCTGGGATGCACCCATAATGCAACTTTCTCTGTAGTTTTTGTTTCGTGACTTCATTCCTTGTTCCTGTGAGTGAAAGTAAGAGAGCTGGGACTGCTCGTGGCAGCCTGGGATCTGGAAAGATGAAGCTTCAAGGCCTGACTCTGTGTCCTCACCAGTTGAGCTGAATAAGCTGAATAGGCTGGGTGCCTACAGGCCATGAACAGTCAATATTATCTATAGTAGCCTTTCCTTTTTATTAAGGGATTCTGTCAAATGTATTATGCCCACTTCAGCGACAACTTGGTATTAGTAGAAGTGTTAATTAAAAACTCACTGGCTAACCAGTTCAGTGGTTTTTGCTGACTGACTCTTTGCTCTCCTGTGGAGAAGTGAAAGGTGTGTGTGGCAGAAGTCAGGGTCTTTTGAATAGTGGAGTGTACAGAGTCTTCATCACGGCTGCCTTGCTCCTGTTCCCGCTGCTGTTGGTTCGTGCTACGTTGTGTTTTCTCAGCTAAGGTGCTCCTGCTCTAAACTCTACACAAGTACAGACAACAGAAAACTTAGCTTTTGCATTTTATTAAGTTTTATTGCAGGCATTTTCTGTGTGGATTTTTGCTATAGATGTGTACATGCTTTCCTGCATTAGCATTGGGAGCTTTCCAGAGAGCAGTTTTCTGAGGCTTTTTTGTATATTTCCCCATATTGATTCCTTGATTCCGGTCAGGTTGAATAGACTTCTTGGATACCTGTATTAGGTTAGCTTATACTGTCTTGATCGGCAAGTGATCACAGAGTTAAATGAGCTATATGAACCCAGCTGATTCTATTTTAAAAGAAGAGAGAATAAATCTATTGTGTTAGATTCCCCTCTTGCAAGGACTTTTTCATAGTCTTACAGAGTTTTTCTTTCTTTATAGGCTTGGAAAGATCGAGATACTACCCAGCAGGCCACTTGTAACCCGGTTGTCAGGCAATTTGTAAAGTAAATATTCAGTATACTCCTTGATCTCCAGAATTTTATCAGGGAAGTGGACATCAAGTTGTTAATTTCTTGTGTTCCTGAAAAAGTCACTTAATTTTTCCATTATGTCTAAAAAATCATCCTTGAGCTAGGTATGGATTTAGAACTGATACCTCCTTCCTGGCTGTTTGAATCTGTGGGTCCGTATGGACTAGGGAAGATTGCCAGAAAGTCTTTCAGTTAATTGTGCTTCACAAGTTTGGGTTTGGATTTTGAAAAAGATCATTCTTTTCAGTTTGAATTAAAAATAATTGGAGAGAAAACTCTTGTGAGGCTGGCCTGCGTGTTGAGGCCAGTTACCATTAATTAAGCTTGGCTTAGATCACAGTTGCTGGAACATATTTTACCTGGTTTTATTTGATTTCATCTGTGTTTCAATGAGCTCCTGATAAGTTATTTGAGACCTTTTTAGACATGGCATTAGTTAAGAAAGCCGAGGGACAATCTTTAGATTTTTGGCCCTTTGTAATTAATTATGTGGAGAAGAGATTCAAAAACATTGGTCCTTTGTGGGAGAAAGCTTGTACCTTTTAGTTGTATTAGCTAAGGATAGCCAATAACCACTTCTGCTGTGCAATGTGGGACTAAGCTTTCTTTGAATCATCTGCTGGAAGAAGTGGAAGAGTTCTTGTCACCAGGGAAAGTCAAGGAGAAATCACAGATTGCTCTGGTTACCAAAAAGATGCCTCCCATGTACTTGGCTGCTGAATCTCTATTATACCTACAGAGAAGATGTAGGCTTAAATTTTGTGATGTTCCTCTCAGGACTCATTTAGACAGCAGCCTCACTTGGAATCACAGGAGAAAGTTTTTGTTTTTTTTCCCCAAGTAATTGGGGAGAGAGAAAGGTCAGTTTGTATGTGCAGACTCAGAGAAGCATACTTAAACTGTTTCTAATCCTGTTGTGCAGTGCCATGAAGAAAACCTGTTCATGGACTGGTTTTCTGCATCCAGCTTTCTCAGAAAAAAGCTGCTGCTTCTTTGTAGTGTGAATAAAAGACAGGAGGTGTATTCACCCCATATATAGTCTAGGGGTGTCATACAGCTCCTGCTGTTCTCCTGCTCCTGCATGTCACACATGCTGCATGCGTGACTGGCGCACTGGCAAGAGCGTAGGGACAAGGAGCTCGGAGCTGCTGCTGGGTAGAAATAAAGTGCCAGGCTGGATAAAACAAGGTGGAGGGCCAGATTCAGCCCACGGGCTGTATGTTTGACACCCCTGCTATAGTCCTTTTCTGCTCTGTTGCTGCCAGAGGTCCTTATCCCAGGTGATACTAACAGAAAGTTTGCCACCTCCTCAAAATGTGAGCAGTAGCCGAAGATTTTTAGCATCATTTTGGGGAACGCTGCTGTTCTTGCTGCCTTCTGGTGTCAGGAAGAGATGTGTAGGCGCATTTTACTCCAGTTAGATCCTGGCCAAATAGATCCTTCTGAACACTTGCCATACTGCTGTGATTTGAGACCAGGATTAGATTTCTTTGGTATTTCATCTTTCTTGAGTTTGTGTGATTTGTTTTTGCATGTTTTTTATTATTTGAAGGATTTAGGGTCTCATTCTTTTCTTTCCAGCTTACGATCAGCAAAGCAGATGTTTAGACTGAGACTTTTTCTGTCTTCTCATGAGTCCACAGCCAATCTGAAGTACTCTAGTCGTCTGGCTATTGCTTGAACTATCATCTGTGCTTGAAGAGCTGAATGTAAAACTAGAGAGGGATACTGATCTGATAAAAGCTTGCCACGTTATTGGGCTTAGCATTAAAAAAAACCAAGTGCATTAGTTTTTCTAGGGACATTTTAAGTCTGTCTCATTCTGAGGGAAATTACATTGTCATCTCGACTTCATTCTGTGACTTTTGATGTGACGCGTTTCAGTTGATAGAAGTCCATTTGGAAGAATTAACATTCTACTTGATCAAATCAGTTCACAGAAAATATTAGTAAGTCAAGACTGTTTCCGTTTCTGAAAATGCAAGGTCAAGACATTTGGTTGTCATTGTACTTGGAGGGGGTGTCATAGTGCATGTTGGTAGTGTGCTTGAGATCAAAACATATTACAACTGCTTTTAATATTTGGATTTATCTAAAAGTAGGTCGTATAATTATTGTCTTGATACCTGTGGTACCTTTACATCACTGTATAAGGTTGACCTTGAGTGCCATTGTCATGTCTGTGTGAGAAATCTGAAAAAATGAGACAAGCAACAACCACTTCTCCTTTGAGGCTCTTTCTCACAGCATATGAGAGGCTCTGCTGTGCCTAGGAGAGGTGACCCCGTTTATGTAGTATGTTTGGGTTCATTATTAAAGAGATGTTGCTGGCTCTGCCTTGTAGTGTGTTGACAACCCAATTTCTAGCAAAGCAGATCTGATACCTAAATGAGAGTCTGGTGTCCAGTTAGCAGTAGGAAACATTTTGGTTTTTATCATAGTTATTATGATATAAAACATACAATATGGTAGATACACGATTTTTTCTAAATGTCTACCTCATTAAGTCACTCACAGTCTTGCTGCCTTGATGTATCTGCATATTAAGAACAGTCTTTTGTTATGAACTTGTGACTTCTTCTGGATGATAGGTTGCTGTTCTTGCTGCCATGTTGTTAATATTCAGATGAAGCCTTCAAGGTCCCTTCTGTTATCCAAATAAACTTATTCGATGGGTGAAAGGAACACTTGATTTGAGCAGTATTCAGTCCCTCTCTCGTTAGGGTCTTCGTTGTTCTTTCACTTTCTTCCTTACCATTTAATTAGATTGTAGTGAAGAAATAGGTATTGCCTACCCAGTATTTGCAGATTAAACACTATTGAAAGATGTTTCAACAGCCTGGTAGTTAAAAACATTGATTTGGTCTTCTAAGCTTTTGGGGGGTATTTGAATATACTAATCTTAATTTATTAAATATATCTCTTTTTGGTCCCTAATTGCATCCAGCCAACTTCACACCACTGTGTTGTCATTTAGAGTTGCTTTGCCTTATTGAGGTGCTTGGTGGGAAACCCCAGAGTTGATTATGGGATCAATGAGCTTTTCTGGGATAAGTTGTTATTTCCAGTTATGCTTATGGGGCTGAAAGAGGCTGCCTCAAGCCTTCAGGCTTCCAGAAATTTGGAGTTAATTTACAAGAATGATGATTGAAACATTGATAAATATTTAGTCTTGGAATATAGAATTAGTTTAATTTTGTGCTCAGACATTTTTTGCACTGCTTGGATTTGCCTTCAATTCCAGAATAATCTCTTCCCCTATCTTATTTACCCAGTTCCAATAATGACCTCACCCAGGGTTTACCACAATAGTTAATAATTAGCTTTCTGAGATAACTACTTAAATTCTAGAGCTAAGCATTATGTACCATCTTTTGCTCTTTTGATGTGCTGTATAACATGGCAGGATCTAAATGTCAGCAGGTCTCACATTTGATTTGCATTAATATAATTACCTGCAGCGCTTGGACAAACAAACCCGAAACTCTTTCATCCTCAGATCAGAGACTTTTTCCCATCTTTGAAGATAAGACTCTAGGTTGGCTTTTGAAACTGCCCACTTAAACTGGCTCTGTCTGAGTTTATGTAACAGACTTTTGCAACAGTCCATTTTAATGCATTTGGAGTTTCCTTAGTCACACCAATGTGTACAAGTAATGAGCAGAATTTGAAAAATACCCTCTGTGGTGAGGAACTGTACAGCTGATCAGGTGACATCAGTTTTGCTTGTGTCCTGTATCCTTTTCTAGCAGGAGGTTCCACTGATTGGTGTTTTGTGACGTCCAGACCACATCTCTGATTACTAAGGTGATCCCAGCTCTGCCTAAAACATGTGTGAAGAGCTTGCTGCCTCCCGTCTGTGCTGTCATTCATGCTTATCTACTATTCCTGTAGCTCCCAGTTACACCCATGCTGACTTCGCTTCACATTTTCTTGTTTCCATGTAAAATTTGACAAGGCTGCACCTTATCAGTGTTGTTCCTTTCCCTCTTCTAGAAGGCAACGACGGTAACTGTCATTCATCCTGAATGAGGAAAGCTGCTGTGTTTAAAGCTTTCTGTAATAATTTAAAGCTATTGCCTAGGTAGCTTTTGATCATTTGGTGAAAACCAGTCTTTGAATAAAATGCAGTATACAGCAAAATGTTCCTTTTTCTGGAGGTCTGGGTATGGGAGTTGAGTTTCAGGCCTTAGCTGTCGAGTGTCCTCGCACTCTGGGCAGTGACCAGCCTAGAGCAGACTTTCAGGCAGATGGTATCCTTCAAGTATCTGTTACAAACTGCTCTGGAAGATGATTAGAAACTATGGGTGATGTTAGGGCAGTAGCCACCATCTTTTTTCAGGCTTCTTGTTGTTTTTGGAAAGGTTACTACATCAAGTTTTCACCAAGATGAAGATCTACTGAACCGTGTTTTACACCAATTTTTGTTGTGTAGTAGTGAAATATGGAAGAATCCTGAAGAGCAAAAAGCTCGACTTAGAAGTTTTTATTTTCTACATTAGCTTTTCAAAACTGAGAGGTACTGTAAGAGACTGTGAAGTTGTGCAATAAGAGACAACAGTGACACTGTGCAGTACTTAATCCAGCAGCTACTGCTGGAAGCACTGTAACCAAATCAGTGCTGTTCCTGTATGCAACAATAATTGAGATGGTAAGATGAGAGGCATTTTTTCAGGATGTATTGATTTTAATTTGGCAGAAGTTATCTAAGGCTACCAATAATTCACAAAGAATGTTTGTCTTCACCATTTTGGAGACTCAGCACTGTTTAACTTGAAGAATCTTTGTAGATTTTGGCATGAAAAGTACTTTTCTCAATACATTCTGGAGGCAGAGAAAAGAGCAAAAAGATAAACATGCAAGACGCTGAACACCATACCTTGGCCCTGCCTACACAGGGGCTTTCAGGGAAGGCAAATGATACAGATATTGTGTCTGTCTTCCCAAGAGATCAGTCTTCCCGGCCTCTGCTGAGCAAAGCTTTGTCTCTCCTCGACCTCTCACTAACAGCCAAGGAATGCTTATCAAGCAGACATCTGCGGGGTCCTTTTTCATAGCATGCCCTGCTGTGAGACTTCATATGCTTGCTTGTTTGTTTGTTTAGATCTGTTTTGACTAATGGACAATGTTTAAAGTTGGTTGAATGTTGACATAGTGCTTTAGACTCTTTCATACCTAGTGAACTTCACAGGTATGGCATGAGTTACAGAAGCTTCTTTATTAATGATTCCATTGTTTTGCATTTGTTCTTTATGCATTTATCCCGTGATAGTTCTTTTCTGTATGCGGTTAGAGCTTTATTGGTTGCTTTCCAGACAAGCTAAGACTTTTGAGGAAGCTTTTGGGTTCAGAGAGTTGTTGGTTGGTTGCTTTATTGAACATCAGTGAGCTGCCATAATCTAGATTTTCATCAGAAATGGCATCTGATAATGTGTCACATAACAGAGAGTGCTTAGCTGGAAGGTAAATAGCTGTTTGAAGATCTGTTCATTCCCTGCAAATCCACAGCTGTGGTCTGTCACTAGGATCTGTAATTGCTCGCATCTGTACAATGATGCTATAGTTCACTCTCCATGTTTTACAGGTGTTACTGCTTGGATTTACCTTCACAGATTATTCCTGTTGTATATGTCCATGGTACAGAGTTTGTGTTTTCAAATTATGGGGAAAACAGACTATTCCCCAATCTTTTGCCCCATTACCTTCCAAAAAAGCTTGCTTTATTTTTGGAAATCCCTGGTGTTCAGTAGATCAACGTCTCTCTCAGAGGTTTTTACCCTTTCTTCAGACATTCAAATGCTGTTTTCTCATGGCCTTGCAAGAGAATTTCTAACTCCTCTTTATATTAATATTAACTTTATGCTTTAGAGTGGGGGTATTTGTTTGTGATTCCTTCTTTTGGAAAAAAGCCAAATCATGTATCATATGGCTCTGCACTTCTAAGGGCAATACGGGTTCTTGCTTACTTGATCCCTTTCTGTCAAAGCCTGTAAACTGCATCTCTCTTGATCAAGGAAATATCGTCTTTGAAATCAGGTTAGTAATCAGGTGGAGCAGTAGGTATGAAGGGACAAAAGAATTTAGCAGTCTTGTCTCTGTGAGTGTAGTAAGCAGCAAACAGCTGAGGTCCCGACTTGTATTCTGTGCTGGTGCCTCCAAAATATTTTGGGAGGGTTTTTGTTAGGTTTTGAGCCACAAAAAAAATGAGAATACCCATTGACTTTTCCTTTAGTAATAAACTAAGCCCTGCTGAGGAATATTTATTTCTAGGTACCCAAACATGATTATCTGTTCTGGCAGATTATCCAAACGATCCTTGGCAAGGTTTTTGCCCCATGCCAACTAGCCTCTCCCAACTTTTTCCACTGGTGAGGAACTGCCATGGTCCCAGGACTGTGCTTGAAAGGCAACTGGAGCGTTACCTGCTGTGAAACCAGAGGACGTAGAGGCGAGTTGGACCTCGGTGTCTGAGAACTCTTCTGGGCATGTTTAAATGGAGTCTGTAAGAATGATTGGGACAGACTTTTTAGCAGGGCCTGTAGCAATAGGACAAGGAGTAATGGTTTTAAACTGAAAGAGGGTAGATTTAGAGTAGATATAAAGAATACATTTTTTTATACTGAGGGTGGTGAAACACTTGAAGAGATTGCCCAGAGAGGTGGTAGAAGCCTCATCCCTGGAAACATTCAAGGCCAGGTTGGACGGAGCGCTGAGCAACCTGATCAGTTGAAGATGTCACTGCTTGTTGAAGGGAGGGGGTTGGATTAGATGGCCTTTAAAGATCCCTTCCAACCCAAGCCATTCCGTGATTCTATGATTCTATGAAATGTTGTGTATAGACTGTAGCTGTTAAAAGCTTGATGAGTTTCTGGTTTTGCGCTCAGTTCCATAGTTGGGAACATTCAAGGTGACACTCTTCCAGAAGGAAGTTACATGTTCATCATTTGTACCCTATCAGCTTTAAAATGCTCTACTTTTGTGTCTGTGTGTGGGAATAAATGGTAAGATGACACAATAGCCGTTCCACTTTCAGAGAAGCTGTAGATACAGGATATTTGTAAGGATGCCTTTAGCTGCGCAACCACAGCTGTTGTGAATATCCAGTATCTTTAAGTGAAGTTGGTGTGGTGCTTCTCTGAGGCAGTATTTGTTCTGCTTCTTTCTTTATGAAGAATTAAACTCCATCAGTTATTTTGCAGCATGTTTTTATAGCTGATTTTGCAATCTGATAGTCATTATCACCATTTTAAATCTCTTGGCCCTTCATATGCCTTGGGTTGTTTCTTGATGTGAAGTTGCAAAGGAGTTATGTGAACGTAATGTTTGTAAAATGCTTTGAAGATGAAAAGCTCTAAAGTAGGTTTTTATTATTACCAGAGGCAAAGTGAGCAGGAGTGGCTTAATGTTGGACTGCTCATTTCCCCAGAGATGGCTTTGTTTGGAAGAGTGCGCATTATCAGTTGAGTTGGAGACAAAATTGTCTTATTTCAATCCTGAATATAAATAAATCAGCAAACTTTCTACCTTAAGATTATTTGCATGAGGTATTTGTGAAAGAGCAGAGCAGTTATGATACTACCTATGGCTCCGTTTTTAGGTTATGTTTAATGGAACTTTTATTTAATGTATTTGACTTCTACTATTCAAAGGTATTTTGAATCCAATCCATTCAAACATCCTTATATATACAGCAGTATTCTTATATCTGTATGATATATAGATAAATATGAGATATATATTTGAGGAATACATATGTTTGAGGTATATATTGCACTTCTAGAGATAAAATCGATTCCAGCATGCAAATAAAAATGTGGTCTGCATTCAGAAATTGTGATGTTTATTAGAGTTCGGTTCACAGTTTTTCACATTCAACCTGCCACATGTAAAAGAATCGGCTTTTTTTCAGTGGTGCTTTAAATATTTCTTGAATCATTTTTATTTCCAGCCTGTAACTGTATTGTAAACTGACAGGTGGTTGTAAAAAACCCAAAGTGAGCTGTTTGGCATGTCTCAAGCTATTACTGTGTTTCCTTGTGAGTTAGAGAAGGGAGGGAGCTGCATCGTTCGAATGGATATTGAACTTCAGTTTGCTAAGCCAGAGACTGCTTCAGGGACACTGACGTCCTCACGTGGCTCGTTGTCTCCCTTGTCCTTGCAGCGGGTCATTGCTTCCACCCACCAGCCTTGTTTTGACAGAGCTGTTTTGTGGTGTCAGCACAGGGTGCCTTTGGGGAGCGGGCGCTGCTGCAGCCGGGGATTTCTGAAGCAGCTATTGTTGGTGGAGAGGCCGCTGGGCCGTGGCCAGAAGTGAGGCACTGCATCCCCGCGGCCTTGAGCGCGCTGCCTCGCTTGGTGCAGCTGCAAAAGCTTTGGGCTCCTGCCTGGCACTTGCAGAAATCGTTGCGGAATTTGCTGATGCTGCCAGACGCGAGCTAAACACTTGTTCCCAAGTGGTGTGTCCCATCAGTACAGCTGTTGGTTATGAAAAACATGCAAGGGCTTTCATCCATAATAACAGAGCTTTGTTGAAGTATTGCAAGCTCAAAATATTCTGAGTAACACAATCAAATAGTACCTCGTTGCTTAGCTGATGGGGAGATTAATTTCCCCCCAGCTTCAGTTAAAATGTTCATTTATTGCCGTCACTTATATCGGAGGTGGGGAGAGAAGGGAGGCTAAATTTTTCCCTCGGTACTGTCAGTAAGGATTAACTGACGTTGTTGGGCAGTGCTTTCGAAATATTCTGACCTATTTACACAACAAAACTGATCAGAACAAAATAAACAGTTCTGGTCAGTGCTGAATGCTGTATTGTGGCAGCTATATTTGGCAGTGGATTTTCTCATCAGTTTTCCAATGTAGACAAAACCTGAAAGCTATGGAAAGCTTAAAACATTACAAGGAGATAAACCCCTTACTGAATAGCGTGATTCTCCTGTTGCCTTTTGGGGAAAGGGGACAGTTGTTCATAATTCAGTTGGAACAAATGCTTATGAAGCAACTGACAAAACAGCCTATGAGTACATTTATCATTTTGCCATGCAGGGTAATAAATAATTGCGTCAAGCCAGGCTATGTACCTGTGGGATGGTGGATCTCTCTCCAAGGTGTAATCTCTACAGAGAACCATTAAATAGGGAATTGTGACAGACTCTAAGAATTGTTGGTTTCCTGCTTGGATATTTTGTAAAAATCATAGTGGATACTTGCAATTCCCTTCTCATTTTTATGTGGTAGCCCCTAAGGAATGAATATAGAGATGTTCCATTTTAGAATATTTAGAAAACCATTCCTTATTTCCTGGGTCACAGATTTTTGGTAGTTTGGAGAGTAAAATTGCCTGGCACTCAAGATAGGAAATATCTCTTTCTATCTGTATCTCAGATTCTGAGAATACTAAAATGAATCCTTTTTAAACTCAGTTTGTTTGTTTTTTTTTTTTCCCCATTTCCATTCAGTGATAGTCCCAATGCTGTCCATGAAGTGGAAAAGTGGTTACCACGACTGCACTCAGTTGTCATAGGACCTGGCTTAGGTAGAGATGAAGTTCTACTTGAGAACACTAAGGTAATGTTTATACTGATATTTTATTCTGTGTGTCTGTGTTGAATTTTACTGACCAATTTCTTATCTTTTGCATCAGGGGTGTCAAACTCAGGGCTCCCACCGTTCTCCTGCTCCTGCAGCGTAACGTGCATCTCTCTGCACACGACTGGTGTGCTGGCAGGAGCGTAGGGGCAAGGAGCTCGGTGCTGCCACCAGGTAGAGATAGGGTGCCAGGTTGGAAAAAACAAGGTGGAGGGCCAGACTCGGCCTGCAGGCTGTGAGTTTGACACCCCTGCTTTTCATGATTACACAAATGTTTTTGATAGGGTTACTAAGTAACAAATTTAATAAAATAACATTGACTGAAAATTAAAGCTGTTAGTCATGGTCTTCATTATTAAACTGTAAGCATCACTGAATATTAGGCACCCACATGGTTGTTTTTTTTTTTTTTTCTTTTGATTTGATTGTGCAAGTTGCTAATTAAGAAATAGATGTTTACATCTCTAGATGAAAATCTATATTTTCTTAGGTGCAAAGCACCTGTGTTGTAAGAACATAAATATATATTTTGAGTTCCTAATTTTCAGAACCATATTTGACAACTTGTATCATGAGAGGTACCAAAGAACAGGGTCTGTGTCCCCTTGCAATAAGAAGTAATACTCTTAATTAAAAAAAGTTGCAGATTTCTACTGTGGATAAAGGAGTAATCCTATTTTCTGTCAAGCCTTAGTGGAGAGCTGAAAACAGCTTAAGTGATTCTATACACTAAATAATATGTGCTTACACTGTCTTCTAGGTGATCTCTTACATTACTGTCAACACATCTTTGTGTGTTCAAAGTATGTCATTCAGTCTAATGTCATTCTAATTTTGTAGAATTTTTTTTTTTTTCCTGAGAAGTACTATTGAATTAATGAACAACTGAAATTAATATAATGTGCAGAAATGTTGGCAGTTACACAGTGAAATTGCAAAATGGGAGGCAAGAGACTGGACACCCTACTATCCAATTAGTTTTGAATACCTTGAGAGCTATGGACTGTGGTATTGCCAAGCTTTGGTTAGAGAAAGTTGCTATTGGAACTCTTTGCTTCTTTAATTCTCCTTCTGCTTTCAAAACATATTTGGTTTATGATACAGAGCTGTAAAACTAATACAGAACATGAACTCAGAAAGAAAGAAAAAAGGAATTTATTACAGTCGTTCAAGAAGTCAAATTCTATTCTGAATCAAAAATTTCAATAGTTTTTATTCTTTTTTAAAAACTTTTTTTTCAGAATTCTTTTTCCAGAAAAAGAATTTGGGCCATGATCTTTTTTATCTTGTTTTTTTTTTTTAAAAAAAATAAGTTTTTTTTCCAAAAGGAAGAGAACTTTAAACAATCAAATAATAATTCATTTGTAATAACTAAGATATATAACATAAGCTGCTTTTGTGTCAGAATTCCATGTGAGTTTTATAAATATCTGTCAATGTGCTTACCTGTGTTACAGAATTAAAAGGAAGATTCCTTGATAGGTTTGGATTTGTGGGATTTTTTGTTTGTTTTTCATCATTGCTAAAAATAATTGTGCTTTCTTAGTGAATTACAAGCATACTTTCACTTCAGCCCTGCAGTCCTGTGTGAGCTCACTTAAAGAAACAAACTAAGCCAATGAAGAGAAGGCATTTGGAAGTTACTTCATGCCAAAATGTCAGGCCATGTTCACATGAGCTGTGGATCCGACCTTTTAATTTCAAGTCACATTAAAGCTCAGGTTCTTTGTCGTCGCTGTAATTATGTAAGTGTTCATTAGTTGCCCAGTGTTGGTTTTTTTAACATGTAACTGGGGACAAGCGAACCTTGGCTGCCTGCTTGAGGAAGACTGGTGCTTCCTGTGCTCAGGAAAGGCTGATCTTGCTTCAGCAGTGAATTTTGAGCTTTGTATCACTCTTTACCTTCAAGAAAAAAAGCAAGTGATGATAGTGTTGCTATTTTAAACTTCTAAAGGAGGCTGGCTTGGTGTATAATTTTCTTTTTTCCTTTTAAGCTAACCTCAGCACGCTGTCATAGGAATACAGAGCTGAGATTTAGATTACTGTCTGCTGTCTGGTCAGGGTTTTGTATCAGAGTGACAATTGCATAGAACTTCTTGTCTTCCTCCTCCTGCCCCGTTAAAGTGCTGAGGTAGTGGTCTGTCACCTCCCTGGTGCTGTGCTTATGTCACTTCTTGTCAGTGTTGTGCCAGCACCTTGTCAATCATAGAATGGTTTGGGTTGGAAGGGACATTAAAGATTTTCCAGTTCCAACCCCCCTTCCAACGCCTCCCAATAGACCAGGCTGATCGAAGTCCCATCCAACCTTGTCTTGAACACCTCCAGGGACGGGGCATCCACAGCTTCCTTGGGCAACCTGTGCCAGTGCCTTACCACCCTCATAGTAAAACATTTCTTCCTAATCTAGATCTCCCCTCTTACAGTTTAAAACCATTGTTGCTCATCCTATCGCTGCACTCCTTGCTAAAGAGCCCCTCCCCAGCTTTCCTGTACCGCCCTTTAAGTACTGGAAGTCTGCTATAAGGTGTCCCCAGAGCCTTCTCCAGGCTGAACAACCCCAGTTCTCTCAGCCTGTCCTTATAGCAGAGGTGCTGCAGCCCTCTGACAATCTTCCTGCCCCTTCTCTAGACTTACTCCATGTCCTTCCTGTGCTGAGGACTCCAGAACTGAACACAACACTCCAGGTGAGGTCTCACAAGAGCAGCGTAGGAGGGCGGAATCACCTCCCTCACCCCGCTGGTCACACTTCTGATGCAGCCCAGGGTAAGGTGGGCTGTCTGGGCAGTGAGCGCACATTCTGAGCTCATGTTGAACTTATCCACCAGCACCCCCACGTCCTTCTCTTCAGGGCTACTCTCAATTCATTCTCTTCCCTGCCCGTGTTTGTGCTTGGGATTGCCCCAGCCCAGGTGCAGCACCTTGCGCTTGGCCTTGTTGAACTTGAGGTTTGCGCAGGCCCAGCTCTCAGGCCTGTCAAGGTCCCTTGTGTTTGTCCCAAGAGTCATGTGTTTGAGCTGCTTCTCTCTGCTGAACATTAAGAAATTAAGATACTAATGCAGTAACCTGCAATGGCTGATATATGGCCCAGGGACAGTGTTTTATTGTGGAATAGCCTGAGTACTTGTTGATCAGATGGTGCATCTTCTGTCTCCAGACTGAAGAATGCTTTGCTTCCTCAGCATCTTTACTATGTCACTTGCCTCCCTCACGTTTAATGCCTGCAGTGTGTGCACTGTGGTGTTTCAGCTCCTTTCAGCAGTCTGATGCAAAAGAAGCACCTTGTGTTCAGTTTTTTTTCTCTTTTATTTTTTATTTTTTGTTCTTGAGAGCACAGTGGCACTCCTTGCATGGAAACTTACTGGCTTCCTGTAAAGTCTGATTTTGGCTGTAATTCCATTTATGAGTCCTGTTACAAGAAGCCACTCTACAAGTTATGTCCCTATTTTTAATATGCCGCTTGTATGGGTCTGTGCCAGAACCCTCACATGCTATTCTTCAGTTGCCTGGGTGAGGCCTGATGCTCTGTTAAAGCTGTCTGGGCCATGAGTGTGCAGGGCCAGGAGCTGCAACTTCAGAAAAATCTCCTAAAGAAGGATTTGAATCCCCAGCATAAGAAGGACATGGAACTGTTGGAACGGGTCCACAGGAAGGACACGAAGACCATCAGAGGGCTGGAGCATCTCTGCTATGAGAACAGGTTGAGAGAACTGGAGTTGTTCAGCCTGGAGAAGAGAAGGCTCCAGGGAGACCTCATAGCGGCCTTCCAGTACCTGAAGGGGCTACAGGAAAGCTGGGGAGGGACTTCTTACAAGGGCAAGTAGTGATAGGACGAGGGGGAATGGCTTTAAACTGGAAGGAGGAAGATTTAATTAGACATTAGGAAGAAATTCTTCATGATGAGGATGGTGAGACAGTGGCACATGTTGCCCGGAGAAGTCATGGATGCCTGCTCCCTGGAGGTGTTCAAGGCCAGGCTGGATGGAGCCTTGAGCAACCTGATAGTGGGAGATGTCCCTGCCCGTGACAGGGAGGTTGGAACTGGATGATACTTAAGGTCTCTTCCAACTCAAACCATTCTAGGATTCTGTGATTTCTTGTGTCTTAACAGCTGTGAAGCTGGATCCCATGCAGATGTGGCAGTCTTCATCTTGACCTGGTTAGGCTCTGTAACTCTAAAGCAAATAAGGAGTCCAAACCATTTCTCTTTAAGAGAAAGAAACAAATCCACATTTCTGCTTCACTTCTCAGCTCTTGAGTGTGCAGACTGAAGCAACATTGCTCCCTATTCTACTTCAGGCTTCCAAAATGATGTTAGCACATCGGGTGTGGAACGTGACCGCCACAGCCAGCCGTCTTATAGGCAACATCAGGCCATCTGTTTTTCGCTTTGAGTGTCTGTGATCGATTCTGGACAGAGACAACAGTACTATTACCTCCTCAAGTTCACCTCAGTTGATTTGCTGCTGGTGATGCTTTAGACTCTGTTGAGAGAGAGTTTAGCTGCCATGTGGAAGTGAGGCCAAGATCCCTGTGACTGTCCTCTACCAGTGCTTTGAAGCAGTGTATTTCCAAAGCTGTTGGATGTTCTCCTGTTTTCAAACAGCAGCAATATTCCATCCCTATCATATCTTCCCACCACAGTGTTCTTCATTCAGCTGCTCCAGGGATGTTTGCACTTCTTTTCTTACTCTGATCTGATTTTTCTTTAGCGTGAGGCTTGAATGTAGGGGAATTCCCGCCTGTACCCTCAAGAGCTGTTCCTCAGGTTTGTGGGAGAACCAAGTTCCTCTCCTGCAGGGTCATGAGTGCAGCCTCTGAGAGGACTTTCGAAAGAATATTATGCTCCTTGCATTCCCCTCTGGCAGAGGAGATGCTTCCTGCTGCTTCAGGATGTTCTGCATTCTGCTTCCACCTGGCAGTTACGGGCTTAGGTCTGTCCTTTATCAATTTTCAGCCTCTTGTCAACTTCTTCGCCTTATTTCTTCTGGCATGGATGTGAGATTTTCTGCTTCTGAGCTTGGCGAATATTTAATGGCTCTGTTACTGGCTTTATGGTCAAATGGACTGATACAGAATTGTTGGTGGCATAGAAGTTACTGTTGGGACTGGTTAGAGAAAAGCATTCATTCTTATTAACAGCCCTACCCTTAACTGAAGTAAGGCTTTGACACTGGAGTCGTCTTTGCTTGTCACTGGGTTCCTTGCCTCTTCTCCTTGGAGTGGTAGCACCAAATCCTGGACTCTGCTGCACCAGTCTTGCTGTGTTTTGTTTTGCAGCAGCAAAGTTGGATTGCTGTTTTCAGCAGAGCATGCTTGCATCCCTCCTGTAAGAGAGGTAATGATTAATAGCAAGAATGGCTCTGTGTAGCTCAGATTACATGGTAAAATCGACTGGATTCTGAAACCACGTACTTGTTCCTCTTGCTTAATTCCCAATCTTTGTTTTCCCTCAAAGAAAATGTCCTGAACACCAGCCTGGGTTCCTCTTTTGGTGAGGCCCTGCATAGATGCCCATTACTCTTGCCCCAACCCCATCACCCTGTAGTGCTGCCCTCAGCTGGTCATTTGCCCTTAAGGGTCTCTGCTGTCTGTTGGGATATAAATTTCAGAAATCTCATTTTCCACCCCTAGTGACATCGTCTTTGGGTTGTGTGGAAGTGCCTTGGCTGTAGTTAATGTCTAGCAGAGGGTGGGAGAGGTCGGGCCGTTGTCATGGATCACGTCCACAGAGTGTGTCCAGAGAGAACCCGTTGGAAATTTTCTCTTTCAGATGGATTCTCAGTTCTGCCTCAGCTGAGGTGTCGGCCTTTCTGTGTTTGTTTGTAGTTATTTGCATTAATTTCTTCCTCTCAAGCCTCATGCTTTCAGGATTTAGGCCATGCTTCACAGCCTTAATGAATTGTGAGAAGGAGACCAGATGTTCCAGTACACTACCTGCACTAGTTTTCACAAGCTCAAGAGGACTACAGAATACAGAGTTACTTTTTGTTGTCATACGAGTCAGTTAAAGCTAAATCTGCCGCTGTGGGCCTTGAGAAGCATTTTCCTCTTGATATCTGAGCAGCCCCCTGGGTTCTGTTTGTACCAAGTAAAAGACACCTGAGAAGCCTCCCAAGCCAATGCTGCAGTTGATTAGAGGTATTGTCTGTGGTACCTACCAATGTGTATGAATTTGAACAACAGGATAGAACAGAAGAATAAAACAGAATCATTAAGGTTGGTAAAGACCTTTAAGATCACCAAGTCCAACCATCAGACCAACACCACCATGCCCATGCCCACTAAACCATGACCTGAAGTGCCACGTCTACGCGTTTTTTGAACACCTCCAGGGATGGTGACTCTGCCACTTCCCTGGGCATCCAATGCTTTATCACTCTTTTGGTAAAGAAACTTTTCCTAATATCCAGTCTAAACCTCCCTTGGCACAACTTGAGGCCGTTTCTTCTCATCCTATCCCTTATATGTAATCACTGCTTACGTCAACTCAAGTTAGCAGAAGGGTTATTTACCAGAAACTTAGTTCTCCAGCTTGTGTCATGTGTGTGGTTCCTGCCCTATTTATACCCTCTGAGAAGTTCTCTGGAGGTTCCTGCTGTGGGGATTCAAGAGTTCACATGGAAGTGAAGTAGGAGCAAGGATGCACCACTTTATGTTCTCAGCCCTCAGCTAGGAGGAGGTGAGGTAGATGTGATCTTGTGATCTGTGATACTGCAGAGGCAAAAGCCAGAGGGGTCATATGTGCACCCTCTGTGAGAATGTGTGTGTAAATGTATTTTTGTCATCCGCCACCCCAATACTGATGCATAAACCTTATGGCTTCCAAACAGCCTGATGAGAGGCAGAATCCATGGATGTTTTCACCTAAGGTGAGGCAGATGCCGGGAGAGGATGCAATTCTTTCTCTGTGATGGTGGTACCGGTGCGGATAAAGCTTGGGAACGCCAGCTTGAAGCAGAGAGATCTTCTTGATTGCGCTAAGAACTATTGCTGCTTGTGCTGAGAACTATTAGTTTTCTGTGGCCTCCTCGCAAATTTCTTGATTAGGAAAACAGTGTTTGAGAATATGCTAACAGGACCTTAAATACAGGTTTATGCAGCATGCAAGCAGATTTTTATTTTCTAATAATTGTAATGTATCTTGATGTAAGTCATTCACAGTGAAGTGCGATGTTTATTTGCTGTCTGTGTGCAGGCTCTTATTATTGTTTAGCTTGATTTTGTTACTATAAAACCATTTGTAAGTGAAATGCTGGAACTAGATACCATCTGAGCATCATTCAGCTAGAAACCCTAAAAAGAAGTCAGCAGTGATAAATTGCAGAGTTCGTTTTGAGTTTATATGTATTTGTTTCATTTTAAGACAAAGTGCCAGCAGCTGACCGTGAATATCTTAAGCCAAATCTAACATTAACATAATCAGCCATAAATCTGAAATCTTGTAGAGTTTGCTTTCTGAGTGCAAATCAGTGGATGAGACAGCCTGAGAAAATTTAGTGCCTTTATTTGTTCTGATTTAGATTTTTTACTTTGGATTGAAGTAAACAGGGTTATTGCTTAAAATGGTTTTGGATGGAAGTGTGTAAATATATCTGGTTAATCATTAATTTGAGGCGATAGCTAAAAAGGAGCGCTGGTTTTCTGCGTAACTGGGACAATATTTCAGAGGCTTTTGCTTTGTTTCCTTGTGTTCAGGATTCTTCATAAGAATTTAGCGTATGGTTGATGCAGATATTAAGAAACTTAGCTGCAGTTTTGCTTGAAGTCTGACAGCAAGTGATCTACTTTGAATTCAAAGAGGGACTCTACAAGTGGATTGTTCTCATCTGTGTTTTATTTTATGTAGAACAGAACAGTTTCAGTTAGCTGCTGTCTACAGCATCTTCAGCTTTGTTAGTTGTAGCATGGCTTTTAACATTTCCCAAAGCACTTAATGAGCTTGATGATGTAGTATATAATCTTTAGAGTCCTTATCACCCTCCACCTGGTCCAAGTGAAGCATTTTGCTGTGCACCTGAAAATCTGTTTTGGAAAACAAGACCTAGCATGTGGTACTATGGTTAGAAGACAAAAGACCCAGTTAAATTGAATGGAGCTTAATCCAGGAGATAAAGAACCTATTCGTCTCTGTTATGTGGCTCTTCATTCAAGTGGTATGAGTGGTAGTCAGTAGTTAATCATTTCTTATGTGAGGTTTGAGAGCTTAGTGGAGTGATTAATGAGCTCGTGATAGTTATGCATGCAGGAATATATGAAGTAAAACTGAGGCAATTAAGCTAGTTAAAAGCGTTTTATATAAATCTTGCCTGCAGAGTGAGATTTTGATTGACGTGTCTTGAGTTTTCGAAGGTGATGAGTTCCTGGATCAGTTTGTGGTAACTAATGAAAGCATTTTTCCACCAGTGGGTAAATAAAAAACCAAAACCAGTTACTGAAAATATGGGTCTAATGTGAAGAAACTCCAACAGTAGAACTCTATTTTTTGTTTTTCAGAACCTCCTGTATGGAATCTATTCTATTTAGGGAAGCTTCTCCCACCGCCCCCAACCCTCGTAGCCTTGAGCATAGCCTGGGATGTGTGCCTGCTTCTAGCTGTGCGAGATTACAGACTTCTGCTTGCCAAGCCCATTTTCCAAGCATCTCTGCCACAGAGCTGCATCCTGACCTCTATGCAGCTCAGTCCCTGCTAACTCTGCATTTATCCAGGCTTGAAGCAAGGAACACAGAAATGCTTCCTAGGGTTTTCAGTGCCTATTTGTAGAAATTGATTTGCAGCGTGTTGGGGTTGAACTTGTTTGTTCCTCCCGGGCACCTTGGGGAGAGGGTTGTGCAGAAATGCTTCCAGCTGCAGCATTTACAGGGAAATCTGGCTGTTTCTTCCCCTTTATCTCTCTGTTCCAGACAAAACCATGGGTTCAGGATTATTGGATGAGAGCAGCATTCGTGCGGAAAATACAAGCAATTATAGGTGGCATTTCAACAGCAGTTTTCAATCCCAGCTTTGAGTAGAGGGTTCTTTGTATTATAGAAGGGGCTGACACTCGTTTTTTGTTTATTTGAGGTTGTATGAGACCTAACCAGTACCAGGTTATGCACATTTGCATGTCTCTACCAAACCAGAAGCAAGTTACTCTTGCTGCCTTGAGTCTGGTGACTCCAGCTTAGTCAGCCAGGAGCCGGGGTTGGTCCAGTGTTGTCAAATGAGTAGCATGGGCTAGAGCAGTGGAGCTAAATGCTGCTATCAGCCACCTTAATGTACCCAGCATTCCAGAAGGTAGTATTTGAGCTCTTCGAGAATGGGCCTTTCAGCCTGTCCTGGATATGGGCAGGCCTTTGATTACCCTGCTGGAGGAGTATGGCATAGGTCAGCATTGACTTGCTCTGTGGGCCTCAGCTGTTTGGAGTTTTAGATGTGTGAACGCAGGCCCAGTGCTTCCCTGGCAGGGGACACACTGCTGATCTGCCAAGGAGGTCTGGCAGTTACCTCTTTGGACAAGCAAGGCTATTACTTTCTCTTAGTAATCCAGTTATTAACAATTTGTATGGATGCAAACTCTTGTTTAAAGTACCTCACTTGCTTAGCAGCTCTCCTAAGATATTATAACTTTACTTCGGAACATAAAATCATAAAATCATAGAATCATCTGGTTGGAAAAGACTTCTGAGATCATCGAGTCCAACTATACCCATCCCCTTACTAAACCATGTACCTAAGAAACTCCTCTACCCGTCTTTTAAACACCTCTAGGGGTGGCGACTCAGCCATATCTCTGGGCAGCTGTGCCAATGCCTGACCACCCTTTCAGTGAAGAAATTCTTCCTAATGTCTAGTCTGAACCACCCCTGGCGCAACTTGCGGCCATTTCGTTCTGTCGCTGTCACTTGCGAGAAGAGACCAGCACCACCCCGTCACAAAACTCCTTTCAGGCAGTTGTAGACAGTGATGCGGTCTCCCTTCAGCCTCCTCCAGGCTAAACAACCCCAATTCCCACAGTTGCTCCTCGTAGGATTTGTTCTCTATCCCCCTCACCTGCCTCGTTGCCCTTCTCTGCACGCGCTCCAGCCCCTCAATGTCCTTCTTGTAGTGAGGGGCCCAAACCTGAACCCAGCACTCGAGGTGCGGCCTCGCCAGTGCTGAGCACAGGGGCACAATCACCTCTCTGGTCTTGCTGGCCATGCTGTTTCTGACACAGGCCAAGATGCCCTTGGCCCTCTTGGCCACCTGGGCACACTGCTGGCTCATGTTCAGCCAGCTGTCAATCAACACCCCCAGGTCCTTCTCTGCCAGGCAGCTCTCCAGCCACTCCTTCCCAAGTCTGTAACGCTGCATGGGGTTGTTGTGTCCAAGTGCAGGACTCATCACTTGGCCTTGTTGAACCTTATCCCATTGGTCTCAGCCCATGGATCCAGCCTGTCCAGATCTCTCCGCAGAGCCTCCCTTCCTTCAAGCAGATCCACACTTGCACCCAGCTTGGTGTCATCCACAAACTTGCTAAGAGTGCACTCAATCCCTTCATCCAGGTCGTTGATAAAGATATTGAACAGGACTGGACCCAGCACTGAACCCTGGGAACACCGCTCGTGACTGGTTTCCAACTGGATTTAACTCTGTTTACCACAACTCCTTGGGCTCGTCCATCCAGTCAGTTTTTAACCCAGCAGAGGGTGTGCCTGTCCAGATGAATGGCAGCCAGTTTCTCAAGCAGAATGCTGTGAGAAATGATGTCAAAGGCTTTACCAGAGTTCAGGTACACCACATCCAGAGCCTTTCCCTTGTCCATTAAACAGGTAACCTTGTCATAGAAGGAGATCTAACAGAAGATTTAGTGACATATTAGGCGTTTGCAGGTTGCAGTAGAGTGCACTTTTGGTGGGCTGAAGGCAAGGTTATACTGCTTCCTAAAAATATTTGGATGTCGTCATGGTCAGTGCAGTCTGTTATTATGGCATGCTGAGGCTTGAACTTCTTTTTGAGCACGTGGGTAAGGAGTTTTGCCAAGAGCAGGCCAAGACATGAAAGGATGTAGGAAATGCAGTGTCTGTTCCTGGTGTCGGAAACAGGAATTTTGCTGCAGTCTCTTTATTTTGCAAGGTAGAAGGTTGACAGTGTGATGCATCCTTAGTGAAAATTAATGACTGTTGTGGGATAGATGCTGCTATTGTGGTTTTCTGTTTATTTCATCAAAATTCAATCTTTTATTAAAACCACTGGCTCTAATTTCCTGATTCTTCCCTTTGCAAACACCAAATGCCAAAGTTATTGTGTAGCTAAACCAGTTCATCAGGAAAAACACAAGTAGTAATACAACTAATAATGTATTAAAAGGGATTGCAGACATTCTGCCAATCCACAGCTAATTAAAAAAGCTGAGGAGTATATCTAAGTCAGATATGGGCAGTACTGTACACAACTGTACATCCCCAACATAAGAAGGATATGGAACTGTTGGAATGGGTCCAAAAGAGGGCTAGGAAGATGATCAGAGTGCTTTAGCACCTCCCATATGAGGACAGGCTGAGAGACTTGGGGTTGTTCAGCCTGGGGGACCTCATAAGCAGTCTTCCACTACATGAAGGGCTACAGGAAATCTGGGGAGGGACTTCTTATGAGGGGAAGCAGTGACAGGACAAAGGGGAATGGCTTTAAATTGAAGAAAAGGGGAAGATGTAGATTAGATGTTAGGAAGAAATTCTTCATGATGAGGGCGGTGAGGCACTGGCACAGGTTGCCCAGGGAAGCTGTGGATGCGCCTCCCTGGAAGTGTCCAAGGCCAGGTTGGATGGGCCCTTGAGCAGCCTGGTCTGGTGGGAGGTGTCACTACCCATGGCAGGGAGGTCGGAACTGGATGATCTTTAAGGTCCCTTCCAACCCAAACCATTCTATGATTCTTTCACAAGGAGTCGTGGAGAACCAGCTCGCGTGCTGTTTGTTGTATGCAGGTGGAATAAATAGGAGATAATGTGTCATTGCTGGTTCGTGGACTTGGGTGGAGAAATCCAGACTGACTACAGAATTTAGCAAGAGGCTGTGAGTGTTTGTTGTGAGTGTACCACCTGCTATCCACTCCTGGTGCCACAGGGTGGCTGCTCTGATGAAGAATTCCATGGCTGGTGAGATATCCTTTGATTGTACTTAGGAGCTCCATATCAATTTATTCAACCTCCACTTTTCTACTCCCCATTCCCCTCGTAGCTGTTTTTTTGCAGCCAGTGTCTTGCACTGGCTCATTTCAGTCAGTTCCATTTTTCCATAATAATTCTGGAAATGTACAAGGCTCCTGAATGTCCATTGTTGGTGCAGTGCAGGTGAATCTCGTGTTTCATAGCACAGCCACAGGCTATCAAATGGATACATCGTTTTCTTCATTACTGTGCCCTCTTGTCAGCGATAGCCTGTCCATCTGGTCCATCGAGCTTCTTCCTCCAACAGTCCTTCCCAGCCTGAATGATTCTGAGTATGTGTGTGTGTTGTTCTGGTTTCAGTGTGATGGGGGTATGTGTTTTGGTTGGGTGGGTGGGTGGGTCTCCAAAAAAAAAAAAAATTGGATTTTGGGTTTGGAAATCTTTTTTAAAGTAATTCCATGTGAAAGCTGGGACAGAAGACACAGGTTTTTACTAAAGTGAATGCATTGCATTTCAAGGAGGAGCTTCCATGATAATAGAAGAATTCATTAAAACATGTAAATTCTTCACCCTTCCTTTGTAAATTTTCCTAATTACAGAAAAGGTTTGCTTTTACCCAGATACAACACTGGTCTCTACTGTGACACAACTTCTTTTTCAGTTCTTATTGAGTAGGTTGCTTGCATACAAGTCCTGGATACCCAGTCAGAGAAAGATTTTTCAGGAAATGGTGTATTTCAAGAGTAGAGTGGGAGTAGATTCAGGTTAATTTTACCCCCTCTGTCTCTCTTTCCCTCAACCAAAAATTGCAATCACTGAAATATTATTTTGGGCATTCCTAAATGTTGAGTATTTGATGCCACTAATAAATGATAACTCTGTGGGAAGTTGTCCTATATAGCACCTTCATGGGATGTGTGAATTCTAGGTCATTTTCTCTGGCTCAGCGAGGGTGAAAACTTAAACTTTGGTCTTCAGTTATTGGGAGAGGAAGCTCTTGTTACAGGTTTGCTCTAGCATGAGTCCTGCAGTCTGGTAGTACAGTTCATTATTGCTGATTTTAATCACAGCAGACTGGAACCTGTTTCCCTTTTCTTATTCAAATGTTGTGGGCTGTGGAATCACTGTTGCAGTAAGTCACCAAGTGTTTAGCCTAACTCACACAAAGCAGAGTGTCTCTAGGAAAAGGCTGCTCAAACCCTTGTTAGGAGTCTCTACGTGAAAGATAAGAAGACTGAAATTTGGGGCTGGCTGTGGATATTGCAAAGGAAGGATCCAGATTTCAGTTATTGATACCTTAGCTAACCAGTGTGGCTGTAGGTCATGAGGTTGGGTGACAGCAGTGTGTCAGTCTCTTCTCCTTGTTGTCCTCTCTACTTTGTGACTAGCACCAAAGCTGCCCTGTGAGACCAGTCCTTCATTTCTAGATGCCCTTGAGTACTTAGGAATTTAGTGAACAAGTGCTCCTGCCTTGGTGTTCACCGAGCTGAAACACTACTGTCATAGAAAGATACGACAGTGCGCAGAAAGATAGTCCAGTGGAATATCTTGGAGCTAGAATCTCCAAAATCTTAATATTCAAAATGCCATTTGAAGGGAAGGGGTGATGTCTTGGGCTTTTTGTTGGTACCTTTATGTGTCACTGTTCACGTGTGTGACTGGTGTTTGGATTTCAGGTCTTGCCTTAGTAACATTTCGTAGTATTTTTAATTGGCAATGTTCTCTTCTAAATCCTTTCCCATAGAAATAATTGTACATGGGATAAAGCTGAACTGATGATTCCTGTTTGTACAGAGAATCCTATCAGAAACTGTTTCGGTGTGAAAGTGGAGTTAGTCTGAGCTGTATTAATTGTGCAATTAACAGTGAAAGTTCTGCATGCTACAATTATTAAACTAGGAAAGTCCATGCCAAATAAGGAGATACAGATTCTGCTAAAAATTCATTTTTTCTTCCAGGAACAAAACATTTTGTACAGAGGATGTTGCCATTATTGCTGTAAACACCTCTTATGCAGTTTGTTTGTTTGTTTTAATACAATATCTGCGGTAATAGAGTGTTTAAAAGTGGGCTTCATCTCACCTAACTCTTGGTGTCTAAAATTAAAGCAGTAAGGTGTCTCTGCTCCCTCTGTGACAGCTAAGGAGAGACAAGTATGTCTGCCAGTGATTCATCCCACCCTAAATGCAGTGTCTAAGCCAAACAGGATGAATTGTTCTCAAGTGGTGAGCCATTTGACCTTTAAATGGCAGCAGGTGAGATGGCTCTTGTCCACAATCAATAGGAAACAGAGGTTCTCCAATGAATGTTGTGTCCTTAAAATAGGTGGTTGTCTTATGGGGGTTCTCTTATCTCTGTTACTACTTTATTGTGGTTGCCAGATAACCCCCTCCCTCCCCAAGAACTTCCTTGTCTGTCTCCAGGCAGTGTCTGTCTGAGTTTAAGGAAGGAAGCAGAAAGGAAAGTAATTAGGGTAGGTTTTGTTTGTTTGTTTGTTTTGAATAAAAAAAGAGCTTTCTAAACAAGACGAAGGGCTTTATATCCCTTGATTATTTGTTTTATAAGAAGAGAAAGAAAAAGCAAAGATCACTCGGTATGTTAGGACAGAAACTGATACTTCAGAGACGTGGCACACAATAGAAGTTGCTTGGTCAGTAAGCTTTACTTAGCAAGATAGAATTTCTCTTCAGAGGTAAGATGTCTCAGGATTGTCGAGGATGTGCTGCACAGTTAGGAAGTCAAAATGTTATTAAGAAGAAATATGTTATTTCTCTGGAGTGTACCAGTGACCCAGCCTTCCAGACGCTATTTACACATATGTGGACTTCCATGCCTGCCTTGTAACTTACACTTTTTCTTTTCCCTTATACTTACATTCTTCTGGTACACGATGGATCTTCAGGATTATTGAATTAGCCTGTTACCAGATATAGACAAACATACAAATTCTAACCAGTAGTCAAGATGACAATTTGTGGGGAAACATGAAAATGGGCCAAATACTGCTTGCTGAAAAACACTTCTACAAATGGTCTATTGTCTGGGCCACCTTGGTTTTGCTTTGAAGTATAAAACTTCCAGGACCGTAAGTGAAAATACTTGCCTTATGTACAACTCAAGATGTTTGTACACAATAAAATCAGCAGCCAAACCTTATCTGTTTCTGGAACAGAACTTTAGCAAAATAAGTTCTGTGGATTGGTCATAATGAATAGTTTGGAAGGATAAAGACTTCTGAGATCTGGTGTCTTCCTTCAGACTTCCTTATGGAATCTGTTGGGGAAATCTTTTTTTAGTTTTCAAAAATAAAGTGTCGTGAAATACTGGCTTACCAAAGTTGATATGCTGGAATAAACTGGTGATTCATATTAGTGGGAAGTGGAACAGTAATTATTTTAAGTGTACTGAGGAGTTTGGTGAAGCTGCCGATGTATAAAAATATTCTAATTAAAACCAGTTAGAAAATGAGGTTGCAGTAAGTGGTATTTGTATCTTAAAAAACTGGGGGAGGGTGATCTAAATGTTTTCTTGTATAATATCTTGCTAACCTCTGGAGCTCAGTGCCAGATGATAACTAACCAGAAGACCTCAGTATGGTTCAAAAAATGATTGGGCTGTTGGATATATAACATTCATTGGTACAGGAAAAAAAGCCAAAACATAAACTTAGTTGCTGGATCCACGGTCTTGTTTTATTATAACCAAGTGAGTCAAATTAAACAAAATTGTTAATGAACTTAACACAGCAGGGGCAAAGCAGTACAGCTTCTGTGAAGGAAAACTGAGCTGAGCACATCTGTGCAGATTAACATTAATGAGTAAAGAAATTGCTCTGTCTCATAAATTTCTTAAAAGCTTTGGAAGTAAAGGCTCTCTGGTTCTCAGTGTGCCACAACCAGTTCTAGGTATGTTTTAAGATGCCGTCCTTGCACAGTTGTTAAATATAATTATTCATAAATGTGAATAATTTTAGTAGTAGCCGAATGTGTAAAACTTGCAATTGGTTCAGTATTATTTAAGTAGCTGAATATAAGACAAGATTTCATAGAATCACCTGGTTGGAAAAGACCTTTGAGATCATCGAGTCCAACCATACCTGTCCTCTACTAAACCATTATCCCTGAGAAACTCATCTACCCATCTTTTAAACACCTCCAGAGACAGAGACTCAACCACCTCCCTGGGCAGCTGTGCCAATGCCTGACCACCCTTTCAGTGAAGAAATTCTTCCTAATGTCTAGTTTAAACCTCCCTGATGCAATTTGCAGCCATTTCCTCTCGTCCTATCACTGTCACTTGGGAGAAGAGACCAGCACCTCCTCGCCACAACCTCCTTTCAGGCAGTTGTAGACAGTGATGAGGTTTCCCCTTGGCCTCCTCTTCTCCAGACTAAACAACCCCAATTCCCACAGTTGCTTCTCGTAGGATTTGTTCTCCATCCCCCTCACCAGCCTCGTTGCCCTTCTCTGCACACGCTCCAGCCCCTCAATGTCCTTCTTGTAGTGAGGGGCCCAAACCTGAACCCAGCACTCGAGGTGCGGCCTCGCCAGTGCTGAGCACAGGGGCACAATCACTTCTCTGGTCTTGCTGGCCATGCTGTTTCTGATACAGGCCAAGATGCTCTTGGCCCTCTTGGCCACCTGGGCACACTGCTGGCTCATGTTCAGCTATGTGTTCAGTATTCAGCCATATTCAGATGTTCCCATGGGATCCCGACGCGGGAGCGACACCTAGCAGTCTGTGAGACACAGCCCAAGTCAAGACCTGTGCAAATGTGTGTATGTCATGGAGTGGTTTATATTCTGCAGTGGCTTCTAATGTAGCTGCAAGTGTGTGTTGAGAGAAGTCCTCAGGCTTGGAGCAAGTCGTTAGTGTTTCAGTCTCACCCTTACAACATGCAAACAGTACACAGACAAACAAAAGTAGTGTTAGGTCAAAGCATGCTGCTAAGTTCTGGTCAGCCATTTCAAAATAGAAGGGAAATATTTCTGCTGTTGGAAAAATCAGAATTGGGTAGGAATGTGAGTTAGTGAGGATATGTACATGCCATAACTAATAACTCACTGGAAGCAAGGTGGGCAGTGTTTATTTTGACCACAACACAAGAACAAAGTTACGTTCATTACACTGAACATCAAAACTGCTTCCTTATTCTTTCAGTAATACCTTGCTGACCTGTGGAACTCAGTGCTGTATGATAGCTAATCTGAAGAGCTTAATAACAATCAAAAATAATTAGACTTTTGGATGAATACCATCCTGTTATCTTATACTGGAGGAAGGTAAACTCTCCAGCTTCAAAGACAAGTTGGTAACAACCAATATCCAACAAAACTGTCAGTCATTGCTCATTAAAAAAGCTTGAGCATCACTTCCACTGCTCAGTGAGGAGAGAGAGCAAAGGCAGACTTTCTGTTGGTAGATACAACTTGCTAAAAACGCTTTTGCAAATGATCTGTTGTCTGGGCCACCTTGGTTTTTCTTTGAAAGTATAAAACCTCCAGGACCATGAGTGAAATTACTTGCCTTGTGTACAACTCAAGGTGTTTGTACCCAAATTCAAACACTGCAATGGGGCTTTCGTCAGGAAAGCAACTAAAATTAGTGTTATAGTTACTGGTAGATTTCAGTCCTGGTAATACTCATTTGGATATGTCTTTTTTTTGTGTAATTGGAGAAGTATTTTTACTCTGTATGACTTCTCTTGGCGTTGCATGCCTCTTATGGCATGGAGAGGAAGTGAGATTACCTGCTTGTTTGAATATCGACACCAAAGTGTCAGTTATAGAAACTCTGTTGACACTGCTTATGTCTGAACCAGGGAGAGAACAATCTAACTGTAAAATTACTAGTTGTAATAAATTAAAAATTACTAGGAAATAAAAATTACTAGGAAATTCCTAGTAATTAATAAAAGTTACTAGGAAAATGTCATATTAGTTTGCAGGATATAGCAGGGAGGGTGTCTGTCTTACTTTGTAAGAACAACTTATATGATCAGACTTATTGTGTGAATTTGTTTTGGATCTCATGAGACTTAACTTAGCAAACATCTTAAAGTTATCTGCATTTTTTGCAGGGCATTATAGAAAAATCAAAAGTGAAAGGAATTCCTATCATTATCGATGCTGTAAGTATTTTCTTATTCAGTCAGTGGTTTGACATTTAAGAATCTGTTCAGTAAATGTTCCTCTTACTGGTTTGGGGGTTTTTTTTGCAGGATGGACTGTGGCTCATTTCCCAGCAGCCTTCTCTTATTCAAGGCTACCAGCGAGCTATTCTTACTCCCAACTACATGGAGTTTAGCAGACTGTATGAAGCCATGGTGAGCTGGTTTCCTTTTTGATATTTAAGTACGTGCAACTTTAGGCTTCTAATCTTTAAAAATAAACAACTTATTACTTGGTTGAACATTTTGTGCTGTTTCTTATATGCGAGATAAGCATTCTATGGGTTTTTAATCCATGGGATAGTTGCCACAACAGAGTGTATTCTTAAACAGAGCTCTCTTTTAAAAGAAGACCCTTTCTTATGCCTTTTTTGGCACTGCAGTGGGTATAGAAAAAAGTACCTGGAAAAACTGATGATGATGCTTTGCCCGCACATACACATATGCTGAAGTAAGTAGTGTGTGTTAGGATATGTTGTTCTATTAGTAAAATATGTACTGTGTATGGAATTCTTGTGTTGTAGCTTAGAGACCCCGTAGACAGTAGTGATCATCATGGATGTGTATTAAGACTCAGCCAAGCCATGGGGAATTTGACAATTGTTCAAAAGGGAGAAAGAGATCTTATTTCAGATGGAGAAAAAGGTAAGCGAAGCCTTGCAATGCAATTTTGTTTGTTTGTTTGTTTTTTTGTCTGCTTTCAGTGGTAGCCTAGTGGTTGGACTATAGTAATTGGTCACCTATATACCCCTGAAAGTTGAAGGGGAGAGATGACTGTCCTTGCAGATCACCTTTAGATGTTTTGTGTAAATTGATATTTTAAGAGTACAACTTAATTTATTTGCTGGAAAAAAATTACTGATTTAATTTCTTATTCAACTTCTCATGTAACTTCTGTTTTACATTACACAGGTATTGAGAAATTAATTTTTTAATCTTTGAACTGTTTAAAAATCCTTAGCTGAGATGGTCTATAAAAGCATAGATGTCATTGTTGAACTAATGCAGAGTAATGGTGTTGTATCACCATGTATTTGTGTGTCTGAAAAAAGAACACGTCTTGAGGTTCGTGAGCTACTCAGTTCCTTGATGCTGTCCACCATGGGGCTGTAGATTAGCATGGACGTATGACTTGTACATTAGCCCTGACAGTTACAAAAAGAAAACCAAACCCTAACCAAATTAACTCTACATTGCCATGGTAACTTTTTAATAGAAACAGTCACTTACTAATATGGTTAAAGTTTCCTTAATGAAATTAGCTGCCCATCTGATGCTGTTTATACTGATCATTTACTGTGATCAGTATAAAATTAATTCTTGAGTGCCTTCATAGCACTTTGACTGCATGGTCTTATTTCACCTACATAACAAGCAGCAGCTCTGCCTCTAATTACTTGAAATGCTAATCTCTGATAGATGTTTATGCTGCTTCAGAACAGTTTTGTATATACAGTTAATTTTTCATTACTGGGAGCCGTGGGAGTCTTTTGTAACAGAAAAACGACTGTAATATGACAACTGTTTCGTGCAGAGCCACCTTCCACATACCCCATTAGTACAGATACTGTAGCAGACTGTGAAGCAAGCTGGAATCTGGAAGCAATGTAGTTATGCCGATGTGAAGGATTTTGGTCGGTCATTTGGTACTCAAGTTGCCCTGTATGAAGTCTGCTGTCATATTTGCACCCACAGCAGACTTGATTTGTAACCTTGGGCAGCCAGACCACGCTTAAGGGACAATGAACTCTGCCAGAGGATAAAATATCCTGGCTCCGGTTTATGCCAGCTAGAGAACTTTAGAGCACTGTAGCATATCTTTTTTCTCTGTTTTTTTTAACAACTACGTTATTTATTTTTTTTTAATGGATGTTGGGAAGACTGAGTGCTTTAGATTGAGCACATTCCCTGCTGTATCTCCTTTCTCCTTTTGAGCTGTTACTACTGAGATAAGTGTCCCCCTACCATTGCTGGACACAGGGGAAACTCAGTTTCTGTTGTTTACTGCCGCACAGAAAACCAGCAAACAACTGAAACTTTCCAGTTTCAATTTTGGATGCTTAGGTGTGGCACAAGCTTGGTGAATATTTTGTGTGCTTTGGGGACTTTTCATTGGTTTTATACTTTTTTTCATACCTTGTTCTTTGTCTCTGTTGTGTTCTAATTTTTTTTTCTCTTAAAGTGTCTTTTTCATTTGAAGTAAAAACAGTTCAGTGCCTTTATAGCATTTGTTTCATGTCCAGCTATAGGCTACTTTCTTATTCTTGCCTTGATTCTATCACTGATGCTTTCTTTCTCCTAAATTACAGGCAGCATTGCTGAGCTGTAAGAAAACAGTTGTCAGGTTTAATACAGATTATAATGTCTGTTACAAACACTGTTTTTAGGGTTTGTATTGCTTGCAAGGAGGTTCCTGAGAGTTTTGTAGAAACAATAGACTTCCTTTGAACAAGAACGTTCCTTGGGTCTGGGAGTTACTGCCAGTCAATTTTTTAAAAGCTTCTCAAATGCAAAATTACACTGAGAAAGGAGCTTCTACTGTCTGCTCTGTGCCGCGACACGGAACATGTTGTTATGTCACTGACCTTGAATTCTCTCCCAGATTTTTTGCTCTTAACTTCTGCCTTTTTATCTGTCCTTTTGATCTGATGTAATTTTTTTTTCAGCTGAGACAACACGATGATTCCAGTGTGAGAGAAATGCAGATCACTGGTTCAGGCCAATGTCCTCTGAGCACAATCAAATATTATGAAAAATCTATGTAATCCTCTTGCCTTTTATTTCTAATGTCATCATCTGTTTGTAATGCTTAAGCTGTACCTATTTTCAGGCATTTCCTGCTTGAGTTCATGTGCTCAGCACACTGATAATGTGGTATCCATATGTCACTTTTAAACTTTCTCCTTTGGGAAGATACTGCTTGCTGGGGAAAAAAAAAAAGTAAGTCTCGATGTTCTCCATGAAAACCAGAAATTGCAAACTTAATGTAGCTTTAGCATTCTATGCTTGGCTGCTGCGGAAGGAAGGCTTTGTGAGGAGGCAGAGTTTTGCAACAGGGAAGACTGGCTTGGTGAATACCTTATGTCTTAAAGGGATTTTGTTGGTTATTATCACAATACTTTTCATTCATGAGTCTGTAGGAAATTCAGCACCCAATTTATTTCTGTTAGTTAAAGGCAAAAAAGGTTATCAGGTAATTTAATAGTGAGCTGGAAGTACAGGTGTTGGTGAAGGTTTACTGTCAGCAGATAGCTCTGTAATCTAAGCAGACAGGCACAAGTTCATTAGAATTTATTCCAATTATGGAAGCTGAAGCTTAATAAATTCAGGTTAAAAGTACAGCAGATTTTAGTAACAGACAAATAAATTAGCTGTGGCAATAACATACCTTGAACTTTGATGGATTCCCAAGCTGTGAAGTATGTGGACACCTTTGATGTTTGTCTTTTATGGGTCAGATTAGATGATGCAGGTGGGTTTTTATGGCATTAAAACCTGTACTGAATCATGTACAGGACCTCTCTGAAATCGGTAGCGGTCCTACGCTATGAAAGAAATTCTTCTAAACATATCTCCATTTCAGTTGTGAGCTGCCAACTGCCCTGTAAACGAAATCACCAAGATTTTAAATTAAGTTTTATATACTCTTTTTCTCTTTCCTTTTGCAATTTCACATTATAGCTTGGTCTACAGTTGTTGATTCCCTGCTCTACAAAGATGAGCTTCACCATGCTCTTGGTAGGTGCTATCAGTGCCATCACTGACCAGGGTAGGAATGAGTACTCAGCCTATGGGTAAAAGGTAAGTCAGCTTTTATTCACTATGGCACAGCTCTCTAAGGTTTTCCTTTTATTATTCTTCGGAGAACTGGTCAATAATAAAGCGTGGTTATACCAGTCTTAGTTCCTAACATGTTTAAAATTTGGTTAGGTCCTTGAAGTAGAGGATTTAGATAATTATTTTAAAATGCTATAAGAAGTTTTCCTGTATTTTCCTCAGTTCCTGTGTTTGTCCTCCCTTCCAAAAGGCGGCCTGTGCTGCTACCTGTGACTCCTTCTAGCTAGAGCCACTAGCCAGAAGTAGTATCTCTTCAGTTGCCCGGCTGCAGCTATGGTCAAGAGAAGCAAAGAAACTTGTGAGAGTACTGAATATGGAGTAAAAAACCAGCTCCTGCCAGAAATCCCCAAGCAATACTTCTAATTTCTGCCATTCATTCCCTGTACAGCTAGAAATGAAGAAATTCAGTGCTTGTTAGTCCCTAGCTCACTTAGCTAAAACCTCTTATGGTGTTCGGCTGCCCAGCAAATTTTGCCAGGATTTTGATGGAGAGACAGTACCTGTTTCTCCAGTCCTGCTTGTGCAGAGTGAGCAAAACGGGGAGGTCATGGTCCCTGTTCACTGTGCCACTGTGATCTCCTTCGCACGCACAGCCCAGCCTGCTGTCTCCCTGGCACTGCTCATCTGTCATCACACCCATCCCCTGGCTTCTACACCCATCCAAGAAGAGTAATGTAAAATTTGGATTATTTTCTTTTAACTTCAGATGTCTGATGTCTCATGCTCAAGGACCTATCTAAGTTTTAAAAGTGTGATTAGGGAATAGGAAAGTATAAGCACCCTTTATATAAAAGCCAACTTACATTTTCCACATCAGTTGAGTGATTTCTCCAAAATTGAGAGCCATTGATATTGGTTTCCCTGTCTGTGTGCACTCTGGGACGTGTTTCTGGGAGTCCACAGTCTCCAACTGTGTACTTCTGTGAACTAACTTGCAAAAGGAAACAGATAAGTTTCTTACTGGTATGAATAGCTGCCAGGTCAGGGATATCCTGAGTGGTTTGGGTTGGAAGGGACCTTAAAGATCATCTAGTTCCAACCCCCATATATATATCTATTGGTAAAATTGCAGAGAAAATTGAGATCTTAAACCTTTTAATTAAACAAGACTATTTGTTGTTCTGTGAGGTAGCTGATCTAATCCAGTTGGATCCTATCAGATGTCAGAACAGTCGTGTTTTTCATTCGTGGATCCCTGAGCGCACTATGATAGTGTAATACTCCGGCTTTGTAGGAGGAAAACAAGCGCAGAGAACTTGTTCAGGACACCCAGGACTCAAAATTTAAGTTTTAATGTCCAGGCTGTATTTTGGTCTCCAGCCTCAGTGAGTGGGATGTTTCGCATAGGCTCTTCAGCTTCTTTGTCATCATCAGCATTACCTCTTTAACCTTTAACTATCCTGTATTTGACATTCTGTGTCCTAAACAAAAACATCAACAATGAATCCCTATTTTGTTGGGGTTTTTGTCACTACTCAGAATGTTGCGAATCAAGAACATACAAACATACATTAATTTTTATACTACATGTGCTTTGGGTTTTCTGACTGTAATGTGTCCAGGAGCTTGTGCTGTCTGCAGCCTTATCCAAATGCATGCTTCCCAGTTAACTTGCAGTGCTTTGCTCTCAGCAAAGCTAATAAATTCTGATTTTTTTCGATCAAAGAGAGGGCAGCTATTTTCAGTTACATAACAGGCTGGGGTGTTTTTAAATAAGCATACAATACCCATAAGTGGGTCATTCTTCTGGGCTTTGATCTGCCAGTGCAGTTTGGGGTGGCAGTTCCTTCAACTTAAAACTTGCAGGCAGGGGTAAAGTTAAGCGTGACACCATGGTCTGAATGCTTCCCCAAATGCTAATGTTTGTCTTATTTTCGAAGAGTGCTGAAAAGGGAGTGATGGTAACTTATTTTCTAGCTTGAAATACATTAAGCATAGAGCCACGAAATGACTTGGCCGTGGTTACCCAGAAAGCCTGGTGCAGAATTTTGAATTGTGTTGAACCTAAAGCTCTTGAATTTCTACTTTCCAATATTCTGTCAGTAGGACAGCCTTCTTTTTTCTTTTGTTTCTTTTGCACTAATATTTCGGTACAAACTGTTTCAATGGACCTAAGTAAGAAAGAAATCCAGGTGCCCATGGGTGAGGGACATGTTGTATTTGCTGTGTACAGCTCTGGCAATATTTATGTGCTATTTAATCACTGAGATTATGTTGAAACTGTTAAATAGGGCTGTGGTGGTTCTGACCCTGGCAGATCTCCTTGCCATACTTCGTTCAGTGATTTCTTCAATGATAATATTCTTATCTTGCCTTTTCTTATGGTAGCAAATATATGCTCCATGGGTAAGTGCTAGGGAGTAGGGTTTTCCTCAGAAAGCTGCTTGACATAGATCAGTTTTCATTAAAAGACTGTCTATTACTTATATTGAATTATTTCTTCAATTCATCACCCTGTGACATAATGTCAGATTTGTCAGCCCAGACCTGTTAAAAACCAAAACAAGACACCCTGCCCCAGCAGCCAGTTTGACCGGCATTTACTGTGTGGTTTTGTCTCTTAAGGTCTGTCAGTTGAACTATAGATGAACCTCTCCATTATTTCAGTTGACCTTAAGTGGCCATGATTGCTGCCTTTCGACATTGACATATTGTGGTGGTTTCAGTCTTTGCAGTTTCCCTCTTGTCCAGCATTCACTTGTCTCAGATCTCCTCAGCTATTCCAAGAACCAGATTTTCTAGGCCTTCTGATGTACACAGTTGAATGTGATACAGCCTCATGGAGCTATGGACCAAAAAATACTTCATCCTCATGTAAATAAGTTGTCCTGCATCTCTCCAAGGAGTAGAACTACCTGCCTTCTCAGCATCATCACTGACTGTTCAGTCATGTCCATCTAATCAAGGTCTTGTAATGTTGACACTGATTGTCACTGCTTCCTGCCACATAGGAAGATCCCATCTCCCATGGTCCTTACAGAATTGCTTGAGGTGGCCAGTGGATCACAGACATTTAGCAGAGGATTTGGGATTGGGGGAGTGGGATGACGGCAGGTTTTTTTATTTTTGTTATTCTACACCAGGGGTGTCCAACTCACGACCCGTGGGCCAAATCCGGCCCTTCACCTTGTATTATCTGGCCTGGCACCTTGTTTCTACCCAGTGGCAGAACCGAGCTCCTTGCCCCTACGCTCCTGACAGCGCGCCAGTCACGTGTGCAGCGTGTGATGCACGTTACGCTGCAGGAGCAGGAGAATGGTGGGAGCTGTGAGTTTGACACCGCTGTTCTAGGAGAAGGCTAGGAAAAATCATTAGGAAGACTTTCTGCTTTGTGGATTTCGCAGTGTGCCAGCTGGTCTTCATGGCAGTGTGGGATTCCTTCTTTTATTTTAAAAGCTCTTCACAGTGCCTGTACTTTGGAGGAATTTTTCATTCTTTTTCCTATTGCCTGTTGTAATGTTCATCATCCTTTTATTTTGAGATGCTCTTTGAGGAACTGAACCTGTGCGCAAGAAATTGCCCGAATGTTATACCTTTCCCTCCTCATTTGAGTGAATTTCCTGTAGTTCTGTTTCTTTGAAGCTGTTGCGTGGATTTGTTTTCCAGCATCTCTGTGCAGCGTACAAAGGTCTGCTTTTGTTGTTGCCTGTGAGGTAGTCTGCACATTCTTGAGACTTATTTTTTAAAGAATGACAAACAAAAGACCAGGGTTTCTTTTTTTTTTTTTTTTTTTTTTTTTTTTTTTGCAGCAAGGTATTATAATTGGCCTAGTTTGAGGAGATCTTGCTTTCCTGTACAGCTCGAAACTGACTGGAAGGTTGTGGGGCTACGGAATAGTGGCAGATGGTGACACACAGCTAATAAGCAGGGGCTTGTGCTCAGCTGTCAGTCAGAAGGCCCCAAAGCTTTTGAACAGAGGATTTCCATCCTGCCTCCTGCCAGGAGTTCAAGCCCTCAAAGTGAAAATCCTGTGAGATACTATCTTCAAAGTAGCAGAATTAGAGGTAATTTCTGCAAAGCACTGTATTTAAAGAAAAAAATAAAAATATAACACCCCACCTAAAAGGGCATAGCTTTTTCAAATGGCTAACTCAGAAGAGCGTCGCACTTGTGAAATTTGACATTAACTACTGCTCACTGAGAAACACATCCAGAATCTTAATTTGGGTTGAAGGGGGAGGGGAGAACAGTGACTGGGAAAATTAACTGCTGGCAATGCTGCAGCGGTGTCTGCTGTGCTCATGGTGACTAATGAATCTTTGCCCTCTCAGTGGCAGCAAAAATGCACAACTGCCTGGCCTCACAAGCCCAGCAATTACTGCTGGAAGAATCGGTGGGAAATGGAAGTGAGGTACAATTCTTTGCTGCACTGAGTAACACAAAACAGAAATCAACTGTGCTAATGAATTGGAAACGGTTTGCTTGTGCTAAATGGGATTTTTTTTTACATCTTGCTATTTAAGGGAGTTTGCCTGCAAGCCTTTTGATTTTGCACAGATTTTTCCCATTATTTTTTAAGGGAAAAATATGTGAGGTACTCCCTCTAAAGCATCTGGGCTGCTCTGTCCATGCACCTTGGAGAAAGCTAGCCCAGCTGACTTGGGAAAACTGAGGTAAGAGCTGTTGTCCAAGCAGTGTCCTGCTTTATGCTTTGCTTGTGTCATGCTCAGGAGCACATAAATGATTGTGTGCATAATCCTGAATCTGAGTAGCTTGGCAGTAGCTGACTGGAGATGTGAAGGATCACTGCTTGACCACCAATGATTCTGTCAGCTCTTCTGTTCTCCTAGGAGAGGAAAATAAATTTCTCTTGGGTTTTTTTCAGAGCTGAGCAAGAAGGAAAGCTAAGGGTAGACACAACCACAACAGAGTTTGGAGAAGGGTAGCAGAATTGATGCTGTTTTCTTTTTGTGTGCCTTATGTATCCTTCAGGCTTCCTGCTTGGGCTTGTTGAGAGTGGAAAAACTTAAAGGAGCTAAATTTAGTGAAACTATTTGCATGTTCTTCATAGTTAAAGCTCCACAAAGAGATAAGATTGACCAAGGTTCTTTGTATATTTAAAATGGAAGTGTTTCATCTGATGTTCTGACAGAGCCAATCCACAGTGCCACTGCTGACAGGAACATACATGGATGCTGAGGACACTGTTGACTGGCAGAAAAACAGATCTGTCTTTGCTTATTTTTTTTCAAAGCCTAAGGAAAAGACTGTTTTCAGTAAAATACCTTTCTAATGGGTGTGGCAGAAAATTTAAGGTTTTAGTTCTATTTTGCATTTGCTCTTTGTAAAACACTGTGGTTTGCATTTGAAAACTCTGAAGGTCAGAGACTCCGGAGAGCTGTGTTTGCACAGTGGCTTTGTGGAGGGACCCGGTCCAGATTGGGGTGATTGCTCATCATGGTAGCATCAGTCCATGTGAATCACTGAACTCATTAATGACAGAGTCTTCAATGCCGGCTGAGTGAAGTGGAGAGAGTATACACATTGTGCAATGTTATTTGTTTACAATTGGAAAGTAATTATTAGTGTTTATTAAATGTTAATGCAATATTTTTTTTTAAGAACAGTGTATTTCAGCATATGTAACCCCAGCTGCCTGTGATTAATCTCTCACCTGTTAATCGCTGTGCGCCTCAGAGGTTACCTCTCACAGCTATAGCCATAGCTCTGTAAATAGAAGAAGAAATGCACATGACTGTGTTTTTGGTTTGTCTGTTTGTAGTACTTGTATGCAGTCACGAAGGAAGCAGCCGGAGATGTGGTGGACAGGGGGACCTCCTTTCTGGTTCTCTTGGAGTTTTAGCACACTGGGCATTTCTTGCCGGAGCAGAAAAAACAAATGGGTATGGATATTAATTAATAACTTCTAAATTCTTATTAGTCTGTGTTCTCCTAAGGAAACTGTTGTAGACCCGCTATAGAAATTTTCAAATGAAATTGGAGTCGTTGGGACTAAGATATTGATGTACTTCTAAAAAATGTAAGGGTGTTCTAGAGCAGTCTGCACAACCAGAGAATGGTTTGGGTTGGAAGGGACATCAAAACCCATCGAGTTCCAACCTCTTGCCAAGGGCAGGGACACCTCCCACCACACCAGGCTGCTCAAGGCCCCATCCAACCTGGCCTTGGACATCTCCAATAATAATTGTAATAGCTACGATTTTAATAAGACAACCTCTTCATTAATGTAACATCTCCCAAGTTTGAGGCAGAAAAGGAGTGTGAACCTGAATCAATTTCCCAAGGACATATAAGTATAGGGTATGTGTTTTCAAAACAATTGAGTGTAGGCAGAAAGTAAGAAGAATAAATAAGTGGTGGTCACTGGCAGTTACATCTCTGTAATTCAAAAACCCTGTCATTTAGTTCTGGTTTTGTAATTTTTTCAGACTGCTGCTTCTTGGTAAAGGCAGCAAGAAAATTCCTGAGCAACGTGATCTATTTGAAGATGTCCCTGCTCACTGCAGAGGTTGGATTAGATGACCTGTAAGGGTCCCCTCCAACCCAAACCATTCTGTGATTGCACCTAAGTAATTCAGTAGGTAAGCTGAAACTTGCAAATAAGATACAATTTCAAAGAAGGTAACCATTTTAAGGCCAAATGGCAATCCAGATTGGTCATACATAACACAGCCATGCAGCTGCAGCTGGCTGGGAGCTCTTTATTTTTAAATTCTGTCAATTCCTGTCCAGCTGCTTAGTCCGTGTAGTCAGGTAGTCTTTCTGTGAAAGCAGCTGCTTTAAATAAAGTTGAAAGAAACGTTGACACGAGCAGGTAGGGAATAACAGTCCCTCCTCCCAATGAGTTATTGAAGCTTCATCTTTTGTAGTCTTTTGGATGCTACATGCAAATGCACACAGATGTCTATGGGAGTTAACTATTCTGTGAATCATACAACCGTTTGGGTTGGAAGGGACCTTAAAAGATCATCCAGTTCCAACCCCCCTGCCATAGGGTTTTTTTAAACATTAAGACTGCACTGGCTTTCAGGGATACTCATGGTATAGTAGGTAGAATCCTTCTGTTAAGTAGACAGGATGTGTTAAGTAGGTTCAGGTGATGTCTTTGGAGCATGGTGTGTATCTAACTGGTTACATGGTACCCTTAGAAATAGGTGCTTTCGCTGTCTTTGGCCCAGAAACTTGTGTCCAGGTCTTGTTTCAGAGCAGTATTTGGGCATCCAGGATTGACTCTCAAGATAGCTCAGATACTCCCTCCTACACCTTGATGAATGCATCAAGTTGCTGTTTTCAAGGAAAAGATACTCAAAGCTGCCCTGGTAACACATAAATTGTAAATTCCCATTCTGCTTTGTATTTTAAATCATGATCCCTCACAAAACTCCTTATTTGGCCCAGGAGTCAGTAGGTCCTTTGTGACTTAAGGGCAGCTCTGTCCGAGCCACGGCTGAGCTTTGCGAGGTTTTTACCCAGCCAGCAACTGGACCCCAGGGCCCAGCCTATAAGAAGGTGCTCTGGAGGTGGCAGGGCTGTGCTGCCTTCGTGGAGGGAGGTTCAGCACTTGAGGACCGGGGCTGGGCACACTGTCAGGCAGTTTGTAAGTATGTAGGAGTGTGCCTTAAGTTGGTTTGGGTTGGAAGGGACCTTAAAAGATCATCCAGTTCCACTGCCTTGCCCTGGGCAAGGACACCTCCCACCAGACCAGGATGCTCAAAGCCCCATCCAACCTGGCCTTGAACACTTCCAGGGAGGGGGCATCCACAACTTCCATGGGCAACCTGTGCCGGTGCCTCACCACCCTCAGTGTGAAGAATTTCTTCCTAATGTCTAATCTAAATATTCCCTCTTCCAATTTAAAGCCGTTCCCCCTCATCCTGTTACTACAGGCCCTTGGAAAAAGTCCCTCCCCAGCTTTCCTGTAGTCCCTTCAGGTACTGGAAGGCTGCTGTAAAGTCTCCCCGGAGTCTTCTCTTCTCCAGGCTGAGCAACCCCAACTCTCTCAGCCTGCCCTCATAGCAGAGGTGCTCCAGCCCTGTGATCACCTTTGTGGCCTCCTCTGGACCCATTGCAACACCACCTTATGAATTACGTGGAGAGTTCAAATTTTGTTTATAATGTTTGGTTTCTTTTTCCTTTTAGTCAAAATCCCTTTCTAGTGGCAGCATTTGGCGCTTGCTCTCTCACGAGGCAGTCCAACCACCAAGCCTTTCAAAAATTCGGACGTTCAATGACTGCCTCTGACATGGTTTCAGAAGTTGGAACAGCTTTTAACAAACTTTTTGAAACCTGAAGCCAAAGCAGCAGAGAAGAAGAAAAGGAAGAACACCGACTTCAAGAGTAATTACCTTTACTGTAGAATTGACCTAAGTAACGCACCCTTTCAAGTGCTGTAGCAGCATTGGTACGCTAGGTAGATTTTTTTTTATTTTTAAGAATAGAAAAATATGATTAATGTAGATATTTTTTAAGAGTTTGGAATACAAAAAAATGTTTTGGCTGAAATAAGCTGTAGTTGCAGATCTGTTATAATATAATAAATCTAAACTGAAAGTATTCCTCTGTTCTTTTTTGATAGTTATTGAGCAATAACTAAAGTGTGAACAGCAAAAAAATAAAATGCACTTGATACTTAGACAAAATTCTTCCACCAGCTCAACTGAATTTCTTGGATTGCACCAAGGTTGTCCTGTTTTTGTTCTTAGACCTGCTGTCTAGAATTAGCTATTGCACTTCATTTTTTTTGCCATGCTAGTATATTAAGAAGGAAAAGTTAAGCCTCTTTGGAAAGGGAATGCATGAGAGTTGCTGTAGATTTTTTTGAATGTAATTAGTTGCCTTTTCCCATTCCTGGTCCCAGAGGCAGCATTCATTTTGACCAGATGCCCTTTCCTGCAACATCTTGGGTCAGAATAAGGATATACTGTAGGTATCTTGGGCATAATTGTTGTTTAATGCTACCTGAAAGAAAATATTTCTATTTCTTTAGCTGGCTTTGACTCATCTCGAACTCAAATATAATGAACGTTGTGAGATTATCATTTGGAGAGGTACTGGGCAGCATAAGAACCTTAGCGATACCTGACTGAACTGGTTAAACTCTTCATGGAAGAATGAAGTGCTTGTAGAACTCAAATTGCCTGCTAAGAGCTCCGAAAAGATCTGTGTACAGATATGCAGGTGGCTCTTTACTAACTAGCAGGGATATGAAGGGAAGGAACAAAAGGCAGACAACAGCACCTCTCCGTATGCTCCTGGTGTTGCACAGGCAGCCGTGCACTGCAAGTCAAAGACAGCAATAGGAAAATGGTGGTTGGTGTTTGAGCTCTGAGCACAGCACCTGGCATTGGGGGCTTTTTCCCCTGTCCTTATCGGAACAGACTTGTACTGTTACAACTATATCTGTCAGGCTCGTTGGCAGAGCAGATGTTGGGTCTAAGGGGGGAGCTGGGATTTTGCACAGTATCGTTTCTTAAATTTTTGGAAATTCACTGAAAGCTTGTAGGGATGGAAGCAATTTGAAGAGGGGCGAGCTCACGCCAAGTACATTTACAAAATGTTCCTTAAGGTTTGGAAGTGGGTATTGCCCTTAACCCTCCTAGCCAGCTCCAAGTGTATATTCTTACTGAAGTGCAAAAACAAGCATACAGTGTGTCTGGTTCTTGCAGTCGATGTTATCTGTTCATTGCAGCCACTCTTTCCTAGTGCCCAAGATTGGAATATGGTGCCCTGCATACTGGTCAAACCGCATTCTCATACCTTGGCAATAGCTGCTCGCAGAAAAGCACCTGGAATCAGAAAGGCTGCTCCGAGTATTTCCCTTCTGCCCTTAGAGTTGGTATTTCTGGATGCACTGTGACTACTACCTCACCCCAATGCATTTTGTTTGTTGTTTGTTTGTTTTCTTTTAAAACCAGTTACCTATTTTTAAAATAGGTGTCTAAAATGTTTGCGCATTTTGGTCTTATGAGGGTTCACAGACTTTAGATTAAGAGCAACGTTGACTCATAAGAGACGGGGTTTTGGAATTCAAACAGTTTTGTAAACTGCCTACATCTTTGGGGAAACAAAGCTACTCTCGTTTTTCCCCTTAAAAATATTCAAGAAGCCCAAATTCTTTCAAATAAAATCAGAAAGTTAAAACTGATTTTAAAACAGCTACTGGATTTCCTTTTAAATGAGCATTTTTTTGTATTTAGAACATCAGCGGTGTTAGAATCTGAACAGCATTTGTAGGTGAAGTCAATAACAGAGCTCAGTACAGATTTCAACCTGCTGCCTTGGTTTTCAAGCTACAGAGAAGCTGTAACTCTGTTATTCACTAATGTAAACAAATTGTTACAATTTTTAAACATTCTGGAAATGTAGCAGTTTCTTTTGGGTAGGAAATAAAAATAATAGCAAATTAATTGTGTGTCCTTTGTTTGGTGTGTTCAGATCTGGTTTCCCACAAAAGCAGAGCCTGATAGCTTGCCTTTCATTCTCATTTGCTATTGGTATAAGCAGTACACCTCTTCTCAAATCTAAAATATCACCCATGTCAAATAAGCGCCTGCTGAAGTGCCAATGGAGAGACACACACACCCCCACCGCCCACTCTTCCCTTTTGCTACAGATCATAGAATGGTTTGGGTTGAAAGGGACCTCAAAGCCCATCCAGTTCCAACCCCCCTGCCATGGGCAGGGACACCTCCCATCAGACCAGGCTGCTCAAGGCCCCATCCAACTTGGCCTTGGACACTTCCAGGGAGGGGCATCTACAGCTTCCCTGGCCAACCTGTGCCAGTGCCTCACTGCCCTCATCATGAAAAATTTCTTGCTAATGTCTAATCTAAATCTCCCCGCTTTCAGCTTAAAACTGTTACTCTTCGTCCTATTCCTGCACTCTGTGATAAACAGCCTCTCCCCAGCTTTCCTGCAGCCCTCTTTTAGTAATGGAAGGCCGCTATAAGGTCTCCCCAGAGCCTTCTCTTCTCCAGGCTGAACAACCTCAACTCTCTGAGCCTGTCCTTGTATGGGAGGTGCTCCAGCGCTCTCATCATCTTTGTAGCCCTCCTCTGGACCCGTTCTTAACAGATCCCTGTCCTTCCTGATAACCAGAAAGAGGGCAGAAAAAAAACCCAGCTGTGTGTCTTACTCTCCACTTAACAAAATAAAATAAAGGAATTATCAAAAGGATAAAGGCTACATGACTTGTATCTGAAGTGACCTTCCTATGAACTGCTGTTCTTATTTTTGTTATCTTTTCATAAACTGAATTAAAGGTGTGCTGGCAGGTAAGTGCAAGCCCCAGATAAACTCACCCACTAGAATACAAGTTGTCTCTGGTGTAAGGCTGGCATTGCTCCATCCACCTACAGCCCCACCATCCCAGAGATTCTCTTAAACACAAACCCAGCAAAATTAAAAATGTGTTCTGACCTGACCTCCCGTGGTGTTTCAGGCAGGTCTGCCTGTGCAGATATTATCCTACGTAGAGCGTACGACAGCCAGTTTATCTTCAGTACTGACAATTAATATTGGTCCTGAAATTTACGCAGGCTACTTACTTTGCAAGGGATAAATAACTGAGCAGGTCAGTAATAAACATACTAAGTTAATCTTCGCAGTTGTGACGGAGAGATCCTGAGTGTGCTGCATTCCAAACAATAGGGAACTCAATGTATTCTACGCAGAAGCAAACTGAAAAGTTACCAAGCCTTTGGATCCGGGACAAACCAGCAACACTGCAACGAGAAAATAGTTCAAGGCTAAAAGTGTCACCTCGTCCTATGCCTGAGAAAAACAGAATTGTTTAAATCATTGAGCATAAAATTGTTTTCAGATCTAAGTTCTTGCCTTTGTCTTCACTCTGTTTTAATTCTCAGTGCCAGCTCAGCAAAACAGAGTGTGAGCACAGATCACAGAGCAACTGGGGTGTTCCACTGAAGCTTAGGTGAGATAGAACGGCTGCTGCTCTGCTGCTGTGTCTGTTGGATGTTTCCACCACCAGCACCACGTACACTCCTGCTGCAAGTCCTGTATTTATTTACCTGCTGATAGTGTCAACAGTTTTTCTCAGGTTGCATTAAATCTTTGTTAGCCATTTTATTTGCAATGTATCACTATTTACAACTGTTGCCAAAGCAGCTGAAATTAAAAAGAAACAAGTCCAAGGATGAAGGATCAGCTTTTTTCTTCAGTCTGCTGATCTGTTTGACCTCCTTCCACAATTTCCCAGGTCGAAACAGCAGCTCTGTCCTGTAAGAAGAAGCAAGTGGGTCAGTCCCGGCAGTCTGGATCACGTGTGTGTAGGTATGTGGAGGCATGGGTTTCTAGCCAGAATCCATACTATTAATATATACATACTCATATATACACTATTATACAATACATATTATATACAATATATACACATATAATATTCCTATACACACTATTATACAATATATACACTATTATACCATAGATAATATATACGTACCAATATAAGCAATATATACATGTATTTTATAAATCTATTAATACCAAAGCTATTAATAAGTAATGTGGGGATGCCACCTTGCAGGAAGGCCACTGTTAATAATGCCCAGAAGCTGTAAAACACTTCTTCCCAGTTAAGGAAAAAGCCCCACCACGATAGAAATGTCTCCTCTTCAGTGTGGGATGGTGCAGCAGTGCGTAGTCTCTCTCACATGAGTAACTTCTGTTAAACTCAAGCAATCATATTTTCATGTTTAAATGCCTCATATACATGGAAAACAGCTCTTGTGATGGCCAATACATGAGTATATCTTGCCTAACTGTTATGGTCTGAGTTAGAATGGGATCTGTATCCTGACTGGCTCAGCCTGGCTTAAAGTAACTGTTTTCTGAAAGCTCACTGCATGTTTTTCAGACAGTTTCTCTCCAGCAGTGATAACAACGGGGTATTGGTATGCAGAAAGGCTGGTGTTACACATTAATTCATCTGGTAACCAGGCCCATCCTTGAGCTGGCAAAAAAGGCTGCACTTGCAGGGAGGGGCAGACAGGACAGGTGACCCCAAACTGACCAACAAGAATATTCTATCCCATATGCATCATACTTGCTATAAAATTCAGAGATCGTGAGTGTCTCACTCTCTTCTGCGATGGCCGATGTCCAGTGAGGACCTCATTTATCTGACTGTTCCTGATCCCAGATCTGTGTGTCCCTGAATCCAGTTCCTGAGTTCAACGCCCTCCTAGCTGTGGACCCATTACCCTGTGTCTGATTTGGAGCATTTGTGGTGACGTAAGGTCATTGAGAGGTGGGGGTGCGATCTTGGATATTTGTACCTATTTCAATACTTTCTAATGATTTTCATTATCGTTATTATCATCATTTCATTAAAGCTGTAGTTTTAGTTTCCAATCCGCAAGCCTTTTTCCTCTTATTTTTCCTCTCCCCCCAGGGGTGGAGGGAAGGGAATTTGGAAGCCCAACTGCACAGTTTTAGCTACTGAAGATTAGCTGGGTCAGGGCTAAACCATGACACTAACACACCTGGTCTCAGTCTTCATTTTAGGAGAGCAGCCTGTTGCTGTAAAGATCTGTAATGCAATATTGTTGTATTTTTGAAAGAGAACATTACAGTAAAACCGAGCATTTCTGACTGCTAAGATCAAGCTGTTTGACTGCGATTGTTGAAAATAAAAAGTTAATCTGAATAATGAAACATGGCAACGTTACGCGAGCTCGGACTCCCGAGAAAGGCGGGAATGCAATGTAGAATTTTCTTGGCATTAGAGTTAAAACTGGTTTTGATGGGTAAATATCTAATTACTGCATTTCACTTAGTAGCACAGATTAGCCTGCATTTCAAATACAGTATAACGACACGAACAGACCAGTGGGTATTTTAATCCATTTGTTGCAAGCTCGGTAACTTCAGACAAACAGAACATCCTCTGCATTGAGCAGTGTGAGAGAAGAAACCAGTGCACAGAATCACAAACTTAGAAGCTGAAGGAGAAATTATCTTTCTTCAAAGCTGATTTTTTAAGGGAATTAAGTTACTACCTTTACAACCAGTTTTAAGTTGCTTCTTGCCACTCCTCCTCCCTGCCCGGCCCCAAACCAGGGGTTCCTAATCTGGACTGGGTGGAGATAGGACTTGGTTGTTTCATCTGTTCTGCTGCATTTCCTCCTGCACATGGACTTGAGAAGTTTCTGTCCAGCTTCAGTTGCTCATGACAGAGGGAGAGCACATTAACAAATGCATTATGATGTGTGTATCGTGGGGCTCATAAAAGCTTTATGGAAATCAGAGCAGAATAGAGAAATTCAAATTACTTCCCCACATGTTTAGGAGGAAAGTGGGACCTGGCTGCTGGGCTCTGTGACTGCGGCCAACCCAAGGTGGCCACAACCATCCTCATGCAGAGCACCAGGGTGGCAAGAGCCCTGATCTGAGTAGGGCCATGGTTTGTCACACATTTGCTCCGGTAAGGTTGTTTCAGGATCTGCAGAGCTGCACTGTTTGTAGAACTTTTCTGGGATTTGCAAAGAAGGCAAGATCTGGGCAGCCTTCGCAGCAGACCTTCAGACACTTTCACAGGATCAGCAAAAAAGGCAGTTCAGCTTTGAGCATGTGCTGTGTGCGCTTCTACGTGCACGTGTGGTTTGTCTTCAGGAGCAAGTCTTCTAGGCCAAGTAGGAGACGGACTATGCCGAGCTTCAGGTTATTAAAAAAAGAAATTAATAGAATGGACTGAATCCTGGCTAATGCCAATTTCTAGGAGGTTACTAAATGTTCATAAATACCTTTGAAAACAAGCAAAACCAAATCTTCAAAGGGGTAGAGGTGGGGCTGCAGCTGTTTTGCCAAGTAGATCAAAAGGGAGTCTTCTTTTCCAAGACTTTGTCTCTGCACAGTTGTTGGGATTTGCAGACTTTCTTGACATATAAGTGGAGCAGGCATTTAGCTATGCACAAACAAGTTAAGGAAGCACATGTTCCAGCTTCCCACAGTCTTTCTTTGCTTTCACAGCTGTAGCTCACCAGCAGTGCGCTTTGGCTCTCGCCCCTGTTTGTATCAGCACGCTCACTTTCGTCTGGGATCGCGAGTCAGCCGACCACACTTCATATTTCCTTTTAATAGGTGCATTGACAAATGACAGCTCTCATGCTCAGCAGTTAAAGAGAATCATAGCATCATAGAACCGTAGAATCGTTTTGGTTGGAAGGGACCTTAAAAGATCATCCAGTTCCAAACCCCCTGCCATGGGCAGGGACACCCCCCAAACGTATGCTCTCACTCCCTAATATCATTGTGCTTTACATCCTCCCACTGGATGCAAGGAGAATATGCAAGTGAGGGAAAACAAGCAGCGTGAACTGGAAGAAGGGAGGAAGAGGCTGGGGAGAAAGTGGAGGATTATTTTGCACATAAGGAGAAACAGTGACCCAACAAGGGCTGGAGCAGAGGTGAGAAGGGCAGTGAAACAAGAGGAACTGGAAACAGCAGCACCCATTAATGTAGTAATGTAACACCTTGAAACCAGGAGGAGACAATGAGCCTGTGAAGGGATTTCTCTCGAGCAGGAGGCACCAATGAGATAAAGGAAAAGAACAGTAGCATTAGGTATAGGCTTAAAGTAGAAAGCAAAGTGGAGAAGGGAGTTGTACAGGAATCAGGCAAACGACTTACTATGGCTCAGGAAGAGTTGGGAATGGAGCTGCTGAAGATGGAAGAGGCTTTCTTGTGAGGACTTACCATTTTTGGTGGGGGGAATGTGGAGAGGGCAAAGGGAAGGCATTATTTTCCCAAGTCATCTCAGTACACTTTCCAGTTCCTCTGCAATCTTTTTAAAGATTGCACACATTACTCTTATCTTTCCTTCTGGATCAAACTTGGGCAACATTAGGGATTTCTGAATATTACGGGATTTTCAGTGGCTAAACAACATACCCTTTGCTAAGTGCAGAAATAGCTACAGCTTGCAAGGAGACACGAGGCTGAGGAGGAGCAGAAGAGAAGGCTAGCGGTAAAACCAGGCAAAGTCTTCACTTCAGCCTCCTGCTACTGTGGTTACACAGAGCTGGCCACAACACCGAAAGCAGCTAAAGAGGCACAAAGGACAAAAATAAACACTGTCTTAAGAAAAGACTAATGGCCTCACAAAGAGGGTCACTGTCTTCTACCTGTATGTGGATTCCAAAGGCAGCAAGGTCTCCACGCAGACTGTCACAAGCCTCCAGGAGGGATTTTCTCTCCCGCATTAACTGCTGCCTCTTCTCCTTCTGTTCTTTTGGTCCTTTGGCTCCTGTGTCACCCTCCAATGGATGAGCTTCCACTGCTTCCGGCAGAGCGAGCGCATAGTGACGGACCTTTGAGCGGAACTTTACAAGCTGATCAATGACGTTAGAGAGCACAGCAGAGTTGTCTCCTCCCAAAGCCACCTAGGAATTGAACAGGTTGCTTTACAAACATCTGAGAACAATTTAAAAATCAACCCCAATGTGGTAGCATCCAGTGAGACCTCATCACCTCTTTCGGTTGTGCATCTTCCATGTATTGCTATGAAAAATCTCATCATCTCAGTCATGCTGGACAAAAAGTTACGGTGGAGTCATAACTCAGAAGCAGTTCAGCCTGTTCCTATACAGGCAAGTATCTGTCTCAGAGCATAACACGCTGCATAACCCAACTGTGGAACTCATCACTACAGGAAACCTCTGAGATGCCAGAAGCGTGCATAAATTAAAAAGGGATTAGACAAATTAATGGAAGAAAGGCCTGGCAACAGCCATCCAACATGGTAAGGGAAGCCCCAGCTGCCGGTTCAGACAGTCCCTCTGCTGTAAATGTCTGCAGAGCATCAGCCCCTTACTCTGCCTTTCAGCTCTGGACCCTCTTCAGGAAACACAAACCAGGAAAAGTAAGCATTTTGGCTTTAAGTCTCTAGACTGCCTTTTCTCCTTGCATCTACAGGAAACCTCTCCAAATCCACAGAACTTTCATCTGATCCACCTCATCCAAAGTTTCAGCTACCCAAAAAGACCTGACCGAGCAGCAGTAGCTGCACACAGTGGGTGCTTGCTGGCTGCTGCCTGGCCCCCACCTTCCCTCAGACAGCTCTGAGCTTCCTCGGCCTCTTCTGGCTTGGCAGAAGTCTTGCTGGTCAACAAACACTACAGAAATTGCACGACCTCACTCCTCCTAGTTCAGGAGTGTCAATCTCATGGCTCCCAGCGTTCTCCTGATCCTGCAGTGCAACACGCATCATACACATTGCACACGTGACTGGCGCGCTGGCAGGAGGGTAGGGACAAGGAGCTCGGCGCTGCCGCTGGGTAGAAACAAGGTGCTGGGCTGGATAAAACAAGGTGGAGGGCAGGATTTGGCCCGCAGGCCGTGAGTTTGACCCCTGTCCTAGAGGGTCCCACTCTGACGGCTGCTGGTATGGGAGCTCAGGTGGTAGCATAAGAGGAAGGGCACTCCTTGCCACTGGCACAGCCAGGCTCCCAGTCTCAATCCTGGCAGAGAAACCATCCCTGCTTCTCATTAGAAGCAAATTCCTAAGGGGGAGGAAAAGGACAAAGCTCCAACAAACAAGAAAACGTCATAGTAGTATTTTATGACTAAGACACAAGGTGGGGAGCAGACAACGGAGCAGTGAAATGTAAAGCACAAGAAGGCCGAGGGGTGAAGTTGCTGGCAGCAATGCTCAACTGGGAGCAGAAGAGCAGCTGAGTAATTAAAGCCAGAGGGAACTGTACTTAAGTCACCAAACAGCAGGATGGAAATGAAAGGCAGTAGTTTCAGAGGTCACCAACTGAAGAAAGCAAATAAAGCAGAGGAGGAGAAGAAGGTGTGGGGGAAGCTATCGAAGACTGAGCGCGAGATGCTCTGTGCTCTCCATAATCATAAAAGGCTGCAAATTCCCCAAACTTTCAAAACATATAAACATACTAAAGAAGTTTATGAGATTGAAGAAGGTAATAAACCTGTCAGAAATGCTCCATTGTAACCTAGGACAGGTAAGAGAGCAGGATATAGGCTCTTTAAAAATGATAAAGGATACAGAAGGGAAAGACAAATGATGAGGGGAGGAAGAAACATGCCTCTTACAACCACCACTGCCAAAGTCCAAATCAGGCACCTACTCATGACACTAGACAAGATCCTCCAAAAGGAGGGACAGCTTTAGGAGAGGAACCCATCCGATTTCCACATAAAATACTCAGGGCTGATCTCTAATATCTTCCCCTCAGTACCAATAAATCCAAAGAGCTCATAAGAAGTATTATGTTGAAATTTGGCCCTTTCTTAGCCTACAGACGATCACCTGTTCGCCCCTGGCTGTGCCCACAATACAGCACTCCTTGGTAGAGCAAAAGCCCTCACCTTTGCTCCTCAGCTCTAAAACAGGCATGCTGATTTCCATCCATCATCTTTTCAGACAGATTCATCTTATGTGCTCATGGCTGTCCAGGCTCCTTCTCTTGTGAATGCAGAAAGAGAGAGGCAGTCTTATTTTATACAACCACCAGATTAAAATGAACTGTCCTTAGCGCCGCCTCTCTCTCCACCGCCTACTGCAGAAGCAGAGGCAGCTACATTAGACCGTACGGCTAATTAAGCCAAGACGAATCCCATCCTAGGAGCAAGACAGACCCACAGGCTATGTGCAAACATCCAGACGAAGACAGCCCCAATACTACTCCCCATAGCTTCTACGTTAAATTGTTAGCACAGTGGCAGCCAGGCCAGCACACCCTCTCCCAGACAGCGCACACACTAGGACCCGTGGTGGTCAGGGGCTGCTCTGGGCAAGCTGCACACCCAAAACCACATGGCTAGGGGCAAGAAAGGCTGGATGCTGAACTGTTGTGGCTGGTCTTGAGGTCACAGAATGTTGTGGTTTGAGTTAAATTAGAGTCAGTTTCTTGACTCTAACTCAGTCTCCTCTAAGCAACTTCATTTTCCGAAAGCTCACTGCATGTTTTTAAGTCTCTCTTTAGCAGAAAGGCTGGTGTTGCACATTAATTCCTCTGGTAACCAAGCCCATCCTCAGGCTGGCAAAAAAGGCTGCACCTGCAGGGAGGGGCAGACAGGACAGGTGACTCCAAGCTGACCAACAAGAGTATTCTATCCCATATACGTCATACTCGGTATAAAATTGAGAGATCATGAGGATCTCACTCTCTTCTGCAATGGCCCATGTCCAGTGAGGACCTCGTCTGTCTGGGTGCTCCTGATCTCGGATCTGTGCATCCCTGAATCCAGTTCCTGAGTCCAGCGCCCTCCTAGCCTCAGATTCTTTCCCTTGTGTCTGCTCTACGGTATTTGTGGTGACATATGGTCATCAAGGGGTAGGATGGGTAGTGATCTCAGATATTTGTACATATTTTATTACTTTCTAATTATTTTCATCATCATTATTATTATTATCATTTCATTAAAGCTGTAGTTTCAGTTTCCAATGCACAAGCCTTTTTCCTCTCATTTTCTTTTCCCCTTCCCCTGAGGGTGGGGGGAAGGGAACTGGGAGCCCAACTGCACAGTTTTAGCTACTGTTTTACACAGTTTTAGCAGGGTCGAGGCTAAACCATGACAAAGAACAAACCTTGCACCATTATATTCACTAGCTTGTGGCAGCCCATGGGCCTTTATGATGAAGATTTGATTGATTCATTTACTTGAAGCTGAAAGAGCAGAGGGACAGAGAGAAGCATCTTACGTGCTGCTCCTTCCTTCCTGCCTACCTTGCACCAACATCTTCTGCTGCCCCTGTGAAAGTCACACAGCACACAAAAAAGAAAAGCATTCAAACACTTGTTAAAGCAAAAAGCATTCGTGCAGCAGGCACCTGCATATAGGCAGCCCAGAATCTGGAGGAATGACTTTGCCACCCAACTTACAGACAAATTTATTTAGTACGCCACTAAAAATAACACAACAAACCATGGGTTTTGAGGAGTAACACACAGCAAAATCGCATCCAACTGCTGCTTTGAAACAAATTTTGTGAAAAAACTCATAACGAAGCAAAGTAAGTATACGCATTTATTGCTCTTGTGCCTGACTTCCAAAGGATGAATATGGTTATTTATGTTTTCTTACCCTCTTCTTCACCTCCCCAAAACAAATTTTTGCAGAATGTTTCTCTGAAGAAAGTTTTTACCTTCTTGGTATTCAGCTCCAGATTCGAGCAGGAGAGGAGCACAGAACAGCCTGCTAGGCACCAGCACCTTGTCTCATTTAAAATGCTCCCCTTCTGTACATCAGGATATCACCTCCATATTTATCACTCTCTTTCCTAGGCAGTAATTTGAGCTTTTCTCTACTTTTTTTTTCCCCCTCCCCATTCCTACCTTTCCAAGCATTAGAACAGGTGTGTCAAACTCACGGCTCCCACCGTTCTCCTGCTCCCGCAGCGTAACATCACACATGTTGCACACGTGGCTGGTGCACTGGCTGGAACGTAGGGCCAAGGAGCTCAGCACTGCCACCAGGTAGAATCAAGGTGCCGGGCTGGATAAAACAAAGTGGAGGCCCGGATTTGGCCCACAGGCCGTGAGTTTGACACCCCTGCACTAGAGGATACATAAGGCATTTCCAATAACGGCCCCTGTCACTGCTCTCTCCTCCCTGCAACCCTACGATGACTCAAGGCAGAGCAACTCTTTCCCCTGCAGACAAGTTGGACCCCAGCTCCTGCTCTGCAGGAGGGGTCACAAACACAAATATTCATACAGCTATCCAAAGGCAGCCTGGGTGCAACCATCAAAATGAAGACGAAGAGCCAGGAGAGCCAGCAAGCATCAAAATGAAGATGAAGAAACACATACCAATACCGACTTTAAGGCCTCTGTTGCTTTTTCTCATTTAATTCCCCAACTATCATTTCCACAGCGCAATCGCTGCAGAAGTCACATGGGAGTATCTCAGAGAAGAAAAAAGCCCACACTTTGCCTTCTGCTGTTCTACCTGCTCACATGCTCTCCTAAGACATCATGGTAGGTACCGCAAGCAATGCAGAAAGGTTTACTAAAACCATAAATTAACTTTGTTACATCTGACGCTTCTGGAAAGTGTTCTATAAAACATAACTCTGGTGCTGCTACCATACAGTAGCACGCATAGAAGAGATGTTTCGTACCTGTCGTTCTCCAAAGGACATCCCAAGGGCATTAAAAAAGCCTTCTATATAGGAAACAATGCTTCCATACACAACAGAGCTTCTAGGAGATCCAGTATCCTGTTTAAAAAACACTCAAAAGAGATTGTCCAGTCAATACACATTACAGAACTCAGCGTCTCTCTGCAGCCTAGTCCACAAGGGAAAACTACTAATAATTATATAGATCTACTTCCACCAGTTACACCTGCCCAGATGGGAATTTTTACAGAGATATAAAAGCACCTCACCACACAAAAGGAAAAGGTTTAAGTAAACGGGGGAGGGGAAGAGCTTATTACCAGCACACGCAGCGAGAGAAGGGGTGCGTGAAGCTGCCATGCATTACACACGCACAGAAAATGAGACCTAAAAATAGTGCTTCTGGGCACAAAAGGGCTGAGTGTATGAAAACAAAATGAAAGAGCAAAATCCCATCTTCAAGGGCACGTATAAAATAAATGATTAAAAAACCCTCAAATCCTTTTTTCAGTGTCTTATTGATTTAACAACGTGAAGCTTGCTTTGAGATAGCTCGCAGTGTTTTGCCATGCCCTGGCAGCACAAGCAACCACCACCAGCAGCAACAGAAGAGCATTTTAAGAACACATGTATTTATTTCTTTCTTTCCTCCAAATTCATTTCACCCAAAAAAATAAAATCAAGATTAAATGATAGACTGAGAAGCAATTTAAGGGACTCACCCTTGCCTAAAAAAAATGAGTGATGACATACACAACTGAATTAGCAGCTGGGACTGGATTTTATCTGACATCTCTACTAGGGCCCAAAATAAGCCATAACTCAAAATTTGCAAGAGATCTGAACTGGAAGGAGCTGAAGCAGATTGCCAAGAGAAAGAAACATGAAAATGCCAACTATGGTAAGAACAGTGAGAAGGTTAAAGAGAGGAATGAGTAGTTACATTTATGTGGATTTACTCTCAGTTCTTAAAGAGAAAAACTACATGCACAGTCAATAAGAGGTAATGCTCAGACAGCTGGGCTGCACCTAGAAAATCTCCACCATCACAACCAGAAATCTGGGTCAGCTGTCCTGCAAACACTCCACCCAATTCTCAACAAGAGGATTGACAGAAGGAATTCAGGGGAAACAAGCAACAACTGGAAAAATTAGGCTACTTGTATTTAGGAGCGGTAATGCTGTTGCAGATCCCTGCTGCAAATTGGTTCAGGTCAGGGATTTTCTCAGACAGTCATTTTATAAAAGATAAGGCTAGGACAGAATTTAAAGCCAGTGCCAAAACACGACTAGGAGGAGGAAGGATTTTTAAACCAACAAGCAAATTCTCTCTTAAAATCACTTATTACTATGTACTCAAGATTTCTTCTGCAGCACAAATGTGGTGGACGTGATGACACCAGCAATCAAGAGGCACAGCAACAAGGCTGAGCTGCTCACAAGAAAGGGAGATGTTGGTACAAAAAGACCCAGAAGTGCTTCAGAGTTGTGTTTACCGCTCAGCTCTTGTCCTTACCAGATGCCTCCTTTGTGTCAGCATCAAGAGATCTTACTTAACAGGGTCTCAATTTGCCAAAAGCCATCTGAAGATGGACTCACACAGGCATGCTGAGGCCGCAGATATAATCTGCAACAGCAAAAGCCACTAACTCCCCAAAGCTGAATTCACCACCACGACTGTCCTGTGCACCTGGGACTGCCTGCCAAAGCCCCCACAGCAACCACCGCCCCCATTTCCCAATTCAGGTTGCTTTCTGCATATGGGTATTAAAGCAAGAAGCAGGGCAAGAACATAATATCTGCACTAAAATTAGCAGCGTGCCCTGATGGCTTCAGGCCTTTCAAAAACCTTAGGTATAAATAATACACGGCAGCAGGCAAGAAACATCCTTTGGACACAATGAAGCACAAAACCATAGCCATACACAATGCCTGTGATATGGTCAGGACAAACGGGCACCATTAAGGTCAACAATTTATGGAGCTTTGTTTCTGCTGGTTTCTCATGTGAACAATAAACTAATCTGTCTGCATTAAGCAGTAGGACAGTGGACAGCTGTCATTTTCTGATCTCTGTATCCTAATGGGTTACCTTAGTAACAGCCTTAAGCTGTCTGTTGCCATGGTGAATGAGGTCCATAATTGCTGCAACAGCCCTGGAGGTGTCAAAGTCATCTGCAAACGCAGCCTTCACGGTTACTTTTGTGTTGGCTAGCCTTCAAGAAGAAAAGGTAACTTTTAAGATAAAACAAAACAAGATGCCAGCAGTACACTGAATTCATCAGCTATTCAGCCAGAGGGAGTCATCGAAAGGACACTGCCATTTCCTTCCTAGCCGTCCTATGATGGGTGAAGCTACACTAATCAGGGAGAAGGCATCTTTCTGCTGCAAAGGGAAAAACTTGACGCATGTCAAAATCCAAATCCATTCAATAAATACACGGTTAATCAGGAATCAACAACAGAAGAACAAGGCTTGCCTTATTTATTTAAAAGCAGATGGAAAGGGAGGTTGATATTAAGCACTTTAAAGATTTTTCCAAGTTCTTTTTTTTCCCAGCAGCCCATTTTTCATGCTAAAGGTATGGTCCACTTCCAAAGCCACATTACACAAATCACTCCAGCGCCTGGCAAGATTGTTGACCTGGGGTTGGCCAGGAGTCCTGTTGGCAGGATCTGGATTGGAAGGAGGTGCTCCTTCCTCATTTCTCAGGTGAGCCCAGTCCCAGCCCGGTGATTCCACTTGGCTTGGCCCAGATGAAAAGGTCTGGTGGCACCATTCATGTAACAGCACCAAAAGCCAGCAGGCAACCAGCACTCATCGCCACAGAACCAGTGCCACCCACTGCAACCACTTTGAGAGGGAGGATGAGGACAGCAGGAATAAATGGCAAGCATGCTCTTGTATACAGCCAGGTGAACCAGACCTCAATAGCACTGCCCCAAGGATGACGTTTCACAGTAAAGCTCAAGCAGTAGGGTTACTTGGGGAACCTCAAGCTCTCCTAGTGCCTCTGAGGCTCTCCTGAACTCTGTTTTGCCTGGAATGCCTGCCTTCTCTCAGATATCAGATGGCTGCTGCCCTAACTCATTCCTCCCAAGGCTCTTCCTTCTCTGCTGAATATCTATAACTTTCCTAATCAGGAGCTCTGTTTCATTTTTGTTGTTTTTACATCTACTGGTACACAAGTTGTGCTCTCCCACATGTCCCCCACTAATAATCCATTTCAACTCCCACACACACCTCACATCTCTCAGCCTTATCGCTCACCATCAGGTTTCCTTCAGTCTTCTGCTGAAGGACTTGCTTTTGCCAAATATCACAACTAGGTTAACTCAACTTCACTTCCTGGTAACACGTTCCAGTGCCCCTTGCAAGCCTTAGTAAGGTGCAGCCACAAGCTCCCTGACAGTGAGGCGCCTGCACCACAACAAAGCTGCCTCTCATTTCTACAGCACAGGCCGTTTCCCCTCCAACCGTTCATCCCAGAGCTGCCTGCACATACCTCACTTCAGGCTGCTCAACATCCCTCCTACCCTGACTCCAGGGCACCATGCTCTTCTTCTGAGCTTTGCACCCAACACAAAGAACATCTCCCTCCTGGAAGATGGTTTTCTTGAGGGACTCTAAAGATTCTCCTTATCACTGTGAGGGTCATAACAACCATAATTTCTTCTTTCCTTGTGACACCTCAGGCCCTGGACAATTTCTTCGTAACTCACTTCTCTCCCTCTGCTGCGCACCATAGTGCTAGCCAGCCTGATTACAAGTTCACATGCACAAGGCATGTTACTTTCCCATCATCCTCTTTCTTCTTCAGTCACTAATGCACAGTTCTCCTTAGAAACTGGCCAGCCTCACAACTTCAGTCGTAACTTTGCCTTCTACATCTCTCACGAAAGGCAAAGACACCTGTGTTAGGACAGGCACACTGGATAAATGGCATGGATTTTAAAAATACGATGAACTAAGTGTAGTAGACTACAAGGGGAAGCAGCTGGCTAAAAAAAGAATGGAAAAAAAAAGCTGCCCTTGGTGAGGGCTGGCAGAGAAAACTGCTTCTTGCTCCTTCTTGTCCTGTTTCTTTAACAGAACCTGGAACACTACACTCTTCAGTTCTCTGAGCCTGTCAGCAAACTATTGCTCACATAATCACAAACTTTCAGACACAGGAGATGTACTTACCTTTCCCACAGTATGTCTTCTTTAACAGGGTCACATATCAGCTGTCCTTTTATATAAGCATTTGCATCTCTCATAAATGAGGAGATTGCCTGAAGAAGGTGCTTTGCATCATCCATGCTCTCATCACTAAATTCCACTGCTAAGAAAAAAAGAAATATTCGGGCGTTACAATAAAGAGGATGTTGTCTATCACACATAGGAATGATGTTCTGAATGAAGTCATTCCAGGAAAAGGTTCTTATTATTTGTCACAGCACACTTTTCTTACAATTAATTGCACTTTAAATTAAACCTCCATTTTTCATGCGCACTAGTTAAATCAATATGGAAGACAATTATTACATATGATAAAGTATAACCTACTTGAAAGATATCAAACTGATTCAAAATGTGTCTGGAAGCTGACTGAAGCAAGTGATACTGGACTTTTTTTTTCATTATTGAATCTCTCTGTGAAGTTATTACTCCAAAGCAGTTGGATTGGATATATTTCTAAGTGTTCCCCCAGATTTAAGGTGGCAAGACCTACCTTTGATCTCACCCCTAATTTTGTTCGTATTCTAATTTAGGTAGACATGATCTGTATTTGGAGACCAAACTCTCACCACTATGAGGAATATAGGCATTTAAAAAGCTGCTTCACCACCATCTAAAATCCAGATGGACCTAAAATTTTGCAGTTTGATTCTGCACTACATATACAACTCCCTCACAATATCAAAGCTAAACAAACCATATCAATTTTCAAAGGTGACCACTAGAGAAAATACAAATTGCTTAAACACATAAGGGATGGGATTCATTACACCCAACTTACACACTTATAGCTAAATCTCTTATAGTCACTGGAAAGAAAGAGAATACCTTAAGGTAAATGATTCATTGCAACCTAAGCAGAGCTCTGCTTTATGATGAGATCTGCTATACCCTAACACAGGGTATAGGCAGGCCGAGAGAGTTCGGGTTGTTCAGCCTGGGGAAGAGAAGCCTGCAGGGAGACCTTATAGTGGCCTTCCAGTATTTAGAGGGGGCCTAGAGGAAAGCTAGGGACAGACTTTTTAGCAAGGCCTGCTGTGACAGGATAAGGAGTAATCATTTTAAACTATGGGAGGGTAGATTTAGACTGGATATAAGGAAGAAATTTTTTACAATGAGGGTGGTGAAACACTGGAGCAGGTTGCTCAGGGAAGTGGTGGAGGTCCCATCCCTGCAAAAATCCAAAGTCAGGTTGGATGGGGCTCTGAGCAAAATGAACTTGTGAAAGGTGTCCCTGCTCCTGCAGGGGGGTTGGACTAGATGACCTGTAAAGGTCACTTCCAACCCAAAGCATTCTGTAATTCTATGATTCTAACCTTACAGCACTTCTCTTCCACGAACTGGAAAGACGACACTATCACCCCCATTAACATGGCATGCATGCACACAAACACCCTTATTGCATTCGGCAAGACTCCTCCTTCTGCTGGCAATTGCACTTCAGGAACAATCAGCATTCACTTCGTTGGCTCAGGGTTAGGCAGACTCTTCCCGTCTTGCCTACACTCTGGGAAGCGGAGGTGCTGGACTGGCCCCCTGTCACTTTTATTCTGATCTGCCATCAGCAAGAGGCAATTTTTATATTCGTCCACTAATGCACAATTTTCTGTAGAAGAGCACTCGGACGCCACACAAGACAGCTCACCCAAATTTGGTGGCAGTTGTGTCCACCAAGGACAGCCTTAAGTTTAAATGCATTCCATATTACACCAGAGCTGGTTAATTGAATCAAAGCCCCATTCACAGCCAGTGTAGTATTGCCTCACCATTTTATGCCTGACCTCTGCACTAAGGTACATCCAAACTACAGCTTGCAGCATATTCCTAATCTCATCAGCGCTGAGCAGCACCTGTAGTTTCCACAGCAATGTCACCTCTGGTCCTGCACATGTGACAGCTGACCATGTTGTGCAATTACCCAATGCTGCCCAGACACACACTTTCTAGAGCAGACAGTCCGAGCAAGGGCATAGATTTAAGAAAGAGGGCAGAAGCAGCCAGATGTGAGCCCCGATCTCAGTTCCATTAGTGTAAATCCCAAAGAAGCCCAACTGTTTAAACAGACGCTCCATAGGATTTACCCCAGCAAAACCAAGGCATAAGTCTGGACTTTGTCAGATTTTCCACTTGTGTGTAATTACAAATCAGCATTACTCCCTCATTAACACCAGTTTTAAAATTAAGCTTTACTCAGCTTTTAAAAAGACCGAGGTACAGTCTTGTAGAACAGTGAGATACTGAAAGAGATCATTTATACCCACTAAGATTACTAAACTGATTACCCTGGTTACAGGAACTCTGCCAGGAATACTTGATGAAAGTTTATCCTGATGAAGCCTGCTTTGATTAAAGCCATTCTTCTTCCCCAATTCACAGCACTCTCCTAAACCGCCGCCTGCAGGCACTGCAAACCCACAGCGCGGCACAGGAAAGCCCAGTTCTATCAGTCTTCACCATACTGCCCACCTCCTGACCTGCTTTGCTACTGAGGCCATCACCGCTGCATCAACACATCATAAAACATAGGTTTATTGGCATCAACAAGTAATTTGAGACCAGGGGGACCAAGATCACAGTATCACAGTATCATAAGGTTGGAAAAGACCTTCGAGATCATCGAGTCCAACCTATGACCCAACACCTACACCCACACCTACTCCTACTCCTACTTGTCAACTACACCATGTCACTAAGTGCCTCAACCAAATTCTCTTTGAACACCTCCAGGGATGGTGACTCCATCACCTCCCTAGGCAGCGCATTCCAATGAACAACTACCCTCTCAGTGAAGAATTTCTTCCTAATGTCAATCCTAAAACTCCCCTGGCAAAGCTTGAGACCGTGTCCTCTCGTTCTGTCACTGGTCGCCTGAGAGAAGAGTCCAACTCCTGCCTCACTACAGCCTCCCTTTAGGTAGTTGTAGAGAGCAATAAGGTCTCCCCTGAGCCTCCTCTTCTCCAGGCTAAACAACCCCAGCTCCCTCAGTTGCTCCTCATAGGGCTTGTGCTCCAGCCCCTTCACCATCCTTGTCTCCCTCCTCTGGACGCACTCCAGCATTTCAACATCCTTCTTAAATTGAGGGGCCCAGAACTGGACACAGTACTCAAGGTGCGGCCTGACCAGTGCCGAGTATAAGGGGATGATGACCTCTCTAGTCCTGCTGGCCACACTGTTCCTGATGCAGGCCAAGATACCATTGGCCTTCTTTGTCACTTGAGCGCACTGCTGGCTCATGTTGAGTTTCCTGTCCACCAGCATTCCCAAGTCCCTTTCTGCCTGACTGCTCTCCAGCCACTCTGCATCCAGTCTATAGCACTGCGTGGGGTTGTTGTGTCCAAAGTGTAGGACCCGGCATTTGGACTTGTTAAACCTCATGCTATTGGACTCAGCCCATCTCTCCAGCCTGTCAAGTTCCCTCTGTAGGGCCCTCCTACCTTCTAGCAGATCGACACTTCCTCCCAGCTTGGTGTCATCTGCAAACTTGCTGATGAAGGACTTGATCCCCTCATCCAGATCATCAATAAGGATATTAAACAGGACGGGGCCCAGCACCGAACCCTGGAGGACACCACTAGTGACCGGCTGCCAGCTGGATGGGACACCATTCACTACCACCCTTTGGGCTCGGCCATCCAACCAATTCCTAACCCAGCACAGTACATTCCCGTCCAAGCCACAGGCTGCCAGCTTGTCCAGTTGTCTGCTATGGGAGACAGTGTCAAAGGCCTTGCTGAAGTCCAGGTACACCACATGCACAGCCTTCCTCTCATCCACCAGGCGAGTCACACGGTCGGAAAAAAGAAATCAGGTTGGTCAGGCAGGACCTGCCTCTCCTAAAACCATGCTGGCTGGGCCTGATCTCTCCCTCATTCCTCAGATGCCGCATGATCGCACCCAGGATTATCCGTTCCATAATTTTGCCTGGGACCGAGGTCAGGCTGACAGGTCTGTACCTGGATCATCCCTACGGCCCTTCTTGTGGATGGGCGTCACGTTGGCTAACTTCCAGTCTTCTGGGACCTCTCCAGCGAGCCAGGACTGCTGATAAATGATGGAAAGCGGCTTAGCAAGCTCATCCACCAGCTCTCTCATCACCCTAGGATGGATCCCATCTGGCCCCATAGACTCATGAGGATCCAAGTGGCTCAGCAGGTCTCTGACTTCTTCCTCCTGTATGACAGGGGGGCTGTATTGCACCCCGCCCCTATCCACCACTTCAGTAGACCAGTTGTCCAGAGAACAATCTGCCTTACTGTTGAAAACCGAGGTGAAGAAGGCATTAAGCACCTCAGCCTCTTCCTCATCTTTAGTTACTATATTTCCCTCAGTGATCGATAAGGATTGAAGGTTGTTGCTGCCCTTTTTTCTGCCGTTAATATATTTGAAAAAGCTCTTCTTGTTGTCCTTAACACAAGTGGCCAATTTAAGCTCCAGCTGGGCTTTCGCCTCCCTAATTTTCTTCCTACACAACTTGACAATATTTTTGAACACAACCTGACTCACCTGCCCTTCTTTTCCAAAGGTGATATACCCTCTTTTTTTCACTGAGCTCCTTCAGAAGCTCCTTACTCATGCAGGCCAGCCGTCTGCCCCTGCGGCTCATCTTAGAGCACATCGGGATAGTCTGCTCCTGCGCCTTGAAGACTTCATTCTTAAAGTACGTCCAGCCTTCCTGGACCCCCTTGCTTTTAAGAACTATCTCCCAGGGTACTCTCCTTACTAGTTCCTTATATAACTTGAAATCAACACACCGAAAGTCCAACATGGTCGTCCCGTTTTTGCTCTTCCTTGTTCCATTGTTAATAGAAAACTCAATTATCTCGTGGTCACTGCAGCCCAGACAGCCTCCAACCACAACATCACCCACCAGCCCTTCTCTATTGGTAAACAGCAAGTCAAGGAGAGCCTCACCCCTGGTAGGCTCACTCACCAGCTGTGACAAGAAGCAGTCCTCAATACACTCCAAGAACCTTCTGGACTGCCTCCTCTCGGCTGTGTTAAGTTCCCAGCAGATATCTGGGAGATTAAAGTCTCCTAGAAGAACAAGGGCAGACGATCTTGAGGCAACTTCCAGTTGCTTAAACAACAAAAGGTCCACCTCTTCCTCCTGGTCGGGCAGTCTGTAACACACTCCAACCAGGATGTCGGTCTTGCTTGCTCCTCTTACTCTTACCCATAGACTCTCAATCTGATCATCCCCGATCTCAAGTTCTACAGCGTCAAGGGTTTCCTTGGTGTACAGGGCCACCCCTCCATCTCTTCCCTCTCGCCGGTCTCTCCTGAAGAGTTTGTAACTATCCATGGCAGCACTCCAGTTATGGGAGTCATTTCACCACGTTTCTGTGATAGCGATTATATCATAGTACTCCTGCCGGGCCAGGACCTCCAGCTCCTCTTGTTTGTTCCCCATACTGCGTGCATTGGTGTACACGCATTTCAGTTGGGCTAGTGGCTTTACCCTTGATAATGACTCACATTCTGCAGTCACTTCAGTGGTAAGTCCGGTTACATTCCTCTCCCCCATCGGGCCTAGTTTAAAGCCCTCTCAATGAGCCCTGCCAGTTCCCGGGCTAGTATCCTTCTGCCCTTTTTACTTAGGTGGGACCCATCTGGGTCAAGCAGGCCAGGTTCAGTAAAAGGTTACTGCATGGTCGTAGAAACCAAAATTCCTGTGTCGGCACCAGCCCTTAAGCCATTTGTTAAGAGCATGTATTCTGTCATTCTTTGCACTATACCTTTCAGACACTGGAGGGACTGAGCAGAACACCACCTGCGCTCCTGCCCCATCCATTAGTTGGCCCAGCTCCCTGAACTCCTTTTTAATTACTCTGGTACCCTTCTTACCGAGTTCATCACTGCCAGCCTGAACAACCAGCAGGGGATAATAATCTGTGGGTTGAATTAGATCCGGGAGTCTCTCAGTGATATCCCGGACCTGGGCTTGAGGAAGACAGTTGACTTCCCTGTGGGATGGGTCCGGCCTACATATAGGACCCTCTGTTCCTTTCAGGAGGGAGTCACCTATTACAACTACCCTCCTTTTCTTTTTCGTGTTGCAGTTTACTCAGGTTCACAAAATCACTGGAGCGGTTCTGGTGAGCAGGAAAGCATTCTGGGAGACAGAACCCTGCCACCTGCAGCAAGCTCACAGCCCCTCCACCTAACTGCATAAAGCAAAGCCACTGCTGGTGAGACACAAGTGGAAAAGACCCCCACAGGGCTTCAGAGACGGCACCTGTCCTTTTGAGCTGCATCCCAGAAGCAGCCTGACAGGCACGTTGATGGTGAGGCACCGTGCCGCTGCCCTTGGCACCTAAGAAAGACCCTTTTCCCAACAGCCACAGCTGGGCTGAAGGGTGGTGATTCAGGCCAAGAAGGGGACAGCCAGAGCAGAAGGGCTGAATCAGCACCACCATCCCCAGAGCTCAACTTAACTCCAAACAGCTCTGCCCTACCAGACTGAGCAGACAGAGAGGGCAATAGAGCAGAGGAACTCCACACAGACATACACTATGGAAGGGTGATGTCCTGCATCAAAGCCTCTTCCCTCTGACTTATCTTCACTTCCCCATGAGCAAGGCATCCAGCTTTGTCCTCCCTGCAGCAATGACCACCATGGGAGGGGGCCCCCCACTGGCACCAAACATGTGTCTCCCTGAATGCGTCCCTCCAGCCCTTGCACTTCCATGGTTGGGGCAGTTTGGAGTTGTGTTTGACCCCATGTGCCCATCAGCACACTTGCAGGCAGGGGGTAGCCCAGACTACAAAAAAGGCCCATTCTGAGTCCAAGATCCATGTAAACTAAAATACTAAGCATGAACCATTCCCATCTGTCAGGTGCTGCCCTCATCCACATGTCCATGAAGATCTTTCATGGGCTCAATCCAACTAGTGTCGTAACATCATCAGAAGCCTCTGGATTTTAGCAAGTACAAAAGGCTCTCCTTCACAGGCAAGGATGGCAGGTGCTACCGCCAACAGGTTTAGGCTATGAAAAACCTTTGTAGGATGCTCAGGATCTTGCTTTTAATAAGAACACTTAGGAATCAGACAGCAAGACAAGGGGGAGTGCAGTAAACTTCTCTTCAGACCAAAATGAATCGATAGCAGAGACCCAAACTGACAGCTGTATAGTAAATACCTGGCTCAGCAGGGACTGACCCTGGCTCTTTATCAGACAGCACATAACCGCACCCTACTTCATATGGTGGAGGTGGCAAGCGTAGCAGACCTTCCAGCAGCCCTTATCTGCTTACTGGCTTAATGACACTACACTCTGATAGAACACCACTGTATCCTTTTAAAGCCACCTATCTTTGCACAGGTAGCCCTCTGGTTTTATCACAGGAAGGTGTTTAATCTAGAACTAATGCAAAAAAAAGGTCATGTCCTTCTCACAGAGGTACAAACACAGCCAGTCAAAATGCATAGGAAAAGGTGGGCAGCCCTCTGCTGCCCATTCCTTGTCCTAAGACAAGCTCATAAATTGCTGGCCATTCAGCTTTTGTTTACCAGACAAACATGTACACTATAGTGTTAAGGTGTTAGCCCTTTTTCTTCTCTTGTTTTCAATACACACTTGTTCAAGACAGCTAAATGCCCCCATATGAAGCTGGGGAGCCATTTATGTGTGCACAACGTATTTCACCTCCTGACAAAAGACACAGAAGGAACAGCCAGGCCTGCCACTGTCCTGGAGCACCCCAAAACAGCCAGGTGTGCCACTGCCTCACCACCTCAGCCCATGGTGGCAGTGCACCCCACTGCCTGTCCCATCTCCTGCTCCAAATGATGACTTGTTCTGCAGCAAACCTCCCACTTGAAACCCACACCAGCTTTCCTACCATGGTGCAGTTACTAACCAGCAGTCTCTTTATTACCCCATTTTTTTAAATACTTCAGGAACACATGGCATTGCTAATGCCTTAGGAGAGGAAGGCTCCACCAAGAAGACCAGGCAGGTGGCTCCTGCAAGCATCTAGAGATATTAAATGACTGCATCTATAAAGGCTTGCAGCGCATTGCATGCTGACAGACAGTAGTGAAGCCACAGAGCCTTAAACACACAAGCTCTCCCAGTCATATTGGTAGAGGTGCCTTATCTGAGGCAGCTAGAGACCCACTGAAACAACCCAGTAAGTGTTTCTCTGTGCTCCACCATTCCCTTACCACACCAGGATGGCCAACAAGCTAGTTGACCTTGCAGTGGTTAGGGAACTAGCATCTGTGGGGATCCATTAGGGAACTACAGCTGGACTTAATGATCTTAAGAGGTCTTTTCCAACCTTAATTATTCTATGATTCTGTGATCTGCTTTTGGCAGACCCCAGTAAATTGGTAAAAACATTACCCATATGAAAACCTCTTCCAGTTTAAAGTAGCATCTACCTGCTGGAAACATTACAGTGTAGAAAGGGAAGCTGACGAAGACCTCCCCACCTCTCACCACCAGCAGCGTTTGCCAGGCTAAGATGATCATTAGGTTATCAAGTGCTGGTGTAAGCGAGCTGCACTGCATCACAGACCTGCTTGAACACTCAGTAGCTCCACGGGACAAAAATGATAAAACAGCAGGGAGATAAAAAGTTATTAGCAAGCCCTTGTCACACCCTACGGGAATATAAGGCAAAGCTCTACCTAAATACATCTCCACAACCAGCTGATCGTGACTGAAATACAAGTGACTTCAACAGACGCAAATCAGAGATGGAGGTAATTCATTAACTGAAAGTGCAATTAACAGAGGGCTGCAATTAACTGCAGCTCAGGAAGGTATTTAGATGAATGGTTAAGTACTGTCCTCGGCAAGATACTTTTTTAAATGAGAGCCAAAGAGCAGCCCCACAGATCACCTCCAACCCTTGCACCTGCTGGAGAGGAACTGCAAGACACCGCAGTGCTCACTGATGCACCTCTGCATCACCAGCTTGGGAAGTGTGTGTGGAAAGCCATGCATATCTCAACAAATATAGTTTGTTTTTCCTTACCTGATCTGTATCTACTGCGCAAACAAAACATCCTGAATTGATCTGGTGAAGACTTCTTCAGGAAATCCTAAACTCCACCCACAAAAAGACAACTTTAGCATTATTTCAGTTTCTCCAGGTGTTGTTCCACCCCCTCATGCTAGTTTCACAGTGTATTTCTGGCAAACTAACATGACAAATAACCCATCTTTGTAGTTTAAGATAGGGAATAAGCTTTAAATTGTAACATAGGTTTAAAGCCTAAACTAAATAAAATCTAAACTCCATGTAAGATATATGTGCAGACATAAATACAAAATATAAATATAAACACAATGTCAAATATAAGACAGTGAAAAGCACTTTGTAATTATGGTCAAGCACATACTGTATAAAGACCTTTGCGAAAAAAACCCTGAAATTAAGACTGGAATACAATCTCACAGGAGAGGAAACTCCTCAGTTCTGCAAACTTTATAATAAAAGGAAGAATTCTTTAAAAAGAAAATATGAGTACTTTTTCTGCTGGACTAGAATATGAAGGAAAATGACAGCGAACAAAAATATCTTCTTATATATATTGCTAGAATTTATCTTCATAAATTATGAAACCTCGTTAATTTCACCTTAGTCTTTATCTAGCTTTACTACAGTAAATAGTAAATTATTACTACTAGTGTAATTAATTCATACTAACAGTATAAAGAACTATTCAAATGCTTGGAAGGTACACTGATAATACATTCAGTCACTTCCAACTCTGCTCTCAGCAAGACTGGGCACTATGGCAGATTGACTCTGAACATTCACTGTGTGCGTTCCTGCTTTGTTTTGGTTTTCTTTTTTTAATTTCAAAATTGGAGATGTTAAGTTAGTAACACTAAAATAGAAAATCATAAGGAGAAGTCAAGGCAAGCAAGAAAATATGGAAAGTGCCATTTGCTTAAAGATGCATATTTCGAAATTCAGCTTCTGCTACCAGACTAAACCAGCCTAAACACTGAAGGCAGCAAAACATCAGCTGTGTGCTGTCTCTCATGAGAAAATTGAAATAACTGAGGCAATCAGGGCAAGATAAATCAAGAAATAGATCGTGATATTGTTTGCTTTGGTAGGTGGTTTGGTTTTGTTTTTTAATAAGCTCTATATAACTGAGTGTACCTAATGTGCCCAGAAGCTTTATGCTAACATACAGAGATAGAAGAATATGAGCGAAGTATGGAAATAAATTTGAATTTGGGAAAGCGCCATCCAAATTGGAAAAAACAATTCTGCATTTCATTGAAAATGGAACACAGAGAAAGTATTGCTGCTCTGTCAAAGCAGGTTGCTCAGCCATGTGTTATTGCAACATCCTTGATTTTAGGGGTCAGAATTTAGAAGGAAAACAAAGAAGAAAAAAAACTGGAGAAGGGGACAAGGGGGAGGGAAAACAGGGCAGCTGCATGGGAAGGATGCAGGGCAGCCATGCTCAGGTGACGGCCTGGCTTGCAGGTGGCTGCCAGTGGGACCAGGGTGCTGCAGGCACCATCCCAGACAAGCCTTCTCTCTTTCAGAATGGGCATAAGGACTTCCATGTAGGGCTTAACTTTCAAGGCACAGGAAGGCTGTACAGGAAGAAATTTGTTTCGCTGGACTGAAAATCACTGACAGGGAAGGATTAATATTTGTTATCAGAGTCTAAGGGCAGAAATTAAAAGCAAAGACCCAGATGGGAAGAGAGAGGAACCTGAAGTTTTTGTTTTCTCAATGCAAAGAAGTGCCACCACAGAGGTGGAGGGAAATGTTGCTGTACATTATTTTTAACTGCATGCATTGCAGCTGTGGTCATTTCTCCACCCTGTCCAGAACATCTGCCTGAGACTTGGGAAATTTCTGTGAAAATTGTGAGTAATGGGCAATTTTCCTGGGGGAAACAAGGCTTAACTGTACCCAGACAGCATCAGGAGAATTAAGGATAAGGCAGCTCATATTGAACTTCTTTTTAAGGAGATTTCAATTAAGTCTTATGAGAGGGCAAAGGGTAATGTATGTGCTGTAACAGCTTCTCAAGCTTTGTCTAAAGGAGGGAAACTTGCCCATTTGTAGCAATAGGCATCAGCCATCATGGTAGCCACTCTAGCCCACGCACCACTGTAGCGCATGTGCCTGTCAGGGAAACCCTGCTCCGGGCTACACCAAAAACTTTGGGACAGAGTAAAACACGACATATTCACATGGCTGTGCATCAGCAAGGTGAACATATAAAAATAAAGGAGAATACGAGGGATTGCTGGCACAGTGCAGTTGCAGGATACTTGATAGCTTCCTGACAAAATGCTGATGCTATGTCCCATTTTACCTAAAACAGAACAAGGGAAAACATCCGCTCCTCTCCAAATCTCCAAAGCATATGCACTATTAAGAGCAGAGAGACGAGAAGCCATCGCTATAGAACAAGATGACTTACATTGGAAAAGACTCTTAAGATTCTTAAGACAAACCATAAACATATAAAAGCAGAAGTTTGGTATTGGGCATAAACGCTGCTCCTACAAATGCTCTCAGCTCAGCAAGATCCACAATATGCAAACCCTGAGCAGGTTTCCTATATGCAGATCCACATTAACAGATACACCAGCACTAGAGAAACATTTCTGTCTTTCACTGCAGTGTAAGCACACACTCAAACATTTTCTCAAAAGAGCTGTGATTAATATTTACATATTACAAACATACATTGCTTCAACTCACAGAAAATTATTACCTTGATTGTGACGTAGTTTTTTAATGATTTGGACATTTTTTCTTGACTTCCTTTAACATGCAAATGCCCTAGAACAACAACAACAAAATGATCAGGATAAATGAGCCTGCTTCTGAATGGGGAGTGAATTAGACTGCACTGAGTGACTGGAAACACTGGAGGCAGCATATGCTGTGATGGGTATGTGCCAGCTATTTCAATGCAAGATGTAACATATTTTTAATAGTTTTGCCTATAGTTCTGCACACCTCTCCATCCTCAGCATTCACTGGGTGAATTTTTAAACAATGGAAAAGAAAGTGTTTTTACAAAAAAACAAAACCACCACACCACCATCAGGAGCAGATGTGTTAATAAGGAAAAAACCAAAAGTATTCCTACTCAGAATTGATAACAAACTGATAAACACAAGCAAGCTAGTAAATTCATTTCAGTATTCACAGGAAAGCACCTTACCTGTTACTCTTTGCTTCCAGAAATATGTTAAGACCTTTAAACATCTTCCAGTGATCTCACATTAAAATATTCTTGAAACTCCAATAATTTTCTGTACTTGGTACTTGCTGTTGGCTGTTACACTAACTTTTTAATCCAAAAGTTTATTGTGCTGGTTTAAAAGATCTTTCATGTAAAATGAATTTTATGTACATTCCCTATTTCTCCAGACTTTGTGAGACGAAACAAAAGAAGGAGGAGGAAGGGATGCAGCTACGATGCCTAATTTGAATTATCTTGTTTTAAAATGCAATCTCTGAGCATTGCTAGAGCTTTCAATAGCCACGTGAATCATCACTTATCAGGTCTGTGATACAGGAAAAAGGCAGTAACCACCTCCGCTGCCGAGTACGCAGAGCTCAGCTTCATGGTTGAAAGTTCTGTTGAAGCAAGACAGGAGATGGGCAACCTCAGGCTGAACACTCCTGGGCTCTGTCTGTGCTAGCCACAGCACCACCACTGATGCAAATTATCAATTATTCAAGAACTGGAGAGATGCCCAACACACAGCCAATAAAAGACTGCTCGGAAATATTGTTAAAAGCCTCCATTGGCTTCTCCTATGAAAGGAGTAATCCCACAAGTTACTGAGCACCCACAACTAACAAGCAATTTTCAGGCACTTTGTGACCTGCAGAATTCAGCACTGAATTGTACTTTAGAGGCTGATTTTTAAGCATGAACTTTTCTTATTCTTCAATACCACGTCAGTGCTCTGCTTTCTTTCAGATTTGGCAGTCCAACGTTACCAATGCCTCAGAGTGCTCCATGAGAACAACATATGACCACGCTTCTGCTTTTGCAGAGGTGGTATTTTTTGCTCAGCAGGCATCTGAATTTTGTGCTACTCTCCACACAGCACTGTTTTTGCAGCCTTGCCTGGAACCCCCTCTCTTCCACAAGCAGCAGATAAAATCCCCATTATGCCTATCTGGATACAAAAGCAACAAGCTCAGGCCTGGTAAACAGGGATGAAAAGCAGATGCTTTCACTTCTTAGCTGTTTCTGACAATGATCCAAAGCAGTGGGGATTCTCCATAAGAAGGCTACTCTGGGTCCTACCCTGACATTAAAAAATTTAAGCTTGCACAGCAAATAGGAAAGAACCAAGAGATCTACAGATATCCAGAAGCAGCCACAGCAGAAATGTACAATCAAACCCAAGTCTCATTTTCATCACGTTTGTCCTGCCTGCTAGCAGCCAAGGCCATTTTCACTGCTACATGGTTAAACTCGGGGCCCCTGAACAAGAGCATTCAGGCAGTCAGAGGCACTGGACACCTGCAGCTCTTGCAACTCAATTGAAAACCACAGATTAACTTCTGGGAGAGGGAGAAGAGCCTGGGTATGATTATTACTTTTTTCTTTTGCAAACATGCCTAAATATTGACTTACTTAACTTTAGGCTGCCAAGGTTAAAATAGTTTGATTGTGCTTTCCTAATAAGGTACAGGTAACATCTGAATTTGAAATAATATTCCTCTCCAAGAGTTTCAGTACTTAGAAGGATTTCATTAAAGAATCACAAAATACAAGGATTTTCATAACTTTGGCTTGGCGCTCTTCCCAGAGTACCAGTAGTCTAAAAATAAAGTCCTTATAAGAAGATTTATCCCCAATGCAGGGATTTTCTTCCTCTAATGGGGATTGCTCCTTCAATTCTGAGCCTGCTAGAATTCTGAAGTCTATTACCAGAATAAATCGTTTCTGAAGCTGACTCATTTGCCCTAAATAATTCACACTATCATCCTCCAGCAAAATTTTTTGACTTAATGAATGTAATCTGTCAGCTCCTAGAGAACCTCAGTGTACAAATTGCCCTTGGAATTAAGGTCTTTTTTTTTTTTAAGTTAACTCTTCTTCAGTTAGTTTCAAAAAGTGTTTCCCCTATAGTTTCAATTCCAAGCTTGAAAAGTCAGATTGACTGGCTTTCAACAGAAGGCTCCACCTGGCAGTACCCAGTGCATCTCAGTGGAAGCGCAGAGAATTCCCCAGCACTTCAGGAGAAAAGCACAACCTGGAAGGTACACCAGCCTCTATACAGCTACTATTGATTTATAACAGACTCTACACTGGGAAATGAAATTAGAATTCAATATTCATCTTATACAGTACAAATATATATATAAAAGAAAGCCCAAGTAATTCCCAGAGCACAGAACAGGCTTAACTCTGCATCTCTTACGCAGAGAAGCCAATCAAAGGGTTCACCAAGGCATCTTGCAAAAACTACTGCTCAGAAAGAAGTGAGATTGCAGATTTGAACCTGACTTGATATTGACTTCAGTTCTTTGAGACCATCCAGAACCACCATGACTGCAAAGGGAAGAACAAATCTCAAGATTTCCATCAATGGGAACAGCACTGGTACCATCAGACACTGATGTAGTTCAAAGCACTGTACAGCACAAGCTTCACTGAAGGACTATTGTACAAAAGCAGCAAGCAGCAGTCCTACATAATGCCAGGCAGTATGGGATGCCGAAGATCAAGTGAGTAAAAGACACTTTGGTACAGTTTAGTTAGGTATAGCCAGCAAGGTCATTTCTAGGGGAAGAAACAAGGTCTATGACATCTATGGGCTACACCAACACCAAGTCACTCACACTCCATAGGAAAGCAGAGATACACTGAAGTTGGTCAGAGCACCAGAGAGGGTTAAGGGACCACAGTGACTAGACTCAATGTCTTCACTTTCCTGCAGAGCTGAAGGGTGAATGACTTGGTCTTTATGTAGCCCACTGACGTCACAGATCTCCCTTGACTCTACCTACTAGCAACCTCATCGATCATGCCTGACCAGAGCAGACCAAAGCATCTGATTCAGTTGCCTTCAGCATGAATCTTGTTTCTCACACCCGTCACTAGGTGTCATACTACTGGCGGATAAAAAAAGCTTCCCAGGAGAATTTGAGTAGTTACAGGTATGTGAATTACACACTGGGAATCTCCAGTGGTCGGTTGCTGCAGCAGAGCCTCTGCCTGGAAGACTTCCCCACATTTCAAATCACACAAAATATCCCAGCTCAGATATTTATCCAAAGAATCGCCACTTTGTGAGCTCTGTCGGTTCATCAGTTCATGTATCTTAGCATTCGCCCTATTCTTATTTTCCAGTAACACATGTGTTTCTTCTTACCATGATTAAAAGCATGTCACCATATTTACAAACACAGACTACTTTATTCTGCAGCCTACTGAAAACTCTTTTTGGGCCCACAAGCAACTGGTGCTGAGAGATGTTGGAGGACAAGACTGGTTTATTCTATTCTCAATGCGTTTGAAACATTGCATCAGCTATCTGCCGACCTGCCACCTCCACCCCCTGCCTTCAGATACTTCAGGTTCTGGTTCTAAGACAGCAAGAATTTATGGTTTTAGGAGGACTACATAAACATCTATTGAAAATATGAACTATTTTCACACTCCTCCTGCAGGACCGTTACAGTCAAAATACAATTAAAAAAGAAAGCCCATCACAAAGAGTGCCTTTAAATTTGAGGAAACTCAAACGAAAGTGAATGAGATTCTACATGAAAACCTCTTCTTTCCATGTTTTTAATTAGGAGTAAACACTGTATATGGGAATGCATATACTGTTATTATTTGGAGATTTCCCAAGATTAAATTTAGGGGTACTTAACTGTAACCATTTATTAATAAAGGCATTCATTCTACAGTTTCAAGATTCACTCCTATTTATGTTTCTTCACTTAGTGAGGACAGGAGCTCCATCATTGTAGTGGATTATCTGCTTGGAAGGTTTACATCACACTTCGTATCACACAAATGCCAAATCTTAAAAACAAACAAACAAACAAACAAAACCCAAATCCCTACAGGTCTCTTAGATAATTAATATTTTACTTACCAGAATGCAAAAAATAATTGCCCCACTGCTCACACTGATGATATGCCTCACACTGTGCGATTTCATTTTCATGATGAGGAAATGCAAGATCTATTCCACCAGTATGGATGTCCAACTGCTTTCCAAACACTGCACTGTAACAATATTTTCCTCATCGGTCAGTAGAACATTACTAAAGCTTTTTGCAATAGAATAAGATGAAACAACATAAATTTAAATGCACAATGTAATCACCATAGTTTTAAAACAAGATTTTACACAGATCTTGAATACCAAAACTGCAGCAGAACTTGTATGGGCAGGATCCATAGCTGCCTGCAATTAATTCTCCTTACTAGGACCAATTATTTTTCTAACTTAGATTAAAGAATAGCAACCAGGACATCTCCTTTCCTAAATAATTTGTTATTAGCTTTCAAAAAAAGATCTGAGAGTAATGTAAAACTAAGTACCGCTATCAATCTTCCAGAAGAGAAGAGTTAGAGTCTCTTTTTTCAAAGAAAAAATTAACAGCTCACAAGTTAATACAGTGCAGGACAAAATACTACCATCCTGTGGAGAAAATAAAACTCCAAATTATGAGCAAATTAATTTAAACCAATTACAAGGAAAATGCTACTATGTACAATTTGCCCCGTTCCCACAGAATATGTTGCCACACAGAAATCAGAGTGTCTAGCTTTAGAAGAAAGCTGAATAATGTTTAGATAATTAGTGTGCATATCCACAATTCCTGTTAAAATAAGGCCAGCAAGATCTCATAGGCACACTGGCCTCAGGATGGAGTCCCACAGCCTGGCGTCTTGACACAGCACTACCTGCTGGACTAGGTCTGATGGAGACTGCAAGAAGTGTAAGGGAGGCAAATGGAAGAGGTATCGTAACTTTCACCAAAACTCCAGTTATTCAGTTCAGCTTAAAAGACTTCCTAATCAACTATGTGATCCTGCACAGCATATTTTAAATACATCTGTCTCAAGAGAGGATGTCAAAAGATAGCAAGACAGCTAAGCCATTAAGGTGGAGCACAGCTTGTTTGGGCCACACACGACACCCCAGATTGAGCAAACTATTCACATTTAAATAGGTGCTTTCTCATGATCAGAAACACAATTTCAATACTGCTGCTACCATTGTACTGTAACTGAAAACAGCAACCAGCACTACATTTAAATTCCAAGATATTTGACCTTGATATTGTAGAGCACTCAATGTGCCATCCAGGTCTTCCTTTTCCCCACGGAGAAGTCCAGGATAGCTCTTGAGGTTTGGCAGCCTTCCACAGAGCAAAATCTTTCCTATGTCGTTTATCAGGATCAACTGCCAAGAATAAGTTATTTGTTAAAGGGATATGTCCCAAAGAAGAAAAAAAAGAGCAAATGAAAGCAAGTGGAAATGTGTGGTTAAGTGAACTAATCAGATTTTAATCTCTTTCACTCAACTTTCCTTCTTTCCCCCTTATAGGGCTTCCGGTTTCCCAATCAAGCCTTCAAAAAAACCAATACATTGAATTAGATTTCTGCAGGCTAAAAAGATGGATTCAAGATTCTTTAATACATCCTGTCTTTCAGTCCTTCTGGCCTTCTCTGGTTTTACATCATTCACTTAGCTACTCATCAGCCAGTTTCCCAGGACAAACAGATGTAGGAAAGGTAACAACAACTACCCAAACCAAAACCTACAAACAAAAGACAACCCCATTTTTTTTTCTCTGGGACACAAATAGTTTCTGGTTCAGATTCTATAAAACCAAGAAGAACATGGGGACAAGAATAAAAATGATTCTTGGACAGTAGCAACCTTCCAGTGCCATTTTCAGCAATGGTTTCTCTACAAAGGTCCCCTCCTCAGCTGGATTTGTTGCTTCCTTCTCTACACAGCCAAGGATGTAGTTCTTTTTGCCACAGTACTGCAGAGGACTTGTTTGCCTCTGCTGGCTAACCCCCAGGCAGATACACACCGCTTCCCAGCAGAAGCTAAAGAATGAGGTTCTGGACTGTGTACTTTTTGGTGACAAACACATGACCTTGCATTTGCATGGTGCAGAATGATATTCCTACTTACCTTGAAGGAATCCAACTTGGCAAGCAACTTGCACCGTTTTAAGTTCCCTTATTTAACACCACTCATCTGTTTTATCAGCAGTTGACACCAGATTTACTTCTTTCCTCAGCTTATTTCAGATCACTAACAAAGCCACAGTGTATTGCTGGGTCTGAACCAGTCCCTGGAGCACTCCCATATCAACACATTTTGACGATGATTCATTGAATCATAGAATCCTAAGGTTGGAAGAGAACTCTGAGATCATTGAGTCCAACCACACCTGTCTCCCTACTAAACCATGTCCCTAAGAAACTCATCTACCCATCTTTTAAACACCTCCATGGATGGCACCTCCCTGGGCAGCCTATTCCAATCCCTGATCACCCTTTAAGTGAAGAAATTCTTTCTAATGTCCAGTCTAAACTTCCCCTGGCGCAACTTGCAGCCTTTTCCTTTTGTCCTTGTCACAGCTACTTTTGGAGATCTATTCAATGACCATTTTTCTTGAGCCATTCCACTTGTACTTCTGATATTACACAGAGTAAGTTTCTATTTGGAACATCATGCAATATAAAGGGAAGCACATTACAAAAATCCATTACACCTGCTTCATCATTCAAAACTGATAAGAAATAAAGGGACAGAAACATAACCCTACTTTTATCCACTGCATCTTCATCTTGACTCTTTTGCTGGTTTGCCAAGCTCTGGCTGACCAGTATCTGTTGACTCCATCCCTCTTTTGCCTTTTTTTTAGTATAGTGCTGCAAAAAAACTACTCTTCACCTTCTCATTAATAAGAAAAACAATAGTAAAAATCTTTAAAAATAACAATAAATCTAGTTGTAAGTGACTTGAGGAGGAACAGGGTAAAACACATAATCAGTCACAGTTAAGGCTGGAAGGCACACCTGGAGGCCATCTAGTCCAACCCCTAAGCTACAGCAGGCTGCCCAGGATGGTGTCCAGTCAGGTTTTGAATATCTCCAAGGATGGAAATTTCACAGCCTCTCTGGGCAACATATTCTTGTGTTAACCACCTCAGAGTAAAAAAAGATTTTCTTAGCTTTAAATGGAATTTCCTGTGTTTCAGTTTGTGTCCATTGCCTCTTGCCCTGTCACCAAGCACCACTGAGAAGAGCCTGGCTCCATCTTCTTTACTCCCTCCATCAGCTATTTGTACACATGGGTAAGATACCCCTGAGCCTTCTCTTCTCCAGGCTAAGCAGTCCCAGCTCTCTCAGCCTTTCCCCCATGAACGATGCTCCAGTACATCCATCTTATTCACAGTCTTTTACTGGTGCTTCCCCAGTATGTCTATGTCTTTCTTGTACTGGGAAGCCCAGCACTGGACCCAGCACTCCAGGCATGCCTCAATAGCGCTGAGCAGAGAGGAAGGATCACCTCCATTTACCTCCTGGCAATGCTCTTCTAATGCAGCCCAGGAGGCTCTTGGCTGCCTTTGCAGTCAGTAACTGCCTCTAAATAACTGTCGACAAAACACACTCCCTCTGCGAGCTGTAATGCTGAAACAACTCCAGAGTAGGGTTGTGAGAAGCTTCTGGCTGCAATTCACCTGAATATCAGCCTGCCAAGCATTTTCAGTAACTGCAAACGGATTTTTTTTCAATAAAGAAATACCAAACTTCAGTGGGCAAAGGATGCAGGAGACCCACATCAAATTCTCCAATGCGGAGACCTGACCAGACCCAACTTACAGAAACTAGAGTGCAACCCTGCTCAGCAGCTGGATAACCACAGCGAAAAATACCCAGCAAAGGTTATAGGCATGCTCTAGCATGGCCTATCAAGGGATTGCTCACCCTCACACAGTGTCATTAGCAGTAGTCTGGTGGTAAGGAGTGAAAGAACCAAATTTATCAGGTTAGCACACATCAGAATGGTGCAATTGCCCTAACTATTACAAGGCAGATGATATTTCCCTGAATTTACCCTTGAATATCTACTGCTGGCTCATGTAACAGCTGAGACTACCACCTCACTATGAAGTTTGTATCCTCTGTTCCCAAGTATTTAAATAAAATTATGAATCATAATTGTTCTAGGGTACCAGAATGAAGGTAGAAAGGGAATCCAGTACGAAAAGAGACCAAGTTTCCTCTTGCATTGGCAACAGTGAGGGTCTCAGTAAATAATTAAAATAATTAAATAATTAAATAATTAAATAATTAAATAATTAAAACAAACAAAAAGCTCTTAATTAACCAAAGAGACGGTTATACAACAGGTTAGAAAATTGTTTCGCACTGTTGAATGAAGATTTATGCATAGATATATCATAAACTCAAACAATGCATTAATACAAATAAGTTGGTGCATGAACATACCTACTTCATCTTGGGTATCAGGATAAATAGTAGTCAGAACTCCGTATCTTTTTCCCCAAGACTTCACATCAAAATAAACATTGCCTAATAGAAAAGAAACGTTTAGTTTTATAGTAAAGATAGGGCACATTCATGATGAAGAGAGAACATTTCCATGGAAGTAAAAGACAAAACAGAATGCCCTTCAACTCCTGTCTGAAATACTGATTTACGAATTCAGAAATACAGGAAAAGTGGTAGCACAGCTTTCCAAGCTTTTCAGTAACCTCACTTGCATAGGCTCATTCTGCACACAGAATAACCTAGTATTCTGGAGATCTCCCTGTGTTCTTCCCTGCCTATTCTCAATCAGCAATCCCTTCTCTGACCGAAATGAGGCGTACTGCTACTCCAGTTATAACATACTCGAATCCTTCTACAACCACCAGCTCTGCCAAAAAAAGATCCACACATTGTGCTTTGCGGATACATCTTTTACAGCACCTCCTGTTTAGAGCCAAGAGGTTCTCCCAACGCTCTTGTAGAGGGCCAGGCTAGGACTTCCCCACAGGAGCTACAGAAAACTATTATATTAAGTCACAAGCTACATTTAGCTCAGAAATTGAGTAATAGTTGTTGTGCCCACTCACACCATCACAAACGCGTTGCTCACACCCAGTTTGTTAATCAACAGAAGGGAAGCCTGGCACAGCGTATCTCACCTGATCCCCAAACAGTGCTGATTCCCTGTGCATGTGCTGAACGAGCAGTTGCCTTGCTCTAAGTCTTACCTTTAGAGGTTGCGTAAGCTTGTCCACTAGCAATTATTGTTTGGATAAAGGAAATTATCTGAGGAATATTGTCGGTCACTCTCATATACGCTGTAGGAGGAAGGACCTTAAACAAAGAAAAACATCTCATTAGTGTGTATGAAACACTGCTGACAAGTCCCTTCGCTCTAAGAAATAAATTTTAAAGAACATTCTCCTCGATTTTATCTTTCAAAAAATGTTGCAATTACCATAAAAGGGTCACAAGCATCATTTCAGATGAAAGACAAACACACACAAAAATTTGTGGGGTGGCAAAAAAATTCCTCTACTTTCTCCCAGTGGCTTACTCCCTGTTCCTTACAAGTATTCTGGATGAGAAACAAATGCACCTGAAGCCAATGAAAGAATATTTGATGTTTCATATGCTTTAGCTCAGGCTATTTCTGCATTATAGTAAATATGTATTATCTATGGAAAAAACTCTGTGTCCTTAAAGAAATTTAACTTGTTCATTCCAAATCTAGAGTTTCCCCCATTTTCTTCCTCAAAAGGACTGCAATATCTTCCCAGAAGAATGAAAAAAGTAACTCAGTTTCCAAGCAACACTGTCACACAAGCAAACAATTTATTTTTTTTCAGATAAAACTGTCAAAATCAGATTTCTTATCAAAATAATTGCTTTAAAATGCTCTTAAACTCGAGTATATCTGTACCTTTAAGGCAGCCATATCTTGTTTAAAGTCTTCTTCATAAATACGAGCAAGAGCTACTGGTGATATATTCATCTGAAAAGAGAGAAGCAGATTAGTAAATCATAAATCAAAGTAATACTGTGAGATATTGCAATCTTTTATCAGACAGTTAATAGCTAATTGGAAGACTTACAGAGCCCCTAAGGTAAAAAGTCAGAAAGGATCATTAATCTAACAGTCATGGGGAAGAGATGTAAGTTATAAATAACTTAAAAGTAGTCTTTTATTTATGCTTCTGAATTGCCAAAATATTAATATGTATATTTTAAGATAAAGCAACTGAAGATTAAAATAACAAACTCCTTCCCTCCCCCACTATTTTCCTCTTGCAAAGGTCTTCCATTTCCAGCAACAAGATCTACTACAGTACATGGGACATGACATTAATCCAACCTATTGGCAGGGGACACCGATACCACCTACATGTCAGAAAGACAGATCAGAGACTTGCAGGATGAGACAGGATATTAATTTGCAGTGATTAAGAAAAATAAGCTATTACAGCTGATCATGTTGCTCATAGATCTCAGTACAATCAGGGGAAAAGAACTGATAGTCCCATGCTTTGCTACGTGCGACACTTCTCAAGCGCCTTCTCTACCTTTCTCATTCACAGAGCGATGGATGGGAACAGGGATCCTCACAGAGGTAACAAAAAGTGCAACTCGGAAGGAGAGAGACAAGTGGCACATGACAAAATACTTGTTCTCAAAGATCCAGAAGAGGTCAGAGCTTGAAAGATGCATGACAGCAAAACTTTCCCTAGCAGGCAAAACATGATATCAAAGTGTTTCGAATATGAGTTTTTACATCTTCTCTGAGGAGAACTTACTGGGGAGCCTCTCCAGCTCGCAGATAACTGAATCATTAATAAAATAAATGCAGTTTCATCACTTCCAATTCATTACTGGAGCATCTTTAAGGGGTCTGATTTTCAAAGCCCAGGTGAGTACCACTATTTGGACAAGCTCCTAGACAAGGCAGGAGTTCTGGTGAAGACAAATCAGATGTTCACCCAGCAATGAAGTGAGAAAGATGCTCAGCCCTAAGCAATGAAGGCATGCTTCTGCCTACAGACCAGAGACTGCTCTTCCAGACCCCAGCAATGGGACTCATCTCCCTAGACAACTCAGCTGCTTCTTCCACCAACAGAGAGACAAAGGTGCATATAGGAGAAAGAGTGAGGAAATTCCTTCCATCCAGACGGATGCTCGAAAAACAGAGAGACTCATGTCTCTCTCAAAGGACCACTGAGGGCACAAAGCATGCTCGTCATAGACTAGATGCCCAACTTTCAGATTTTCTCTAGATGAATCTCATCAGAGGATAGAGAACAAGCTTAGGCATGTTCATCCCATCCCTGCAAGGCTTCAGGTACAGAGGTCCCAATGACAAAAGCAGGTTACTGAGGTAAAGGCCTTGGCCACCAAAAATAAATGTGTAAAGCAGAGGAAATTTTAAAAAAAAAACCACAAATAAAGCCATGAAAAGATTACTTCATAGAACCAAAGAGTGCAGTAAATGAACACAAATTCTTTTAAAACATCATGTCATTTCCCCCTCCTCAACCATAAAATCTCCACAATATTCTGACAATAAGGAAAAATTTTAAAATGCACACGTATAGATTTAAAATGCCTGGGGATTCTAGTTTTTTATTTGTTTTAAGATAGCCTAATGCCTTAGAAAACTGCAAGTAAATGGACAAAGGAAACACACACGTATTTCCACAGGAGTGGCGTGCTAGTATTCATTTGAATGCAGAGCCCTATATTTAACTGCAATAGTAACTGTTTACTTAAAGATTAAATAAAAGTTACAGCTGTCGAATCTCTGGCTCCAAGAAACTAGCTTAAAGCTTGCAACTGCAATTTGATCCAACACATCCATTTATGATCCAGAAGACAGGAGTTACACATTCTCAAAACAAAACAAAAATTTCAAAAGGCAGAATAAAACATGGAGCACATTCTTAGTGTTTCAAAAGAAAAGAAAATAATTGGAGTAATGATTCACCAAGCTCAGCTGATAAAAACACCTGATTAAAATCCAACTGAGAACCACTTATAGCCCCAGTCTTTTCAAGACTTACCCCTACACTCAATGTCAGCTTTCATGTAGGTTGATGAACTTGGACAAGACTGATGAAGCTTTCCAGGGCACTGACACTGCAGCTAGATGGTGCTCGGCACCTTTCAGGAACTACTCTTAGCCTGGTGTGTGGCAATGCTACATACACCGCCTTTAACCATTGACAGCACACAACACTTTACCAGAACACAGCCAGAAGCCTTCTGGCTGCTAAGTTTTGGGCTGCTCTTGGGATAAGATACTCTCCAACTGTGCTGAGGATTCACCCCACCAGCCTCCCAGGAAGGGGATGAAGCCAGGAGGTCCCCAGCCATGGGTACTGGAACGCAGACCTCCCCCCCTCACACAACTCCGCACCTATCCACCTCCACGCAGCTCTCTATGCCCGGCCCTCCAGACTCCCAGCCCCATTACAGCCATGTTAGGGGACTAGAAATCTCAACATTTAGTGTCTGCTAATTAAAACAAACAAAACTCAAAAAACAAAGGTTCATTTCCCTATGTAAGTAGCTGTAGAAAATACCAGAAGTTTGAGTCAAACACCTACCTCATTGGCTCTTTTTATTATCTTGTCATCTATGTCTGTGATCCCCATCACCATGATAACTTCAATTCCAAAAAATCTAGTCATTATCCTTCGAATTATATCAAACCTAACATAGGAGCTGGAAAAGAAAAAACATGGTGTTTTAAACATGCAGCAGTAAGAATAAACTTAAACAAAAATAGCCAACACCACTAACAGTCACAGGGGCAATTTAAATACCCCAACACTTCCAATGAAAATGTCTTATGTGCACAAAGTGCTTTTCCAAAATCAGTTACCACCTGCAAACAAGTCAAGCAAATTTCCCTTGAACTGGCCTACCCTCTTCTGGCATTAGTGACACATTACATCAGATTTCCTGAGTGTATTCTTTCGTTGCATCTCTTTATTCAAGCACCAAAGCACGTTGGAAACCATGCGTGAGCCAGAAGACACTCTGAAAGCGAACAGTACAGACAGACACAGAACAGATACTCTTGAAAAACATCCCTCAGGCTTTGTATGTTATAACAGGTTTTTCAAAAGCCACAGGGCAGAAAAACTGGGAGGAATAAAACAGGGTTCAAATGAACTTTGCTTAGGGCTGAGTAACAACTACAGCTACCACCCACCAATAAACTATTTTATTCAGACATCACCACAGATCTTTTCTGATAGCAAAGAAGAGCTGCTCTGTGGGTTATTTTGGTTTTATTTACATTCAAGAATAAATTCTCAAAATTATTCAGGCTCTTTTGTCACAAAACAGGGTATTTAATGGTGATAGATTGATACACCTACAAGCTGTATAGGGCTGCAATAGCCCCCTTTGCTGCTCACAGACTCTCCACTTGTAATTCTCAAAACACGCTTTGACTGAGTAAAACCCAATTATTGGGTGAGATATTAGAGGCTCTGGGTCTGTCCTGCAAGGCAGCCTGTGCTGCCTTTGGAGAAAACAGAGCCCAAAAGGAGACTTGCAATCCTACAGGTTCCCATTTCACCCACCGCACAGCACGAACTGCAACTCCTGTGGCTGCCAGAGTAAAGAAGAGTAAGCAAATACTGAAAACAGATTTGCATCTTTCCCCTTAGCTGCAGGGGCCAGGTGGCATTAAGGCTCAGATTTATGGGTGTATAATATCTTACTGAAGAAAAATACTTGCTGTTGTTGTTTGCACTATGCCCATGTTGAAAAAGGCTTTTTGAAAGCCTTGCTGCCAGGGAGATACTTTTTAATGAATACCAGCTCACTGTGAGTAAGGTTCATCTAACGCAGCAACACAACTCCCTAAGAATATCATAGAATCATAGAATGACAGAATCACTAGGTTGGAAGAGACCTCTAAGATCACCGAGTCCAACCGTGCCTGTCTCCCCACTAAATCATGTCTTTGGACCCTGTTCAGAGGAACAATGCCAGCATCAAAAGACTGATATTAGATTTAACAGCTCTGCACTCATAGTTCTCAGAGCAGACAAATTTTGCACTGTTCCCTCTCCTCTGATCTTCCAGTTGAATTGATGGAAGCAGCAGTGCAAGAGCCAGAGCAGATACCCTGACATCTCAGAAAACCGGGGTCCTTACCACTTCGGGACTGAAAAGAAACAAAACAGACAGTCAAAATCAGGGGGGTGGCAGACAAAGCACAAGGGACTGAATGAAATCTCCTTTTGTGCTTGGTTTTATTCTTATTTCCCAGCATTCAGCCAGGAACCTGGATGCCAACCAGATGGCAGCTCATATCAGTACGGTCAAGGCCAGTATCCTAACAAAGGGAAAAGATGGCATTTTCTGTTCATCTGATATTTTTTTTCATATAGAATGAATTTTGTATGTTGCATTGAAGCATACAGAGCACCTGTTTTGAAGACTGGAAGTGTAACATACTAGAGAAAGTTGGATTATTTAAAGAAATAAGAAATCGTTCCAGAAATGAAAGAGAAGGGGAGAAAAATAATAACGCTATTATTTTCAGATTCTTCTCAAGGAACTCAAACTAATTTCCTTTATTCATTTCTGCATTATTACCTGTTGCATTTGTCGTGCTTGCCACAAATCAAATGTAATAAGGAGGGAAAAAATAATTCCAGTGACAAGGTAACATGTTGCAAGAGTACAACAAAATGATGGTATTTCACAAGAGCAGCACAGAAGCAACAGCTATCATTCCATTTGACTTCATGCTCTTTCTCAGTACATCTCCTGGCTTGTAGATCCCCATGAGCAGCATGCCTTTCAGCTGTGCCTACCAAAGCTCTACAGCAGGATTCAGCTAATGGGAAAAACCCCACACATTTAAAAAAAAAAAAAAAAGAAGAAAATAAAGAGTGCTCCAACATCCTGAACAAATCAGTTGAGCACCAGGATGCCAACATGTGCAAGACCACAGGCACTGGGAAGGAGCAGCCAACTCCTCACACGCTGGAATCAGAAGAGAGAGAAAGGTCTTCAGCGTGACATCCTATTACACAACAGCATTACAGGAACCGTACCTGAAGGAGCTAAAGAGGCAGCAGAAAGTATAACACAGCTGCTTATCTGTGTGATATACTGCTGCAGAGGCAATATTTGTCTCTAATTATTCCTTCTTAAATCAGTGAGTGAAGAGATCAAACCCAGGTGGCCCAGACTTATGGCAAACCTCCACATCAGGAAAGCTCGAAACTGTTAATTTAGACATAGGATAAAGAAGAGATGGGTAAAAGAACAGGTAGACTGAGCAAGGTCTTCCAACTCTCTCCTTTAATCAGAAGAGCCTGAAGACAGGAAAACAAGGAGAACCACTGACAAAAACAAACATTCAAAACCCACAGAGCACTGTGAGACCAAAACGTGAAATTCTCCACCTCTATAAGCACTGTGCTCCAGATCCACTGCACCCCTTAGGATGGGAGCACTCCGGCAGTTCCCTCCCCCATTACACCACGCCAGGGAAGACAGGCCCTATGTACTGGAGAATCTTGACTGAGAGATGAAGAAATTCATTAGCATCTTTTTATATAGTTGCTCTCAAGCAGTGATTTTAAATTGAAATTATTTCAAGGTAAACTGTAACACAGCCTCTATTACAACAACTGTAGATTTAAATACAGAAATTGCTAAGTCTTTTTTTTTAAATATTAAAGTTCCCTGAAAGCACTAAGCACAAGCAAAATAATTCAAGATATCACATTTTATTCATTTTTAGATCACTAACAAAAAGCCAGGTTAGTTTTCTGCTAAGACTGGACAAAAGCAAAGGAGTAAAAAAGACACCACCACACACATCCCAGTATAGCAGTGTTTAAGGGGATGTTGCCAACAGTATTTTTACATGATTGGTATTTTAAAATTTCTCTTTTACAGAAAAAAGGAACAGCTGTGCAGAACCATGATAGCTCAACATTGCGCAAAATTCCTCACAAGTTTCTGATGAAGTTGAGATGGGACCAGAAGCTGTGAAACGCCATACATTAAAATGGAATTATTCAAATATACGGTGTCTGATCTTCATAGATATGATAATTATCCGAGAAACCCCTGCTCTTCCAACCAGCTCAATGCATCTTCAATGCATCCTGCTCTTTTAAGAACTAGGAGACAGAAGCTCAAGAGCAGCTTAGCTGCGGCAACTCCCCCCCAGCTTCACAGGACCCTGCAGGTATGCCATGTCTTCTCATCCAGGCGCGTTTTAAAACAAATGGAAGCAATCTTCCCTGGAGTATTTCAAGTATTTTTTCAAAATTACTTATAATGAAGCTAGTTTATTTTTGTAATTATCCTAATGACCTATGGAGCAAATGCAGTGCTGCTTCTGTCTTTTTTGTCAAACACATTAAGCCACTGAACTGTTACTACACACAAAGACCTTTAAGCTACCTGGGCTTTCTGACATTTAAAAATAGATACTTTTCTCTGTTAACCTCAAAAGCGTCTTACTAACAGTCAACGCTCAGAGTTTTTCTTGGTGGTGACACAGTGTCTGAACTTAATTTGTGACCAAACTATCACTTCACACAGATCAGAGAGTCTGCTCCAGGACCCCAACTCCTCTGCACACGAGCTCAAGTTATAGAATCATAGAATGGTTTGGGTCAGAAGGGACCTTAAAGATTATTCGTTCCACCCCCCCTGCCATGGGTAGGGACAGCCCCCATTGGATCAGATTGCTCAAAGCCCCTTCCAGCCTGGCCTTAAACACCTTCAGGGATGGGGCATCCACGACTTCTCCGGGCAACCTGTGCCAGTTCCTCACCACCCTCACAGGAAAAAAATTCTTCTTAATGTCTAATCTAAACCTCCCCTCTTTCAGCTTAAAACCATTGCCCCATATCCTATCCCTGCACTCCCTGATAAAGAGCTCCTCCCCAGCTTTCCTGTAGGCCCCGGTACAATTTGAAATATGCTGATATGATTTGAAATAACTCACCCTGCCCAGCAAAAATGTGCATGTTCTTAATACTTTCTACCCCAAACCTGCCTCTTTCTGGACTATCTCCACCAAGAGCCCCTTCCACGCTGCCCGAGACCAGGGTAGGGGAGGAACCCAAATAGGATTTTGCCCTTTGCACAGAACAGGAGGCTCAGCGCCAGCAGGATCTGCCACCCAGAAATGGAGCCTGCCACTGGGACACATGGGGGTCCTGTTATCCCTTTGCATGGAACAGGGGTTTCAATGCCAGTGCCACCGCTGTGGCTCCTGGTGGGATCTGTCACTCAGACACAGGGTTCGCCAACAGGACTTGGGGTCCCACAAATCGACGCACAGGGGTCCTGCCACCCCTTTGCACGGAAGAGGGGGTTCAGTGCCAGTGCCACTCCTGCGGCTCCCAGCAAGATCTGTCACTGGACTTGGGGTCCACCACCTGGACATGGGGGTCTTGCCACCCCTTTGCATGGAACAGGGGGTTCAGTGCTGGTGCTGTCACTGTGGCTCCTGGTGGAATCTGTTCCTGGACCACGGGATCTGCCGCCCGAACAGGGGGTCCCTCTGCCCGCACACGGGGTTCCCGCCGGCTCCCGCGCTCCCCCCGCAGGACGGGCCGTGCCCCGCACTCACCACGCGTGCCCGAGGTGCGCCCGGTCGTACACGGTGGGCCCGCAGCTGTACCTGGAGAGGGGAGACAAACCGCACCGCTCACCCCGATCCTCCCGCATACCCCAACCCCGCACCCTCCCCACTCGCCACATAGCGCTACCAGGTCGCCACTCGCTCCGCAGCCAGCACGAGTGGCTCCTTGCGGCAGCTCCGGCTGTTGTGAGCCGCGATGCCGCTGTCCCAGCCCGCGGGCGGCGCCCAGTCCCGCCGCCGCCCCGTGAGGCAGCCCCGCAGCCCGGGGCCGCCCCAGCGGAGCGCACTCCCCGCCGCCCCGCGCAGCATCTCCGCGGGTGCCCCAGCAGCCCCGCCCCCTGGCGGGAGGGCACAGCCCGCCGTGGCACCCTGGGACGGCCGGGGCAGGGCGGCAGGAAGGGGAGGAGTTCCAGCCGGTGCCTCCGGTCCCGGGCGGAGCGGTGAGCAGCGGGGGATACGGGGTGTTCGGGAGGCCTCGACTGATACCGAAAACGCCGGGAAATAAACCCTCTCAGACTTCTTTTGGAGTTTCCAGCAGGAACGGGGAAGTGATCCTTCCCCTGTACTCAGCACTGGTGAGGTCGCACCTTGAATCCTGTGTTCAGGTTTGGGCCTCTCACTACGAGAGGGACATTGAGGGGCTGGAGCGTGTGCAGAGAAGGGCAACGAGGCTGGTGAGGGGGCTGGAGAAGAAGTCCTACGAGGAGCGGCTGAAGGAACTGGGATTGTTTAGCTTGGAGTAAAGGAGGCTGAGGGCAGACCTCATAACAGTCTACAACTGCCTGAAAGGAGGTTGTCGTGAGGCGAGTGTTGGTCTCTTCTCCCAAGTGACAGGCGATAGAACGAGAGGAAGTGGCTGCAAGTTGCACCAGGGGAGGTTTAGATTGGACATTAGAAAAAATTTCTTCACCAAATAGGCTGTCAGGCACTGGCACAGCTGCCCAGGGAGGTGGTTGAGTCACCGTCTCTGGAGGGATCTAAAAGACAGGTAGATGAAGCGCTTCAGGATATGGTTTAGTAGTGGACAGGTACAGTTGGACTCAATGATCTCAAAGGTCTTTTCAAACCAAATGATTCTATGATTCTATGATTCTAGTGCTGGGAATGATTTCCATCCATCACACATAATGAGACAAGAGCTGGAGACAGAATATATTTCCCACTTACATATGTATAAGTGTTCCCAGAAATCATATGTATATTCTATTACTTTCCAAGGACCAATTTTAATGTTATTATGAACTTCACAACAGCCAAATCTCTGCTAACTGGATCTTTGGAGCCAGCTCTGTCTGACCTTGCATTATAGGTAGGGGAAGGCTGCAAACAGAGGTAATTAGAGAAGGAGACACATCTGTTCAGCACAGACCATACTTAACACAAGATGTTATCATTTCTCTCTGAACAGTGTCTGGAAAAACACTATTTGAAAAAAAGTCACGCTATAAAGAAAACACGCTGTCAGAGGGGCATTCTGTCTAACTTTCAAAAAAATACAATTACTTAGATGAAACTTAACTGAAGTTAATTAGAAAATTAATTCTACTGTAGCTTAAAGCAAAAGATTCCTTTTTTTTGTAATAATAGCTAGTTCTTGTATCACATTGCCCTGTTTGAGCATGAGTGAAATAGCATGGCGCCAGTCTTGTGCTTCAGTGCAACCACACTGGCGCGGTGTTTCTTCTTCACAAGGTTGTTACCAGATGTGTTGGTAGGAAATATGTTGTAATTTGCAGCCTAGAAAGACAGCCATGTCCTGGGCTGTATCAGAAGTGTGAGCAGCAGGTTGAGGGAGGTGATTGTCCTCCTCTAATCAGCTCTTGTGAGACCCACTTGGAGTACTGTGCTCAATTCTGGAACCCTCAGGAAGCACTTGGATCTGTTAGAGCAAGTCCAGAGGAGGCCACAAAGATGATCCAAGGGCTGGAGCACCTCCCACATGAGGACAGGCTGAGAGAATTGGGGTTGGTCAACCTAGAGATGAGAAGGCTGTGGGGAGACCTTATAGCAACCTTCCAATACTAAAGGGAGCCTACAGGAAATCTGAGGAGGGGCTCTCCCTACACTGAGGAATGTAGGGATAGGATGAGGGGTAATGGTTTTAAGATGAGAGAGGGGAGATTAAGATAAGATATTAGGAAGAATTTTTTTCTTGTGAGGGTGGTGAGGTACTGGAACAGGTTGCCAAGAGAAGTCATGGATGCCCTGTCCCTGGAGGGTGCACAAAGCTAGGTTGGATGGGGCTTGGAGCAACCTGATCTAGTGGGAGATGTCCCTGCCCATAGAGGGGGATTGGAACTGGATGATCTTTAAGGTCCTTTCTGACCCAAACCATTCTGTGATTCTCAAGATCCCGTTCCTTGCCAGTGTCAGGACAAGCAAAGGAAGCATGTTTTCTGGTGATACTTCTCTCGTTGCAGTGTGGAATTTTTTTTTATTTCCTTTCAGAGCATATCGAGGAAATGGAGCTTAACTTGCTGCAGTGCCTTGACCCAGTTTGGAAATCATGAGCTACTTGAGTGAACAGTATAATGGAACAAACATAAAGGTTGCCAAAAGTCTTTTTTTTTAACTAATGTCTTATTTCCAAAAGTAACTGTGAGCAGGTACCGAGGAAACAAGTGGGAACTAGGAACATATATAATATTTTCCCTGCTCCTTTCCCAGCTTCTGACCAGATGACAACCTTAGCTGAATGCTTTGGGGTTCGCCCCTCCAGTTTTTTTTTTATCCTCCCTTGGTAGATTGCTCTACCACTAATTTCACCGGCCTCTGTAAACTCACATCAACTCCAGCTTTTGGCAAGGAGTACCACAGGTCTACTGCTGTTTTTAAGAAGCATCCTCTTGTCACATGTTGAAGTTGAAGCCTGTTTAGCTCCAGTTGCGGTCACCCTTGCTCTTCTCTGTATGAGAAGAGAGTGAACTGTCCAGTGCAGCATATGCTTTCTGCCCTGCTCCTGACTGTCTTCCTTTGTATGACGCTCAAACCAGGCTTTTCAGAGTGAAACTTTTTTAGATCTTCCCAACCACTGCATTTCTCACCTTCTAAAGTGTTTTGTTGGCCTCTGGGAGGAAGGTAATACTGCCGCCTGTCTTTTCTGGACACTGCAGGGAACAGGTCGGGCTGTCATGAATTGCCTCACAGAAGTCCCTGTATGGTTTCCTCTTCTATCTGCCAGTGACAGGTTCGATTGGTTTTTCTCCTATTTAATATGATCATCCTAAATCATTGCTTTTACATAATACTAGATGTTGGTTTGCATCTTGCTTCATTTTAGAGAGTATCAGATATAAAGCCCTACAAGTGACAAGTGTTTCTGGTTTTTTTCTTAATGTGCACTTTCCACAATATTTTTCATTTAACAGTCTTAATTTTTTGATCAAATAAGAATTCTGTATTATAGCCTTGGATGAAACTGAAGATACCATTCAATAACCTTTTTAAATATTTGTTCTATGTGGTTCTCAGGAAGCTTCACAAGCCAATTATTTCAGTTTCCATAGTGAGCTGGTTTTGATGTCTTTGCCGTTCAACACACATCCTGTTAAGAGCTGTCATTAACTCTGTTGTCTTCTTTGTTCTGTACAGTGCCAAACACTTTGACAGAATCTAAGTCAATAGTAAGTTACAGTGGATGGGGTTTTGCCTTAATTCTAGGTTTAGCTATCATGGATGAAACTGCCAGCAGATCAGAAGAATGCAGGAGCTTTTTCTTTCCTTGGTGGTTCCAGAAGACTTAATATCTGTGCTATCCAGACTAGCGCTTAGTATTTAGTACAGGAACCTCTCTGTCCTGCTATAAAACATTCTTTTCTGAGGGTAGGAAAGGCTGCAATTGTTAAATACCTGAAGTAAACAGTTAACATCCTTCACACTTGAGGTTTTAATGCAGTAGAATAAATTCAGTGGAGCGGTGGAAAGTATTCTACAAGCACTGAAGTACCAAAAGAATAAAATTTCAAATGAAAAGCAGTACTAATCCTGATGGATTAGAAACATAAATCATGTATTTTAAAAATACATTCTCAGAAACAATTGATCTATGGCTGTAAGCACACCTCTGCTTATGCCACCTCTAACTACCTCCCCCCACTTCCCCCCCAATATCCCTATTCCTGGTTTGGGACGTGTGAAATGAAACCATACTGATCTGTATTCATACTCATCTACCAGAGAGGCAGAATAGCAGTAAGGGATTTTCTGCCTCCACCAGAAGGCTCATCGTTGCTTCCACCTGGAATAGATGATGCCTTTAGAAGTTGCCAGCAGCTGGAGGCACAGCACACCCGATCGATACCAGCACTGGGCCTTCAGCACTCCTGGTACTTTTGTATTTTCTGCTGAATAGCTTGTAGGAGATGCGGTCTGTGGAGTGGTACATCTGTTAGTCCAAATCCCACTGAGGTGTGTCAGTCTGAGTATTTAATATTGTCAGGTCATCTCACATTTTCTTAGGAGCCATTAAAACTAAAACTTCCTTTTTAAAATAAAAACTAATGCTGTAAGGTAAAGAGGCAATTCCTGAATGCCTTAGAATGGGTTTATATTTTCTGTCCCTTTTTCTGCATGTGCAAGAAGGCAACATTTCCCCTCCAGGCTTGATTGAAAGGGAAAATCTGGTAGAAGCACAGCTCCGTGTGCTCTCTGCATGAGCAGCAAAACTTCTAGGGTTGGCAGGGAGGGTCTTTGAGGGTTCTGGCTTACCTGGCTCCTCCTGTATTTTCCATCTTCCAGTCCCAAGACTAGCTACAAGATTTGTCCCCAGAGGTAAGCAAAGAGGTGAGCAAAATCCCAGAATATGTTTTGTATCATAACTAAATAAACAAAAATTAAGCTAAAACTTCATTTTTCCTTTCTGTTTCTTATTGGAAGAAATATGCTTTTTAAGTTTTGACAGTTTGCCTCCTATTGATAAAGGTGCTGCATTAAACCACATGGTCTTGGAATCGTTGGCAGAGGAGAAAGGCTGCATTTGTTGTGTTATTGAGAACACATTTCCAATATCTGTGGTTCTAATTCAGGAACCTGGAAAGCAAGCTGATCCTGAGAAAATAAGTGGGGAAAAAGTTGGAAATACAAAATACAAACCAAAAGTGAAGTTGTGCTAAGTCCACTGCAATAGACTGAATTTCTCTTAGCACTCTGTAGTAGTTTTTAATAACAGACATGCTTTTAATTACCTTTTATAGTCCTTCTGTTTTTACAAAACCTAGGTGCTTATCAGTTTGTCTAAGAACCTCATTTAATTTTCAAAAGGAGAATAGAAATTGTATCAAGCTTCTTTCTAATGCTTGACTCAGAAATGTTGTAAATGCTGAGTGGCAATTCCCCCAAACAGTCACAAAGTAAAGAGTATGTTTTAGAAAAGAGAAATAGTCTTGAGATACTAATTCTAAGAGTGATTCTGGGGAGATGAAATAAGACTGCAAAATAAATTAATTGGTGGACATAAAGATCAAAATAAACTTTCCTGCTCTTATTAAAAGCTTAGTAGGCTGGACCCTGAGTTTTTAACACAATCTACTGATATTCAAAAAACCTGCCTGCCAACTGCTCTAACAAATGCTGCCTGTTCTTCATCAGGAGTGTGTGGGTCCTGTGCCACAGCTTACAAGCCTGAAGGTTGGTATGAATTCAGCCAGGGGTTGAATTGGTGTCCTTGTGTTTTCGAGCTGTTGAGGTGCATCTCTCTTGAACTCACTGTGGGAATGTGGAGCCTGTGGAATAAGCTCCCTTTAATCTGTCTTGACTGCATACTGGGACAACTCAGATGTAATTCTGCCTTGGCCTGATACTGCACTGCAGTCAGAATTTTTCACTCACCTTTAGTTCTGGTGCTGTTTAAGCTCAGTAGGTGCAGGAGGTGCAAGAAAGAGATGGGAGCAGCACAGATGTGAAAGGTGACAGTAAGCACAACAGCCTCAGGTCAAGCAGAGGAAGAGATAAGGAGAGCTGTATCCTTGGAAACACCCAGTTTCTTAAGTAGGACTTGACATTAAAACAAAATAAAAAGACAAAAAGTTTATAATGACAGGCCTACGTTAGAGAAGTATTTGGGACATTTGTGAAATTCTTGAGCCTCCACTGGGAAGCAGCAAAAAGATCAACTAGGCTAGATGTGGTTTCCAGATTTTAGAATCCATTAATCCCATATCATTTGCTGACATGAACAGGTATTTCTGGCCCAAATATCTGTAAATGGTATCCACTGTACACTGCACAGACAATGCATATTGCATGCAAGTGTGAACTAGGACTTGTCTGCTGCTCTTCATACTTGCAAACCTCAGCTCTACTCACCTCGCGTGTTAACTTTTCAGTTTTGTTTCAAAACCTTGAACCAGAAGCAAAATGAGTAGACTTGTAAAATTCTACTATCATCACCCAGGTAAGTATGAATTTAGGCTTAAAAAGAATAAACAGACAAAAAGGCAAAAACCCATATGTAACTAGAAGAGAGGGATTAAGCTATTAAATGGTGAAAAACAGCAATTCATTAAAAGAAATCTCATCTGATTTCTCTGTACCTATAAAGTATGACTAATGCTCAGAAGACATACATATTTTCTAATAAATTTTAAAAATTCACCACAATTCTATACACACAGTAGTAATTACACATACATTTTCTAATAAATGGAGACACAGCTGTAGTAATTGAGTAGTGTTTCATATAGCAATAGTCCACTAAGACAGAGAAGAGAAGAGAAAGGCAGCCAGAATTCCTTAAACCAGCTATCCCACTGTATTCAATATCTGCATTTGTGGAACGTGTCTGGGGATTTATGTTCCTTGTATTAAGAATTCTAACTTCATGCTGATGAGATGGAATAACCATAATGACTGAAATATTTATATGCTATTTGAAGTATATGTTATGTAATACTGTATATGCAGAATGTATATGTTACATGGTGGTTGCCTGGGTTGTTGATCTGGGTATATATGCTCTTGATTCCCACTGCTGTAAGTTTATCTTTAGCAAGGTAACAGCAAAGATGTGGGTTTCTAAACAAGAAAGATTTCTTGTAATCAGAGTAAAGGGGCTAGGAAGCATAAGGAGGAGAGTTTAGATACTTGTGTAGAATAGAAAATAGGAAGGAAATGAAGCCCACAAGTCTCTTCCTTCTCTGAAACATGACAATCATTCCCTAGACTTCTACTTGGGAGTGCTCCACCAGGGTAAGAAATGGGCCGCTAATACAAAGAACAATTGAAACTCCGTTCAAAAATCTCCCATCTCTCACCTGCTGCAGTTCAGAGGCAAGAGGCCAAAGTAAAAACAAAGCAGAGGAGGAGAAGGAAACAAAGCAGATATAGACAATGGGTGTCAGCTTCACATCTTTCAAAACTGTCCAACTTAGAGATGTACACAAATACAGAAGGAAAATAATTTTCCTTCTCAGCTTCCTAAAAGAATATGCTTATGAGACTTGATGGGGGGTGCAGAGAGTAGGTATTTCTGAGTACAAGTATGTTTGATAACAGCACTACACAAAGCACTGAGAATCATCGCTGGCAACTGTGAAAGGCGACCTTCAATGAGTATACCAAAGGCATTCTGAGGTGAGTTCAGTCCCATCCTTTCTAAAGGACTTGTGCAAAGTTTGATGATGTTTTTTTCCCTGTCACTTTTCTGGCAGCATGTGAGAGGCTAACAGAGGAAGATCTAGTAGATGGCACTTTAAGAGGCAGATGACACCAACCTCTGTACCCTCAGTGCGTCCGAGCATATCAATACTTTTGAGCAAATTACTGAAGCCTATCCAAGCCACAACTACTTTTTAAAGTTGTACCTTCCTGGTTGTGGTTTGGGGCTTTTTTGTCTATAAGGAGGAGGGACAGAAGTTCTTGTTTAGTCAATTATCAGGTACTTTTACAAATTGACTTATTTGTATGTGTAATTACTACTGTGTGTCTGCAATGGTGGTTAAAGTTTTTATAAGAATGACTTTTCAGGGGACTCATTTGAGTTCTTTTCAGATGTCTTGCCTCTACTGAGTCATCATTATTGGCTCAGGTTCTTAACTAGCCAGGGGACTGTTACCTACTTTTAATTGCTGACAGCGGCTCATCTTCTACAAGGCAAGAGCAAAACAGGTTGTAACTACCAAGGTAGTGCCAACAATTTAGAATAGGTGTTCCCGGGCTAGTGTTGCCATTACACAACTTCCTCATGATGCCACCGTAAACCAGAGCACACAGGTCCATAAACACTGGCTTGGAGCACTGCCTAGATGCCGTAGTACCCGTGATTATTTACAGACCTAAGATCTCAGGTTTCTGAGGTTTACATCAGCAAGTACTGCTCTAAGATCATCAAGTCCAACCATCAGCCCAACACCACCATGCCCTGAAGCACCACATCTACACGCTTCTTAAACACCTCCAGGGATGCAGGCTCCACCACCTCCCTGGAGCCTGTTCCACTGCTTCACCACTCTTTCAGTAAAGAAATTTTTCCTAATATCCAATCTGAACTTCCCCTGGTGGGACTTGAGGTCATTTCCTCTTGTGCTACCATTTGTTACTTGGGAGAAGCAGAACATCAGTGTCTCAATAAACAATGACTGTACCAGCAAGCCTGAGCGCTCAGAAGTGATGACTCAGTCTCCCCTAAATTAGGGGATTGCCAGTGACGTTTTTAAAAATAATAAGAGCACGTTGTTTTGCTCCACTGGAGCCGGTGTAGGTTTTCCAGGCTGGCCTGCCTTCCCCACTGCCCGCTGATCCCAGTGAGACTGTGTGTCTTCAAGTACCAGGGTCTTCCTGAGAGGAAATGTAAGGGATACGGGAGCGCTTCTTCCTAATGAGGGGTGAGATACAATGTCCAGTGCTTCCAACACTGTTTCACCTGCCAGGCTGGAGCCAGATGGATTTGGCAGCCCTGGGTGACTCAGAGGGGCCAGGAAGGATTTGACAGTCCCAGGAGATCAGAGAGACCAGGATGGATGGATGTGTCAGCCTTAGGGGACTGGAGGGACCAGGATGGACTGGGCAGCCCCGGGGGATCAGAGGGACCAAGACAGATTTCACGGCCCAGGAGAGTTCAGAAGGGCCAGGATGGCTTTGACAACCCCGGGGTGGGGGTGGAGCTCCAAGCGGCCAGGATGGATCGGGCAGCCCTGGGTGGCGGGAGTCGGAGGGGCCAGGATGGACGTGGGGGGGCTCAGAGGGACCAGGATGCATTTGGTAGCCCTGGCAGGGCTCAGAGGAGACCGGCAGGAAGGAGAGTCTGATCTCCCCATGCCCTCCGGGCCGTCCCGCAGCGGAGCAGCTGCTGGGTATGAGCGACCACGGCAGCGGGACCTTCAGTCTCGGGAAAGGAGACCAGGTCCACCTTGGCAGGGAGAACTCGAGCGGCACGAGTGGCCTCCTCCTTCCCCTCCTTCTACTTCTGCTCCCTCTCCTCCTCCCCTTCTCCTTCTCTTCTCCTTCTCCTCCTTCCCCTCTTTCTCCTTGTCTTCCTTTTCTCCATCTCCATCTCCTCCTCCTCCTCCATCTCCTCTTCCTTCCCCTTCTCTTTCTTTCTCCTCCTCCTTCTTCTTCTCATCCTTCTTCTTTCTCCTCCTCCTCTTCTTTCTCCTCTTCCTTCTCTACCTTTCTCCTTCTTCTTTTTTCTCCTCCTCCTTCTTTTTTCTCCTCCTCCTTCTCTTTTCTCCTCCTCCTTCTCCTCCTCCTCCTCCTCCTCCTCCTCCTCCTCTTCCTCCTCCTCCTCCTCCTTTCTCCTCCTCCTTTCTGCTCCTCCTCCTACCCGGAGGCGCTTACAGCCCTCTCACTAGGCCCCTGCCTCATGGGCCCCTGCCCCATGGGCCCGGTCCACGGGGGAACGGGAGGGGCACAGTCCCAGACACTGCGCATGCGCAGCTGCCCCGGAGGCCGCTGGGAAAAGTAGTCCAACCCAGCCCTACCCGGCGGTTCCATTTTCTCCCCGCGCTGCGGAGAGTGCGCATGCGCAATACCGCCCCCCCTTCCCCCCGCCTGTCATGTTCCCGCCCCCTGTGCCGCGGCCGGTATCCCGGGTAGCACTGTAGCCACGGCGCCCGCCCGCCTGGCGTTGATTGGCTGAGGGCGGCGAGGGGCGGGCCGTGAGGCGAGAGCTGATTGGCTGCGAAGCCGCGAGGCGAGTGCTGATTGGCTGCGGTGTGCGTCAGCTGCCGCGGGGGTGATTGTTGCGGTGCCTGCTGAGCTGGGGGGTGGGTTGTAACGCTCTGTCCCCAGCGTTGGCGCAGCCCTGCCCCAGAGCAGAGTGGCGGTACACGGCTCTCCGGTGCTTCCGTCTCTCTCTGTCCCTCCTTGGAGCGCAGTTTCTGCCCACCGGTCAGAAGAAGTCAAGAGATCCCTCCAAAGTCCGTGCCCTACTGCAAAAAGCACCCAACTTCCTCCCCCACCCCCCTTCATCTCCTCTCCCGCATTCCCAGAGACCGCGGGGCTCCCCCGGAGCCCATCCCTCTCCCCACCCCCAGCCGGGGTTTGGGGAGGGAGGGCTTCCCTCCCTACAACCCCCCGCTTTGGCTACGACCACATCCCTGCCGCTTTTCCCCCCTCCCTGAACGTGAGTAAAGGGGGAGGAGGGACGATGAATTATGCAGAGGTTCCGGGAGGGGGAGGGAGAGGGAGGGGTGGCAGAGTGTGCGTGGTGCCTGTGTGCCCGTGTCTATCTGTCTGTCCGCCCGTGTGTGTGTGTGTGTGTGTGTGTGTGTGTACACAGCGCTGGGAGGGGTGCGCATGCGCCGTGCGTGGCGGGGCTGAATGTTTCCCAAGTGTTTGAAACTGGTATTTGGGTTTTCCACGTTGGAGCGAGCGCGGCGTTACGGGGGAGCGAGGGGAAGGCTGCGTTCGTACCTCGCCGCGGGGAGAAGCGGCGGTGAGGGGAGAAGGGGGGAGAGGCGGGGGGCAGAGGCGGGGGGGGAGGAGGAGGAGGAGAAGCGGAGCGGAGCCGCGCTGGCGCCTGCAGAGGGGCTGCCGCTGCCTCTGACAGGCACTTCGCAGGGCACATTTTGTTTCCAGATTGTTTCGGAGGAGCTGGTTTGAGCCCCCCTCCTTTCTCCTCCTCCTTCTCTCCCTCCCCCCCCCCCCTTCACACACACACTCACACAAATCCCTCTGATTGTTCCTACCACCTCCTTCGTGAATTACCCACAACGACAGCCATTCAATCAGCTGCTGCGGGCTGTAGGGGACTGGCGGAGGGTGTGCTGCTTGTGTGTCTCTCTCTTTCCCTCTCTTCCACACAAGAGGAGTCAGATGTAGCTTCTCCCGATTTTTTAGGGGAGCTACAGAGAGGGGAGAGGCGGCCAGGACTGAGCCGTTCATCGGGGTTGCCGTCTTTGGAGGGAGCAGCACTTGCTCTCACAGAGAGACACAAGGAGAGAGAAGAGAAGGCGTGGAGAAGGATATTTCCCCCCCCTCCGCTTTTGCCGGATGAAAATGTTGAGTCCTGCAAACGGAGACCAGCTTCACCTAGTGAACTATGTGGAGGATTATCTGGACTCCATCGAGTCTATGCCCTTCGATCTGCAGAGAAATGTCTCCTTGATGAGGGAAATCGACGCCAAATATCAAGGTAAGTGCTTTTCTCTCTGTGTGTGCGCGTGTGTGTGTGTGGTATGGGGTTCGGGGAGGGGGGGGGAAAGGAGGGAGGGTGGCTTTCTTTTCATCAGAGCTCCCCTTGCCCCTCTGCCACCCCACAGGGATGGTAGTTTTATTTTTGGGAGGCGAGAGGAGGGGGAAAGCCAGGAGGAGAGAGGAGAGAGAAGAGGGGCTGATCCGCAGCGTTAGCTCTTGTCATGGGGCGGAACAAAAGGTCTCCAGCTTCTCTTATTAAGCAAGGACTCTGCTTTTCTGTGTAAATTGCTGGCCGAGAAGGCGGGGGCAGGGAAGTGGGGTGTGCGGGGCACAAAGGGGGGGCCGTCCCCGGCCGTGAGGCTGCGGTGGAAGGATTTGGGGGTACGGAAGAAAGTGCTGGGTGGACAGAGAGAGGGGGAGATCACAGCACAACATTTAGGAATGTACAGTATTCATTATGGCTGTAGTAGGGGAGAGAGGGAAGGAGGGAGGGAAGCAAGGAAGGAGAAGGGGGGTTTAGGCTGGAGACAGTGGGGGGCAGGGTGTGCTTTTCTTCCCTCCCTCCTCGGTGGGGTTCATTTCACCCCGTAAAATAGCCCCGCTCTGTGGGGCGGGGACGCGGAGGAGAACGGGACTGGCGTGTGCGAGGTGTACGGGGGGGTGGGATACGGTCGGGTTTACGGATGTGCTGAAGTGCCCCCTCCTCCCTGCTTCCCTCTCCCCTCCCCGTGCTGCTGGCACTCGGGGCACGCTGTCCCCGTGCCCCACGGGCGGAGAGAAAGGGAAGGGGAGGCCGGTTCGTGCGGGACTCGGGGCAGCTTTGTCACTTGCTTGTGCCGGTAACGGGGGGAGGGGGAAGGGCTTCATTCGGTGCCACCGGCAGCGGTGACAGCCTGGGTGCCGGGTGGGGAGGACCCCCTTCTTCCCGTGCGTGTGGCCTTGAGGAGTGGGCAGTGAGCCCTGCCCGTGCCTCCAGCTCTGCTAAGGAGCCCGGCAGCTCCTGGGGGAAGGGGACGGGGGAAACTTCCCCGGGCGGCCGTGGCGGGGGCAGCTGGGCGGGGAGGAGGGGAAAGCAGGGCGCACGGACGCACTCCACGCGCGCAACGAGCGCCTCCGCGCTTTGCCGGAGACTCGGCGTCGTTACAGCTTTTATCAACGCTCCTTATTAGCATACGGCAGGCGGCCCCGCCCTCTGTGGCGCTGATAGGCGGGGAGCCTCCCACACGGGCCGGCCGCGCCCCGCCCTCTCTCGCGGATTGGTCCCTCGGGCCGGGCCGCTCCGCCTCGCGCGCCCCCGCCCCCTTCGTGACGTTGCGACAAGCAACTTTTCGGTGGGGTTGATTTGAGTAGCTCGGCCCGCCCTGGTCCGCGGGCGCTGATTGGCTGGCGGGGCAGAGGTGGGCGGGGCAAACTTGGGCGTCCGGATCGTGACTGGCGTGTTCGCGGGGCGCTGCTCGCCACGCCCACTCTGGCTTCTGATTGGTGCGCTGGAGTCGGAGCGGGCGGGCGCAAACCAGCTCTGCGCGCTGCCATTGGCTGTTCCTTTTGTTCATTAGCATTAGTATGGGTTTTTTTTCAGTCTTCTGGTTCTTTCTGGTTCCGATTGGGAACGCAGCGCCAGCAGGGGCGGGCTCTCCCCGCCCACCGCTTCTCTCCGCCCCCGCTTCCTCCGGCTCCCCCTGGTACCGGAGAGGGGGCGGGCCCGCCGTCCGTTTCCTGCCGGAGAACAATGGCGACTACGCCACTTCTGGGGCGGATCACATCCCTGGTTGCTAAGGCGCTGCGCGCGCCTTAATGGTGGTGGGGGTGGTGCCTCCGCTTCCTGGGGCCGCGGAGCGGCAGGGGGCTCCGAGGGCGACCCGGGGACGGCCGGTCCCGCCCCAGGCCGGGGTCGCCGTTAAACCGGGTATTGGTCTCTCAGACTCATTTTGGAGTTGTAGAAAGTAAAGCATCCTTTAATTTCAGTGCTGGGCGCGTGGAGGAATGATTTCCATTAATGAGTCAACGAGACAAGAGCTGGGGGACAGAATGTGTTTCCCGCTTACATGCATGTGTATAAACGTTCCCAGAAATCTTATGCATGTTCTGTTACTTTCCAAGGACCAATTTTAATGTTATTATGAACTTCATAACAGCCAAATCTCTGCTGATCCGAGCTTTGGAGCCAGCTCTGTCTGACCTTGCGTTATAGGTAGGGGAAGGCTGCAAACAGAGGTGATTACAGAGACACATCTCTTCAGCACAGACCATACTTATCACAAGACGCTATCATTTCTGAAAGAACAGTGTCTAGAAAAACACTTAAAAAAATGCTATAAAAACACACTGTCAGAGGGACATTCTGTCTGACTTTCAAAAAATACAGTTACTTAGATGAAACTTAACTCTACTTCAGCTTAAATAAAAATATTCCACTTTGTGTAATAGTAACTATTTAGTGTGTCAGTATCGCCGGGAGGCGGAGTGCCGGAGCTCGGTGTGGCTGCTGCTCCTCCTCCCTCTGCGGGGCTGTTGTGGGAATAGAGCTTTTCACAAGGCACGGCACCTTTTTGTCATTTGGACGCCGTTTGTGGTGTAGGGAGTGGGCACTCAGCTGGGGAACAACTGGGGAGGGTTAGGTTGGATATTAGGAAAAGGTTCTTCACTCAGAGGGTGGTGGAGCACGGGATCACCTCCCTAGGGAAGCAGTCACAGCACAGAGCCTGACAATATTTAAGAAGCATTTGGACAGTGCCCTCAGACACACGGTGTGAATGCTGGGGTTGTCCTGTGCAGGGACAGCAGCTGGACTCGAGAATTCTTGCAGATGCCTTCCAACTCAGGACATTCTGTGATTCTATGAACTGCAGAACGTGCAAAACTTCTTTCAGGTCTTTCTGTTTACTGCACACCAGGGCAGAGCAGTCTTCTGTAATTCCTATAAAGGCAGCCTCCTTAGAGCGGGCAACTTGGGCTGAGCATGCTTGTATGAGGAACAGCGCTGCAGTCCCCCCTGCAAGCTGTAGCAGGCAGCTGCCAAGCTGTTTCTTCTGACTGCTATGCTAGTGGAATAACAGCTTTCCGACCCTGGTGTTAAGCAGCCCTTTCTGTTCATGTGTGTTTGTGAAAAGGCACATCTCGTATGGTGTCAGTGGCACACATTGCAGCCAACTGTTTTTCTTGCCTAACACGGCAGTTTCAGGAAGCAATGCGGTGCTGTGGTGTTAATGTGTGTATGCAGTGGTAGAATTGAAGTTTTCATAGTCCCTGACTTCAGTTGAGACACTAATTTTTTTGTGATATCGACAGAGTGTTCTTCATGAAAAATGCCTACATACCAGATTCAGATGGGTTAAACTGATGACATCAGTTAAATGCCAAAACTTAGAGCATAGAACTTCTGCATTTAAGCCATTGAAAATAATTAATGCTGGATTTTCAGTCTTCCTGGGTGCTTAATCTTCTTTACATTTGGGTTTTGGGGTTTTTTTTGGTAGGAGTGGGAGGTTTTGGGTGGGTGTTTTGGAGGGTGGTTGTTTTTTTTTAGTTAGAAAAATAGGCATTTTCTCAAGATCATTAATAACACGCTGAAATACTGATTTTGATCAGATAGGTTGCATTGCAGTACCTGCTGACAGGTCATGCTTAACTGATGTGAGAAGCATAGGCTGCAGCTCTGAAAACTAAAGTAGAACTTGCATGAACTTTCTGTGTCTTTGCATGCACACATTCAAAATTCTATGCAAGCAAGACAAAACCTAAATCACAGGGCAACTATTAGTTGCGTGTGTAAATTGTTATCACGTTGATTAATTTAAAAAAATGTTTTAAAAAAAGTAAATTCATACTTGTGAAATTCAGAAACAGTTTTTTGCAATGCTATTTGCCTGTATGTGAAATTCTGGTTTCTGTTAGGTTGAATTGAGGTTAGATTTTGTATCTGGGTATATTTTGCTTCTCTAAGGCAGAGTGTTCTGACCTGTGAGAAAAGGTGTGCATGGTTTTGAGGACTTAGTATGGAAATGCTGAGTGTCCTGGATGTTTGAGTCAGTTTGAGTATTGTAGTGAAACTCAGAAACATCTGCTTAAAAATAGGTTTCTAGAGCTATTCTTGAAACTTCAAACAGCTTTGTGCAGTGTTCTTTCTTGTGGACTGTTGGAACAATCCTTGAGGTGCAATTCGAGATCTAACATATTTTCAGTGCTAGCATTTTAAATTGGAATCTAGCTGCTCCAATTGTTGCATATTGTCCTTGATGTTATCTTCTGACTTTTTCTTCTCCTTTGTGGTAAATATTTAATGAAGATTATATTTCTATGTTTTAAAAAGTAAGCAACAGTGTTTTTTATAGAAAGTATAGGGTGGAAATCATCTATAAACATGTTGGATATTGTAATCCTAATTCTGTAGTCTTTGGGATGGTCTCACATTTTCAGAAAAAGTATCAGATGAAAATGGCCATAGCTTGAGGTCTATCCCCGTGTATTTGGAGTTCTCCTGCATCAGCTGTCAAGCGTGATAGTGATTATTGAGTAACTTAGATCTGATTTCTACACTGGTTTGTACTTCTTTCTGTCCCACTCACAGTCATTCTCTAAAAATATTAATGTTGTTTTACAGAAAATGTCCAGGAATACAATCTGTTAATTTCCCCTCTAATTTTACAATTAATTTTGGAACTTTTGATGGGGGATGTGTGTGCTTGTTTAGTTAGTAGTTCTTGGTAATTACTGATAAGTTTACAGGGAAGAATTGTCAACAAGTATAAAATTATATTCAGTCCCTTTGTTTTCCTAAATTGACATTTGCATTCCATTCCTGCGGGACCATCTAGAACAAAAGTAATCCACTGGAGCCCCTTGTCAGATACCAGGTTCAGGGAATCTGTCTTTGATCAGCTTTCAGCATTACTAAAAGGTGTTGCTGCATGGAAGGAATGATATGGGAAGGTTTTGTTTCACCATTCTCCTTGTTTTTATTTCTTCCTTGCAGAGATTCTGAAGGACCTGGATGATTACTATGAAAAATTTAAACGAGAGACAGATGCTGTGCAGAAGAGAAGAATGTTGCACTGCATACAGAGAGCCTTGATTCGGAGTCAGGAACTGGGCGACGAGAAGATCCAAATTGTCAGTCAGATGGTGGAGCTCGTTGAGAACAGAACCAGACAAGTGGATAGCCACATGGAACTGTTTGAGACTTGTCAAGAGGCTAACGATACCATTGGAAACAGCGGGAAAGCCAGCCAAGATAAGTCAAAGAATGAGACAATCTCACAGGCTGAAAAGCCCAACAATAAGAGATCGAGGCGGCAAAGGAATAATGAGAATCGAGAAAATGCTTCAAATAATCACGACCATGATGACATCACCTCAGGAACTCCAAAGGAGAAGAAAGCAAAGACATCCAAGAAGAAGAAACGATCCAAGGCTAAAGCAGAGAGGGAAGCTTCTCCCCCAGACCTTCCTATTGACCCTAACGAGCCAACATACTGCTTGTGCAACCAAGTCTCCTATGGAGAAATGATAGGATGTGATAACGATGAGTGCCCCATTGAGTGGTTTCACTTTTCCTGCGTGGGACTCAATCATAAACCAAAAGGCAAATGGTACTGCCCCAAATGTAGAGGAGAAAATGAGAAAACTATGGACAAGGCATTGGAGAAGTCTAAAAAAGAAAGAGCTTACAATAGGTAGTTTGCAGACTTTTCATAGTGAAGAAAACTTAAACCACCAAACCAGTGTATTTATTGTCAGCATCACCTTTGTTGAGGTGAAAGGATTGTAAAATGTATATTTTTAAAGGAGGTTTAAAACTGAACCATTCCTGTTATAGGGACGGCAATAAGCAATCTTGTTTTTCATTTGGTGAACTGTAACAAGAATGTGGTCTGTGGACCAATGTATTCCAAAAGTAAAATTATAAGAGTTTAAGCTGAATATTTGGATAGGTCTTAAAAGATAAATTAATACTTTTTTCTTTCCCTTCTCCCCCCAGTGCTGGTAGCACTCTGCCCATTCAAATTTTGAGGACAAATATCCCTGAAATGTAATTTCATTTTCTTTATTGAAGAATGTTATTTACCTTTTGAGCAAAATTGTTAAATAGTTTCACCATCTGGTTGTATCTGAATAAAGCTGCAATACATTACAAATGTAACTTCTTTCAGTCATGAGTGGTGCAAAAGCAACAACAAGGAGGGTGAAATTTGGTTCCTGCTACAAGGTGTCAGTATAACAGTTCAATAGCAAATGTTTAAATAGGCTTAGAGGATTATTTTTTAAACAAAAAAAAAAGTTAATGGTTAAATTTTACACAACAAATATTTTATATGCTGGCCAAGTACCACAAGGGCCATTTTAAAATGATTGAATATGTTTTATATTTAACTAGGAAGTGGTTTGGTATTGAGACTTAACATAAATGAAGCTTTATACTGTCACAGATAGTAGCATAGCAATCCTTAATTTGTTTAAATTGTATAAATGTACATTTTTAAGTGGCATTGCACTTACTGTATTATACTTGGAAATGCAGCCAAATGCCATTGTGTAACCAATGTGCATTTCCTGCTGTATGTATGAAAACTGTACAGCTGTGATATTAAGAAATAAATGAAACAACTTTGACAGTTTGCTGCTTAAGCAATCATGTTTAGTGACCATTCATACAGTTTAAAAAAATTTGTCTTTAACCTCAGCAGCATCAGCAAGCTGCTGCTAGGAAACCTTAAACTGTTGTAGTGGTAACCAAATTACAGTTCTGATAATGAATCTTTGTAGAACTTATGACCGGCAAGACCACAAGGAGAGCCAAAACAGCATTTAATTTTCCATCCAAATCTATTCTTTTTGTGCTTGCAGTCACTCCCAGGCCTGGCCCTTTATCTAAAATCAATAGCATAGAGCTGGTCTCATTCAGTTGTTTTCATGCTTTTACACTACAGGTATAAATTATTCCATGTTTATTACCAGCAGAAAGATCTTTGGTGTTACAGCATCTTCAAAGCATTATAGTAGCCATTCCAGGGTAGGCTTTTTTATTCTTTGTGGTCACCATGTACAAAAATGCGTTAGCCAAGGTGCTATTTGTTAAATTAGGTACCCGGATCCTCTGGTGCTTAACTTTATAGTGAACCTTGGTCAGACCGCTGCCTTCACCTGCATGGCTGGAGGGGCTTATGTTCTGACTAAGTCTTGCTTACAGGCCGTGACTGCAAGTGCGAAGAGGATGAGACCAGCAGTACAAAGGCCCTGGAAGCCAAGGTTATGAAATCTGGTGGTCAGACAGAAGTCTTGTAAGAATATGAGAGACTAGGATTGGGACTTTTTAGAACATAGCTTTCTCTTAACCTTTACAATTGTGTTGTTTTGCTTCCTGGACAGTCAAACCGTACCACTGAAGTGAAGCTGTTTTTTCCTGATGTATTCCAGCAGGTCTTTCTGTTGGAAGTAGGGGACACAAGGTTTTGGATCCAGTTGAACATTAGGCCATTGGAGGTGTGATATGTTTTCTAAAGGTATATGGAAAAGCCACAATATGCACTGCATCACCTTGCATGTATATTCCCTGCCAGACAGACGTACTCACAGCAACAAGTAGAAGTCCTGTTTTACTTCTAATTAGGTAGACTGTGTGTGCACTTGTAGTCGTGTTTCCAGTGGCTACAGGCTGTTACCTTATACCAAGTCACCTTTACCCAGGGCAAATGACTGCTCCAAATCACACCTCCTGCATCTGAGGTGGTTTAGGGTTAGTGCGTAATTACTCTCTTACCCTTCTCTTTTCCTCTCTAAAGCCTTCTCATTGTCCCTTCTCCCTACGCACTTACTGATGTTTCCTGCTCCTCCCTCCCTCCACTTGCTGTTGTTGTGGCTAATCCCAATGTTTCTGGCCTTTTCTGCCTCAGCCGTTCTGTTGTCCTCCCACCAGCCTACGCTGAGAATATTGATACTTAGCAGGATTGTACTCATGAAACCCCAGTGAAACTTTAGGTAGCAACATACACAGTTTCAAACCATAGCCTTTTTCTTGACACATCTGCATTTGTTCTGCTGGGCATTTTGAATGTGAAAAGCCAGAAGAGAAAACAAAGGTGCAAAGGAGAGCGGTAAGAAAGTCCAGCTAAAGATGGATCGCTAGAGCAATGTTTCTGCTGCACCTAAATGAATGTATTTCCAGCTACTGAGATCTTGCTGTGGTCTCCCATATTTCAGTATTTTGCAAAAGACAGCTGCTGATCTGTGAGGCAGCTTGGAGTTACATCCCTTTCAATGTTTTTCCACGATTCATGGTATCTTCCCAACTCATGCTGTTACAGGCTGAAACATTATTGTGCTGCTGGACTGCAAGGGTTGATTGGACCTGCGTGGTATGGTTGGACAGGTCTGGTTTCAGTTGATGGTCACAATTAATTACTTCAGCTGGATTTGAGGGACTGTACTGTGGCACTAAGCCCTTTGTTGGTGGAAGTGGAGCCATCTCATGTTTATAAGCACACACTGTTAAGTGCTGTGCACTGTGCAAACTTTGTTCTGGCTCTGGTATCTTGTCTAAAATCCTGTCTTTACCGAATGCCTACAAATCCTCCTTTCTTAGTTATTCAGTCCGCATTTAATGATCACAAGAAAATGCCATCCTTTAAGCCAATTTTTGCTGTTTCTATGTGCTAATTTCTATTGCTAATTTGCAAGTTTCCTTAAACTGCCCGGCAGGGTGACAGTGCTGTCATTCAGGGAGGTCATCTGCAGGTTTGAGAAAACATGTTTTGGTGACCCTTTCCCTCTAAGGCTGCCAATAAAAGGCTTGAGTGAGAGAAAAGCTCTTTTAGGAACTGAGCTAAGGCTTCTGACTCATTTCCCACAGGCTAGTGAGCAGTTATCAGGTATGGCAGCATTAGTACAATGTATAAATACCAACAGATGTTTGTTGAGGAGGAAGACACAGCAGCAGGAATCACAAAATTCTTAGACTTCTCATTGAAAACATTCTGTCAGCTGTGACCACTGCTGGTCTGTGATCAATGCCACAGATAAGTCCATACTGTGCTGCTGAACCCTTGAGCTGATGATAAAATCCTTCCAACTTCCGAGAAGCCCCATTTCAACACTGAAGTCAAGGGAGACGTCAGCAGAGCTTACATCTGAGCCATCTTGTCCTCAGGTGGCAGAGTTGTTCTGTGGTAAGGCAGCTGGCAGCAAAGAGCTGGCTCTGAAGGCACAAGTCAGGAGGTGTAAGGCGGCAGTGAGGGAGCCCTTTGGGTGCTAAGTCAGCTCCAATTATAAAATGTTTTCAGGGAGACGGGGAGCGAGATTCACCTTGAGCCTGAAACAGCAGAGCCAAGCATCAGTTTCAATCATTATATCACCTGAAATCATCCCAATTAAGCAGAACTACTGTCTCCCTTAAGCAGCAGCAAGTCTGGCTGTGTGTATCATTGGGTTTAAATGGGTTTCTTACTAATTAAACACAGTTGCTGATTATCCATGTCCTAATTTTGTGGTGTGTGCAGAATAAACACAATTGAATCGGACTGCTCCACCAATCTCATTCCTTTGGTAGGGTATTCTTAGTTAATCTTTTGAATTGTAATAAAGATGACAGAGAGAGACAAGATATTTTAAACCCTTAATATATAAAAAAAGTTCTCTGTAATAGAAATGTTTCAAAACAAATTTGAATATCCTAAGAGCACATTCTATTCCTTTAATCAGACTTCTTATCATCCTCATGGACTACTTGTTCTGTGTACATAAACAATAGTCCCCCTTTTGCTGGCCATGGCTCAAAATAGCTAATAATTTCTCTCTTCTGAGTATCAAAGTAGTGTGAGCATTCCATAATGTCAAAGAATAATCAAGTTAATAATGCTTCATGCAGCTTCTTAGTTTCCCAGACGGTACTTGAGTCCCAAATGTGACAAATTTAAGGAATCATAGAATCATAGAATGCTTTGGGTTGGAAGTGACCTTAAAATTATCCAGTTCCAACCCCTGCCAAGGGCAGGGACACCTCTCACCAGATCAGGCTGCTCAAGACCCCATTCAACCTGTTCTTGAATACTTATAGGGAGGAAGCATCCACAACCTCCCTGGGCAACCTGCACCAGTGTATCACCCCCCTCATCGTGAAAAATTTCTTCCCAATGTCTAATCTAAATACCCCCCCTTCCGGTTTTAAGCCATTCCCCCTCATCCTATCACTACTGTAAAAGGGACTTGAATGATGCAGTAAGGAAGAGCATCAGAGCAAACAAGCTATGTATAGGAAGCGCTGAGACACATTATTAAGGTTTTCTCCTGTTTGTTACGCCTAGTTTACTTTTCCCAGCAAGTGTTGTTCCAAGTGAAAGAAAGCTAAAGTACCTCTGTCCTCTCATGGAGACGGAGCTGCCGTAGTGGCCAGCACAGGAGTGGGGGGAGTTGGTTACTTAAAATTTAACCTTATTGGGTTAAATTGATCCTTCAGTTGGCTTCATAAACAACTTTGCCAATGTTACTTGCCCTTCTGCAGGACCTCACTGCTCTTGCAGCTCTGCTGGAAGAAGGCAAAAGTTGCTTGATACCCAGCTTTCAAAACCACGTACAAGTGTTTAAATTCTCAGCTCTTGATTGAGAAGCATAATTAGACATTGTTGCTTAACACCCTTGAGAAGGACAACTGGCTTTGTTGTCCTCTCTGAAATAGCTTGGTAGTTCAGCTAAATCTTTTTAAATATTTCACATCTAAGATAAGGCCATAGATCCTCAGATGCTGCAGTAACAAAGTGTGTGGAAGTAATCCCGGTTAGACAGATGGACACTTCGTAGAAGTCAAAGTTCTTCTCAATTCTTGGGATGAAAATCTACTCTTCATCCATATTTTAGGTAACTAGTGAAGCAAGGAGCAAAAAAATGTGTCCAAAATGGTACAACTCCTTGGAGGATAGTAATCTAAGCTTATGTACAATTGTGCTGGAAGAACCATGTGCCTGTGCATTGAATCTAGTCCCCAAAAAAGTTTCAAAGCAATTCCTCAGATTTTTTATCAAATATAGTCCTGTTGATATTGACAGTAACATTAGTTTTTAAGCTGCTTTAAGTTATTACTTTTATTTTCAATAACTTACTTTAATAAGATTTCGTAAGTCTGCCATCAGCTGAGACAAGGGCTGGAAGGGGCTCTGTGGGAGCTGCAGAAGATGCAGGTGACTTCATGTTTGTGGTATATCGGTTGGCCTGGCTGAACTGAGTCTGAACTTCTGCTTCATGCTTTGGGCAAAGTATAGTGATGCAAAGAAAATGGAGTGATCTCTTGCATTTGACTTACTGGCAAGTCAGGTGAGGCCCTTAGAGATCAACGTATCAAGGCCTGGTAACTCAGCGTCATAAAAAAATATATTTTTATATATATACGTAAAATAAACTTGGATCTTTTAAGTGAATATTGTAAAACTTGGGTAAGACAGATAGTTTCACTTTTATAATCTCACTTTATGGAAGAATTAATGCAATTTAAAAGACGTCCTCTTGGTGCTGCATATCCTGAGCTCCCTCATCACAAAAACCACTCCACTAGTTTGATATTTTTTTCAGAATAAATCAAACTTGGAAAAAAAAAAAAAAAGGGGGTTTTAGTGATAAGGATAAGAAACGTAAGTGAATTGTGCAGAAACAATTTACCTGCATACAGAAAGGAATGTTTTGCTGTGTTAATTAAAAGATACATATCAGGGGACTTCCTTTCTACCAGCCTTCTGACTCCTTGAGATTTGCATGGTTTCATCTGAAATAAACTGCTCCATTCTCATAATAGCTTCTTCAGTCTTATAACTTTGGGAACAGACAATTTATTGAGAGCCATATCAGTAAAAGATGAATTGTTAGATGCATGTTCCACACAGTGATTTTATTCAACTACTAAAAGATTAAGGGCAATTTTCTCAGGGAAGTCCCCAGAGTCAAATGCTTTAGTTTGTAGGTGTCCCTGTAGGGCACTGAAAGGAGAAGGAAATGAATGTAACATCTTAAACTTTGATCGAGTCTAATCTATGGTCAAAGTTACTTAAAAACTCTGATTGTGATCATATCATTTCAGCATAGCATCACCACAGAATAGAAATATGGTTGTTTGGACACCCTGATTTTGCATTTCCATGCTTTATAAGAATTTGATTTATTTTGTGTTTTGTCTCCTTTTTTTGTCTGCTGAGCCTATTCTGCTTGGACTGGAGGCAGCTTCAAGAAGAACAAAGTAATATTTTAAAATTAAAATTAGTAATGCTGCTTTCAGTCTTTGTTATCTGCACTCATATATATATTTATATATATAGGAATATAGAAGGTGTCATGAGATCTTCTTTATGCTGAGCCTTTAGAACAAACACAAAGAAAGCTTTACAAAAGGGGGAGAGAGGCTTGTGAGGAGTGGAAGTAAGGCTACAATACCAAGTTAAACAGCTGGACTTCGATACCAAAAGCAGCCCTTCCTGGGCTGTAAAATATTTAAAGGAGTTAGATCAATTTCTTTCTTGAAGTAAAAACTAGAGCCACAGATATGCTATCAGTGTAGGCTCGTTCTTTGTATGCAGGACCTTCACTCGGTCTTTCTGGCAACGTAGACTCCCTTCTGTGAAAGTACAGGTAAGGCATCTCTGCCCCATATCAAGCAGCTCCCTGAGGCTGGTTTATTAGCTTCTTGCACGCACTGGTCAACAATGTTTTTTGTCTCTGGGGTCTGTGTAGTTACTTTTACGGAAACCACCTAGGACATGTCCTCCTGGTAGACAGAGAAGGATCACGCATAGTCTGTTTTGCAGGGTTCAGAGGAGGTGTAATACACACTGAGAGTGTATGTGTTTCATGATCTGCAATACACTGAATGAATCTTTGAAAGCCAGTGTATCTCCTTACCCATCAATTTCTTCTAGAGGACAGTCTGTGGTAGTGTATGCACCCATGGATCTGGAAATTCTGTACATGCTTGCAGGACAGTAGTAACAACAGAGCCACTCTCCGGCACTGCTGGAACTTGGACAGGCATTAGGGGACGGAGTTGGAATTACGCTATAGAGACAGAAAGGATTGCTATAGGATTGATATTCCTAGCAGCCAGCTGTCTGAAGGGAATTTCCCTTCACAACGTTATAAGCATTTCTCATTCTACCCCCTTAAATAATTTTTGGTGAACTGGGATGATCAAGATGATAACCACAGGACAGAGGTGAAATGACTGTACATAAATTATGCTAGGTGTGCATATGACTGTTTATATGTAACATGATTTGGAAAAGGTTGTTATGTATGGTTGTTTTTAAAAGCCAAAAGGACAATTTGGGGAGCTATGGGCAGGTCAACCTCAGTACGGTCCCTGGGAAAATCATGAGTGAGTCCCCCTGGAACATGTTTTTGGGCACATGAAGGTGAATGACAGCTTTCAGTGTGGCTTTACCAAGGACAAATTATACCTGACCAGGCTGTTTGCCTGCTGTGATAAAATGACCAGAATCATGAATGAGGGGAGAACACTGGACCTGTTTCCGCAAATTTTGAAGAGATGGATATCATTCATGTAAAAAAGGCTTTCAGTGTTGTCTCCCATAAATACTCATACATCTAAATTGGGAATTAGCAGTCTGGACAAGCAGACAACAGATGGGTAAGCAGGTCTTTGGATGGTTGAGCTCAGAGTGTTGTGGTCAATGGGTCACATTCCTTTTTCCTGGGAGCTGGTAACGAGCGGAGCACTGTAGGTCCATCATGTGACCTGTCCTGTTTAACGTCATCATCAGTGAACTGGAGGAAGTGGTGAAGGGCTTTCTTGTCAAGGTTGCCAGTGACACCAAACTAGGATGGTGGTACCAGGCAATAGGCTTTATGCTGGGGCTGACATCCAGAGAGACCTAGACAGGCTGGAGTAGGGGGCTGGCAGGCACCTTGTGCAATTCAGCAAGGACAGCTGAATTCATACAACTCTCCAGAAGTCCATAAGGAAACACCCACTAGCTCTTATTTCAGATGTAAGAATCCGTTGAACCACTGGAGAAGAGCTTGTTGCTTCTTCTGTTGTGATCAGCACTATAAAAAAAAGGTAAATAAGCAGCGTAACCCTATTAATTCATACTTAACCAATCCTGACACATGTTTACAGCTCTGGAGTCTAGCAGGGTGATTCTATTTTCTTGGATAAAGGTGTTCAATAGTGATTTCTCTTCTGTCAAATACAAGCAGATGAAATATACCACAAGCTTTCCTAAACCTTTAATTTGTGCTTTGTTTTTGCGGTGTCTGAGGTGAATTCTCAGCTTCCCACATCTTGTTTCTGATGAATTTTAGACAAATTCAAAACCTGCCATCTATTTTTGGCTTTATTACTACTTTAGCACCCGGATATGAACAGAGCTGTTTGAAATGCTCACAGTGTTAGGAAAAAGTTTGATGCTGAAACACTCCGCAATTCTGAGTTTCCTAAATGAACATCTGTAGCAATGGGATTTTCTGAGCTTGGATGTCCATGCAACTGGAGCAACATGGAACTGGTCTTTTTGGGGGGATGGTGTTTTCATAATTGCAATTTTCTTTCTATATATTCTGTAACTCAGGAAACAGGAGATTCACGATGAAGATACTGTGTTTATGAGAAAGAAAAATGAAGTTTTTGATGGAAAAGGATAAGAAAGCATAGCATAAAACTGTGCACAGGCCTATATTGTGGGTCAGGAGCTGGTGCCCCTGCCACCTCATGGTCTGTGCAAGGCGTGAGCTCCCAAGCTGTTATAGCCTTATTTGCTGCGGCTGCGATGCCTGCAGGTGTGCAGCTACCCAAACTACATCGGTGCTACAGGCTCTGGGGAGAAAAGAAGCTTTTCCTACAGAGCTGAACCTGGTCCAACAGCCATACATGGGATCTCATCTGCACAGACTTCATGTCCTGGAACCTCGACATGAAAGACTCAAACACTGACCACGTATGGCCACAGTTGTGTGACAAAGGGTATACGAGAATGGGACAGCAGGATCCCACACAACCGGTTTGCTGACCCACATCAGGGTCATCAGGAGAAGAGCACTTTAATTGTGTTGCAAAAACAGCAGCTGCAGACACTGGGGGGTGGTGGCATGAGCCAAGGATCGAATCAGTGAGTCCCTGTCTCCTCTTGTGCCCTGCTAGGTCATGGAGCAGGGTCCTCCAGAGGGCCACGGGAGCCTGTCCAGCCCCAAAGGGTGGGCAGACCCTCTGCGAGTGTTTGTTTTGATCATGGTATTGTGTCTGAGAAAGGATTGTTGGTCAATTTGCTACAATTTATCTGCTTTATGCTAACAGAGAGCTGTTTCTGCAGCTTCTGAATTTATTCAGAAAGCAAGACCAACCAGTTCTCTTGCACATAGTGGAAGCCTACTGTGAGAAGCAAGAGTGAAGATGAGCATGAATGGACCCGGGGAACAGGTATTGCTGTAGAACACTGGGAATCTGGGTTAAACTGTCATTCACATGCACAAGCACAATCCCCACTGATTTCACATCTCACATCTCTGACTATCTACATGCCTTGTAGATTATAAATAATTCTGTGCTATCCTTCCCATCCATCTGTGCCCAATTCTGCTGTCAGACGGACCCCCACAGCTTAGACCACAGCCAACTGGAATTTCAAATATGTTTACAAGATATTTTAAGTCAGTAAGTTTTGTTTTCACAAGATCCAGTACAACTAGGATTTTTGTTGTTGTAATAGTGGGTCTTAATTTTTCTTAAGGTTCTCATGATCCACACGTTGCCAGACTTTTATAGCATGGAACACATTAAGTTACTTCATATGATTCCCTCTGTGACTACGGAATGCTTTGCCCACAGTAACTGGGTAACTGCAGATTTGCTAATCACACCGTGGGAAAGTATAAGGCAATTTCTAAATATAACAACGAGGAGAATAAATTGGTGTTTGTAAATTGGAACTGTTAGTTCAGAGGTTAAAAATATAAACGTAACAGGATGATAGCAACTGAAAAATTTGAGTATTTACAAAAGGGCAGAATCAAAGGCTGAAGTCAAGGCAGGTAGATAGAACTGTATCAAAAAAAATGTCTCTGCTTGTGTCCTCTAGAGCAAAGATCTGTTTACTTTCACCTGCCTTCTTCATCGGATTAACTTCCAGTATTAGCTTCAAAACTTCTCATCACCGTGTTGTGACCAAAAGCCTAGAATTCCTACCATTAAAGACCAGACACTGAGAGACTGTGCTCAGGCATTCCCACTCATTTTCCCACGCAAATTTAAGAGAGAATCTGGAGACACCCAAAAGGAAAAGCTTTTGGCCACCCCCAGTCCCGTCCCATGGGGCCACCCACACGTTCTTCTCCACAAGACCTGGATGAGTAAGCATAGGTGAGACATAGTTACACAGTAGAAGATGGAGTAGAAGTCCTGTTACACATTTCCTTGCTGCTGCCCCAGCAGACCTTGTGTTTGTTTTGCAGATGATGAGCCGATCCTTTTAGCAGGAGAGCCAAGGAATGGCATTAGTAGCTAGGGTAGCAGCATTAGTAACTAGGGTTGTCTCGCCTCCCCGTTGTGCAGGAATGAGACCTGCAAGGGTTGCGTCTCACTCAGCCTTAGGAGAGCTACAAAATGAAAGAGACAGCTAGCAGCTATTGGCAAAGAACGAGAGCGAAAGAAAGGGAGGTTAAAAAAATAATAAAGGGTCTTATGAGTGGAAAGTTGCAGTAGGACACTTCAGCAGAGCTGTCAGAGCAGCCCAGGCAAACCCTGCTTGTTTCAGCCTTCATCCAAATCTCTGCGGTACACAGCTCTGCCACATGAAAGAAGCTCTTCATATTGGTTAAGTAACAGTCCTTATATCCTGTAATTACAACAGAGAAGCACCCTCTGAATGGTGAGAGGCTCCAGCTCTACTACAGTGCATGCAGCTCCAAGGATTATTCTTCCCTTTTTTTCTTAGGGTTTGTCTCTATCCTGCTTCAGAAAGGCACTATGGAGCTCCAGAGAGGATGCTGTATCTTTCTGAGCGCTCACTTGGCTCTTCGGTCCTGTGAACTCCCGAGGCTGCTGTCTGCTGCTGGTACCATCGTTCCCTGCAGTTTGATTGCCTTGGTGAACTGCACCTTTCATTCACACTGGCTTCATATGGATGCAGCAGCTGTGGACAGAGGCATCAGAAGGAAAAAGTGATTTAAACAACATGACGGAGTAGGTTCCTGGTTCCTTTCCTGTGCTTACCACCGGGCACCATGTAAGCAAAGCACTACTTACTGGTCTTCACCTGGACTGTGATAGGACAAAACAAGGAGGTGAAGACCAGTAGCTGTAGCACCATTGCGATGCTGGTGTCACTTGGGTTCTCTGCAACCTGGGACAGCCATCACCCCAGATGTATATGCAGGCTGTTAGCCAGTTCAGCTGGACACCGTGGCTGGTAAGATGTTTAATTGCAAGCCAGCTTGCTATGGCATATAGGACACTTTGCTTCAAAAGTGACATTTCGTTCTGTGTTACATCTGAAGCACCAACAAGTTGTCGAGTCAGAGCCCTTTGCCAAAACATTAGACAAGGAGAAGTTTTCCTGAGGTCTGGTGGCAGCCTTAATGTTTGAAATAGGGCTTCTCTGGTTCCTGGTTCTATCCCTTGCAGGAAGAGCACGGCTCAGCTGGCTTTTGACCCGTGCAATAGGGTACCTGTAGGGTAACCTGTAGTCCCCTATGAACCACATCTTTAATTTTGAGGGTGGGAGTGCAGAGATGGGTTGGAAAGAGAGCCATCTACCACATCTTTTCCCTTAATTCTACCCTTCAGCTCTTCTTCCTTCTCCCTGTGCCCTCAAAGCAATGGCAATCTGCAAGTTCACAGTGGGCTTGAGCTACGGGTGCATCCCTGTAAATTGTTTGCACAGCTTTTGTTTGTCTTAACTAGGTATTATGTAAGTTTTTCCTTTCTTAGAAATAAGCAATTCAACAAACAGGCAGTATTATGTGTATGGGCTGGAGCTTCTCTCAACAGCCAGGTACCCCTTTGAATACTGATGTTCTTGCTCCAGCTCTGCTCAAGCAGCTTCTCTCACGCCTCTACCTCTTCCTTCTTCTGCAATGAGCTAGGAAAATGAAATTTAAAATATAGCAGAGGTGTTCAGACAAATGACGTCCACCATTTTTAGAACACTTGAAAAATATCAATACTTGTTTTTAAAGACCAACAACTTATTATCTGAGAATTTCTGGGTAGTCTAGAAAAATAAATTTATTCTTTCTCAACCCTATGTAAATGTGAAGACTGAAGTACCAAGGTGGTGTTGATGTGTTCAGAGTGGCACAGAAAGTTGTCTGGAAAGTCAAGGATGGAGCAAGATGGGAACTTGGAAGCATGTTCAGAAGAGGGAACAGAAGAAGGGAGCTTATGTTTTTTGGCAACCAACATATTTTAAAATGGGACGTTTTTTACGTTTTTCCCTTTAACTTGAGGTTTGGCTAAAATATATGCATCTATATTTCATAGAATCATAGAATCACAGAATGGTTTGAGTTGGAAGGGACCTTAAACCTCATCCAGTCCCAACCCCCTGCCATGGGCAGAGACACTTCCCATCAGACGAGGTTGCTCAAGACCCTATCCAACTTGGCATAGAGCACCTCCAGGGAGGGGGCATCCACAGCTTCCCTGGGCAACCTGTGCCAGTGCCTCACTGCCCTCATCGTGAAGAATTTCTTCCTAATGTCTAATCTAAATCTTCCCCCTTCCAGTTTAAAGCCATTCCCCCTTGTTCTACCAATACAGGCCCTTGGAAAAAGTCTCTCCCCAGGGAAGGATGGATTTAAAACACTGTTTAGCAAGCAGGACATTGTGGAAAGGGTTGGCTGCCAGCTATAGGGAGCAGTGCCCTCTCCCTCAGCCTAGGGACATGTGTGCTGCCCAGCCTGCCTGATACAGGCAGCCATCACCTGCCCTCCTCATGCGGTGTTGACTGGGCTCTCCTGCGAGCAGCAACTCTGTGACATGAGGTACTACAGGTAAACTGTGCTTTTGGGCTCTAACCTGTGATTATTTATGATCTTGCATCAAATTTGAGCTGCTAGTCCCTATGTGAATGCCGCTGTAGCCTTGCTGTTATTACTGCTCCTCTGGAGAGTTTTGCCTCATTCATATTCTTGGGCAAGTTGCTAAATTAAAATAAATTTTATAAATTCCACGGGCAATATACAGCTTCAGTGATATGGCCTGAAGCTTTTATTGGCAATCGTTATCTCTAACTACAGCTTCTTTTTTGTACACAATTCCTTCCCACTAGCAGTGTTGTGGAGAAGCTATTGCTGAGCAATAATTTTCTCATATACCTGTTTATGATTTTGCTCCTTCAGCCCATAGAAGGAGAGTCACTGCCTGAGAAGGGCATTCAGAATCAGGTGCCCAGCTTGAAAGTGTGCTGCAATTTTGGTATTGGGAAAGTGTAATGCAGGAATTCATAGACTCACAAAATGGTTTGTGTTGAAGGGTCCTTAAAGATCTTCCATTTCCAACCCCCCTGCCATGGGCTGGGACACCTCCCACTGGATCAGGTTGCTCCAAGGCCTGATATTGAACACCTCCAGGAATGGGCATCCATGACTTCTCTGGGCAACCTGTGCCAGTGCCTCAGCACCCTCACAGTAAAAAATTTCTTCCTAATGTCTAACCTAAATGTCCTCTCTTTCAGCTTAAATTCTTTTATCTCTCACCCTATCCCTGCACTCCCTGATAAAAAGCCCTTCCCAGATTTCCTGTAGGCCCTTTTTAAGTAATGAAAGGCTGCTATAACATTGAATTGCTGGATGAAATTCCCTAATTTGTGCTGAATTCATGGCTTGGGGGATTTTCCTTGGCATTGCTTTTAATCAGTGCCATTTTTTTCAATCCTCTGCTCTCTGCATTAGCAACACATGGGCAGGTGTTTGGTGTTTGACCACGAGTGCAAATAGTGACTACTAGATGCAATCCTGCTGTTTGCTAGCTCTGAAGAGGGTTGGCAAAGAACCTGATCCGCACTTCAGTTGTGAGTTGGTTCATGTCTCTGACTACATCACGGGACTTGCCAAGAGTAGGCAAGAAAAAAGTACTGGCAGTTCAAGGTACCACTTTTTAACATGCTTCCCAGTTCTTATACGGCAGAGTGATGTAAAAAAGACATTTGCCCGGAGACCTCCATTCCCAAGAGGTGTTACAAGCTTGGGGATATAGTTTCACAGGACGGTCTGGTCAGAGCTGTGCTTCTAAGAGCTGGGATCAGAGCTGCCAGCAACAAAGCAGCACAAGTCTCTGCTCTCATCCAAATCTCTTTTGCTGGCTCAAACGTTTCCCAGAAATTTTACCAGGGTGACTCTGAGATACCGGTGGTTATGACTGATTATGCCAAAGCCACCAGTGCCTTCGCTGTGCCCAGTCACCAAGTCCACCTTGCACATGCTTGGTAAACTCAATGATCTTAAGGGTCTTTTCCAACCTAAATGATCCTACGATTCTTCTCCTTATTTTACTTCTTGTCTTGCTGAGCCCTGGCACCCCTCCAGCTTTACAGCCCTGAGTATGGAACATCTATATTTGTTTTGGACACTTGGTGTGGGGAGGCTCTCCCTGGCTGAAGGGGGAGCAGGCTCTTATGACACTGTTGTCAGCTTGTGCACATGTGTGCGTGCGCACACACAGGCACCAGCGCCACAAGGACGTAGCCCTGAGCCCCAATGGCAGGACAGCGTCTGGCTGTGGGCCAAGGCACCTTGGTCAGGCTCACAGTTCCCACAGAGACTCCAGTCACTTCCCTTCCCTCACTGTCCTTCCCTCACTTTGGGGGATGTTTCATGTTTTCCAGCATCACCTGAGGAAGCTCTGCTTGTTGGAAGGGTTTAACTGAGTTGTGCACCGTTGTCTCCCACGCAAAGAAAGGGCTGAGGGCAAGAGAGAAACAAAGCCCTCAAGGACTGTTTTATCAGATACTTTTAATGGAAGTGCAAACTATAATACTATGTAACACTAATGTCCTAGGTACAACAAAATACATTACCTGACCTATTCATCTATTCTTTGATCAAAACCTACTGATTTGGACTGGCCTATTTTTGTCTTTGTCAGCAGCTCTCTGGGTGCACCCTATTTAATTTCCCCCTTTCATTGAGAAACTACATTCCAAATGTGAGTGTTGTTAGCATACTCTACCTAATTAATTACAATAATCAATATTGAGGGAGGCCGAGTTCACAGAAATATAGTAAAAAAAAATGATTTTTTTTCCCCCCAAAAATGATTTATATTTTTCCTCCCCATTAGCCTTGTCTGTCAAGTTGTTTTATGTTACAACAGTGCCAACCACATCTGGTAAAATTTCCATAGCCCTAAGGCCACCGCTAGGGACAGCCAGCTCAGAAAGTGTCCAGCAGCATGCGAAGAAGGATGAAGGCAAGGATAGGCCCTGTGCTCCAGCTGGAGGCAGCCAGCAGAGACCTTCAGATTGAGGTTTAGTTCATGAAGTGTTCCTTCAAGAGGGGATGCTATGGCATTTTATTTACAACACCTCAAGGGCTGCACTGTCCACCTGCTGGGAAGACACATCAACAGAGATTTTAGGAGCCTCTGAACAAAGTGGTGCCCTGTTTTGCTCAGCAACAGGACAGTTGCCCTGTGGTTGGCACAGTCTGCTCCGCCTCCTTTGGCTGGCCCTAAGGGCACTGCCCAGGCTGGATGTTTTTACAGCTGCTACTTTCTTGTGGGGTTTATTTGTGCTCATATTTTCCTTACTTGATTTCTTGATTGTTGCTCTTCCTGAAAATACTTTTGGCAGAGGTTTCCACCCTTGGCTTGACAGAGTGTTTTCCATACCTATGCGACCAGTCCTCCCCATGAGGGCTACCAGGCTGGCACAGAGGTGCTGACACCGCCGACAGACTCACCATGGATTTATCCCCTTGGGTCCCACTGTACAACTAAGCCAGTGGCCAGCCAACCTCTTGGAAGAAGTTTTGTTGCAGAAACAGCACATTGTCTGATATGCAGCTGCACCCTTCAGCCTTCCAATGTCTGATGTGTAACTGTGCCCAGGGCCAGAGTTGGCAAATAATCCACCTCTGGGTGGACCTGGCACTGCTCTTCAGGAAGGCACGCGGAAGCTGGTGCCCTGTGCTTCTGAGGTTTTGGACACTTGAGAAGCATAGAGCTTACAGGGTATGCCAGCAACAGCTCTGTTAGCTGTGCAAAGGCAAGTGATATGTGTGCAAGCTGTGTGTCATGTTATGAGGGCCTTTCCTAGGATTCAAGAAAGCTTTATAAATAAACCATAGAGAAAAATGGCTGTAGTTTTTCAGAGCTCACTATATATATAGATGGCATTTACCCAGAGAAACACTGTTTCCACAGTATACAGAGAATTGGAATATACTGTTAGATTGTTCCCTTGTAGCTGAAAATTACCATTATATTTCAATTGTATATACACATCTTAAATTATTAATGAGAGTTCTGCCTGAGGGTAAACATTGTGGATTCACATTCTGATATTTTTTAAGAGCTCTTTCATTGCTCACAACTAGGGCTGTTAAATACAATTATTTGCTTTGTACATTTTAAATGGATCAATATCAACTGAAGGAATATCAGGGGGATAGAGAGGGAGAGTAAAGGAGTAGGAGTAAAATTGCCACCAGTATCCCTCAGGTCTTGAGGGATTTCTAAATCGGACCAAGATTTTGTCCCTTACCTGTAAGATTGTCACCAATCAGCCCCTGAAACCTTGGTGAAATTCATGCAGTTGCACTCAACACATAGGCTTTAAGCAAAAGCCAAGCTGTCACCTTTAATCAAATCTTTTCCAGCTGCTTAACTTGTCTGGGAAAAGGAACTGTAAAGTAGTTCTCCTTTTCCTGATGGGAAGCAGGTTGTCAAAGACTACTTCAATAGACAGCCCTCTCTCTTTTCCTTGAAAACAAGACTTTGTGGACCAAAGTTTCCATGACAGAGAAGGAAGTGTTACACGTGAGCAGCCTAACTTCCTGAGGAGTCGTTTGGGAACTGGGCCCAGCCCCACATGCGCAATTGCCCTCACAGCTGTGGATATCCGACAGGCTGTTTTCCGGAGTACCAAAAGTCTGCAGCCTACAAGCCAAAGAGGAGGCAGTTGAGCATCCACACACAGCCCTTGCAGCAATTGGCTCCCAGAGCCAGCCAGGATGCTCTCCTGAGCAGTCTCACAAGCTCTTGGTCACACAGAGGACTCGTCTTTGCACATCCCTCTCCATTTAGGAAGCTGTATTTCACTCCTGGATCTGAATGGCTTCTTTTTAAACAGACACACCACTAGACATGTTGCATGGGGCTTTGATCTGTCTCTTCGTCCTACACCTCAATCAGGCACCTGTGTCCATTGCTGTTGTTTCTACTCTTCTCCTCTTATCAGCTTCTCAGTCAGGCTGAGGGGGAAGATGCTGCTTTGACTTCTCCTGTGCTGTTCCTCCCTTTGCAGCTGTCTTGGGGTAAGGTTTCGTATGATCGCATGAACCAACGTAACAGCTCACTGCTGCCAAAAGGGGATGGCTTCTACCCCAGCTCCTGGCTAGAATTCCCAGCACCACCTCTACTAGGTATGCCATGCACAGAGGTCCTCTCTGAGTGAAAGCAGTGGGGGTTTCATTTTAGCTTCAGTCACAAACCTACAGTTCAGCTTTCTGCCTTGTGCAAATGCTTCTCAGGTGCCACCTCTCTCCATGAAGAAGTGAAGAGCCTTTTGGGTGGCACTTCAACACGCTGTGTGCTGTGCATGCAGCCAGGTGCCCAAGCTTGCAGGAGAAATTCAAGGGAAAATTTCAAGGCCTCCATTTTGGCAAGGTGGTGATACTTGTTATTACAAACCCAGTCATGCAAAAAGAAAAGCTCTTCTCCAAACAAAAAGGACACGTAAGCAGAGTTGAATAGCTTTGAAAAGTACTTATCTTTTGTCCAGACACTCTGAAGTATGGTTAATTTTAATTCTTATAAGTAAAATAACTTTCTGTTCAGGGATTCCACTGAAAAGAGAGACCAACCCAGTTATTTTATTTTTAATCCAGGCTAAACCTGTGCAGGCACTGGCATATCCTTTCTCATGTAAAGAGTCATTCTCGCCAAATTAAGTCATACCATTGCTATCTATTCCATTAAATCTACACATTTCTTTATGAAGCCCTGCTGCCCTCCGACTTTCCAAAAATGTCAGAAAACTACAGCACTGAAGTAATGAGGATGGTGATTTAGAATGGCCTATAGGAAAAAAGAGAAAAGATTAGCCTTCTAAAGTTGCGAAGAGAAGTGTTGTTATATTTGATGCCTCATTTGCCACAAATAGTATCTCAATACAAGCATGTTTCACAATATGTTAATCTTAAATCAAGCATATAATTATTAAGTCTAATGTAACACACCTAGAATCACAGCACAATAATTATTCTCCCTAATGCCACTTCCTAATGCCAAAGCATTTCAGAATGAATGGTGATATTCAAGGACTTGATACAGTATGGTCACAGTTACCAAACAGCAAATCATATAATTCCTTCCTTCCTGCTGTCACCAAGGATGTGGTCTGATATAATACACCCAAATGTATGTAGGATTTGAAAATAAGAATGATTTAGTAAGATTTTGGAGTCTGAATAGATTGGACAGAGGACCTCTTCTATGAGGACAGGCTGAGAGAGTTGGGGTTCAGCCTGGAGAAGAGCAGGCTGCAGGGAGACCTAATAGCAGCCTTCCAGTACTTAAAGGAGGCCACAGGAAAGATGGGGACAGAATTTTTAGCAAGACCTGCTGTGACAGGACAAGGAGTAATCGTTTTAAACTGAGGGAGGGTAGATTTAGACTGGATATAAGGAAGAAATGTTTTACAATGAGGGTGGTGCAATGCTGGAACAGGTTGCCCAGGGAGATGGTGGAAGCCCTATTCCTGGGAACATTCAAGATCAGGTTGAATGAGGCTCTGAGCAACCTGATTAAGTTAGAGATGTCTCTACTCCTGCAAGGGGGTTGGAACTATATGACATGTGAAGGTCACTTCCAGCCAAAAGCATTCTATGAATCTATGATTCCGTGGTACTTTGCAGTGTGGCCCATACCCAATGAACACGGACAGTGTAAGGTTCCAAGGTAATCAAATGCATAATTTTAGAAAAAACAACAACAAGATTACTTTTGATGGAATTACCTCTTCAGAAATTCTTAGGAGGCAAAATATGACACTGACAAAGCATGATTATTCCCAAGGAAAAAAAAAGCCTAAGAGATGTTGATACTACAACACGTTTTTGAAAACTGAAAACTCAAATCTGATCCCCGAAGACGTATTTAGCTAGTCTTGACATTCAGGCCCAGAGGGCTGTGCCAAGTGATTTAAAAGTCCAGGACTTCATTTTTAGCCAGCCATTCCACATTAGAAATGCACAAATACCATTCAAAGTTGACCTAGAAAGAATTACGTGGCACTAATATCGTAACACGAATCTGTCTTCAGGAGTTGTCACACAGTTCCAATTTTGTCTAAGACATCATACTTGTAAAGCTGAGGTTCAGAAGTCACAGTGTAGTAACTTGTTAGCAGTAGAGTGTAAAAACTATCTGACATAAGGCAGGGAACTCCAAAGCTGTGATATTTGATCCAAGGCTTCTAAAGGCTTCTAAAGCTTCTAAAGGCTTCTAAAACCAGCTACCCCAAACCTCTCAAACCAAAGAAAAGTGCTTGAGCACTTTGAATACATCATAGTTCATAGCATGGATATCAAAGTTGGCAAGGTCAGGCTGTTAACTATCATCAAATCAGAGTTATAACAAACACTTTTCAGACATATGCATGGTCCAAATCTGTCAGTGGTATAAATTAACCAGATTAGAGCCAAGGAGGTAATAAATTATCTCCTTAAATAACAAAACCCCCCCTGGCAAGTCACTCTCCATCAGAGATGCCTGCAAGGACCATGGTCTGACTGCCAGGAGTTCTTTGCCAGGCAAATCCTGAGTAGAAGATGAACAGAACTTGTGGGTGAAGGCAACACACATGCAGGTTCAAGCAGTGAAGTCTTCCATGTTTATCAGAATTCCCATTTCACATGCTTTTCGTTTATTTATGATTTCATTGAACATATTCTGCTCAGTTGTGGAAAAGCAGCAAATTTTTGCCAAAGTGGCTGTTAGAGGAGATATTTCTCCTTTGGTTATCACCTGATATTACCAGCTCTTACACTTCTCAGATGATTTATGAAAGCATGCATCCCTGTGTTTGACGTCCTTCAACATACACGCTGAATCTTATGCACTGCTAGTTTGTCCCAAGCCATCCTGTTTAGCAGTTTACTGTTTCTGTAAGGAATGCCATCATGTCCTGGCACATTGTGAGATCACTTTATAACTAGATAAGACTCAACATGGAAATAACACAGGTTTATTTGATCAAATTAAAATGTTAAGCACATGTAAACTACTATCTCACTTTGAAAAGACTGTACCTGCCACCCATCCTGTGTTTCAGCTGTTCTCTCTAGCTGTTTTCCCTGCTTGGCTCTGCTTTACTTCAAATAACACCTTTTTTAGCAAGGAATCCTCTTCTCAGCTTTTTTATTCCACTTTGCATGTGGACACTTTATGGTTGCTCTCGAACTACCAAAGTAGAGTTCTGTACAAATGCAGAGCACCTCCTTGTTGTGCTGATGCTGAGCCGTTCACTACATCACTTTTTTGACTGCGTGAGAATACTAATGAAGTATTTTTAAAATATGAGTTGTTTAAGTAGAGAGTCCTTGACGAGCCCACTTTCTCTCATCTATTTACCCCCTCTCTCAAGAGTAAAGCAATTTGCAACCATCAGCTGACTTCCTAACATTTTACAAATCACACATACAAAAGAAGCCCTCTGGGATAGTATTTCTTGGTTTGTCTTCCCAGAGAAAACAGGAAGCTTTTTGTGAGCTGCATGAGAATTTGCCACTTAATACAATCTAAAACGCCCAAATTCTGACATGTTTCTATTTCCACAGTTCATGTGATGTCCTCAGTATCTGCAGGGGTCAGACTGACTGTGATAGCATGGATGTCTGACCTGACACATCAAGAGCCGGGGAATTCTCTTGTGGACGCTGGTGTTTAAGTTTCATGGGAGAAGCATGCTTTAGGAGGAAGCAGAAAAACTGATGATGTCACCATCACAATGAGACTCATTGTTTCATTTCAACTTTTTTTGTCCCCAGCCCCGTGTTGATCTCCCTTGGCAATTTTTTTTGATTTCTTCTGAAATAGATGCAATAACAGACTAGCAAGGGCTGAAGTGATGAGTTGTATTACTGTGGCCCTGACCTTTAAAGTTCAGTGCTAACACAATCTGAGGATAGTAAACAGAAAGAAGTAAAATTATTTTTTATTTAAGAGGAGATTACTCTACCCTTGTACAGCAATCATTCCATGGAAGGGGATAAAAAATGAAGAAGCTTCAAATCTCTGTCTTAGGTTGAGTTCAGAGTAAAGTTCTGCAGTCCTTAGATTAGGATGCCTGTGTATGCAGTTTGTTAGAGGGTACATCAGGTAAGAAGACTCAAGCCTATCAACCCCTACCTAACAAGTGCCGTAGGCTACTCTTTAAAGTACTTCTGAAATGTCTGTCCTTTGGTCTAATGAGCATCAAATAAATAGGAACACCTTCCACCCTAGAGAACTATCCCATAGAAATACTGGAAATTGTAGCCGCTTGTCCCTAGTATCAAAGCAGCAGTTTTGGCTTTCACTTCAATTTTAGATGTCCAAGCTATAGAAAACCTTTCCCCTGAAGCCACACTGGAAGCAGGCCAGGGGCAATTTGAGGCCAGGGGAAAGCTGAGAGGCAGGGACAAGTGCAGAGGTTACGGTGGGTTGGCTTCAAGGGATGAAGATATCAAAAATTCTATATCCCAGAGAGAGAATACGGAGAAGAAAGGACAGGAATTGACAAAGAAAATAGGCAAAGAACAGTTACAACCATTCAAGTTCTGTTTTAGCAAGGCTTTACAAAGCAAAAAGAGGAAAGGAAGGGTGCAGAGCTATAGTCACTCCAGTGAGGCACATCAGGCTCCTTGGATGCTGTGAGGGAGGAGGCATCAATAGGTACTGTAGTACTCCAAATGCTCTCACAAAAAGTGTGTGAGCCACCACTGGAGCTCAGTTAGAGGTCATTTAAGGTCCAAAGTATACAGGAAAGACTCTGCAAGAACTCGCTCCAGCTGGGGAACACTGTTGGAAGTGTTAGGAAATGGAGTTCAGGGTGAACCCAGGAGGGGGTGTGTCAGCTGGCAGTGGGGAAACCTATGAATAACAGTGCCATATCTAAGCTGCACTAGTCGCAGTATTAGGGATTTGCCAGCAGCTGTCTGGCCAAGATGGTGTTTGGGACTTGGAAAAGCTAAGGGAGATTAGAGAGGCTGCAAGGATAGAAAATATATCTCAGTAATCCCCATGGAGGGAACCATCATGACAGAGCGTGGTACAGAGACTGAATTGTTAAACAACACAAGCACACGCATGGCTAGCCAGAGCAAGTCACCAGAAAACTCAGAAGGTGCAGTTCTCAGTCTGATCTTGATGGTACCCTAGGCCTGGGTCATATCCAGTTTAAACATCCTTATAGGAATGGAAAGGTAAAAAGAAAAAGTCTATTTAAAAAATGTTTAACTTTGAGGAGACAAGTAATGCAAAAAATAAGAAAGCTTGTTAAAACCTACAACCAAAAGTACCCAGTGGGACTGAGATGCCCTATAGACACTGTATCAGAGGATGAAAGGAAAAACATACTTTAAAAAGCTCTAAAAGGAATCCAAAAAAGCTATACCTCCATGTTTTTAAACAGTAAAGAGCACTACTAGGAGTTAAGTAAATAAATACATAAATTCCTTCAGAAAATGGAACACTTGTCCCAGCAACGGTGATACAAAAAAGGATAAGTTCTGGCAGACTAAATGGAAAACCAGAGCATGACAGGCGTGAAAGAAATTCCTCCGAATTAGAGGGAAAAAAATCCTATGGAGGCCCTTGGGGGAGTTCAAAGCTTTTCTTTGCAGATGACAAGTCCATGGATCTGTCTCAGATCCATGTGCCAGTAGAAGAAAATCTAGACCAAACTGATAGCTGAGGCTCTGGCATGAAAAGTCAAGGACTTAGAGGTGCAGGTGTCAGATATCTGTGGTATGTCATCATCTGGTGAGACAAGATGTCCTTGTGCAGGGATGGAGTTGGCTGATGTGTGGCACTCATCTTTAAAATGGCCAGTGTGGAGGTCACAGAGGCGAGCTGGTTTTCTGGAAGGCAGTCTTATTGTCAGGATGATGACAAAAGCTGGAGAGCCAGATGAGCGGGACTTGCAAAGAAGCACAAATATGGATTGCTGGGGGAGTAATCCTGTTTCATCAAGTGTATTTAATCAAGTTAATTATTTCAAAGCTTCTTGATAAAGCACTTTTCCCAAGATTTTTTAAAAAACAAGGATGCAGGAGAGTTTTAAGAGTGGCTTTAAAAATAGGGAGTAAAAGTACAGATAAAAAAGCAACTGGAAAGGGAATATGGGTGAAGTCTGAGAGAAATCTATGTTGTGACTTACATTATTCAAAATACTTGTGATGCATGAAGAAAAACGTCCATAATGAGATTAGAAGGTTTATTGGTCATAAAAAATTACCAAGAGTTATGTGAACTGAAAGCTGCTACAGAGAACTGCAGAAGGATCTCATGGCACCAATTACCTGTAAATAAAGTCAAAGATGAAAGTTGGTGTTATTATGTTTAAGGTAAATCATATAGGGAAAACAATCTTAACCACATATTTATCTGTAATGATGGGCTCTCTGTTTCCTCTAACCACATAAGATCTGGTAGTGCTTGTTTGTGAACAGTTATTTGAGAACCTCAGTTCAGTTTTAAGCAACAAAGAAACTCTTGGTAATTACTAAGGAATGAAGAGAGCACAATCTAGAGTGTGTCAATACACTATAAATCTGTGATGCATCCTTTTTCCATATACCCTCTTTTCATTGCCCCTGAGCTATAAGACAGGGATGGGGAGCAGTATGAACCCCCATAGTCCAAGGGGAAATGGTTAGTGACTTGCTACTCCACATAGATATGAACAAGTCTATGGAGTTGGATGGGTCCACCCAAGGGTACAGACAGATCTGGTGGAAGTGTTCACCAAGCCAGTTTCCATCATTCATCACCAGTCCTGGTTAACCAGGGAGGTCTCAGTTGACTGGAGGCCAGCAAGTCTGATGCCCATGTACAAGAAGGGCTGGAAGGAGAATCCAGGGAACTTCAGGCCTGGCACTCAGATCTCGGTGCTGGAGAAGATTATGCAGCATATCATCTTAAGTGCCATCACACAGCACGTGTTGGACAACCAAGTGATCAGTCCAGGTCAGCATGGATTTGGGAGAGGCAGGTCCTGCCTGGCTAACCTGATCTCCTTCTATGACCAGGTGACCTGCTTAGTGGATGAGAGAAAGGCTGTGGGTGTTGTTTACCTGAACCTTAGTAAAGCCTTTGACATCATTTGCCACAACTTTCTCCCAAGACAAAATGACTGTTTGTGGCTTGGACTGGTATCCTCTTTGCTGGGTAAAAAACTGGCCGGATGGCTGAGCCCAGACAGCTGTGGTAAATGAATCTAAATCCAGTCGGCAGCCAGTCACAAATAGTGTTCCCCAGGGTTCAGTATTGGAGTCAATTCTGTTAAATATCTTTATCAATGATCTGGATGAGAGGATTGAGTACACTCTCCGTATGTTTGCAGATGACACCAAGTTGTGCAGGACTGTGGATCTACTTGAGGGTAGGAAGGCTCTGCTGGGGGATCTAGACAGGCTGGATCAATGTGTGGATTTTAAGAACAAGTCCAGATACATCCATGCAGCAGGAGGGGCCCTGGGAGAGAGGCACTGCTATGCTTGTGGAAGAGAAACCGTGGGATAGAGAAGTGGGAGTTTAGCACACAGAGAACATCTTGACATTATTTAGCTAAGCGCTTGAATTGTGTATCTGCTAGTCCCTAGATAAGAGTAGGTTATCACTTCTTACAAAAATAGGCCTCAGAAGCTAGAAGTAGAGGGAAAGTACTGAAATGTTTTGTTAACTTAGCATTGGTTAGGAACATGATCTGTTAGTTGATTGGTTCATAAGTACACGTCTTATTGCATGATTGGATATAAGGTTTGTAGCCACTATACGGGTTGTGTTGTAAAAAGTATAAAAGGTGTTAGGTTATAAATAAAGATGCCTCATTCTGCACCTCAGACTGAGTCTGTGTCACTTTATATGTGACAAATGGTGCCCCGCGTGTGAGGCCAGCAGCGAAGAAGCTAACTACTGCTCCGGTTGCATTGCTCAGCTGAACTCTGAGGGATTCAGGCTGAAAAGGAAGCTCAAGGTCTACGCTGAGAGGAAACGAACTTTCATGCGCGCACATCAAAGCCTCTTGAAAGGAAAGAGGTAAGCGGCTGGGAACTATGCGTTCACATTTAACAAAAGAACAAAGAGAAGTTTATTGTAAAATCTTGAAACAGCATGGTGAGGAGATAGGTGAGGAAGATTTGCAAAAAAATCTTGCCTGGGTGTCTAGAAACAACCCTTCAATTAACAGCAAAAATGTTTTTGATCAAGAAAGGTGGGATCAAGTTGTGGTCTGGCTATGGGACAGTGCCACTTGTGGTGATAAAGTGGCTGCTAATTTATTACCACACTGGCAAGTCATATTTGAAACTTTAAAATCGCATGAGAGCTCGCAAGGAAGTTCAGAGGAGGGAGCTACAGCTCCTACAGCTCCTGCAGCTTCAATAGCTCCGGCAGCTCCATCAGCCCCCCCATGCTGCAATTATCTCATTTGTCATCACTGGAGCCTGCTGTAAATCCCACTGTGAAGAGAAAGCAACACTCAGCTGCTAACACTCTTGTAGCGTTACCACCTAATGATCTGGATGAGGATCTGGATGATTCTCTGGATCCCAGGTCCTACCGATCCAGACGAGGGACCAGATCGATATCCCTCAGACCTGAGTGACATACGGACTGTAGTAAAGAAGAGTGTGAGACAAGCGGGGGATGTAGGAATGTTAAAATCCTTTCTGGTAGTTTATGTGCCAGACCCAAATCTGTGCTGCGAAGGTCTATCATATAACCTTATTCAAGATGTGAGGCGTGTGGCGACAGACCACAGCCTTGGAGCCCCGTATACCATCCATCTTATACAGTCTATTTGCGATGCTTATGATTTTAAAACTTTGTTTTGCTTAATCATGACTGATATGCAATATATGATGTGGGAGTCAAAAATGAGACAGCTCGTCAGAGTGCAGGAAGAGGAAAATCAACGTTTGCGACAGAGAAATCCCTTACGGGCTGTAACTGTGGACGTGCTGGTGGGGGAGGGTGGTCATACTGGCCCTGCAGTACAAGCAGGGATTCCCCCAGAAGGCTTACAGCGAGTTAAAGTGCTTGCGCTCTGTGCTCTTAAGGTTGTTCCTGAGATGGGAAAACACAGACAAGCTTTTGTGACTATAAGGCAGGAGGCAAATGAACTGTATATGAAATCTTTAGATTGGCTTAGTGACACTCTAGAAAAGAAAATTGAGAATGAACAAGCACGGAATTACAGTCTTAAATAGTTAGCAATTGAAAATGCTAATCTGGATTGTCAAAGAGTTCTGAGACCCTTAAAAGTTCCTTCCATAGATGATATGCTGAAAGCATGCATCGGTATCGACTTTAAACATTATGAGTTCTTGCTGACTGAATATGAAAAATCCATGTTTTGCTTGTGGTCAATATGGACATATTTGAAAATACTGTCCAAAAGCAAAAAGGAGTAAGGGAAGAACTCCCAGGATCTGTCCGCGCTGTCATAAAGGTCAACACTATGCTAGTCAATGCAGATCAAAATTTGATAAAGAGAGTTGATCTATAACTCCTTCGGGAAACTCTAAGCAGAGCGTGGTGGGTGACAGCAAATCACCCCTTGGAGTGCCCCCTCCCCCCACCCCGAGAAGCAACCTCGGCTTATCTGCTAGCACAAGAGGCAGCACCAGAGTGGACTTAGCCACTGCAACAGAAACAATAAACACAGATACATCAGTTGTGCAAATTCCTACTGGTATCCATGGCCCTATGGGTAGGGAATGGCAGCATTATTAATTGGGCACTCCTCCTCAAAAAACCAAGGTCTTTTTGTGCTGCCAGGAGTCACTGATGCAGATTTCAAAGGAGAAATTAAAATAATGGTGTGGACTCCGATACCACCATGTACTGTACCAGCAGGAAGCTGAATTGCACAACTAATATACTTTTTGCCACAAACGCCAAATGCTTCTAAAACCAAACGCGGCACAGGTTGTTTTGGTTCCACAGGGCAATCTGAAATCTTTTGGTCCCAACAATTAACCATGAATCGCCCACAGATGTCTTGTGCTCTTCAAGCGGGAAAGAAAAATTTACTTTACAGGGCATCTTAGATAGTGGAGCAGATGTCACGACCATTGCTGCCTCCCAGTGGCCAAACACCCTGCCTTTAATTGATGCACAGACATCGTTAACAGGAGTCGGTGGAAGAAGTGCCCCGATGCAAAGCAAAAGGCTGGTTAATATAACTGGTCCAGAAGGAAGAATCGCCACCGTAAGACCTTTTATATTACCTGTATCTATTAACCTATGGGGCAGAGACTGTTTAAGTCAATGGGGCATGCACTTAGGTGTGGATTTTCCTCAGGGGTCACTATTCAGGTCCCACCAATGATCTGGAAGACAGATAAGCCTGTGTGGGTAGATCAGTGGCCCCTTCCACAAGACAAACTGCTGCAGCTACACAAGCTTGTGGATTAACTGTTACAGGCAAGTCATATAGTTCCTACTACAAGTCCATGGAACACTCCTGTCTTTGTAATTCAGAAGAAAAATAATTCTTGGAGACTTTTGCACGATCTAAGGAAAATAAATGAGATCATAGAGGATATGGGAGCTCTACAACCTGGGCTTCCATCGCCAGCAAGGCATGAAAAATAGTCCCACACTATGTCAACAATTTGTGGCAACAGTCCTAAGTCCTGTACGCTGACGGCTGGAAAATGTTCTAATTTATCACTATATGGATGACATCTTGATTGCTGCAGAGCAAAAGGAAACAGCACAGGAAGCTCAGCATCAGTTTGTGCAAGCAGCATTGGCTGCAGGTCTGAAAACCACAGAAGACAAAATACAAGAAATTCCACCTTGGCAATAGTTGGGATGGAAAATCTCTGATCCTCAAATTTGACCACAGTCAGTACAGACTTTATATGATCTTCAAAAGCTTCTGAATACTATTAATTGGGTTTGTCCTTTTTTTAGGGATATCTACAGAAGAACTGCATCCTCTTTTTAAGCTTTTAGAAGGAGACACAGGACTGACATCGCCGAGAAAGCTCACTCCTTCTGTGTGAGCTGCCCTTGAAAAGGTTGCAGAAAAAATAACTACACGGGCCATCCAGAGTTGAAGCCAGGATTGTGCTATTAGTCTTTTTGTTTTCTGTTCCAGCTTCCAACCTTATGGCCTATTAGCACAATGGATACCAAAGGATACATATCTCTTAGTAAATTTAGAACGGGTATTTTTGTCTCATAATTTTGGGAAAACTGCCACCACTGCTATTGATACGATTGCAATGGTTATCCAGAAGGAGAGAGAACGCTTGGTATTCGTAGATGGCACAGAACATAAAGTCATTTATTTGCCACTTGATATCAAACAATTAAACTTTTTGACTCACCAGTCTTTAGTTTTTTAGTGTGCCTTGGCAGATTATACAGGACAGCTAAGTATTCACTTTCCAGATCACAGAATCATATCATCTTTGAACTTTCTTCTTCACTTAAGCTTTACAACAATAGGGTGGGTGGGTGGGTTTTGGGCTCTTCTCACAAGTGACAAGAGAAAATGGCTGCAAGTTGCGCCAGGGGAGGTTTAGACTGGACATTAGGAAGAATTTCTTTACTGAAAGAGTGGTCAGGCATTGGAACACACTGCCCAGGGAAGTGATGGAGTCGCCATCCCTGGAGATATTTAAAAGATGGGTAGATGAGTTCCTTATGGACATGGTTTAGTGGGGAGACAGTTACGGTTGGACTCGATGATCTCAGAGGTCTCTTCCAACCTTATGATTCTACGATTCTATGAATACCAGACACCCTCATGGTGCTCACTGATGGCTCGGGTAAAACAAGGCGTGCAGTTATAGTCTGGAGAAATGAAGGACATTGGGAAAGTGAAGTGCATGTTGTTAACATGTTCTCCACAAGTAGTAGAACTATCAGCAGTAGTTCGAGTTTTTATTCGATGGTCTGCTGCAATTAATATTATAACAGACTCGGCATATGTTACGGGATAGTCTACATTAGAGCATTCATTTTTAAAGGAAGTTTCAAATAAAGTCTTATTTGCACTTCTTTGGACACTTAAATAGCTTTTAAACAAAAGAGCCTGTTTGTATTTTATCCAACATGTATGTTCACATTCTTCTCTGCCAGGACCTATTAGTGAAGGCAATGCTCAAGCACACAGCCTTATAGGAACTGTAGTTTTACCAGATCGCTTTGCACAAGCATGTTTACCTCATGAATTCTATCATCAAAATGTCAAAGCACTGCAAAGGTCATTTCAATTAACACAAGAACAAGCTAAGCAAATTATACAATCATGCTCAGATTGTCAGCACATTCTACCAGTGCCCTCTATTGGAGTTAACCCTCGAAATCTCTTTGCACTCGAAATTTGGCAAACAGATGTCACACATATCCCAGAATTTGGTAGATTTAAGTATGTTCACGTTTCTATTGATTATTTTCATCTTGTGTCTATGTCTCAGTACACACAGGTGAAAAGGCTAAAGATGTGGGCAGACATTTTATGATGGCTTTTGCAATGTTGGGATTACCAAAAACTACAAAAATGGACACTGGTCCAGCCTACATAGCACACAAAACACAGACATTCTTTCAACAATGGGGAATTCAACATATCACAGGTATTCCTCATTCACCTACAGGTCAGGCAATCATTAAGCGTGCACACAGCACTCTTAAAAATATGTTGCAAAAACAAAAAAGGGAGAGTCTAGGGTTATCACCACAGAAATGCATAGCAAAAGCTTGCTATGTGTTGAATTTTCTAAATCACCGGACAGAGGAAGGACCTCTGATGTATCGGCATTTTGATGCACACAAACAACATAAAATTCAGGATAAAGCTCAAGTTATGGCTAAAAATCTACAGACTAATCAATGGGAAGGACCTTTTCCTTTAATAATGTGTGGTAGAGGTTATGCTTGTGTTTCTACAGGTTCAGGACCAAGATGGGTACCTGCTCGATGGATCAAACCATCATTTTCATTGACGTCACCTGTACCATGACATCTACTATGTCATTGTGAGTGCCACCTCAACCGAAGACTAACATATGGGTAACTCTGGCCAACCAGACGGGACAAGACACACTATGTCTATCATTATCCAGTCCAGGAAATCTTCAGATTGAGTCCGTGTCAATTTAGATGTGACAGGCTGGGGCCAATTTTATGACATTCATCAAGGCCAAGTGCCAGCTCCTTCACTTGGGCCACAACAACCCCATGCAACACTGCAGACTTGGCAATGAGTGACTGGAGAGCTGCCTGGCAGAGAAGGACCCGGGAGTGTTGTTTGATAGCCAGCTAAATATGAGCCAGCAGTGTGCCCAAGTGACCAAGAAAGCCAACAACTTCCTGGCTTACAAAAAAAATGGTGTGGCCAGCAGAAGGAAAGTGATCATACCCTTGTACTCAGCACTGGTGAGGCCACACCTTGAATCCTGTGTTTTGGGCCCCTCACTACAAGAAGGACATTGAGGGGCTGGAGCGTTTGCAGAGAAAGGCAACAAAGCTGGTGAAGGGGCTGGAGAACAAGACCTAAGAGGAGCGACTGAGAGAATTGGGGCTGTTCAGTCTGGAGAAGAGAAGGCTAAGGGGAGAGACCTTATTGCTGTCTACAGCTGCCTGAAAGGAGGTTGCAGTGAGGTGAGTGTCAGTGCCTTCTTCCAAATAACAGGTGATAGGACGAGAGGAAATGGACTCAAGTTGCATAAGGGGAGGCTTAGACTGGTTATTAGGAAAAATTTCTTTACCAAAAGAGTGGTGAAGCATTGGAACAGGCTGCCAAGGGAAGTGGTGGAGTCACCATCCCTGGAGGTATTTAAAAGATATGTAGTTGTGGTTCTTAGGGACATGGTTTAGTGATGGAATTGGCTGTGCTAGGTTAAGGGTTGGACCTGATGATATTAAAAGTCTTTTCCAACCTAAATGATTCTATGACTCTATACTCTCACCTCATCTCAAAAGGCTATAGTCAAAATGAAAAAGAGGTATAGAGAATAACAAGAATTTGCTGTGTGGATCTGCTTCATAAGAAGTGCTGAACAGAATATGATTCCTCTGCTTGTAAAACAGATAGTTGAGAAGAAATATGATAAAGCTCTATAAAATAGTGTGCTGTACAAGAATGTTTATTCACTGTTTCTCACAGAATCAGGGCTCACCAAATGAAACAGTAAGAGACTAGCGAACAAGAAGGAGCACTTTTTCACACGGTGTATATTGAATTTGGAGAGCTCATTGGCAAGGGATGTTGTAGAAGTCAAAATTATGAACAAGTGGAAAAATAATGAGACAAACTAATGGAAAGAAAGCAGTCAAGGGCTATGGCAAACTAGTGTGTAGCTGCATGTTTTGCCTGTGGAGAAGATCTGGGACAGTGAGCTGGGCAGGAGCTGACAGCAAGCTCTGGCAGCAGAGACAGCCAGCAGCATCCAGGGCTGCACCAGCAGGAAAATTGCTAGGAGATTGGGCAGGGGTTGTCCCCTCTGCCCAGCACTCATTGTTAGATCACATTGTTAGTTCACCCTTGGGACGCTCAGGGCTGAGGATGCCCCTATGAGCAGAGGCTGGGGCAGTGGGGCTTTTCCAGCTTAGGCAGAGGCAGCTTTGGGGGCACTTCACAGCCACTCCAGTGCCTACAGGGCACAGAGAGGGGACAGCCAGGCCTTTTAGAGACACCGTGCTTGGCAGGGTAATAAGGTACTGTCAGCATGAACTGAAACGAGAGGGTTCAGGCTGGGTTCTGAAACCTTTCCCCCATGAGGACAGGCAGGCCAGTGGCAGGCAGAGGGACAGGTTGCCCAGGGAGTCTGTGCAGGCTCTGTCCTTAGAGGGTGTCAAAACCTGCCTGGGCAAAGCCCTGAGTAACTTGGTCTGATCTCACAGCTGGTCCTGCTTGGAGCAGGGCTATGTGAGGGACCTCCTGAGGTCTCTTCTAACAACAATTACCCATTTGAATGTCCTACAATCCTAGTTCCTTTAGCTAGAAATTGTTAGAGGACAGAAAGCTGTGTCAGGGAAAATATAATATTGGGTAAGACTGTCCCTGAGTCAGTCTTAATGCTCCTTTTTATGTTTTTCTGTGTTCTCACAAAGAAATAATTGTAGACGTTAAAAAAAAAAAAAAAGTAGATTTAATGAAAAAAAGGGATTCTGTAGCAGAATTCCATGAGAAGAAGCCCTGAAGCTTCAGAGTGACTTGAGACTTGTGACAAAGTGAAACCATAACTACACTTGACTCATGGCTACCCTACAGACCTATTGCAAAGAAAAGAAAGTAGCTTAAGGCATCCAGTCTGTCTTCTTTATCCTCAGCTGGTTCCTTTCACTTCATTTTGAAGTGCCATGGTACCGTTTCATAAAGGTCCACAGTGCCAGGAGTGGGATGGTGACTCTTAGCCCTGGGACAGGCTGCAGCACACCTTCTGGTAGAAGGCAGTCACTATTTGGACTGCATGTTGGAAAGGGTGTGAGAGACATTCCCAACTTTTGAATACAGAGCAGTCCCTATAGTGTTCAGTGACACCCCTCTTTTTATCGTCTTCTGGTATAAGAAGGACAAACCGTCTCCTCCATCAAGTACTGGACAGACGCTGGTGAACAGCGTTGTTCTGCTTATATAGTAGCCTCTCTGAGACAGTCTGTTTCCATGAGCCAATTCAGGTTTTACCCCCAGGTAGACTTTAGGCACAACTGGTCTTTCACATGTAGAGAAGAAAACCTTGCTGACATTGTGCCTGAAACCTAGACCCAGACCTGCCATCAATCATATCTTAGTCAGTGCCTTGTTCTGCTTCGTGTAAGAGCTGAGGAACAAGCTTAAAGCGTCTTATTTTTCTATATGGTGATGCCTGACTCCCTAGGGCAAAGCACTACACTTTCAAGTTAATTGGCCTAGATGTTTCCAAAGTTTGGTATTACAAACCAAGCAAGAAATTCACTTCAGAGTGCAGGAATCCTGTACTTTCTCTCCCTCTCAAGTCAATTCCAAATGCTTCGCTCTAGAAGTTTCTCTTATTTTCAATTACAGTTCTCCCATGGTAGTAAATAAATTTGTTTCAAGCACACACATTTCTCTTCTTTTCAGTTACAGGGACCTCTCAAGTAATTTAATTTCTTTCCAAGTCTTCAGTTCACGTTCAACTTTCTATCCAACAAATGTATGTATCACATAGCAGAAATACATCCCAGGCTCCATCTTTATATTGAGTTTTCAGAAGCTGGGTTTTGTCTCCATTACCTTTGAACTGACTAAAACCTTTTTACAGATTCAGCAAGAGGTATATAGACCAAATAAGATGACAGCTGTGCAAGAAGGCTTTTGTTTGGGTCACTTCCTTTGGTTGCTGCAGCTGCTTTAATCCAGCTGCAGGAGTGGTGGGAGTGCCGAATGTCAGAGCTCCCGTCTTATTTTGATAAAAACATATTTATTTTAATTTGCAGAAACAGCTGATGTGACAGTGAAACTCTGGGAAGGCTCCATCATTAGCTGTTGAAGGCTGATGTCATCTTTACAGAGTGCAGCCCTGTAATCCTTTCAGAATATTAGATGTGCAGAGAGACAGGGCTTTAGATGCAGAAGAGGGATTGATGGGAGATGCCCTCCCTGGAAGTGTTCAAGGCCAGGTTGGATGGGGCTTTGAGCAGCCTGGTCTGGTGGGAGGTGTCCCTGCCCATGGCAGGGGGGTTGGAACTGAACGATCTTTAAGATCCCTTCCAACCCAAAACATTCTGTGACTCTGTGAAGGGACTGGAGGTCAAGGACTTCCTCAGGGTTGAGGCCGGGATGATCTATACAGCCTCTGGTTGCTCTAGGACCCACTAGAGGTGTATCATGAAAGATTGGAGAGCAAAGCAATCTGCCAGTACGAGTACTCTGTCACTCCTGTGAATAATCACGGGGCTGAGGTGGCCATTTGGATACCTTGCTCATGTGCAATACTAGATATTCAAAGAGTGAAACGTGGGGGAAAATTCACATACATTCATTACGGTAGGGGCTGACATAAACTCCTCGCACATAACAGGCAGTGGGGTGATGCTGGGTCCTCAGCGTAGGGAAGAGGTACATGATTGGACTCTGGCATTTGTGTCAATTCAGCTAATTGAGTTAGTAGCTTGCTGAACAGGCAAAAATATTTCTCTGATGTTTTACTACAGCCACCTGTCAGAGGATGGGTAGCGCTGTCAGTAATCCATGGAGATCCCCAAGGAGCTTCCTTCTGTGTTTGCTTATTTAATCACGGCAGCAAGAAAGGACAGCACAGCCCTTCATGAGAGCAGTATAAGAGTTATGAAAGTGAGAGACAGATCTCCTCAGTCAGCTGGTATAGTCTGATCTCTGTGGCCTGCACCTGGGGACCGTGGTGCTGTGGCATGTTTGCCATTCCTGCTCAGAGTATAGGCTCTCTATTCTCGCATGGTACTAGGCAAATTGACTTCAAGGCCTGTGATGGAGAGCCATTGCTGATTCCTGATGGCCATGAGAAACAGATGTTCACGTTTGCTCTCCTTTTGGACATTAAAATAGAAAGTGTATCTCTGCCTTCAGTATCTTCAGCTAATTGCAATTAATTTCTCTCTGGATTTGGCTTTTATGTGCACTCCAACTGATACCCCCTGTTTTCACTCATTGAGTCTGTGTTCAATGAGATTCTGCCTTTTCCTTTTCCTTTTTCTCCCCATTTCACTGCAGTTGCAGTTCATTCAGTAGCTCCCTAATTCGATAATTCTGTTCCAAAATCTGGCACGGTACTCAGTCAGTGTCTTTGCCGATACAACACTATTTCTTTCCATACAAAGACTTGCTTTTCTAACACCCAAATTGTGCAGAGAGACCCATATGTTCCTGTAGTCTGTGTGCTCTAAAACATAGCAAATTCCTATTTAGGAAAAGCAAACTGTAGTTCCCCATGCAAGCCAAAACGAACTCCTTGGCATGATGCCATTCCCATGTACAGAACAAAGTAATCTCAGGGAGAAGGTTCTCAAGAGGCCAACAGACCTGATGTGCACAGTGGAAATGTAGGTGCACCCAGAGACCAACACAACCAATATGCTCAACATGTAGTATTCTGCAAGACAAAAAAGCTCCTGCATTTTAAATGCTACACAAGGCACATGCTGAGCTCCTCCTCCTGCCATGTGTAATGATTAAAATCCTTCAGAGATTTTTAAGTGCACCAAAAGGCTCCTCTACTCACTACGTATTGTGTGGGAGTGCACATACCTTTCTGCTACAGCAAAGTGTTTGCTGGGGTCTCATTAAATGTCTTCCCCACTTTGCTTTTGTCCTTTCCCACTTTTCTTCTGTGTCAAACACACATTCTTGCAACCCTCTCCCAATTTACTTCCCTCACCATTTGAGGAGGCACTGTGCTTTCACTATACCAGCACAGTTCCTTGAAAGCCTCAGTAATGGAAATTACAGAAGCCACTGGAGTTCACTTCTGGCCTGCTACCAAAAAAACACCTACTTTCTCCTGGCAGCTTGCTGGCTGCTGCTGAGCAGGGGAACTGTACCTTGTTAGTAGGTAGGAAGGGCTGGGGAACATCTCCTGTTTCCCACAGGCAACTGTGGAGAAGCAGCTGTGCTGCATCTTGCCAGGGATAACCACTCAGCTCTGCTCGTCTTTGAGCTCGGACACTGCCAAGAGAGAGATGGATAAAATACCTGCTGAAAGGGTTCTTTCAACATCTTAGCTGGTTGTCCTCTATTTCAGTACTGTTTGATCCAGTTAACCATCTTTCAGTGGGAAATTGGATGTGGATTCTGCTTCTTGCTCCAGAGTCTTCCTGCAGAGTTTAGGCTCCCACAAAGAAGTGAACTTCCAGCCCTTGCTGGGACTGAGAACTCTTTCCCAGGAGGCCAGCACCTTCCTAGCTGCACACTTTGGGTTTTATTTCCTAAGTATTGTTTCCTGTTCTGTTTTGGGGTTCTATTTTTGTTTCTTTTTCCCAGCAGATTTCGAATAAGTAGTTTTGGCTTCTCTCTGTCTTTGCCGGTTTCTCTTTACCTTCAGTTTTAGAGTATCACCGATGTTCAACACATCCTCAGGGAGCAGCAGAATAGAGAGTCTGGAGGAGGGTGAGAGCAGAGCTGAACTCCTGGCTGCAGACAAAAAACAGTGTAACAATGGATGGGGAACCTCATACATTTTTATTGAGTTCCCCACACAGTTGTGTTGACTGGGAAGTCAGAAAGGGGTCTGAAAATGAGACCTGAGATAAGATAAAGAAAGGAGATCTTTCAGCCTGATATACTACAGGAGTAAGACATGGAGGAAGGCTGTCCATAAATGCATAATAGATTGATGTTTTCTTGCAAATAATAATTTTGACATTTTCAGATAGGTTTCTATGGAGAGCATGCAGAGGAGGAAAAAAGACTACACCTCAGTGTTACTGCCACCAGATGTTGGAGCTGCTGCTGGGTGCCATGGCTTTTGGTCCCATCGTACCATGGAGTACGTAAGTCCTGGGTTATATTCTTAATTTATTAGTGTTGTTGCTGCTGTTTTCATTATTACTATCATTCCTGGAAGCCCTGCAGCTAGACTGCATCATCTAAACACACAACTAAAAAAATCAGTCTTTGTCTCAAAGTATATGTAAACTGCATTTAGGACAAGAGACGACTGGCAGGCAGTGCAAGAAACCAGAGAGAGTGCTGGTCAACATTATAGGTTTTAGTATCAACCCAACACTGGTCCAAAAAATAGGGAAAGGTTGAGTTTTTAGGTTTTAAAGGCAGGTTCTTGAGGGAGCATTTGAAGGAGCACAGTGAAGTAACTTAGTATACATGAAAGGGGAGTTCTCCCAAGCTTTAAAACTTGCACAGGGAAAGCATGGAGATGTTTATTTAAAAATTCAGCAAGCTGGTGAAGGAGCTGGCAGGATGGCCCTTGCAGAGTCAGCAAGTTCAGACTGTACTGAATGATGGGCAGCAGGGGATGGAAATAAATGAAAGGTCTTGAAAGTGATAGGAAATTGCATGTATTGGATATGTAGTGAGGGAGCCCAAGGAGGAGATATGGAAAGTGGTGATACAATCAAACTGATAGGGTAGGAAATAGTCTTTTGGCAGCAATTCGTTTAGAGCTGAGCTAGGTTAGGTTTCATTTATCACCATCACAAATACCAAAGTTAGTGAGAAATAACTGAATAATGGGGAGATGAGAGAACCTTTCTGGTTGTGTGAACTAGTAAGGGAGAGCAGAGGTGTTTCAGTAGGAGTGTCAGCAAGACTAACAGATGATATGGATGGGAGAGGACAAGGGGAGAGGGGAGCTGAAGATGCCAAGCAGGCTGCATGGGGATGACCAAGAGACACACAGCCCACACAAACTTTAAATTCACAAGTTTTGCTGGGCTGACCTTTGGGCCCACCTGTGAGGGCACACCAGGCACCTGTCACCCTTAAAGGTGTGCCCTTACTATTGTACTGATGGCAAATGTCAAAGAAGATGCTGCAACGCTATAAGGCAATGTCTGAAGAAAGTCGAGATAGCAGCAAATGTCCAACTATGTAAGACACCCAGCATCCTTCTCACACTGCTAACAGGGGGCACATAGGGTAGGACACGTACACGAACAAAGAGACGAGGATGCAGGAGGGCTCCTAAGTGAAGCCCAACCTGTCCTGATCCTCCTTGAGCCAGTGCAGGACACATCTGCACAAGGGTCGGGCCAGGAGATGAGGGTGCTAACTTCCCATTACCTTTTCCAGGTGACACTTGCCAAGGCCTTGAAGGCACTGAGGACCTTCCTGTTCTGATCTCCTGACCTCCTCACAAAATTCGGATGTAGTGTATATACAGTATTTTGGGTAACTTTCAGGACTTCAGTGGTGCACCACCTGCGCTAGCAGATCACTTGGAGGTTTGGAGACCTTCTGATTCCCCCCCTAGACCTCTGCTCCTGGCCATCAGGAACCAGCATTTGCAGTTCCTCAAACCCATGTTGTGCTTAGATTGGGTAAATCTGTTTGCTACTTAAGCAAAAGGGAAACCAAACACCTCTATCAGGTAAAACAGGCACCGTGTGTTTCTTACACTAGGTGCAAACTTTGGCCTTTTGAAAGCAAATGGCTGTAAAATATGTAACTCTGCTCTAATTCTGAAAAGGATGTATCTTGCTGATCATACCAGACTTTGGTCTTTGCTTTTGCCTTTCCCCCCCCCCCCCTTACCTTTCTCCTCCTTATACTGCTCACAGAAATAATAGACTCATAGAACTGTCTGGTTGGAAAAGACCTTTGAGACCATTGAGTCCACCCATACCCATCCTCTATCCTTGAGCACCTCATGTACCCGTCTTTTAGACACCTCCAGGGATGGAGGCTCAACCACCTCCCTGGGCAGCTGTGCCAGTGCCTGACCACCCTTTCAGTGATGAAATTTTTCCTAATGTCTAATCTGACCCTCCCCTGGTGTAACTTGCAGCCATAATGTACCTGAAAACACAGTTTTGAGAGCACGTGCATAAACTGGTGTCAAGCATCATCCTGGAACACCATTAAATTCAATACCATTTCTGGGAGCATTTATCTTCATTCAAAAATAGTTTTACTTCATGCATATTTCAGCCTTTGCAATTTTAAGTGGTTTTCCTGTCAGCACCAGGGTGATCATATAATACGTCTGAATTTATCCAGTGCCTGCATGAATTGCTCAAATTCAGTATAAATGAATTTTCAGTCCAGCATCTGAAATTACACAGCTTGGGAGCAGATCTATACTGAAATCCTGTAATGCTTTGCATAGTGATGTCTCTGCAGGAGACACAGGACAGCTATAGCATATCTCATTTTATTCATAATAATTTAAAAACTCACTAATAAAACTGTTAGTGCCTTCTGTGGCAAAGAGGTTCCTACTTTGTTCTGAGGCTGTTTTTCTTATCTCATTTTGCTGCTTGGCCTGTGTTCCTCTTATGGTTCCTGAAGTCTCTGGATTTATCATCACTGGATTTCATGTCATCACTGGATTTTTGGATGAAACTTCCTTTTATTTAGAAATGATCTAGTGAATCCTTATAATCATAGAATCATTAAGACTGGAAAAGACCAGGAAGATCATCCCTTCTAACCATCCTTCCAACACCAAAATGCCTACTAAACCATGTCCCGAAGTGCCACATCTACACTTTTTTGAACACCACCAGGGATTGAGACTCCACCACTCCCCCGGGCAGCCTGTTCCAATGCTGCACCACTCTTCTTAGTAAAGAAATTTTTTTCTAATACCCAGTCTCAATCTCCCCTCATGTAACTTGAGGCCATTTCCTCTCGTCCTATTGCTTGTTACTTAGGAGAAGAGACCAACACTACAACCTCCTGTCAGGTAGTTTTAGAGAAATTCTTTGAGAATTTCTGTCTCAAAGAGCCACCTGTGCTGAGGATGTCACTTTTCTGCTCCTTTCACCTTACCACGTAGCTAGTTTGTTGGTCATTTTCTGAACTTCATTCAGGATAAGGCAATCATGTTTGTGTTTGCTCTCTTTAGCCTCATGGCACTCAGCTGTCCTGTGCAAGAGGTCACCTGTGCATATCCCAGGTCTTTCACTCTGCAAATTGATTCCGAGAGATAATCTTATTCTCCTGTCTTTGGGATTATTCCCTTAGCCGTTCTGAATTTTACTATCGAGGCCAAAGCAGGCTTGACCTCAAGGAGAATATCAAAGACCTAGTAGATAGGGCTTATTATTTTGGGCTTGGTGCTATGCTAACCTGGTTCCAGAGCTTCCAGCTGGCACGCGTCCGGCTGGGGACTATACAGTGCTGACCTCAGCATCATCTTAACACCTTAAGCAACTTGGGGTTGTTGCAGCTAATGTGCCCACCAAGATTTCAAGTGAGGCATGGCACCAGGGACTGGAAGAAGCTACTGGTCCCAGGACAGAGAGGGGTCTGCCAGGGGCAATGCTCATTCTGCCATTGCCCCTCTCCTTGCATCTGATACTAAACAGTGCAGGATGTGACCTCTAGTTTGATATTAGTCTTTTAGAGCAAACCTCCTCCTGCACAGTGGCATTTCTATTCTCCTTGGTCTTGGCATGTATTATGGCAGTGCCCTGACTGCACATCACAGCGGGCAGTGCCCAGGTGCCCATCAGCTGCCCTTAGTCCTCACTGTCCTTGAGAAGGCAGGGCTGGTGTGCAGACTGGACCAGAGCGACAATGTGCTCCAGCAAGGCCTCAGCTAAGAGACTGGGAAACCAGGACTGCAGGTGGAAACAGGGAGCAGGTGTTGTGCATGAAGCAAAAAGACTGACTCCTACTTAACACAATGCTGTAGTAACCGTTTTGTAGATGCATATATACAAAATTGCACACAGTAATTGAAGAAATGTTAGAAGCTCCAGCAGAGCGCCCTGCACGCCTGAGTGTGCATGGAGGTTTCCTGTCCTGCCCTGCAGCTGCGGCAATCTCTAGCAGACCTGTTTGACCCATCATTTTGACAGATTATCATTATTAGTTTCCCTTAGCTCACATCCCAAAGGCTGCTTCCCAACCAGGGTAGCAATCACAGAATCATAGAACGGTTTGGGTTGGAAGGGACCTTAAAGATTATCCAGTTCCAAACCCCCTGCCATGGAGGGGGCATCCACAACTTCCCTGGGCAACCTGTGCCAGTTTACAAACAAAATGAATCTTAAAGATTCTGAAAATGTTTAGCAGATAAAGGCCTTTATCAATGATTACACTACCCGATTCCTCCTGCAGACTGCATAGCACTGCTTGTGTACACCACAAAAGAACCATTATGCACTCCAAAAAGGGATGATCCCCTCCATCCAGCAATGCCAACCTGTATCTGTAGGATGATGCTCCAAGATGAAGAGTGAAAATATATCTGGTAAACGGTGACAATTTCTAGTACGACAGGATGAGGGGAGTGACCTAGTTGGTGAGGAGGAATGGGAACAGGTCTACTCTCATGGCGGTAATAGATTTCCCTCCCATCCTCCACCTCCCTTCCAGGTACCACCTTTCCAGTGATACCTTACAAAACAGGTTTGGGGGTCCTGGAATTTGAGGGTCCGGTTGAGGATAGTGATGAAAACAATTTGTCTGGGGAACCTTTCAATTTTGCGTTGGCTGTTAGATGGATCAGAACTTCCAGTCTCCTTGGGAGCATGAGCGACTGGAGCACGGCTCACTAGAAGAGCACGGCTCCACAGTTACCAAGGCAGCGAACCCAAGCGCGGTGAACCGGAGTGGGCAAACAGGTGCGTGGCTCGTCAGAAAAGCATGGCTCGGCAGTTTGCGAAGGCAGGGCAAGAAGGCGAGGGCGAGCAAGGAGAAAACATCGGTAGAAACATGGTGGCCACTCACCAGAAAGCCAAGTCTTCCCTTCGCACTGCTCTGACTACAGCTGAGGCAGCCTCACAGAATGAGCACCAACGGATGCACGCTGCTACCCAGGTTCCGGGCTGTAGGACGTGCCCCTCTCCTGCACCGGTATCTGACACCAGTAACACAGCCACCTGTGGGGGCTGTGCTCGGGTGGAGGAACTCCTCTGCCTGGTAACCGAGCTTAGAGAAGAGGTCACCAGGCTGAGAACTATTAGGGAGTGTGAGCAGCAAATCGACTTCTGGCCTAATGCTCTGTGCTCCCAGTCTCAGCCCAAACAGGCAGAAGTGCCTGGTACAAAGGTGGACCCCCCACCCCGTAGGTCCTCAACTGAGGAGGGCAACCACACAAGCGGAGAGGAATGGCAGCAGGTTCCTGCTCATCGTGGCAGGCGCACATCCCCCATACCAAATCTGGCCCCGCAGGTTCCCTTACAGAATAGATATACAGGTCTGCAAGTGGAACCGAACCAAATTACTGAAAACACTCACAGCCTGGAAATGTTCCCCAGGCCAAAAGAAGAGAAGCCTTCAATCAAAACGGCTTCTGTTAAAAGGAAGAACGTTGTAGTTATTGGTGACTCCCTCCTTAGGGGCATGGAGGGATCGATATGCAGCCCTGACCCCTTGCAGAGGGAGGTCTGCTGTCTACCTGGGGCCTCAGTCAGGGATGTGACCAAAAAGCTTCCCAAACTGGTCAAACCCACAGATTACTACCCCCTGGTAGTCTTCCAATTTGGAAATAGTGAAAGTTCCACCAAAAACCTAAAAGCTATTAAAAAGGACTTCAAAGCTCTAGGACAAATGGTCAAGGGCTCGGGGGCACAGGTGGTCTCCTCAATCATAGGGAATGATGAGCGGAGCCAGGAGTTAAACAAATGGCTGAGAACATGGTGCGAAGAACAAAACTTCGGGTTCTTCAATAATGGGTTGGCGGGCATGCCAGGCCAGCTGGCAGGTCATAGGGTGCACCTGTCCCCAAGGGCAGAAGGGCTTTCTCAAAAAAAGCTTGCAGGATTAATTAAGAGGGCTTTAAACTAGATTGGAAAGGGGAGGGGAACGGCAACCATGCTAATACACACAACTCGGCGAGGATCGGCGGCAGGAGCGCTAAGTTCTGCAGCTGGGTACTTGTTCAAGGTGGGCAGCAATTTCCCCGAGAGAGGGAAAGATTCTCCGCCACCCTGGAAGCGGCAACAGTCCCGGCAGCAGCCGAGGGAGATTTAAATGGCCCCTTGGGAGTGTGAGCGACCAGAGCGCGGCTCAGCACTTTATTAGGGCAGCGAACCTGAGTGGGGCGCACAGGGGCGGGCAAACAGGGTCGTTGAGAGGCAGTTTGTGCAGCGGTTCGCGCAGGCAGGGGGAACAGGCACTCCTCGGGTAGGTGTTAAGTGTGGTCGTTTGGTGGGTGTGGTGTTTTGTTTGGTTTGGTTTTGGCGTTTCCTGCTCCCCTGACCAGCAATGGTGACCAGGTGAGCTAAAACTATTGCCACCAGGAGTGTGTCAGTCCAAACAGTGTCTCTGCTGAGGGATGCAAATGTCCAGACTGTCAACTGTAGTGAGTGCCGTAGCCTGCTTGTAATACCTGGAGGCAATCCAAAAAACACCTGCATGAGGTGTGAGCAGGTCAGTGATTTGCTCCAGATGGTTGCAGAGCTTAAGGATCAGGTGGAGATGCTGAGAAACATACGAGATAGCAAAAGGGAGATAGACCGGTGGAGTCGAACCCTCTCCTTCCCCAGTAATACACCCCAGGAGACAGAGGAACGGTATATTCCTTACAACCAGAATGAGGGGAGGGACTTAGTTGTTGAGGAGGAATGGGAGTCTGCTCTCATGGGGGCAAGAGATTTCCCTCCCATCCTCTGACTCCCTTCAAGATGCCACTCTTCCAGCTGCACTTACAAAACACGTTTGGAATTTGAGGTTCAAGTAGATGACAGCGATGAAGACTGTTTGTCTGGGGAACCTCTTGATATTGCTCCGTCTGTCAGGTGGATCAGAACTTCAAGTACTAAAAAGAAAAGGAGGGTAGTTGTAATAGGTGACTGTCTTCTAAAAGGAACAGAGGGTCCTATATGTAGGCCAGACCCATCCCACAGGGAAGTCAACTGTCTTCCTCAAGCCCAGGTCTGGGATATTGCTAAGAGACTCCCAGATCTAATTCACCCCTCAGATTATTATCCCCTATGGGTTGTCCAGGCTGGCAGTGATGAATTCGATAAGAGGGGCACCAGGGCAATTAAAAAGGAGTTTAAGGAGCTGGGCCGACTAATGGATGGGGCAGGAGCACAGGTGGTGTTCTGCTCAGTCCCTCCAGTGTCAGAAAGGTTTACTACAAAACACAAGAGAATCCACATTCTCAAGAAGTGGCTCAAGGGCTGGTGCCGACACAGGAATTTCGGTTTCTATGAAACCTTTACTGCACCCAGCCTGCTTGACCCAGATGGCTCCCACCTAAGTAAAAAGGGCAGAAGGATTCTAGCCCAGGAGTTGGCAGGGCTCATTGAGAGGGCTTTAAACTAGGCCCGATGGGGGAGGGAGATGTAACCAGACTCACCACTGAAGTGATTGCAGAAAGTGAGTCATTATCAAGGGTGAAGTCAGTAACCCAGCTGAAGTGCGTGTACACTAATGCACGCAGTACGAGTAACAAACAAGAGGAGCTGGAAGTCCTGGTCCAGCAGGAGAGCTATGATATAGCTGCGATCACTGAAACATGGTGGAATGACTCTCATAACTGGAGTGCTGCCATGGAAGGCTACAAACTCTTGAGGAGAGACAGGCGAGAGAGAAGGGATGGAGGGGTGGCCCTGTGCACTAAGGAAACTCTTGAAACCATAGAAGTTGAGATTGGTGATGACCAGATTGAGTGCCTATGGGTAAGAGTCAGAGGAGCAAGCAAGACTGACATCCTGGTAGGAGTATGTTATAGACCACCCGACCAGGAGGAAGAAGTGGATCTATTGTTGTTTAAGCAGCTGGAGGTTGTCTCAAGATCGGCTGCCCTTGTTCTTTTAGGAGATTTTAATCTCCCAGATATCTGCTGGGAACTTAACACGGCTGAGAGGAGGCAGTCCAGAATGCTCTTAGTGTATCGAGGATTGCTTTTTGTCACAGCTGGTGAGTGAGCCTACCAGGGGTGAGGCTCTCCTTGACCTGCTGTTTACAAATAGAGAAGGGATGGTGGGTGTTGTGGTTGGAGGCTGTCTGGGCTGCAGTGACCATGAGATAATTGAGTTTTCCATAAACAATGAAACAAGGAAATGCATGAACCGGATGTCCACACTGGACTTTCAGCAGGCAGATTTTGGATTATTTAAGGAACTAGTTGGGAGAGTACCTTGGGAAATAATTCTTAAAAGCCAGGTGGTCCAGGAAGGTTGGATGTACTTCAAGAATGAAATCTTGAAGGTGCAGGAGCAGGCTGTCCTGATGTGCTGTAAGACGAGCTGTAAGGACAGACAGCCGGCCTGAATGAGTAAGGAGCTTCTGAAGTAGCTAAGGAAAAACAAGAGGGTGTATCGCCTTTTGAAAGAAGGGCAGGTAAGTCAGGTTATGTTCAAAGGTATCGTTAAGTCATGTAGGAAGAAAATTAGGGAGGTAAAAGCCCAGCTGGAGCTCAAATTTGCCACTTCTGTTAAGAATAATAGTAAGTGTTTTTATAAATATATTAATGGCAGAAAGAAGGGCAGCAATGATCTCCACTCCTTATTGGATATTGAGGGAAATATAGTAACTAAAGATGAGGAAAAGGCCGAGGTACTTAACGCCTTCTTTGCCTCCATTTTCAACACTAAGGCAGATTGTTTACTGGACAATTGGTCTTAAGTGGTGGATAGGCTCAAGGTGCAATATAATCCCCCTGTAATCCAGGAGGAAGAAGTTAGAGACCTGCTGAGTCACTTGGATCCTCATAAGTCTATGGGGCCTGATGGGATCCATCCTAGGGTGATGGGAGAACTGGCGGATGAGCTTGCCAAGCCACTTTCCATCATTTATCAGCAGTCCTGGCTCACTGGAGAGGTCCCAGATGACTGGAAGTTGGCCAATGTGACGCCCATCCACAAGAAGGGCCGTAGGGATGATCCAGGTAACTACAGACCTGTCAGCCTGACCTCGGTTCCAGGTAAAATTATGGAGTGCACAGTCCTGGGTACAATCATGCAGCACATGCAGAATGAGGGAAAGATCAGGCCCAGCCAGCATGGTTTTAGGAGAGGCAGGCCCTGCCTGACCAACCTGATCTCTGTTTACGACTGTGTAACTCGCCTGGTGGATGAGAGGAAGGCTGTGCATGTGGTGTACCTGGACTTCAGCAAGGCCTTTGACACTGTCTCCCACAGCAGGCTCCTGGAGAAGCTGGCAGCCCGTGGCTTGGACGGGAATGCTCTGTGCTGGATTAGGAACTGGTTGGATGGCCAAGCCCAAAGAGTGGTAGTGAATGGTGTCTCATCCAGTTGGTGGCCGGTCACTAGTGGTGTTCCCCAGGGATCGGTGCTGGTCCTGTTCAATATCTTCATTGATGATCTGGATGAGATGATTGAGTGCTTCATCAGCAAGTTCGCAGATGACACCAAGCTGGGAGGAAGTGTCGATCTGCTAGAAGGTAGGAGGGCCCTACAGAGGGACCTTGACAGGCTGGAGAGATGGGCTAACTCCAACAGCATGAGGTTTAACAAGTCCAAATGCCGGGTTCTACACTTTGGACACAACAACCCCATGCAGAGATACAGGCTGAGGACAGAGTGCCTGGAGAGCAGTCAGGTGGAAAGGGACTTGGGAGTGCTGGTGGACAGGAAACTCAACATGAGCCAGCAGTGCGCTCAAGTGGCCAAGAAGGCCAATGGTATCTTGGTCTGCATCAGGAACAGTGTGGCCAGCAGGACTAGGGAGGTCATCATTCCCTTATACTCGGCACTGGTCAGGCCACACCTTGAGTACTGTGTCCAGTTCTGGGCCCCTCAGTTTAAGAAAGATGTTGAGATACTGGAGTGTGTCCAGAGGTGTCTTAGTTTGGATGAAAAAACCCAACCAAACCAACCAAAGTATGCTCAGTGATTTTAATCAGAGATTGTGAGATTGTGCAGAACAGATAACAGTTCTTTGCTCTAAGTGTATGTGTGCACAGAACAGAACAAAGCCAACAACAAGTGCGATTAAGTTGTTAATATGGACCGAGTCCCGTACCCGAGCTCTGGTGGTGCCGTCACTTTAAGCTGCAGCTCCGCTCCGGGCAGCCCTGGCGCGGGGCGCACAGCTTCTCCCAGGCCGCAGCTCCGCTCCGGGCAGCCTCCTCCTCAGCGCCGATCCAGATGGTTATCGGTCACACTCGCACTCGCACACACACAGAGGGAAAGGAAAATAAAGATAGAGAGATAGAGAATACAGCAACGCAAGCAGAGGTAGCAAAGTGCGACTATTCTCTAGGTAGCAAGATGGAGAAAGAGGCGGAGACCGGGAAGTAGCCAGTGAAAGGAATGTCCGGGCAAACGGGACACAACCTCTGCTCTCCCCGGAAATGGCCCCTGCCCCCCCCACTGCCAGCAAAGGAAGAAAAAATTCTCTGAAAGAGGAGGGGAAAAAAACGCAAACAAAACAAAACCAAACCAAGCTGAAACTATAACATTATCCACCCCGAATTTTTTCTTCCGTGCCCACACCTCATATCAAACTTAAACTTAACTCATCCAAAGATAAGGTCCCCTTGAGGTATACATCGTGTTTGTCCATCCTCTTGCATTACAAACAGTGAGAATAAACCAAAAAGGAAACAAACCCCAACTCCTCCTCCCTCAAGCAAAACCTGGCAAAACCCACAGCCACCATTAATTTTGCGGCTGTAACAGGAAAGCACACGTGTCCTAGCTGCCAGCTAGCACCAACAAACAATGCATGACCTTTCAGTAACACCAAGAGAAGAGCTCTATTAATACGTGATATTTCCTCTGTAGTAAGATTACATCCTGTCTTCGCAGGAAGAGAAACTCAGACTAACTTATTTTTCTTCTTTAACTTACAATTCTAGCCCAGCAAGAAGAAATATAATTAATGCTCTGCAGCCTGGTATTTTCTTCAGCTCTAGGTATTTGGTTATTTCTTTGTGGAACACTGCTCAAAGTGACTGAGCCAGGGGACTTGATTGTAGTGTCAAACACGTATTTCTCCTGCTTGCACTTCACCCAGTTGAGGCTAATTTACCTGGAGAACCTCTGCTGTGAGGACAGGCTGAGAGAGTTGGGGTTGTTCAGCCTGGAGAAGAGAAGGCTCCTGGAGGCCTTTGAGTACCTGAAGGGGCTACAGTAAAGCTGGGGAGGGACTTTTTCCAAGGGCAAGTAGTGATGAGGGGGAACGGCTTTAAACTGGAAGGGGGAAGATTTAGATTAGACATTAGGAAGAAATTCTTCACAATGAGGCACAGGTTGCCCTGGGAAGCTGTGGACGCCTCCCTGGAAGCGTTCAAGGCCAGGTTGGATGGGGCCTTGAGCAGCCTGGTCTGGTGTGAGGTGTCCCTGCCCATGGCAGGGGGGTTGGAACTGGGTGTTTTTTAAGGTCCCTTCCAATCCAAACCATTCCGTGATTCTATGATAATTCCTACTGATTTGAAAATGGTTGAGTCCTGTATTGCAGCAGAGCCACATAGAAACAAAAAGAAGTTACTCATTAAAACTTGTGATTTTTGAATGGAGAGAGGATGACTAACTTTTATTCTCATACTACAGGTAACATTCATTATGCTTTTTGGGGAGGGTCATGATTTTGAGTGTGGCAAAGCTTTCTGTTTGGATACATACTCCAAGCACATGGTGATGTTATGAACTATTGTAGTGTATTATTTTTTTAAATATTACAGCCAAATATGCTTTTAAAATAAACCATCTGCTTTAAAACACAGTTCTTTTTATCCTTGCCTCTAAACAGCCAGTCACCCCTTGGAGACAGGAAACTCTGGGAATGGAAGGAGAGGTGTGAAATAACTTGGAGTATTTAAGCAGTGTAGCACAAAAGCAGTTACTAGTTGTCAGGAATAGTAAAGCCTACTTACACAAGAGTCGTTCTTCCCTTCCTTGGTTTGACTGGGTCCCAAAGATTTCCTGTCCTGTGGACCTTTGCTGCCAGGCCAGCGGCAGCAGTGAAATCGGATGCTCCCAGGGTACCATCTTCCACAAATGCCTCTTCTGCTGCTGTAGGATTGCTGCAGCTCTAAGTGCTGCCCAGAACAGGAAGTTTCTTCTCTACCCTTCCTCTCTTTTTACCTGTGTAGAAAACCTGCAACACTGCTCCATCTGCAGCTCACCTGCCCCACAATCAGTGCATCTTGGACTTCCTCTCTGGAGCACCAAGAAATTTGTTTTAACTGTAACTCTCATACTTGGGAGTTAGAAGCAAATAACAAGACAGTTCACTTAACAAGAATCACAGAACCATAGAACGGTTTGGGTAGGAAGGGACCCTAAAGATCACCCAGTTCCACATCCCGCTCCCCCCCTGCCCCATGGGCAGGAACACCTTCCACTGGATGAGGTTGCTCAAAGCCTCATCCAACCTGGTCCTGAAAACGTCCAGGGATGGGGCATCCACAACTTCTCTGGGCAACCTGTGCCAGTGCCTCACCACCCTCACAGGAAAAAATGTCTTCCCAAGTGTAATTATAAAGAATTCCACCAGGGTAGTAACCACCCTGGAGAATATATACCTGATTTGAAGGTGCCAGTGGGAAACTGCAGCAAGCTGCAGTGTGTGTCACAGCTAGTGGCACCAGCAAGGGAGAAGCCCTTTTCAGGAAAAAAGGCCTCAGCACTGCTGCCTGGTAGCAGAATCCGAAACTTGGCAACTCAGGCCTGAAGAGGGCTTGTGAGCTGTACCAGGCTTCTTAAACTACACCAGCTGGTCTAACACAGCAACACCAGTGAAATCCTCTGCATTTTAACTGCAAGATATTTAAAAATAATGTCTCTGTGTCATCAGTAGTTATGTTTGGAAAGATGCAGCTGCACCTGGTAGAGCTCATTCCACACTTGACAGTGTTACTGACTCAGCACCTTCCCCACCAGAAACACGGTTGGATCTGTTAGGTTCATTACTTTTACAGTTTTATTGCTCACATGTAGCTGGAATTGCAAGAGAAACCAAACCCTAGGACATTCCAATTAAACATAAGGAACACTTTTTTTTTTCCCCCCAAGAGAATGGCATGGGTTCATAACAGTACCATACGCTTGGGTATGTATCCACCAACCTCAACCATGCTGTGATTCTGTGACTCTCTGTTTCATGTTCTATTGAAGACGTATGGAATAATTTAACAGTAAGACTTTAAGGCAGTCTCAGAATTCTTATAAAATAAATATTTGATGCCTTAAAAATTATACATCTGAGCTCCTGGCTGAGGCATACTCTGTCACAGACTTCTATCTTCTGCAACATTAGCCATAAAGGAAGCTACTCAGCAAACCCACACAGCATGCCTACATCTTCTACATTTAATTAGAATTCAATAATTAGCTTCCATGGGGCTTGACAATAGATACAGACCTTGAAATCTCTCTGTTAGCATGTGGCTGAATACACATGTGTAGAAGTGCTTTTTAAAATAAAGCAGAAAGTTCTGTCTTTGAATTTGAAACCCAACAGTGTCTTCCAAGGTATTTTTAGGTGATGTCAAAATCAAGAGAATGAAAAACAAATGCAAACAAATTTTAAAAACCTTGCTTTATGAACACAGTATAAATCTTGTAATGCTAAAATTATGTACCTAGAATTTCACCACTGGAACAGACACATGCAAACTTAGTTCTTACCCAAAGAACTTTAGGAATCCTTTAGGAATCAGTTTATAGTCATGCATGTAAGTTGGCAGTGCTTATTGTAACTACGAGTTGCTTTGGCTTATTTGAAGAACCACAAGAAAGTGTATGCAGCAAGCACAGCAAATACTAAAAGGATCCCCAAATCAAACATTACAACAAATTTAAGTCAGTTGCTCGTGTTAGTACGATCGCAATAGCACATATGCCTCTGAACACCACATCAGCAAATTAAATTGTCTAAGAACAGAGCCCGGATGCAGTTGTTTGAGCGCAAGCAAGTGGTTACACGCATGCCAGGAACAGCTTGTCTGAGGCGAGATCCAGCTTTTATTAATGGTTTTGTTTGTCTCCAGAAGGCACTAAGGAGTTTTGCTGGTCTGGCCACCTATTTGGCAGCCTGGTCTGGTGGGAGGTGTCCCTGCCCATAGCAGGGGGGTTGGAACTGGATGATCTTTAAGGTCCCTTCCAACCCAAACCATTCTATGATTTGCAAAAGGACCAGTCAATTTTCCTATCAGTGCTACTCTAAATAGGAACACACCCTGAGCGTCTTGTATGTAGATAGTGAACCATGTAGAGTATAAAGACTATTTAAAATACTGAATTCCCTGTAGTCCACAGCATTTTGCCTAAAAACGTTCGCAGGACAGTGTCATTTCCATGAAAATCAGCCAGTATTTTAACCCTTTTTTGGAGTTTGAGGCTGATACACCTTCATACATAGCTGTAGGTGCAGGTGTTTCTGAAATTCAGCCAAGGACCACTTATTGAGCTGTTCTGTAAACTGAAAAAATCAAGAAATTCCACAGTTGCACCAAGAAAGATTACAGAGAAATGAGATTTAAAAACTATTAAAAATACTTACTCAAATTGTCAACAAAATAATAATGTCTAAACAAAGTATTCAGATACAATGTAATAGGTTTCTTTATTGTTTTAAAATCCAATTTGTAAAGGTCCCTTTTAAAACAAAACAGGAACAAAAAAATCAACGCAATTCAGAGGGCTTATCTCATTTACCATATTCTTCCTCACTCTTCACTTATCTTAACACAAAGCAGCAACTTATACTATTAGTGCTCATACAGTGCACTTATATGAATTTTGATTTGTGTATTAAGCTTTAAATACAATGTATTTTCTATGAGCATAGCCCAGAGTACACAACATTACAATTTCAAAGCATATGTTAAAAAAAAGGACAATAAATGTATATCCAACACAGTCAAACTCAAATATTTTGACTTGGCAAATTCTATAACAAGTAACAGCAATTTTAAACTGCGTACAAAGCACAACGGTGCCAACATGCCTCTGGTCTGTGAGCTATGGTAAAATATCAAGCGTACATATAAAGGAGAGAAGCCAAAGGAAACCGCCACAAATTCAGAACTAACCTGAGGAACACCCAACTGCGACCAAACAAAGGCAGCCCACTTTCCCACTCTATAATGCAAAGAGCCCAACAACAACGAAAAGCACTTCTATGCTACAGAAGGTGAAACGGTAACTTCTTCCAATTTTGTCTCCGCGTTTTTAAACGTTTAAAAAATGTAAGGATGAACATCTAGTTACAGCAAACAAATGTATAAACTATAAATTCAGAGAAGCTCCAGAAGACTGCCACTTTCAACCTTGCATAGTGATAGCTGGCATTGATATTGCTACCATAGCTTCAGCAGAAGATATGGAAAAGAAAAACCTTTACTGCTAAGTGATGCACATACGTAACATTTTCTTCACTAAATTCAATTAAACATCGTTTTAATAAAAGGGAAAACAGCTCTAAAAAGGGAAAGATAGTGTTCACAAGCTTAGAAATAAAAAAATACAAACCCAGAACATTCCATAATAAAAAAATGAAAATAACCAACATTCCATCATAACAGCACCTATTTTATCACTAAATAAGCCCCATACATGCAACAAACTACAACTATTGTATAAGGTTATCAAATTAAAGGTTTACTTTTCATATAAACAAAGTGTAAAAATAGCAATAAGTTGCAATCTTCAAATTTAATGCTATATGAGGATATTGTCCCCCCAGATTCATTTGGTAGCAATTTCAATATGCGTTTGATATACAGGTCATTCATCTAGGAACCGTGATACAAATACATTGTGCCTAGGACAGTATTGTCATATCTCTGTTCAACCTTGACAGAATTGGAATGCTCAACAACACTACTAAGTTCGGGGATGCTTTCAGCAGTATCCCCAAAACCGTGATAATGTCCATAGTGCAAAGTATCTCCAGGGTCTTCCACCCATGAGGGCCGGTTAGAAACACAGCTACTTGGGCTTCCGTTCAAATGCAGAGATCCACACATATCAGTGGGATTATTCATGGCTTTTTCTGGTTCCTCAGTGCCGTTACTGGTATGAATTCGATGCCTACCAGGAGAAGTTATTCCAGGAATTATTCCATTAGGTATTAATGCTAAACACTCCTCATGCCTGGTATCCATCCCACTGAGCTGTTGTGCGGCGGTGAAATCCGAATGTCCATTGATGGCATATCCATTTGTCAGTGCATTCAATATGGAGCTACTGCTATTCATATCTGCATTAAGAAATACACCTGTCACCAACAATTAAGAATAAATCAAAATACATCAAAATGTCTCCACTATACTCCACTTATTTAAAAAATGTTTCCGTAGGCAGCTCTGAAAATCAATCTACCCTTTCTTTATTTATAACAATACAGGTAGTTCAAAGAAATAAGAGCTGAGCAGTGAGCTTGTAGCATGGATTCATACGCTGAAAATGCAACACGCTATCTACATTCTATGTGTAAATATGCCTATGTTAATCTTAATGTGAACTTCTCAGATTTTGTTTTCATTTAACTGTATGAAATAAGTGTAGCATACAACATTCTAGGCGCTGTTTTTAAAGGTGGAATAAATGGCATGTTTCCACCTTAACTGTAGTGCCCTCTTGGGATGAAAGATTACATACATACAAGAACTGAGTAGCTGTGCGAGTGAAGGGTTGGGTTTATTTTTAAGCAGTAATTTATCTGTAGCTCTTTTTTCTCTCTTTTTAGTGGTATCTCCCACAGTACAGCATACACTGAAATAGGTCAAATAAAGAAAAGTTATGCTGAGGGGCTAATATAAATTCTTTCAAAGTTCCTTTATTCAGAAAGTATTTCAGTTTATCTAGCAGCTTGCTAGATAACGTACTAGGCAGCCTTGTATTTAATGATAAATTTATAATAACATCTGTACAATCCACATGCAAAATGCCACACAATTGCAACAGCAGAGAGCACAGACTAGAAAAGATTAGTAGTAGGAAACAAAATTCTAAAAATATGCATGCAAAAACCACTGACAACTGTTTTAAAGCGCTTCTCCTTTGAACTTAGTAATAAGTACAATAGTTTTTATTTCCATAAACAGTATGTCTGAAATGTATGTTTTTGCAGTGGTACTCAAAGTACTAGCACAAAAAATGGGAGTTATCTTCTGCCTTAAAAATGCCTACCAATAAAAGACATCTAAAATTTACTTCTATATTGGTAAAGATGAGCAAGGCAAACATAGAAACTACAGACCTATATGGTGACATTTAAAGATTTTACATTCTGTTATTATCCTTGGATACATGCACATATGTTTATGTACACATGATACATAAACCTATGTGCAAAATAGGATTCATTTACTTCCAATTAAAGCCAGTCAGTCTGGTGGTAACTTCCCACATTTTGTAAAACATTGGGTTCCTGTTTAAGTGACACATCATGAGTACCACTGTTTGACAAGGAAGAATCTGGACTTTTGGTTCCCCATGAGGCTTTTGCATGAGAATTATCTGAAATATAGATTCTCATACTGATACTTCATGTACAGCAATACATAACACCAAGAAATGTGTTTGACTTATTAACTCACTGGATGTACGAACTGGAGTTTCCTGTTCAGTTTAAAATAACCACATCAGCTGAACTCACTAACCACAAATTCTTATTGACAGTTGAACCCCCCCCCAATCCATCAAGACACCAAAGCTAATATTTCAGTGATGAAAACGCATAGAAGGAATTTCATATAGTGTTTATTAACCAAAAAGTGCAATATTTAAACTGTTTAAAAAGAAATCTTTATATGCTGGCTTTGCCAAATCAAATGTAATAAAAATGGCACTACTGTTAGTTAATATGCAAAAGTAGGTAATGAATAGTTCTAGTGATAATTATAGAAGGTTATTATTTGTTAAAAATTAGCACCTAAATAAAAGTATATATTTACGAAAGACAATCATTTTTCTATAAATAAGAACACTTAGTAATTATCGCTGGAAAATATCATAGTTTACTTTTAAAGTACTGATTACATATATGTATGTATATTTATTCTTAATATATTAAAATATCTATTAATTATCATTCCCTTTGGCAAATCTGATCTGTGGTACAAAGCATAGCCATATTTATCACAGAACAAATTTAAGTAAGAAATTAATTTCTGAATGTAATAATGCACTATCACCTACAAAATGCATGGAAAAACCTGACCTAAAAGTTTTAATTGAAACTATATTCATGACCTGGGGTTATCAAAAGCATCTTGATTAAGCAGCCCCCATAAAAAACTAAGAGCATTAATATCCACTAATACTAGTAACACTCTGACTGTACCATGAATATTGGTACAAACCACGAAATCTGTTTTCCAAGATAAGCTAGCTCCAAATACGAGTTTAAGACCTGTGATGTCCAGTCTTCTATTTACATTAAAACCACCCCCAGCAGCATCCTGCACTTATGTCACTGTGCCTGAACAAACTCTGAACACACAGTATACTGCTAGACTATATTATTCTGTACAGTATTTATTGAACTATTTTGAATATATTTTTGTTTTAACATGTTATTTTCAAAGCTATAAAAGCACTAGGATATGTTCCCCCATCGAGTCTTCTTACTAGCAATTAAATCTAATGGAGATGAAATAAGTAATTTAAAATTATTTCTGAATTTCCTTTAACCTGAAATTAGAGCAACTAAAAGCAAGGCACAAAGTAATACAAGCCTCAGGTTAAAAGTGAAAGAGCCATTGTGCATTCTGTTTATCTGTAAAAAACTACTAATAAACCTCTTTCATCATTACAATATATTGTGGAAACCCAGCTATTTTTAGATATCTACTAAACCCCCCATATAATGGGTGTTACAGCAATACAATAGCTTTTGAGACTCTAGACAACAATGTGCAAAAATAAAGGACTAAGTTTTATACTTAAATTAAAAATAAAATGCATGTTGATTCTTGCAACGACAAGGAGTTTGCATTGCAGAAACAGTGTATATCTCAATCTCTTTTGGTCCAACAGAAGTACTCTCCTGTTGTTTGGTGTCTTCAACCATTTGAATGTTGTTGTAGTTAACAGGAAATTGTCCACTCCCACCTGATACAACAGCAAACTCTCTATCAACGTGCATATTGTCAGCATCGTCCTCAGCTCCTCCATTCATCATTGGTATTAAGCCATCAATGCTGTAAGCTAATAAAAAAAAGTCACCTTTAGTCACTGGTGCATACTTGAAAATTCAGCCAACAGATGAGTACTTGGATTACTAAAACATGAGCTTCTTATAAAGAAATGTAAACTTTTCATGTCTTAAAGCTTCTGACATGTTTGAGATTCCGAATGCAGAATATGTAAATGCTAAGTACTTGCACATTTATTTTAGTGTCTCAAAATGGAAAACTACCAGCGTACCTATCAGACTTTGCACCTATGTATCAAACAATTATTACTCTGATGTACTAACAGATTGAATAAGGAGCAATTTAAGATACTCATATTTAGCTAGTGTGTCTGAGAGATAAAATACAATTTACTGCTTCACATTTGTCTGTCAGTCCCGACTGCTCCCTCTTTCGCTCCCTCTTTCACTCCCTGGGGCCAGTGCCCAGTAACTCACTCCCTATACACACCAGACTGCTCCAGGGATTCCCTCAAGAGCTGAACAAACAGATCTGTATTCTGATAAAAGCTGGCAAGTGGTTAGACTGCTGTGGGAAATGCTTTAATGTGCAAGACGGGCTTGACTTCACTAGCTCTTATTCCCAGTACCCAAAGCAATGCTCCAGAACTATCCCAGCAGACTTTGCACTGCTCTTACACTGACATTAACGCACCTTTTTATTATATTCTTAATATTATCTTATAAAGGACTACTTTAGTAGACTGCAGGTCAGCTCTCATTACCTCGAGCACAGCAGGAATTTTCACAAACTACTCATTTTTAAAGAAACTTAAGCAATGGCTGAAGTGTTTCAGGGCCAAAGAGATCACACAGGGCTTGAAGGACACCAGAGCCCTTGGATCAGTGGGTTTCAAATTACCGTAAACCAGGAAAGGCAAGGCATTTTTCCTAGTTGCCTCAAGAAATATGGAAGTGCAGTTTCACGCAGGCCAATTCAAAGCCACACCTGGCAACGCTCTCCAGCCCCACTCACAAAGAACACCTAAAAGCAGCCGTGCTGAGGCTTGTGATACTGATATCATCAGTCACTGGCTGTGTATAGTGTCAGTACTGTGTGTAGCACGTACACCAGTGTGCAAGCGCCAGCCTGCCAAGGGCCATGAACGAGAGGGGCAAAAATTAGGACTGCTGTGAACACAGCTGTGTGACCAGTTGGCTCCGTGTGCATCGTCACATTTGACCCTGTGCACCCTCTCCTGATCAGCCCAAAAAGCAGGGAGAAATTTCTGTAATTGATTTCAGAAAAATGGGATATGAAATCCAGACTATGTTTTTAAGTCAAAATTAAAAACTATTTGGTGCCTATTCTGTAAGTGGCCACTAATTCAAGTTCAGCTTCAGACTTTGGAACTATTTTTTGCATTACATTTTCAGGAGTAATTAGCTTTTACTACATGCATCATGTATTGATGTTGCTGAATTTTGAGGCTAAAGGGCTTTTTTTAGTAGTCATTACCAGATACACGTGTGCACATATAAACAAAATTACATATAAGTAATTCCCACCCACTGCCTGCTTTAGCTATTGCAGAACAAAGGGCGAGGCACAGCTTAAGGATTTATCCTCTTCCAACTCTACTGCTTAAAGGTTCTTGGAAGGGGCTTACACTGTGCCTGGTCACAACAAGTAACTCTTTGCAAAGTGATTGTTTTAATTTGGAGTATGGCCATTGAAATCCGACTCTTAAGAATCCAAGAACGTTTTATGTTGGAAGGGAACTTTACAGGTCATCCAGTCCAACCCCCTTGCAGGAGCTGGGCCACCTTTCATTAAATGAGGTTGCTCAGAGCCCCATCCATCCTGACCTTTAATGTTTCCAGGAATGGCACCTACACGACCTCCCTGGGCAACCTGTTCCAGTGTTTCATCACCAGTTCTTCCCTGCAGAGACTGCCTGCACTTTCTGAACATCTGGAATCTTCTGTGCAAAGTCTTTAAAGGAGAACAGACCAGCTTGGTTTTGGTAAGAAGATTACCACAAAATTTGCAAAAAAGCTATATAAGCACAAAGAGGCACTGAGGATTTCTCATTACTCAGCTCTGTTGTTTACAGAAGGCCGTAGGAGCAGCCATTCGTTCTCACTTCCAACAGACTTTTTACATTGATACAATAGATACTACTAATGCTGATGTCTTTGAAGGCAGACATGTCAGATCAGAACCTTCATCTTCCACAGCTGGGATGCATCTCTTTCTTATTCTAAAAACCTTTAAGCAAACACAGTAAAGGTTTTGGCTTTGTTTGCAAAGGTCTTAAAAAGTCATACTGGTGAAAATTTCAAAGATTACCTACACTGACTGCTTCTCTAGCACCTCTGCAATCGCTCAGGAGATCCTGTTCACTTAAACATATTATGTTTGCTCTATCTAACTTATCCACTGGACCAGCTGTTTATCATAGAATAGTTTAGGGCTGGAAGGGATCTTAAAGACCATCCAGTTCCAACCCTTTGACCATGGATAGGGGCACCTTCCACAACATCACATCGCTCAAAGCCTCATCCAATCTGGCCTCAAACATCTCCAGGGAAGGGGCATCCATGACTTCTCTGGGCAACCTGAGCCAGTGCCTCACCACCCTCTCAGTAAAAAATTTATTTCTAATATCTAACCTAAATCTCCCCTCTTTCAGCTTAAAACCATTACCCCATGTCCTATTCCTGCACTCCCTGATAAAGAGCTCCTCCTCACCTTTCCTGCAGGCAAAGAAAGTTGTTTTATGCTTGAAAGGGAATGCAGATACTGCTATTTCATGACAACATAGAGAATAAAAACAGCTAGCCAGTGCCACTCCCACAGACTGTGGAGGCATGCTACCTATTGACTATCTTGAAGTCACTTTCTGAAACTAAAAGAATGGTGACTATGAAGATTCAGCAGCACCTCCCAGGAACAGAACACGGATGACATCTTTTTGTAGCTGCTACGAGTATCTGTAATACTGCATAAGTTGTCTTATTCTTGTCTTATTCTGTGTAGCTACTTAAGGACTTAATTCCTGAAAAGAAGCCTCACATTTAATTCCATAGGCACTCTTCTTTACCATGAAATTATTTACAGTTTAGATCAACTACAGAAAGTAACACATCCCATTTATGATTTGCTATGGAATGCCCTGTTACGGTCTCTGATCCTGGGGTAGCTGAAATGGTGACTTGATAGCAAGCACTACAGAAATACCGCAGTATCAATACTGATGTAATTTATCTTGTCTATGTCCTACTTAGAAACATTGGGGTTTTAGTCCCAATTCCCCTCTTGTTATCTTGTTATAAGCACTGTTCGAGCTCATTTTATTTGGCTCACTGGAAGTCGCATCTGTCAGGCCAATGTAAGCTTTAATTGAATAAAGTGTCTTCAATGGAGACCTACAAACTCCCTTTCCGTAATACAGGAAGAAGATTGCTGCATTCTTTCATTAGAAACAAAGCAGAGGATGTTCTCCATTGTGTTATTCAAGATGTTTGTAAGATGTAAAAAAGATTTATTCACATAGCCATCAAAAAATATCTTCAAGGTTGTACTACTGCATCACTGCTAGCATGCGAAGAAGCAGTATCCTCAGTGCCCAAGGCTGAATAGAAATCCTTAAGGTTCATTCCAGTCTTACACCCTCTTGTACAATATCAGTTCCCCTTGGAACATGAGCCTAGAAACTTATGGTATGTTAATGCCACAGACATAACACCTCTACACTTGGGAAACTTTTTGCATTAAATTTCTTTCATTCGTCTTATCTAGCAAAGTTTTTTAATTGTCAATTAATCCTAAAATAGAAAATTACCATCAGATCATCTGGGCATCTTTGTGAATCAATGCAACATTATTTGGCTCTTCTGAAGGAAAAGAAACTGAGGAAGGAGTAGAAGCTAATTTCAGTTCCTACTCTTCCACATATTATTCTGGGCATCATGCAACTTTAGCACTCTCGGGAAACAGGAATTTCTGAACATGCTAATATGATGACAGGGAGAATCGGGTTCTTGTGGCACAGAATAATTGTATTCATCTGCTTCTTGTACTACTATGTAATTCAGATATGTAGGCGAGTTTGTCAAGAACACTCAACATCCACTCAAAAAGGCTTTAAAATGTTTATTTTCCTTTCTTAGCAACAATATCACCCCAACCCTTTTACCTCTGGGGTCTCACCTTCTGTTCTAGCCTTCTTTGCTCCAGCAGACTCCATATCTTCAAAGGATCTCTTTCGACTTGTCCCACCACTGAATGGATTGGGATCTGCATTCTGATGAACACCATTTAAGTTGCCATTGCTATAGAAACTATTAATGTGACATTTCTGGAGATTCATGAGAAACTGGGCACATTCTTGGAAGCCCTGGGTTTGTGCAAGGTCTGCTGCTGTCAGGCCACTGGCATTTCTCAAGCTGTACAATACAAAGAAACTGAATTACACTCATTCATCGGGATAGCTTGCTGCTGCTGCTGCCCTTACTGACTATCTATCTGTTGGTGATGAGAGAAATCACATACTTAGCAAATTTCCATTAAGAAATTAGTTATCAATCTTAGTTTTATAACTAACTTAACTTCTTGCACATTACATCTGGCTTCTAAGCAAAATTTGGGAGACAAAACACTTTAAAATAAAATCAATATACTATGTGCCTTAAAAAACCCCATCTTCCTATTTAAACTTCTCAAAATGCTTTATTCTAAAATAGTTTGAAGTATCTGATCTTTACATAAACTTCAGACTAATTTAAGCCTTGAATTTTACCATCTTCTGCAGTTTATTCTGCAATCTATTGCTTTAACTTCAGCAAAAGATCAAATACTCAAAACAAAGTTAACATGACTTGGCAATTGTCCATGGCATTCTGGTTTCTAAAGTAACAAACATCACTATTGTTCCTAACAATAAAATATATACATATATAGAAAAAGATAGATAGATAGATAAAGATGCTAAACTTAGTTATGCTTTGCTTATACTTTTTTTTCCTTGTTTGTTTCTCCTTTCAAAGTGTGTGACATCATAAGTGCTGGGACTTGCTTTGTTATTTGAACCAAGACTTTTCCACACATGAGGGAATGGCACTTGGATTTTGAATATTGCAACACATGAAGGATATTATAAATGAAATCAGATAGGACATGGAGATGCAGAGGTTTAATCTGAAAGAATGCTGCATTACATGCATTTAGACAGACTACATCTGTGCTTAGAAATATAGGTTAACTTCATAACAAAGTGCATAAAAGCAGAGACAAAAATGCCAAAAATGACAAACCTGGACTGTGAAGCGAAAGATGCCAATAAAACTTTTCTAAATTTTTTTCTGCCTTTCCAGACAGATCTAACTAGGCAGGAAATTGAATTTTTGTTTCATGGCTTCGGTAATTAAGTCAAGTTCATTGCTTAAAAAACCAGAAACAGATCAACCAACAGAGTAAGAATTCAGAAGATTAATAGACCTGATTCTGCTGAAACTCATATGAAGCAGAAAACAACCCATTCCAGCTCAAGCAAAGAAAACAAAGCACAAAGCCAAGATTTGTTTCCTAGATCATTGCAACTTATTTTCTATAAAATCGAGACTAAAAAAAATCTTCAGAAACTATTACTGTAAGACTAAATGGATACTGATGAATTACACAGAATTTGAAAGAATAAAATTGTCAAAATAATACAGAATCAGAAAAAACCATTAGGTTACATCAAGTAATCTCATTTCATGCTACAATTACTATTTACTTGGGCTAATAGCGAGAATCCAGATAACAGCAGCCAACAGTGGTCTAGAATGTAAGACTTCAGAAGACTGAAAAACCTAGTTAGTCAAAAGAAATGAAACCTGAAGGCTGGGGTATAAGTTTTGGATACCTAAAAAATAGCTGCAAAGAGAATAATCTGCCCTGTGCATCCAGTGCAAGGAGCATATGAATGGAATTAACAAGAACAAAGGATATTTGAAGTTGGGCATTAAGAGAACGTTTCAAAATATAAAGGTTGCTGAATCTCCAGAAGGTTCTCTTCCCCTCTCTGTTTTAAAAGCAATTATGACTTCAGAAATTCTGCAAAATAAAGAGTCAATCCTTTGCCATGCTGAAATAGGTGGCCTGTTGAGGTCCCCGATAACCAACATCTTTTAGTAGTTCTAACTTATCTGGATGGCATATGGACGTAACACAATGCAACAACAGCTTAAGAAACAGAAGTTTCAACATATCCATTTTGGTCAAAAAGAACAGCTCTGAAATCTCTTTTAAATTTGCAAGGCCCAGAAGGATAGTATAGGAAATCTATACAGGAGCAAATTAAAGATAAAAATTACTAAAACCAATATGGTGTTGCCTGTCAATCTGATTTAATAAAAAGCCTTCAAGGAGTAAGTAATTCTACAACTCAGCAATTGTTACTGAACAATAACTGCCTTGGAAAATGGACTGTAAGACAGACTACAGGTAAGTCACCATTTCCCAAAGAAATGTCAATAGAAGTTGCCAGAGACACGTGGAGATGTACGAACTCAGATGCATGTGTGTAAGGCCACATGACCAAACTCTGGGAAAGGAAGGTTCAGCTTCTTAGGAACAAAATAAACTTCCTGTTAGTGTTTGTCAGATTTTAAAGTTTGAAGACCCTTAGTACTTTTAGATCTGTCCCTTCCCATCTCTTACTGAAGAGCTTACTTTTAACAGGTAGACACAAGATGTACTTGTTCTACAGGAGTATTTTGGAAGCACTGCATAGGTATTCAGGGGACTCAAACATATCTGATACAATATTATTGATTCTGAGCTTTGAAAGGGCTCTCTTAAAAATCTGAGTTTGAATTTAGCCTATCAATTTCAAGAGAATTTCCTGGTTTTAGTAGTTAGTAGTGAAAAAAAAAGAAGAGGAAAAAAAGACCAAAGAAAAGGCTAACGTCTTGATGACTCTAGAAACTGTCTGGCCAATTGCTACGAAAGAACACAGCCGTTAAGTTCTTCCTGCTCACTCTCAGCAGGAAGACTGATTTGACTATCTTTTCCAAATCCACTTGTTGAGTCCCATTAATTTAATCAAAGCGTGACTTTTCCGTGACTTTCAGATCTTTTCAAATTTCAGTTAAATTCCAATACTAATGGGAAGGAGAAAAGCGAAGATGACAAAATTTGCAGAAACTCTTAAGTCACTTTCTCAAAAACTGGCTAGAAAGAGAAATCAGGTCTACTTCTTTAGCTGATTTTTCTAGCCTTCTTGAGGAAGAAAAAATCCGTCAGTGGGAACAGAAAAGGCAACAAGAGCTAGCTGTGCTATGCTAGCTCATCATAACAAAAGGCAAGTAATCCAAGAAAAAATGGCTAACTCAATTAGTCACGTGCACATAGTAGGAAAATACTCTTAGCAGGTATCAGTTTTACCACACTGGAATGGTTTCATGTATTTCCAAAATATGCAAAAAACCTGTGAGGATTCAGAGTGCATAACAGAAAAATACAGTCTTACAGAGTCCTGCTAGAAAACCTGGAGTGGAATACTTAAATGAACAAAAAGACTTGGCCATCCTCTAGACCATCTAATCCGGACTTTATCTGGTTACAGCAGTAGTTATAAGGAAGTGGGAACATAGCTATCACTAAATCTGCAGTGCAATGCTGCCAACACCCAAAATGAAGCAGCTACCTCTACTTAGTGCATGAGCTAAGAATATAAAAGCCGCTGCTGTAAACAGACTCTAGTACAGGAATGACAATAGAAATGGTTCACTGCTTCATCTACACAGAAGACTAAGGGAAATCCAATCTCTTATGTGAAATACCAATGTCAATCCTTCGTTATGAACTGCAATTATACGCAAACTGACTATCAAGCAAAAAGAAAGAGTACTAACTGAAGATTCATTTGGCAGACTATACACGATATGGACTGCATGGTTAAAAAAACAACCACAAACAAGCCGGAAATTCAAAGAGGTAATGGCTATATTTAAGTTTTCAGCTACTTCAGTACCCTTGAAAGGTACTTCTCTTCATTTCTCACAGCTGGCTTCATAAAGAAAAAGGATTTGACTAGGTAAAGGATATTGTAACTGAAAGTAACTTCAAGAACCGAGCTGTGAAAGAAAGGCATTGGAAAAATAAAAAATGTAAACCATTGGAGAACATGGACAGAAATACCTCAAAATTTCATGTATCTTGAAAAAAAAAAAAATCTTTTCCATCCATCCTGTTTTTTAAATAAGTTAAAATTCTTTTCAATACTAGTTTTGATCTTTTACTCTAAATGCCTTGAAACAGTGGATGCTCCAAAGAAGCTCTGAATACACTGTTTGGCGTGTTCTGGTTTTAGGCAAGCAGTCCTTTTGTTACTGCTAATCATACAGCAAATATGAAAGCTCTGTTTCTGTAACTGGATTACTCAGAACTTAAAAACTAATAAGGAAATTTCCTGCAGGTTTTGTGTTATGGGGTTGGCTTCCCCCCCCAGCCCCAACAACTTGACAACAAGCTTATGTTTCTTTTCAAGGTTTTCCTTTAAGCTAGGCTACCTAGCTGAAGCAAGACTAGGCAAATAACAAGCTACACAGGCTGTATTTTTCAAATATGATTTTATGAAGGAAGAAGCTACTGGTAAGGAAGGTGTGGAAGGATGGAAGAAAGTCATATTAAAGAAAAGAAAATCAGACTTGAAAAGTTATATACATTTTATGATTAGTGAGTCTTTTATTAAATAAAAAATAAACTGACTTGGCACAATATTTTCTAAAGGTTGGCCTAGTTAGTGTCAAAATAGACAGCTGTGCTCCAAAAACTTAATTCCCTCTCCCTCTAGTAAAAAGAAGAAAAATCAAAAACTGAAGACATCTCTGAAGCTCAGTCCAGCTACAGGAACAGGTGGAAAAACTGAAGAAAGGACACTGAAGACTAAAGCTCTGAAAATATCACTTCCTTTTTGGCACCTGCTCCAGACAGGAACATACTTGATGGCTTAAACTGAGAAACGGCTGGAAAAAGTCCTTGCGTAACCTTGTCCAGGACTAATGCAGTTTTGGTGAGTGGTCAGAAAGTCATTTCACTCTATGCTTAGAAAACATACCTTGTATCCTTTCCAAAGCAATTCAAGCATTTGAAAAACAAATGAGTCCTGTTAAGATTCTTTCACTTTGCAGTAATTTTTTGCTTTGTAGTTTATTCACTATTTCCATGTACTTCTTACTTATAGAAACAAATTAAAATAATGAAGCATGATATTTTAGCCTTCTTGTAGGCTAAAATCCAGGAGCTGGGAATGATAAAGACATATTGTTTTCTTCAAAGTACAGAAGTATAAGATGTAAATTGCAAAGGAAAAGAAGACAAATGTAATCAGAAAGATACATTTTCATATTATAAAGTTATTCTAAATAACTTTGAGGAAAGTCTGAATATGGATGAGTAGAAGTAGGTCATCTTGAAGTTCCTTGACAGATGACATTTAACACTTGAATACTTCTGTAGTGACATGTGTCTTATAAATAAACTCTAACTTGCGCTGCTACATTGAGTTAAAGCTCTGACTTTTGTATATATATATATACACACATTTATTCACACACCTACAGTACTTAAAACAACCCTTATAACACATCTTTCTTCTTCCATCAAGTGATGTCCACCGGCAGTCTTCAAAACTGATAATCTTGGCACGAAGAGGACTTTTTTAAAATCTGTTTTTCTCCCTCCAGTTGACATCATCAGAACTCCTGTTTTAAAGGCCCAGTTCATCTGAGATTCCTGGTATCAAAATAAAGCAGCTACAAAGAGGACACTGATGAAGCATACATGTTTGTGTATTTCCTTCTTCTGAAATGCTTTTCAAAATGCTGGACCTGAGTGTAATTCAATTGTTGTTCAAAAACATGAGATAAGTTACCTGACCAAATAGGATTGGTGTGAAGAAACATGAAGTTAAATTTCAGTTTACCTTTAGTTTTAGGAGGATGTTTTTATTATTTCAGTCTAAACAACTTGTTCATTTGAGAAGTTCAGTGAAGGAAGAAAAAACCTGAGGCAAGCTCTCAAAAAAATATTCAAGACACTTCCACTAAGATAAAAAAATCCCAATCCAAAACTTAGAACTGTTTAAATATAACAAGCTTCGTGTAACGAAAGTTTACTTCAAGATAACTTACGAAATTTATTCTCAGAAAGAGAATAAGGAAGAAAGAAAAGATAAAGAATTGTGTTTCTGAAATTGAACTATAAATTATATTGAATTTACTTTAAAAAAGTTGATTCTAAGTAGTTTCAATTTTTCATACTTACTGGAGGAAAAAAGCAAGTACATTTCTATGTGTCTTTAACATAGAAATATATTTGAAATATACCATCTTCCACTTATAATGTCACATACCTTGAAAAACAAAACAAATGTTTGCTACAAAAAGTCAACAATAAATCTTTTTGGAAGAAAACACATTCATATATCTAAGAAAATTTCCCTAAATATTTAATTTTAAATAGTGATTACATCACCTACAGCTTACTATGCTTTTGTTAATGCCATGCGACAATCTAAGAAAATAAACCACAGTTTTCGTATATCAATGTAATATCTGTTAAAAAATACTGATCCCAACTTATCTATTGTTAGTTTACAAATAAAAAAGTAGATAATTGTAAATTAGGGTAAGCAAAGCATGCAAATCTATAGATTCTATATCTGAATTCCTAGATTAGCATTAAAACCAATCACCGCAACAAATACCTCAACAGTATGCCTTGTGTGCAGAAAGGAAGCGATACTGAACATTCAATGCCACAACTGTAAGGTTTTCGGAGAAGCACCTGTGGCAGTTTCAGCAGTTTCTATATGGAATGCTCCCCCTTTCTAGGATTACTTGAAAAAATCAAGTCAATTCGAATTACGTAGCTGTAAAACATTGACATGTGTAGTTTTTACAGTTTCAGAATCTTCTGTTTGATTTAAACGGGCAATGGTGCATAAACAGGAAACTTATATCATAAGGGATCACATATTTGCAGGCAACATTAAGATTAAAAGTTACATTAACATACATAAAGTGCTGTAGCACATTATTCAATATATAAGCCATTATCATGTGACCACCTTAACAACAAGATACTAAGCCTTTTATGCCTTTAAAGCATTATTACTTTCATCCTGAAACTAATTTGTCAGTTGTTCACTGAAATTCATATAGAGTGGATTAAAATTACCGGTCAACTCATGGCTTCAATTACTTTAAATTTAGTAGGCTGTATCTCAAAAGAATTAGTAACTATTCCTATACAAAAATTAGCAGATATAAGGATTAAAACAAAACAAAAGAAGAAAGAGAAAAAAAGAGATCAGAACACTAAAACACCCACAGTGAGGAAAAAGGTTTCCTATATAAACATCAGTATACTAGTCTAAAATTTCTAAAGCAAAATGATTTTAAAATACTGAACTTTCAGTGTTTTAACCCTTTGGTGTCCAAATACAAAAGTTGTGAGATAGCTTCACACGTGGTTTTTTCAGATACTAAGAGAAAAACATACTTAACAGATGTGTCACTGCTGGGGACAGCTATAAAAATTCATGCTAGGATTACATACGGGCATCTATAAAAGCACAAGTTGGTGCCAAGTTTTTATTTCACAGCAAGACGTGGCAGCTGAAATGATTTTAAACTTTTAAGAACAATGGTAGAGTTTCTCAGAACATCCTCCAAAATCATAACAAGCTGAATACATTGGAAAGAAGGAGGCTATTCTTTGTGAAGTCACTTTGTTCACATCAAAACCAAGGTTCACTATGAATTACGTAGCTATAATCGGCTCCTAGGTACTTCAGCTCACAACTGAGCAAATGCTGGCAGAAGAAACAATTCATTAACCATGGCAGGCAATGTTAGAATCACTACAAGCATGACCATCAGGCCGTGATTTATTGCTGCCTCTGTAATATGCTCTAAGAAAGATCTCAAACAGTGGCTTCTATTTTCAGTACATCTTGTAAAAATGATTCACATTTCTAAGAAAACTTTTGCCTGAATCATACAAGCCCAGCTGACTTTGCCTGGTATCAATAATCAACAATATTTAAAAATTCATATCCAATTATGTAAGAAGTGATTCCTAAACACAACTCACAAAAGGAAGGTATGAAAGACAATGATAAGTCTTAAAACAACAGTCTGATTCCATTAGAACATAACAGAAAAGACCTTCCCTATTAAAATGAAAAATATTCCCTATATTACTAGCAAAAATGAATTCCAAATAACCACCTTTTTAGTACTGCAGCCACTTTAAGTCCAAAGGCAACGTAAGAGTTACTTAGCCAGTCAACTTCATGAAAATGAGAACTATTATTGCTACTGTTATGTTTCTAGGAACAAACCAGGAATTGCAGATGAAGTTGCTAACAATGAGGAAAGTATTATAGAAGTCTGTTAAGGAACGGTTCAGTGCAAACTGACTTGAAAAGATAAACAGCCTTGCAACACAGATTCTGCCAAGATGCCTCTAGGAGCAAATAAAATCATGTTCTTTCTTGTCAACATACCCACTGAAAACCAGTGATAGACAAGAATTAGAAAAACTAATAAAACCAGCTTCTCTCAAATGCGCCAAGCATGGAAGAAAGTACAAGAGATACAGCACAAAAAGAATGGGACAGTAGTTTGGGAATAAAACTAAAGAAAAGAGCTAAAACAATTTTGAAGTATTTTTGTGCCAAAAGGGTAAAACAGTGAAGAACGAAAGGACTAAGGGTATTAGATGGTGTGGAAATGGAACAGATGACTGGTGAGGAGGAAATTCAAGACATGCTGAAGTGACTTCACACCTGGGATGCAAGAGAACACTTAAGTCACGCTAATCATTGCTTAGCCTTGTATGCTTGACAAAAAGGCCTATGATAAACTGAGGGCCATTTTAGAAAACATGATTTAGATTTCTGCCCTGCTGTGAAAAAGATCAAGCACTACTCCATCCTTCCCTGATAAAAACAAGTAAAATGGCAAGTTTGGGATTCACGCTTTCTAGCAAGAACCAAGCTCCACAGTGTCTGCATTCCCTCTGTCTGGGTGCTTGTTCAGAGTTCCCCTGGTTCTTGAGGTAACACAAATAAATTTACTATTTGCATTTCATTTGTGGCTTTGCGGTTGTTCCTGCAATCTGCCTGTGTTCGGCTCACATGGATTCATAATTTTTCTGTAATAGGTTTGGAGAGGGAGACTTATCAAACTACACAAAATTTTATTTTTTGTGACAAAAATAACTTGATCCTCTCAATCAAGCAGACAGAAGATCTTTTAGATTAAGAAACTGCTGAAGTGCATAAAACCACTTTTAATGAGCTTTGCAAAAGAGTTTTTTCAACTTAGATTTTCCTCCATTTAGAGGAAAAAATTATCTACCATGTATGAGTAACAACAAGCAAACTATAAAGAAGGAAGCAGAAGCTGGAATGGAAGAGTAACATTTTCCCTAAGTTATAGCTGCCAAAGCAGTTCCAGGGTTTGTTAAGCCTCCAAGCAATGAGATACATCTTTTAACATGTAGCACATGTCAGACATTAGAAAACTTTTCTGACAAATGTTAAGACATTCTAGGGCCATACCACAACTGCCTGATGTCTTTTTCCCAGGTTCAAGGGTATTAACTGACCTCCGATCAACTTCTCTGTAAAAACAGAAACTACAACAGCGAATGAAATCCAAAACACCACAGCAGAAGTTAGAGCAAAAAATTAACAATTCTCTCATGACGTATTCAGTCAAAAAGTATCATAAGATCAAGTACAGTACACAAAGATCATCACCACCAGTGATGTCTGGACTAGCCATCAGAACTAATTAAGGCTGTTCTATTTGGGAACATGCTCATCTTTGTTTCTTCCACTGTATCTAACTTGTGCTCTGGCCAAGTTTCACTATAACATTTTGGTTTCTCTACCTGACTTAACCACGCTGTGTTTCAGTTGCCAGTAATAGCTTATCTTACAGAAAAAAATAATCTGTCTGAAGGGAAGCTGCTCGGTAAGCATTAGCACAGTATTGTATGTGAAGGCAGATCTCTCCCAACAAAACACCCCAATATTCCTGCCAGCAATCTGAGCTATTCTCATTTAAAAGTCTTGATAATACTTCAATGTTCTTTATCCAACTCTTTTGGACTGAAGAAAAGCCAAGAAACCAGTGCTATAAATCACAAATGCTCATCAGTAATGAATAAGCTCCCTTGTCAAGCTGACCTATATCCTGCGAACTTCCTTTATGCTCCAGAAAGGCCATAAAATGACATTGCTTTGCTGAAGGATTTAACTTTACTCATAAAAAGTACAACCTCTCACATTCTTCTCTATTTCTGAACTGTTCTCATTAACTGCTGTTGTTATTCCATCTCCAGTAAGAACAATCCACTCTCAAACTGAATGGGAACTCAACGGCAAGAGTTAGTCTCAGCTTCCTGCAATTATTCAGAACAGCTCCAACTGTGAAAAACCACACATTTCCACCTTGGTTTACTTTAAGACTAAGCCTCTATCTTCTACCTTTTGATTTATCAGTTCTCCACGCATGAATGATCTGCTTCAGTATTTCCAAATTTTTCCTCGAGACTAAATCCAAGTTACTGCCTTACTTCATGGTCACAGCCTCCTACAAACCATGTTAAGTTCTTCTACAATGATGGCAATCAAGCACAAAACCAAATATGGAAGAAGTTAGCAAGCCTGACTTGTACTTATCTTGCAGGAGAATTGTTTCACTGCTGAAATGTACAAACCACTTTGACTTTGCCTTTCCATAAGAATTTATATAAGGTGGGAAAGAAGATCTGGACAGGCTGGATCGATGGGCTGAGACCAACAGGATAAGGTTCAACAAGGCGAAGTACAGAGTCTTCCACTTGGGACTCAACAACCCTGTGCAGCGTTACAGGCTTGGGGAAGAGTGGCTGGAGAGCTGCCTGGCAGAGAATGACCTGGGTGTATTGGTAGACAGCCAGCTGAACATGAGCCAGCAGTGTGCCCAGGTGGCCAAGAGGGCCAATGGCATCTTGGCCTGTATCAGAAACAGCATGGCCAGCAGGAGCAGGGAGGTGAGGACTGGTGAGGACACACCTTGAGTGCTGTGTTCAGTTTTGGACCCCTCACTACAAGAGGGACATTGAGGGGCTGGAGCTTGTGCAGAGAAGGGCAACGAGGCTGGTGAGGGGGCTGGAGAACAAATCCTATTAGGAGCAACTGAGTGAACTGGGGTTGTTCAGTGCAGAGAAGAGGACGCTGAGGGGAGACCTCATCACTGTCTACAACTGCCTGAAAGGAGGTTGTGACGGGTGGGTGCTGGTCTTTTCTCACAAGTGACAGGCAATAGGATGAGAGGAAATGCCCACAAGTTGCACCAGGGGAGGTTTAGACTGGACATTAGGAAGAATTTATTCAATGAAAGGGTGGTCAGGGATTGGAACACACTGCCAAGGGAGGTGGTGGAGTCGCCATCCCTGGAGGTGTTTAAAAAACAGGTAGATGAGTTCCTTAGGGACACGGTTTAGTAGGGAGACAGGCACAGTTGGACTCAATGATCTCAGAGGTCTCTTCCAACCATACGATTCTATTATTCTATGAATTCCAACACCTGTAGCATCCATACCACAGAATGATCACTAAAAGTAGACTACAGAGACAGCCCTTAAAATGCTTGTTATAAACAATCAAGAAAGAACAGCCATATTTTTTTCCTCAACTATACTGTATTGTCTTAATAATGCCAGAACAGTAGTTAATCCAGTAGTTTAACTACTATCCGGAGAGCAATCAGCTCTGCAGAAATAATCACGTATGAAGTGGTCTGAGTTTGAAAAGTACCAAACAGATTATATAAGTATTAATATACTAATTAAGAGATAAGAAGCACTCTGCTGGAAAAGCACCTAAATCCCACTCCTAAAATAATAATCAGTAAGAATCTAAAGCATTAATCTCAAGATGAGGCTAATGACCCTAAGAAAGCAGGATGTTGATTCTTCTACACTGAATCAATGTGGCAGTACAGCTTCTAAAGTAAAAAGATAACATAATAATGGCACTCCACATGTACATTTAACATCAGAAATGTGCTGCCATTCAATATTAAAAATTTGGCAGTTAAGTTAGCTAGGTAAGAAAAGTAAGCAAATGTTAAAAATCTACAAGTATCTGCTAAGATTTTAAGAAACCAAGAAGAAATCTAGAAACTACTGGAGATCTCTGAACCCTGAGACCCTTCGAGGTCACATTTTATGTAAGTTTCTCCTTCAGACTGAAAAGGAACTGAGGGTTTACAACACAAAGGAATGGCTGATCTCTGTGTTATCATCATGATAATCTACACATCGCTCTTCTGTCTCCTCACTAAAGGCAAAGTTCAGAAAGTCAAGAGGCCTTGAAAGTACAACTGAGAAGAACAAAAGCTGAGGTATCACAGAAGCAGTTGTAACTAAAATGTGAAACAGATTTCAAACAGAAATGTATTACAAGATATTCATAAAAGGCTAATCTAGCACTGCTGAAAAAACTGGGCAGATTTCTGTTATGGAGGATGGAAAACAGTTGTGAAAAAGAAAAAAAAAAAGACTTTTTTTTTTTTTTTAAACAACACAATGCAGTTCATGACATTTGAACTTGCAAAGAAGAATTAAAATAAAGCCACTGCCAAAGAATGAGAATGCAGGTTTTACTGAAATACTAAATACCAGACACTGGACATTTCTGGCATTATAGGAGAAGCGAATTTAAACATTCAACAGAATGCAAGACAGCTGTAATGACAAAGCAGCTGAAGTATTTGCCTAAACTAGATCAACATCACAATATGAATCTGTGAACTGGTAGAAACAGATGTACTGGCATATTTATAATTTATCCCAGCACATCAGTTATTCTCCCAAAACCTGGAGACCAGAGTTTAAGAAACCAGAAAGGAAAGTATTCTTTTGGGCTCTCATAGCATCCCATCCCATTTCAAAAAACCTTAACATTTCTGGCAGGGAAATAAAAAGCTTTGCTATGACACTATTCAAGCATTTTGATCAACAGAACTCTGAAACAAGCAAGTACTTGTGTTTAATTGGATGGGTCCATAGCAAGACATATTCTGTACTACAAGTCACGCTCCTCTTCATCCCAGCATATTACAGTGTTACAAACTTCCCTCCCTAGCTCTGAATAGAGTTACTTAGGAATACACAACTGTTCAATAGACAGCTGCTGAAGAATTTTTATTCAGAAAGAAGTGGACACGATGCAGAAGTGAACTGCATGAAAACAGACATGAAACTGGAAGTTCAAATCCATATAATTAACAGCTGCATCTGCTTATTATTTATTCAGCTATGTCCTGTGTTTATAGCAGAATTTTATATATTTAAATATGCTGTGATGCAATATCTGTAACTGCATTAATACCCAGCATTTCAAAGAACAGCGTAAAAGAGCAAAACAAAACATGGCACCAAGAAGGCTTTTCCTCCATAAAAAGCTGTGGACATTTGTTTGTCACCATGATAAATAACACACAGTTAATCATAAATAAATAGCATAATTATGCTTCTTTTCGTGAAAATCCAGCAGTTATTATGGATACTTTAAAAGGTACTATCCACATTAAAAAGTCAGTTACACAGCAAACCTTTTCACTCATATGAGGACATTGTGACCACCTGCTTCCCCCTCTTCAAGGGTCCATGAATACCATAGTTAGTGGAGCAACCATTTTTATGGCTGTAGGACATACTGTGCACAGAATATGCTTCAGCTAAAATGAGAAGGTAAATACCACAAAAAAAATCAAAATATTTTCACTAGGGTACAATTATTAGTTTTTAATATTATCAGAAATTTACACAGGAATAGAGACCCAAATTCTCTCTCATCAATTAGGAAAACAATGCAACAGCTTCATAAAATTTAGAGACTGCACCAAAGTACACTAGAACAATTCAAGTGAGGCAATTTTATTCAAACTAAAATTTTCACTGTTATCCTTGCTGGACTACGGTCAATGTTCTTTGGCTTCAAATATAACCAGAGGAGTGAATAATGTAGAAATATGGTAAACATTGATAAAAATTACACTAGTACAACTTATTTCATTTTAACAGCAGTATTTCAATAATCACTCATTAATACAAAATACATTTCTTGCAATATTACACTACTGATTATTAGTGTTCGTGTAATAATGAAATCTTAAACATCCCTGTTGTACTTTTTATAAAAAATGAGGGATGGTGCAATACTTGATGTATATTATAAATATCAGTTATAAGTAGTATATTTGATTATTTGCAGTCACAAGGGATATTCTCTGCATCTTTGCACAATGAGATTTTGATAACATAACTGTATGAATAGAAAACAAACTATATTAGAAAATCTTATCCCCATATTCACTATCAGTACAGATCAGCACTTTAGTTCTAGTTAGTGCTTCATTCTGTATTTAATAAAAATCTTGCCTTGGTCCAATTATCATTTCAATTAATATATAAAAATTAGAACTCAAATATATGGATAAAATCCCTCTCCTTTTAGTCTAACTGAAGCTATAAAATAAAGGAGTCAAAACTTTCAGAGCATCTACACTTTCAAGATGTTACAAAAGTCAGGAAACTAACAGAACTGTAAGAGATCCAAGACCAGTTTGCAAACCTAGATAACTAAACTAAGGGATATCAAAAGCATACACATGGATTTGGCTTAATTCGGCCTAATTTAACATACTGAGTCTGTAAACTAGATTCTATGGAAGAGAATTCTCACCCCAACCACCCAACAGCTAGCTCCCTCTGGTGACAGGGCCAAGTCCTGATCCTCTAAATAATTAAAACACGGGTTGCTCCACCAGCCTGTTGCATTTGCACCCCCAATTTTACCATTTCCTGGATAGGATCTGATATTTAACTTGGAATTCCAAGTTGGAAAACTCAGAATTCAAACTATTTCCTTTTCACTAGAACTGCTACAAACCTATGCTACTTCTGCTGCAAATAGCTTTGTCAAAGGCAGGTATCGCTCTCCAAGTTTTACAAAAATGTTTTGTCTATAGCTTGCAAACACAATATTTAAACAGCAAACTTTTAGTCTGTAAGTTAAAGTTGCAGCCACATCTGCAACCTCAGTTACTCAGCTACTTATTCTGAAAGTCCTATGGCTGTGATACGTCACCCTCTTTATATCAGACTCTTAACTCATTCATTTCATGTTGTTTATGCAGTTCCACAACTTCTGTTTTGATTGGATACTTTGTGAAAAACCACAAGGTTACAAACTAATTGATGTAGATAATTAAGGTTTGCTCAATTCCTCAGTAAATTTAATTCCAAGTTTATATAAATTTAAGACTGATTTAATGAGTTTGTTAACAACTGGCAGACAGCTGTGTAAGTTATCGCACTGTCATTTTCCTACAAAGTAATCCCTTCATTAAAGCAATTTGTTCATCACTATTAACTTAAAGGGTGCTATATTTCCTGAATACTCTATAATATCATTGAAAGGGTTAAATTCTATGGTAGATTTACCAGGGCAGTTACAAAAACAGTAAGATGGAAACCAAAGGGTAAAACAAGAAATTAACTACATGATTCTTATTTCACTCACAACTTAAAAGTTTCATATTGCAGGTTAAAATACAGTAACTAGTTACCATTTAAGATAATCAGACTAGTTCTAATTAAAACAAATTGCTAAAGTATTTACATTATTATAAGCCATAGAGCTTATACTCAACATTTCTAGGTGAAAACTGCATCCATTTTGTCCATGCTGTAAGTTGCAAAAGTTTGTGAGATTTTCTGAGTACATAAACCTTTAATGAAAAGAGTTAACAGGGCAAATATACAATATGCTAACAAACAGTAATAAACTAACTGCGAAGACTGTGGGAGATGCTATTTTGCACATAATGTTGCTTTTGCATTGTTTTCTGTATTTATTCACCAGTGCAAGATGTAAATTTGTTGTAAAAATAACTACATGCTACATAAAGTGCACAATTTGGGGTTATCTGAGAGAAGGATGATAAATATTTTAATATAAGATATAAATGCAATACTAATGTAGCACACTGATACCACTTAAGTAAAATAAGGTTCATTACTAGACATGCAAAACATCTTGGGCTTCATTACAGTTGAACATGTCTAGCTGTTTTTCAATCAGATATCTGTTGTTTTGACTTTTCTTTCTGACATTAATATCTATGTTTACTGGCCTAAGTTAGTCAGCTAAACACACAACAATCAACAACAACAAAAAAATACCTCACTTACTCTATTTGCGCACCACAAGGCAGAAGAACATATATGGAATCCATACTACCACACCGTGCTGCTTTATGAATAGGAGTTTCACCAACATAATCCTGTAAAGACAAACTACATTTTGTCAAGCATAATCTTTAAAAAAATTAAAATCTTATTTGATATTACTCACTGTAATTAAGAGAGCAGATACATAAAAGCAGCATTTATTAGCTAACAAATGCATCAGGTACTTTATTATTATCCTGAAGTTTGTCTTGTACATTAGATATTAGCAAGAAATAATGCTAAGGGCATTTAAATCACAAGATAAGCCTTATCAGATAACTGGGCAATCTGCAGTCATATCCAGCAAAACTCGCCAACACACCCCTGCCCGCAACACATACCACCATAACCACTGTAAGTTACTCTTACACCTTTATTTCCTAGCACTTTTGTTTCAAGATACATTGGACTGACCAAGCCCCCTTGAATGCAGAAACAGCACGGCCAAGGTTGCAGGACTATATTGCTTCCAGATCTTGCTGACACACTTAAGCAGTGCTGTATTGCACCATAAATATTCACAAGTTGAGGAATTACAGATGCATAACTCTACTGTACTCTAAGTATGCCTAGAGTTCACATCATAGGCCAGATCCCTCCTGAGACACACACATTAACTCATGTCCTATATGCTTTTCTATTCTGTCTATATCCATTTACATTCCATTATCGTTAACCAGCACATCCAGTCATTTCATCTTTTTGTGTTATGTGCAAAACGCATTGGGAGTAATGTATTGCTTTTCAAGCAACTCCTCTCTACAAACTATCTTCACAGATAACAGTGAGAACGAGCAGCAATTTTACATAAACAACTGGCAAGCAGCAAGTAAATTCCATGCCTCATGATCTACAGGCTGCAAATGAAAACCAGTACTTGCAAATAACCATCAGTATTAAGAACCACAGAGAAGAATCTCTAACAAAATCTGGCCTTGAAGTAGCAAGCAAAGGGTCAGTTACTGGTTTGTTATGTGATTTAATTATCAGTCCTCAACACTTAAATGCATTGCAAGATTTTTTTTTCTTTATTCCCCATCCTCTTTCTTTGTCTCTAAATTTTTGTCAGACTTCAATGTCTGCTCTACTGCCAGTCTTCATACAAAATGGCGTTCACACCTAACTCTACAGTATTGGTTACGCCTGAGCTCTATTTGAAATGTGAATATATTCAGAATATGATTGCACTACCATCTTGATAGATAGAAAGTGACAAGTGTTTTAAATTATCTGTCAAGCTTCTGAGAAATCAAATTACATCTCTTAGACCATGTAAATATAATTCAAAGATGAATTTTGGATTATGTGTTATATACTCTCAATTTTCTACTTTATTTCATGGTACAATATTTTTATAACAAGTTACAAATGCACTGAGGGTAAAGCGAGTTTACCAGTGCTGAAGACATATTCAGCTAAACAGCAGACTGCCTAGCACCCTCCAGCAAGGAACAATAATGGTACCAGACAAAGTTTGTTAGTTTTGTGAAGCTTCCCTACAAACTAAGGAAAATGGCTGAGGCTGACACAAAGTTTGCAGAGAGAAAAGAGCAGAAAACCCCTTGGACTAGAAAATAACTATACAAGCCTTCTTCCAAAATAGCTGATAAATAGAACGCTGTTTTCTGATAAAACTTATAATTATCTCCTATTTATAATTTTTCTTGAAGCTATAGGAAGGCAGAGGTGTTTAACAAAGGACAATTTTATTAGTTATACACTCAAATAATCTGGCATTAATATATCCAGGAAGAAGCATGAAACATTTTCCCATCATGGAAGCAGTCTTCATCATTTCGTTATTGCTTCCCTTCCCCCTTGCCTTTTGTTAGAAAGGTTAAAGTGCAGGAAAGAAGTGACTTGTTCCTTTTGTTTAGCATTAGTATTTACAGTCCCAACCCTAACTTAAAAGATAAAACACGAAGACCAGTTTAGGGAAAGTTATCTCAACTAGCCATGCACATGATGAAGATGACTAAAACCTCTGCTAGCCCCCATAAACCTAGCATTGCTGCCCACAAGAAGAGCTAGAGAACTGAATTATGAAGTATTGCTGTGTAGAAACACTAGAAGGATGAGAACAGACCTTCGCAAAAGGACTCCTCACCACTGCATTACAAGAGTAAGCTGAGCTTACAGAAGCTAACAACCAGAAAAGGATTACTATCTCAGAAGAGAAAGTGTCATGAAAAGGGCTTCTTTAAATCACTGGCCTAGAAATGTCTCTCTTGTCTCTAAAGCTAAAGAATTGAGAAAATACTTGGAGAACAACAGACTATAGAGATTTACATTTTATACCATTCGTTTTCATTATGGCACCTAAATTTCAGTCATCACTAATGCTATGTTCTCTTTAAGTTCTCCTATGAGACCAAATCTAATTGCACTGAAATAGTTTCTGAAATAAGTCTCCTAGCTCTACAAAGAAATTCTCTCTGGGTTATGAGCTACACCAAAAGGAAGGTACAGGGTGGGAAATTATGTCCCACCAAAAAATAGCTTTAAAGTCTACAACACATCCAAAAATCATGTGTATAGGGGAATACACTCCATTAGCCCCAGAACAATTCTGGTCTAACAATTGGAATGGATGGCACAAAACAGAAAAAGCAATAGAAGTAATTTTTACCAAGAAGCTCCTGAGAGCAGTTAAGGGTCTAGACTGCTAGCAAATTTTCATGCATAAGACACCTCCTCCCTACTTCTTTTTTTTTTTGGTTATGTGGAACAAACTAAGTTATTTTATTTTGAGGGGCTCTACAAATTCCCAGTTACCCTTGATAATATCTCATAATACTTCTAATTGTCCTGTTTCCATATGTGCTTCAGTTTTATACAATCCAGGGTTGTCAAACTCACAGCTCCCACTGTCCTGCTGCTGCTGCAGCATAACATGTCACATGTACTGTATATATAACTGGCACACTCATAGGAGTGTAGGGGCAAAGAGCCTGGTGCTGATGCCAGGTAGAAACAAGGTACTAAGCCAGTCAAAACAAGGTGGAAGGCTGGATTTAGTCCGCAGGCTGCGACTTTGACATCTCTGATATAACCCCTTCTGTAATAACATTCCAGTAAGGGAAATATCAGTAACTTGTACCGGCTTCTCATACCTAGAGAACTTTTCAGGGCCCCATTTACCCTTCTGATGTAACACTGCACTAAAATCCCAAACTTGTCTCACAATCCAGAAGTCACATTGTAAATAAATGAGCAGAAAGACCAATTAAATTTTATTAATTTCATATTCAAGATAAAACAAGTTTGTCTGCTTCTGTAGAGGTAAAGTATTTAGTGTACAGTGTTCCTGCAGAGATGACAAAAACTCATGAGGCACCACAGGCACATTTATTTTTTGCAACTCATTGCCGCTGTCAAACAACTCTCTCCTTTCCCCTGCAGGAGCATGACTACTCTTTTGCAAAGACAAGGGCAGAGTATTCTCTAGCTCAGGGTCATGACTAGATTACCTTTGATTTCCATTTCATGTTACTGAGTAAGTATCTAGCTTCTTTGCTTATTCTCATTTTATTTATGTGGCTGAAGTCTTCTGCTTTTTTAGATTAAGTCAGTAAATCTCTCAGCTTGATTAATCAGTTTGTATTTCCTTCACTATGCTGCTTGACCTCAAAAGACATTTTCTCTACTGATTAAACAGTCTTTTTTCCAAATTCTTCGCTTACTCCCAAACCTCTTTTAGACGTGGTTAGTTCTTCAGTTCAGTCTAAAGCCATTTTTTACTTTATTTTCCCCTCTTTCTGGGATCCAAATTTATGTTGGCTTTAGGATCTTCCAATTGAACTTGGAGACCAAAATAGGAAATTTTCTCTAAGGTCCACGTCCCTGGATGGGATTCAGTTAATTTCACTCGTTGGTACCTTCACACCCCTTTAACTGAAAGCAACAACAACAACAAAAAGTTACTTACCTGTAAATATTTCTTTTTAAAAACACCCCCTCCCTTATTTATATAGAAAGCATTCAACTATTTGTACTGGTTGATTTTCTTCATAATAGCTGCTATGGTGCCATGTTCTGGATTTGCAACCAAAACAGCGTTGCTAATACAGCAATGTTTTAGCTAGCAGTGGGCTGGGGGTCTACAAGAAGCTGGGAGGTGAGACAGCTAGGACTGCTGACCCAAACTGACCAGAGGAATATCCCACAGCATATGACATCATGTGCAGCAAGAAACACTCAGTGGGAGTGCGGGGGAGGATTTTTCCAGAGCTGTCACTGCTCAGGGACTGACTGCACATCAATCAGCTAATGGTGAACAATTGTAGTGTGGGGTTTTAAACAGGAAAAGCAAGAGCTGATAAAAGAATTTCCCCCCCTCGTTTCATTTTTTTTTACCCATTGAACTGTCTGCATCGCAGCCCACAAGTTCTCACTTTTCCCTTTCGATTCCCTCCTTCAGCCCACTGCAGGGGGAATTGAGCAAGCAGGTATGTGGTGCTTGGACGCCTACCAGGGTTAAGCCACAACACTATCCAAGTGCTTGTAAAATACTTCCAGTATAGATATCTGGCTAAGACACAGACGCATATTTTACATGACAGGAAATGTTAACTCTATTCCTTAACAGACTGCATTTCAACTTTTATCAGATGACCACATTTCCAAAAGCTGTTTAGGTTTCTTAGATCCAGCACCCCATCCTTTCCAAAGCCAAGAAGCAGAAGCTGGAGGAGAGTACTTCTCCCTTATTCTTTGCTGAAAATGCCTTGAATTCATGGTAGTTTTTCCTCAATTCTGAACACAGATAAGGGCTGATGGCATATTTCTATCTGGATTTAGTCCAAACTATCTTGTAAAACACAAACCCATAACAGAACAAAGGAATGAGTGCTTTCTTCCTCCCTACCAAAATATTGGTGTGTTTACAGTTCTTGCTTGCGTGTGTAGTCTAATTTACCTAAATCTATCTGCCATCATTGCCACATGACTATTACTGGCTGGATGAAAAGCAAGTTTGCATTGTCTTTAAGGATGCAATATTTATTATCCCTTGTCTTTAAGGCAGGCCACACAAAACTGGGTTTTGGGTCAAACACAGGCAACATATAATAGAAATGTTTAATAGGCTGAGGCTGGAGGGAAAATATATTTACATGAAGTAACAGGCTTTTAATCAAGAAGTACTCATGATTATCTGATGTTAAAATGTACAACAGCACAGAATCAATCTGCATTGTGACAAGGATAAGACATCAGAAAAAAAAAATCTCAGGTAAAGCAGAAGTATAATTGCTTGGCACTGACACAGCAAACTACAGCAGGCAGATACCCAACTGCAGGTCATGAGTCACGTTAGAACCATTAGAAGGAACTGCCCACTGGAAAAAAAAAAAAAAAAAAAAAAAAGACTTTCTTCTTGAATCCACTGCTGGGTAGAAACAGGTAGATCATTGCTTGGCACATCAGTATTTTCCTGTAGATTTTTATGGTTATCCTGCAAGGGGAAAAAACTGCCTACTGATCATAAAAACAGATGGTTCTAGCCAGCACACACAGTTATATAAGAAGGCTGGGCATCATAGGATATACTCACAGAATTTATTTGGGGGACAAGGTACAGCTGGGACAAGCAGTTTTCCGTATCTGTCCTTTATTGTTGCTGTCTGAAAAAGGTCCTGAGCAACTGTCACCAGCACTGGGATATGCATTTTCAAGTTTTCCTAAACTTTAGGGCTACCATACAATACCTCAGGGCAAATATGACAAAATGTGCATGCAAACTGTACTAAGTACCAAAGGTTTACAAACATTGACAGGCTCAAATGGATTCCTTTTCAGAAGCTATCCTTTTCTTTTTCCAGAGGTGATGGGTTAATCTGTAGCCAATGACCAGGAGTCACTTTGGAAGGAAAATTCTACTAGTTTAAATATCAAATACTCCCAGATCTTTATCAGCATGTGTTTTGTATCCAGTGTCCATGGAACACTTGTCCTCACACAAGCATTAGCCAGTGACTATGTCTGTTTGAAGTACAGCATCAGTCAGCGAGCTGGAAGGAACAAACAAAATACACATCAGGAAATAGTGCTCCAAAAGCTCAGAATTCTGGGTGGAAGCCCCAAATGATCGCCTGAAAGTGCCTGGGAGTTAAGTAAAAAGGAACCAAGATCATTTATTAAGCAGTTCAAATCAAACAAGAATGGCAGAATTTGACTGCAATTCGATAAAGAGCTGGAAGGAACTTGGGAGAGCAAAGCATGCACTATGTTTTACATAGCCATGTATGAAACATTTCAAATATCTGTGGGATGAGTTTGCTGCTATAGGCATTACCAAGGTAACACTGGCTTTCAGTACTCATGCATGTGGAACCAGTGTGACTGACCAGTTGCATCCTAACAAATAAATTCAACAACTTATTTTGTTTCTTCTACTGTTTTAATTAAAGCTATCTTCTTATTTTATCATTGAACCAAATCTAAAACACCTCTTCTTCTACATTCAATTAATATTTTGTGGGGCCAAAAAAAAGTAATTACATTCAAAGTAACCTGAGCCTATCACTAACAACATCCCCAAAGGCTTCCACAGTCCTAGCTCTAACCACTCTCTATACTAGTGTTCTTTGCCTGACAATGCCTAAATCCACCCTTAGAAGTCTATGGGATACTATCACCACTATCTTGAGAACCTGATAGCCACAGTACTCTTCCTCCTGCGGAGGATGCACAGATCTATTATTTGGATTTCCTTTGGTGACATGCTATCAATATAAAGATTCTTGAGTCACTCACTAGCTAGTCTTGGTGATTTCCTCAAGCTGGAACAAGTTTCCTATCTACTTTTAACTGTCTATCATACCACCTTCTGTTTTCCTTTATAGTCATCTGCATGTTGCCCTCAGCCCATGGAGAGATGGCTCTGCACTCTTCTCTTCTTTTAGGGACTAGCTGCTACTTTCTTCTTTGCTAAAATCTTACTCACTAGATGTGATTTTTTTTCCCCTATCATGTTCCAGGACAGCAAGCTTGTTCTTCAACTCCATTTCAACCTCACTGGTCAGTTCTTCTCTTTAATCCTCATAGCTGGAAACTTTCATTCTTCTCATTCATTCATTTTCATTCATTCTTCTCTTCTCATTTAGCAGATATTTGTGTATCTTTATTCTGTGCATGCCATGTTTCCTCTCTAATCACTGTTTCTTTACATTCTTACCTGGTCTCCAGATGCATTTATAGTTCTTCTATTTTCTCTTCTGAAGATTCTACCACTATGCAGCAATAACTTATTGCATAAGTTACTTTTGTCAGGTATCAAGGAGAAGATGCCATCTATAGCCTCTGCATCCAGTCACCTTCATTGTTTCTACAATTCTCCTGGTGTCTCTCAGCTGTTCTCAATGCACCAGCCTTCTTTTCTGAAAACTCAACACAGACTTCCCCATTTCTTAATTTTGCGTAGCTTAAAAAAAAAGAACCAAACTCTAGAAATGCAAATGTTCAAGTTCTTCAGCAGACTTAGCTTAACTCTACTGTATATAAAACAGTCTGGCCATTAAATATTTTAGGAAAAGTAGGATGCGAGATTTAACAGACCAGACATTTTACAGATGCTGTGCTATACTACAGCTTTTAGTAAATGCATATGCTACAGTATTAATTACTCATGGAATATTATAAATAATAATTTTGAGTACTGTTATAAAGGCACACATTACATATGGTGATCATATGTAACAGACCCATTCAGTACTACAAACGTTTTTTCCAAAACCATGGTAGCTTTAAACACTTGATTCTGTTACTGTACCAGAGAACAACAGTACTTTACAGGAATTTTGCTGTATTAATGCACTCTCTGCTACTAAATAAATCATAGTCACAGCAAAAGTAAAGGAAAATTATAAAAAAAAAAAAAAAAATCACCCATTCATACTTTGTTAGCAAAGTACATACTTCTGATCTATTTGTAGGAAGTTACTAGAAAAGCTTTGCAAATAATCTAAAAAGGAAAACAGTATGAAACCAGATGCACCTTAAAATAAACAATAGCAGATCTTACTAGTTGGATGTAGGACTAAATCATGAAGTACCACAAAGGTTTCACGGTTCTGGAGATAATTGTGAATTTTTCCATTTTTAACGTATTTAATACATAATATGTTCCTCACCATTCTTCTTTCCCCCAAAGTGGCATCACACTATCAGAGTACTAGCTAATGCTGCCAAGACCACAGCAGCATACCTTTTTGTTCCAGAAGTAGCAAGATAGCAATTCCTAAAACAAATAGTCTCTAAACCTTTAATAGCTTAAAGGACATGTAGTAGTCCTATCTTTACTATAATGAAAAAGGTCTATAAACACAAGTCATTTTACTTCAGCTAATGTTAAAAATAATATATCTGTATAAGAATGTAAGTATCATGCACCTGGTAAAAAGGGACCAAAACACCCCTTCCAAAATGATATGCAGACATGAAATAGGTGTGAATTCATACCTGTTTGTTTACGTTGGCCCCCATTTGAATCAACCAGTTCAGGCACCGTGGATGTCCTCCAAAAGCAGCAATGTGTGCTGGTGTTTGAGCAAAACGTGTTGTACTGGCATTTACAGAAGCTCCAGCTTTTACTAACTGCATTAGGCACTCCAGCTTTAAAGACATGAGGGAATAAAACCAAAAATGTTACACAAAGGTGCTATGACAATTAGCATGTACTAAATAAATACATAAACCTAGAAAAGCTAAGCTTACTAATGAAACTACATAGATGCAAAACAGAGAATAAGAATAAGGATTTTTCCCCACTTCCCTATACTTCCCCCTCCTTTGGCCATAGACAATACCTGAAAAGTACTTAATTCTCACCCCTAAAAATTGAATTTGAACACTTATTTCCAGAACATACATACCTCAGAGCTGACTACAAGGGATATTTGGTTCATTTTTGTTAGGGAGAAAGACTTCCGATTCAGTCAAGATGAAAACGTGATACTAAACAGGCATTGTTAGATGACATTTGCCAAAACAAAGAATGCTGTTAGGAGATACACAGATGTATTCTCAGGAAAGTTTACAGGAAGTTAAATCAGAAAAATCACAAGATTTTAACTTTCTGTAACATTTTCCTAGAGTCACAGAAGCAGATTTCTAATGAAAACTAATACTGTTTATATATTTTAGCATACCATTTAAAGGAATATTTTCACCATTTTCCTGTCATTACAGCTGATGAGCTGTTAAGAACAGTAGGGTTGCGTGCTTGCAGCAATACCAAAAAAGAAAAGTCCCGTTTTAAAACATTGCAGTATTCTGTCACACAGTATTCTGACTTTTTTCTCCATCATACTAATCAGAAGCTTCAGATACCCAGCTACTATTTTTAAATGTTTATAACATCACATTTGTAGAAGCTGAGCAAACCACAGCCACGATGACCTCAACTTTCAAAAATAGTAACAAAAAAAAAAAAAGCTCCTTTCCTGTCACACACTAACATTGTCTTTTTGTTGATAGAAAAAGGAATGCACTATGCTAAAATAAGCAGCTTAGTCTAGGCTTGCATTTACTGTGGTTAGAAACCAAACAGCACCACAGATGTGACAACAAAACAAAAACCCACCAGACTCAGGGCATTGGTCAATATAAAACAAAAATCTACTGGTCAGTCTCTCACAGCTGAAGAAAATGTTTATTAGCCATACCACAGCTATGAAATAATGTGTTCATAAAGGAACAACTAAAAAGCATCACAGTCAGCTGGCAGCTGGACTACAGATAGAAGCATAAAATAATTCCAGTATTCTTCTCTACTGTTGTATGTCAGTCTCTTTCCCTAAAAAAAGTCTTTAACCTGTAAATTTCTGATCTTGATGACTTACATAAACAAGATAAAAGTACCAACCACTGCAGTGACGTATTCCATATTAGTTTTGCAAATATATCGTGAACTTTAATTGCTTCCTTCTCCTGTGTAGTTCAAACACATGTGAACCCTACCCTCGAGGATATACAGAAGTACTTTTGGAACTGTAATGGACTTGACACTAGACACATATGTACCATTACCTCACTGATTGAATGAATTAAAGGTGCAAGGGTGAGGGTAACTGAAATATTGCTATATTAATTAATCTAGCTCCATAAGCCACAATGTTACAAAAAAAAAAAAAAAAAAAAACAACCAAAAAAACCCCACAAAACCTTTTTGAAAAGCAAACAAGTACTTGCAATTGAAAAAAATTTACATAAACAAATCATGTAGGAAGATTCTAATGCTAGAGTAGCCAAATACATCTTGTACTCACTAATGCAGACTTTCCTTAGTACTCACATGCTAGCACCTCTAATATTTCTTATATTATTATATACCCTTAGTAACTATTAATAAAATTGTAACACTAATTATTAATAGCAATGTGATGAAAAAAATCACTCCAGCTACACCAAAATAAAAGTTAAGCCAGTTATTAAAACAGACATTTAATACAAATCATTTGAAAACACTTTCAGGCAAACATTACAACTTCAGGAAAGAATAACATTCCCTGCACAAAAACTGGGCTGAAAGGATTTCCAGAATTAAGACAGGCATCATAACCCATCGAGAGGAACCAGTTCACCAGCATCATCTTGCACTTTTAAATCTGCTTTATAAAGAGAGCTACAGTCATGATTATCTATACAACTTAGTGTTTAAATGTTGTATTATCTCCTGTGGGGAGGTTTTCCCCATTATTTCTTATAAGGTTTTAACACTGAAGATGTTTCACCCCATTAATAGCTGAAGCATGGGTTTTCTGCTTCATGGCTGTCAAAAACCCACTTCTTCCAACATTAAGAAAGAATTGGGTAAATTACTTCCATGGATAAGAAAAGTCAACATAATTCAAAACAAAACCTCACTCGATTATTCATGCTTGAGATCAGGACATACAAGTCTGCTTTCATGGAATAACCTTTTAGAAGATATTTTTCACTGCACTGTTATACTAAGCAGAGGTTAAACTGATTTAATGAAGAAGACACAGGCCTCCACACAGGCCACAACATTGGCAAAACACAAGGAAGAGACGGGCATTTTTATCTGCATTACTTTTGTTCAAAAAAACCCCAAAATGTACTTACTACAGTTTTGCTTCCTATAATGTAAAGAATCAAATGGCAAAAACAGAAGTAGAAGAGCACAAGCAAATAGATATGGTCAGAGAAAATACACATTCAAGAGATTAAAAGGAAAAATGAAATTAGGATAAGAAAAAGTGAATTAACAGCAACTTCATTTTTTAATGCAAGCCCTTCATTTTCTACCTCTCTTAGCTTTTTAGATTGTTAACAATTTGACATTATGAACAACTTTTTCAGAAATCTACAGAATGCCAGGGTAATTTAGGACACTATATAATTAACTGTAATTGGAATACAGCAACTCTAATGAGAATTAATTCATATTTCAGGGTATAAGCACTTCTCTGCAGTCAGGAAATATCCTGAAAATGCAAACTCCACTGTAGATACTCAATACAGCAAGTAAATTTTGACTTGCTACTATCTCTAAAATAAGATCCTTACTGTCATTAGAACTTCAGATACTACAATCAGCAATGCTGGTTATAGTATCTATCACTTTCAATTGACTTTGCTGCTATTTTATTACGTCCAAGCTGTACAACTATGTTTCAGAGTGAGCCATTAAAAAATACTGTATTTTCATTTTCAGTCTTAAGATACTCCATTTCTATTGGTGCCAGTATTAGATCTATATTTCCCCCCTCAAAAGCTATCTTTCCTCTTTCGTATATTAATTTTTAAAAGAACTCTACTCTTGCTACTTCCTTATTGCAGCACATCAACAGTATGTAGTCCTATACAGCCTTACTCTAAAATGATTTTGTACTGTCTCTTGATAAAATGAGGGCTTTATTCTATGTTCAAACTGTGCAACAGGTAAAGGGAAAGAAACACCTCTATACTGCTAAAGTTCACCAACCCTAGACTGATGCTGCATGTGTACCCACACAAACTACTTTAGATTTCACTGCTTCCAACAATTTGTTCCACAAGGACTTCTTCAGAAAGGAACTGAATCAGTTTTGTCATTTCAGTCTCCTAGAGAGCTGCAGTTAGAACCAACACATCTGATGGTCCACATTGCTAAATGGCCCCTATATAAGGACAACCATGGAGTTCTGTCACCATTTAATTTATTTCAGGAAAAGAGAAAAAATACAAGTGAAAATACCACAAAAAAATAGAAAAAAAATGAAGAGGAACAGAGTATTGTTGAGTAACTACTAATGTCTTGTTGAGTAACTACTAATGAACATTTCAAAAACTAATGTTTTAAAACTCTTAATACTTTGAGAAATAGAAAAAGTCTTCATTAGAAGTTTTGATGAACCTCATTTATGAAAAAACCCTCAATAAAAGCATAAGACATGTATATCAGAGACCACTAAGAGCAGCTATTGTTTCAAAGCTGGCAACCGTTTACAACCAGTGAAAGGTAGAACTATAAACATGCCACAGAAACAAAATCAGTTGAGTTTGGGATCCAATGACATTACTGTGATTTTTTCCTAAGCGTGTTGTGTAGTCTGGGTCAGAGAAAGAAACACTAAGGAGACTATAAAGCATGCAGATAATCTTCTTAAACTGAAATTGCCTAGACCTTGTCACAAGGTATCACCTATGTCATCTTTGCAAGACTCACTTTTCTTGTCAGATTTTTACCCCTTTTGTTTTATACAACAAACAACAAAACCACTATGTATCAAATATTGCTGATACCTAAGAACAAACATGGCAAATGTAAACAGCACCGTGCAGACTGATTTGTTCCCTTTGTTAGCTGTTTCTGCAAGAGCCTCTTCAACAGGAACTAGAATGTACACAAAACCTCACATAACCTATGATGGTTAGTGGGAAGCTGAAGAGGCTTAAAAACCAAAATGAAACAAAGCACACGGTTACAAGACAAAAGTGAGACTGTCTCAAGCATGTACTGTAGAGAAAGAAAGAAGACTAATGCCATGTTAGTATCTTCATGTTTTCTGAGCATACTTAATGATAAAAATTTAAGGCATTTCATGTTTTTTTCTGGAACATGTTATTGTAGATTATTAGTTTCTTTCTGAACAGATAAAAGGCTGCTTTAGGGTTTGGGTGGTTTTTGGTTTGGTTTGGGTTTTTTTGGGGGTTTTTTTTGGGGGTTTTTTTTTTTAAGACTCAAGGACTACTGAGAGATGTTTCCAAAACGTTTCTCAGACAAGCAGTGCAGATAACATCACTTAACACATAAAAAACATCACTTACTGTATTTTTATAAACCATGGAAACTGCCCAAGTACATTAATCTTCCTCTTCCGGCACACAATCAATAACCAAAGAGAAATATACTGGAAATGCGAGGGAGAAGAACAGAAGTCCCTCAAAATCCAAACCCAGACAAATCAATGAGGGGAAAAAACCAAACTCACTCCAGTCCTCTAGGCTGGAATTCTGCATAGGCACTCACTGCATTAGAAAAGTCTACATAAAATGAAGAAATTGATAACCACTCATCTTAAAACTTGAACTTAGAGATAAGCCAGAAGAAAAACGCTTCTAGGTGTTTTTTGGTTTTGCTCATTTCCAAAGTAGCTGTTCATTCCCATTTTCGAGTTTGTTAGTCCAATAAAGGAGATTAAAACACATTATGAAAATAGCACTAGGCTTCTCATGTAGCTCAGCATGAAACATTGCCTGTCAGCTTAGAAAGATCGCAAATTTTTTTAATACTTCAGGTTCAAAAGGAACCAAAGGCAGAGGTTTCAGGAACAGAATAGAGTAGACCAATTGAGTTACAAGGGACCTACAACGATCATATAGCCCAACTACCTAACCCATTCAGGGATGATCAGAAGTTAAAGCATGTTGTTAAGGACATAGTCTAAATGCCTGTTAAGCACTGACAGGCTTGGGGCATCGACCACCACTCCAGAACGCCTGTTCCAGTGTTTGACCAGCCTTTCGGGGTGGTTCCTAATGCCCAGTCTCCACCTCCCCGGCACAGCTTGGAACCACAGTGTAGCTATTTCTTATGGCTTTTTTTTTTTTTTTTTTCCTGCATCGCAACGATGCCAACGCAATTAATTCCATACTCCTATCTCCACGCGCACAAACCAGTATTTATTTTCCACGCTGAAGGCAACACTGGAGGGCTTTACAAGCACAAGCATCGTCTTCCCAAACTCCTAGCGAGCTGGTAGTCATAACACAAGCACCCACAACAAAGCCAAGTCTCCAGGTGTGGAGCCCGAGGACGATAAGGACCGTGACTCGGCTCTACACACAAAGCAAGAGGAAGGGGTGGGTGAAGCAGGGCAGTGCGGAAGGGGTGGCCGGGCCATCCGAGAGGGCTGGAGGGAAGCAGCAAGGAGGATGCATGAGGGAATGATTTCCATCCATCATGTGTAACGAGACAAGATCTGGGGACACAATATACTTCCTACTTACACACATACATATACATTTTCCCTGAAATCTTATGCATATTCTGTTGCCTTCCAAGAACTAATTTTAACGTTATTATGAACTTCACAACAGTCAAATCTCTGCTAACTGGAGCGCTGGAGCCAGTTCTGTCTGACCTCGCATTTTAGAGAAAGACAGCAAACAGAGGTGGTTACAGAAGGCGACACATCTGCTCAGCACAGACCATACTCAACACATTTCTCTCCGAATAGTGTCTGGAAAAACACTATTTGAAAAAAACCAAAACAAACCAAAAAACCCCCCAAACCCAAACCCAAACCAACCCATGTTCCCGGTCATCACCCTCTGCTCCCTGCAGCCACGAACCCCAGGGCCGCCTCTATCAGGCACCTTGGCGCGAAGGCGGCGAAGAAAAGAGGGGGAGGGAGAGAAGATGAGTGATTCGGACACAGCAGGTGCCACCACGCCCCACCCCCGCCTGGCTGACCACGGGGACAGAAAAGAAGCCAAGCACGCTGGGCTCTCTCCCCTCCCTCCCTGAGGAACCTCGGCGCGGGAGGAGGGGGGTGCAGCGTCGCGGGTGCCTCCCGGCAGGTCGGGCGGGGGCGCGCGCGCGGGGCAAAGATGGCGGCAGCGCCGCGCGCGATAGCGGGGCTCGCGCGCTCCTTCCCCTTCACCACCAACCTTCCGCCCCCCATTTCTATCCCCTCACCCGCCGCCTCCGCCCGCCCCACCTTTCCGAAGTGCGCGGCCCAGTGGATGGGCGTCCAGCCGTAGAAGGAGTCCTCAGCCACCAGGTCGGAGCGGGGCGAGCTCTGGAGCAGCGCGCACAGGGCGGGCAGGTCCCCGTCGCGGCAGGCGCGGTGCAGGGGGAAGCGCAGGGTGAGCAGCTCCTCGCTGGAGAATCCCGCCTCGGCGCCCGCTCCCAGCGACATGGCGGGCGGGAAAAGGGTGTGGAGGGGGGAGGGAGAGAGGATAAGCGGCGAGAGGAGCAGCAGGGATGAGGGGAGGGGGAAGAGGAGTAAGGAGGAGGAAGAGGGGGAGGGGTGGTGAGGGAGGGAAGAGAAAAAGCGAGTGGGCAAGGGGCGCGCGCTGCCCGGGCTGGAAACGGCGACGAAGGCGGCTGCTGCTGCCGCGGCGCTGCCCGAGCACAAAGAGGACAGCGGGGGCGGGGGCGCGCGCGAGACCACGCCCCATCACGAGGCGGGACTCGGCGCGACGCTCCGCCCCTTCACGGGGCGGGCTGCCCACAAGGCCACGCCCCTCATGGAGCTGGGCTGCGCGCGAGGCTCCGCCCCCTCACGGGACGCTAAGGCAGTGCTCGTGGGGGGTCGTTATAACCCCACCTCGAATAGTGTGTTCGCTTTTGAGCGCTACAGTACACAAAGGACATCAAACTACTGGAGAGCGTCCAGAGGAGGCCACAAAGATGGTGAAGGGTCTAGAGGAGAAATTATATGAAGAGGGGATGAAGTCACTTGGTCAGAAGACTGAGGGGGGACCTCACAGCGTCTACTGCTTCCTCACAAGGGAAGGAGGAGGAGGCGCAGGCGCTGGTCTCTGGTGACCAATGACAGGACTCCAGGGAATGGGAGGAAGATGTGCCAGGGGAGGTTTAGAGTAGGTATTAGGAAAAGGTTCTTCACCCAGAGGGTGCTGGGGTACTGGAACAGCTCCTCAGGGAAGCAGTCAGGGTGCCTAGCCTGACAGTATTCCAGAAGCATTTGAACAATGCCCTCAGACACACGGTGTGAATGTTGGGGTTGTTCTGTGCAGGGACAGGAGTTGGACTCGATGATCCTTACGGGTCCCTTCCAACTCAGGTCATTCTGTGATATTGTGATACACCCCCAGCCAAATATTGTTATGTATTTGAATGCATTCTTCGAGCTGACATCACCATTCCAGATTCAGATTCCCTCGGCAAAAATGTATGTTTTATGATGCAGAAGGTTTGTCATCAAGTGTTTCTAAAAAGTGAATAATCAAATGAGCTCTTTAATTGAATGTCTCTTGTATTCGTTTTCCTTTCTCTATTTCTTTTTCAAATTGTGAACAATTATGGAAATACGGGATTGTCAATGTAAGTTGACCCAATGTAAGATAAGCAAACAAAAATTAATCTCCATAGCACGCCTCATCTTTGTGCGTGTTGGCAGAACAAAAAACCTGAATATTGCTTTTTTAAAAAAACCCAAAACCACAAAAGAAGCCAACAAAAAACGGGCGGGGCGGACCGTTTTAACTTCCCGCGTCCCGAGGGGGGCGATTGTGGCAGGAGGCGCCGGGGTAGGGCGGGAGCGGGCTCGCCAGGCAAAGCCGCCCGCGCGGGGCGGTGGTTTTCCGGCTCTCCCAGCGCCGCGGGGCGGTGCGAGGAACGCTCAGTGTTTCCGCTTGCCCTTTCACCGCCCCGTGCGGGGTAAGCTCCCGCGGAGGGAGAACTCGTCGGCACTATTCCCGAGCCTTCGCTGATACGGAAAATGCAGGCAAATAAAGTCTCCAAGGCTCGTTTTGGAGTTTTAGAAAGCAGCATCCTTTATTTCAGCACTGGACGCGTCAGGGAATGATTCGCATCCATCATGTGTACCGAGGCAAAAGCTGCGGACAGAATGTATTTCCCACTCGCTTGCATGTGTATAACTGTTCCCAGAAATCTTATGCATATTCTGTTATTTTCCGAGGGCTAATTTTAATGTTATTATGAACTTCACAACAGTCAAATCTCTGCTAACTGGAGCTTTGGAGCCAGCTCTGTCTGACCTTCCGTTTTACACAGGGAAAGCCTGCAAACAGAGGTGACTAACAGGGTGAGAGAGTTGGGATTGTTCAGCCTGGAGAAGGCTTCAGGGAGACCTCATAGCAGCCTTCCAGTACCTGAAGGGGCTACAGGAAAGCTGGGGAGGGACGTTTTACCCAGGGCCTGTAGTCTTAGGACGAGGGGGAACAGCTCTAAACTGGATGGGGGAAGATTTAGATTAGACATTAGGAAGAAATTCTTCATGCTGAGGGTGGTGAGGCACTGGTACAGGTTGGCCAGGGAAGCTGTGGATGCCCGCTCCCTGGAAGTGTTCAAGGTCAGATTGGATGGGCCCTTGAGCAGCCTGGTCTGCTGGGAGGTGTCCCTGCCTATGGCAGGGGGGTTGGAACTGGATGATCTTTAAGATCTCTTCCAACACAAACCATTCTGTGATTCTGTATAGAAGACACATCTGTTCAGCACACTCCATACTTAACACAAGACATTCCCATTTCTTTCTGAACTGTGTCTGGAAAAACACTATTTGAAAAAAATCCATGCTATCAAGAAAACATGCTATCAGAGAGACATTCTGTCTAACTGTTTTAAAAAATACAGTTAGTTAGATGAAACTCAACTCTAGCTTAAATCAAAGTGTTCCACTTTTTGTCATAGTAACTACTTCTTGTATCATTGCTAGGAGAGGAGGGATCAGCCTCCCCCAAGGTTGCACTGCTGGCTTGCACACACCGAGCTGATCTGGACACTGCCCAGCAGTGTTACGGATTGTGCAGAGTGCCTGCAGGGTTGGCAGCAGTAGTTAAGGAGGCAGGATGTTTGTGTTTTCAGATTTGATGAAAACCATACCCCATCAAGGTCTCTTCCAGACATCGAGTAATCTTGTTCCCCTGAGCAGACTTCCTCTTCAGCTAAAAGAGGCTGTTTATATGTGTAGTGTGTTTCTTTGTTTGAGGCTCCGACTGACTTATCTGAAAATTCAGGTGTGGTGTTGCCATATACCAGGGAATCACAGAATCTTTTAGGTTGGAAAAGACTTTAAGGTCATCGAGTTCAACCCTAAACCTAACACTGCCAAATGCACCACTGAACCATGTCCCTAAACGCCACATGTCATCATACTTCCGGGGATGTAGATTCCACCATTTCCTTGGGCAGCCTGTTCCAATGCCTGATAACCCTTTTGGTGAGGAAATATTTCCTAATATCTAGCTTAAACCTCCCCTGGCACAACCTGAGGCCATTTTCTCTCATCCTATAACTTGTTACGTGGGAGAAGAGACCAACATTCACCTCACTACAACCTCCTTTCAGATAGTTCTAAACATCTTCACAGCTAATTTCAGCACTGTGAAATCGCTGTGGGTTTGTGCTGCATAATGGATTGCAAACCGAAGGATAAACTTGTCCGATTAAAATGATGATGCCAAATTTTTAATTGCAACTAGAAACCAGTCCTTGAGTAATGACTCCACAGGAACTTAAGGAATCTTTTCTTGGTTGCCCCTAATTGTTTTCTGTGCATATTATAGAATCATAGAATCATAAGGTTGGAAGAGACCTCTCAGATCACCGAGTCCAACCGTGCCTGTCTCCCTACTAAACCATGTCCCTAAGGAACTCAGCTACCCATTTTTTTATGTGTGAACTACTTTTCTGACAGTAGGAAAATTAAACTGATGGTAATGTTTTTGTTTAAATTCACCCCTAAAAATCAAGGGATATTGCTTTTTTAATATACGCTATTAAGTGATGCAAGCCAAGAATTGTGTTCTGGGGCCAAGAAGGTATAAAGTAATTTCTGGTAAAAGTACCTAGAGAACTAGGAATTTTAAGAACTTTTGTTTAATATCAGGTTAAATTGATCATTAAAGCATTGTGAATTTTTTTTTTTAGATATAGGAGTTCTGATTTCTCAGAAAGTATGTTGGTTTTCTCTCTTATGAAAGCAAAAGAACAGTTATTAGGAAGGATAATTAAAACATTTGTTACCTTTCAGATTAGATTTTGTGGATGAGAAATGTATATTCCATATTCTAAGTAGAAACTAGTATCTGAAATTACTGGTTTAAATAGATTTTTTATTACTTTTCTGATGGTGGGCATTTTTTAAATGGCTTTTTTTTTTATTCCATATACTTCTTGAGGTGAAACTCTGAACTGTTGGGCTAACATGTCAATGTTATTTTTCAGTATTTGCTGAAACTGTCCCTGGCTATGGTTTTATGTATTTCTTGCAGCAAGAATGTATTGTGGTTTCATAGGTGTTCCTCACATTTTTTTGAATTCTTTGGATTTTGGCATAGCTAAAATTGTGTATACATGATATCCAGTCCTCAGAGATAAGATTCCAACACAAAGAAAAACACCTACCTACAAGAGGAAAGAACTACACCCTTTAAAACAGCCCATCATAAAATGCCCTCTTGAAATATGCAAATAGTCTTTCTGTACATCTGTAAAATCTTAAAAAAAGAATTAGACATAGAGCATATGGGGTAATTTTTTAGTCTTCAAAGGAGATGAGGAGGGAATTCATTCACTGTGGAAAGGTGCTGATACTGGGTAGGTGTTCAGTTGCACCGTACTGCTCTCACTTTAGAGAAGGTGCTTTCCAGAATGCTATTGCAACAGCAAGCAGGAGATATGGCATAAGATTTTTCTTAAGATATCATAATGATGTCCTGAGCAGGAAAAAGTGGGTATAGATGGTACAAAACACAGTATCACAGCATCATAAGGTTGGAAAAGACCTTTGAGATCGAGTCCAACCTATGACCCAACACCTACACCTACTCATCCTACTCGTCAACTAAAAACATAGCAAAACAACCTCCATCTCTTGTATTCTCAAAGTTTTGTTTTGATCTTGACAGTCAAGTAATCAAATACAGCTTTCTACTTAGGACAAGCAGCACAAATCTGGTATCAGGAACTATTATAGTATTTATAAATTCATACAAATTATTGACTTTACATGTTGTATATTTTTATAGCAGTATCAAGGCAGAGAATGTAAAGATAGAAAGCTTGCATTTGGAAACTTTTGTTTTGAACTTAGCTGTCATCTTTATTGTGGCCATATTTAAACTATAGAGGCTTATTTAATTAGTTTTGTTCATCTGCAAAATAATAAAATCATGTCCTGAGTGATGGTAGGAAGGTCAATTAAACAAAATCCTTTGAGGTAAAAATCTATCACTATCATATGAATAGACAGATGAGGAATTTCAATAGTAGAAGTTACTGCAGCCAATATTTGTATCCTCTAGCTATTATATCTTCATCAAAATAAAATAAACTTAGGTTTCTATAAAGCTGCCAAGTTATTGATCTCAGAATAATGCATACAGGTGGCTGGATTACAAAGAAGTTGTTTTACAGATGGTGACAATGAAGCACAGGACAGCTAAATGCTTTTGCCTGGGGGGGGAGTACTGTCAGCTGCGGCAACTTTCAGTTCAGTCCCTTTTGCTTTGATTTGCAGAAACGTTCATCTTATGTTGGATCTGGCCTTCGTTTTCACAAGCACTAGGAGTTTATATTACATATATAATTCTGTTTCTGGGTTATGTAGATTATTTTCCCCTTGTATATAGCCAGGCAGATGCTAACACTTTACACTGGTATGCCTCCTTTGGGGATTAAAAAATGAAAGACCCATATGATGGAACAGTTGAAAGAAAAAAAGAAAAAAAAATCCTCCAAAACAAACACACACTCTCCCAACCCCCCAGACCACAACTTATGTTATAAAAATGGTCATTACCCAGATGTCTGGTATTAATGAATACAGTTTCTTAGGTTGAAAACAGGCAAACTATTTTTTACTGTGTTGTAAGCACTGACATATATCGCTCACATATTGTTTAAACTATCATAAAAAGCAATAAATATTAAAAACATGATAATTATCATGAAGACGAACAAGAATTAAGTGTTCCTAAACTTTAGGAGATTTGTATTCAAGATTTACACGTGGGTTTTATTTCTTACTTGGATATAGAAACTGCTATAACAAAGGCAGCGGTCCATCGCGTTTCCTTACAAATGATGTCTACCTTCTAGCACTACCTGTGAGGCAGGCAAGTGCTGTTATTCCTTTTAGAAAGGGGGAAGCAGAACGCAGAGAAGGAAAGAGACTTTAACAAAGCTGTGCAAGAATCCTGCATGTGGAACTGACCCCTGGTATCTTAAGTTTCATGGCTACGTTCCTTGTGATGAGATCAGCCTTTTTTATTTCCTTGCTAGTGACTGACACCAAAAGTCTCAAAATAGAAAAGCACATTGCTCTCCGTATGAGACTGATTCCTTAATCAGTCTGTAGTTGGCGTATGACTTGGGGGGGTCATATCTGTCTCTCTTGATTTTTTAAACTGTGCATCATTAGCCAGATAAATATAAAAATATGTATTTTTAAATATTCTGCTTTTCCATTGACTTCCTTTGTATATTTTGGTAAGAGGCTTTATAAGTTAATTAATTTTGATAGAAATTAAATTAATTTTTAATTAAAATATTTTCTTTAACTGCTGCCATATGTTCTGAAACTGGGGACATGGGAATTCTGGTTTTAACTTTTTTTAACATTTCATTACAATTACATTATAATTCCTTCTTTTGTAGTTCTCTATCATTATCGTGCTTAGCTTCTATGCGGAACAATACAAGTCTTAAAGATATTTTTGACAATCTTTCTGTCCAAAAGATCAGATACATATAATATAAATCTGTTTTGTTCTAACTTCTTTCTAGATGATCAATTTGGTTTCCCTGCTGTTACGGTCTGTTTGCGCATAGCGTAAGTCAGAAATTTGGCGGTTGTGGGTAAATCTAATTTACCACATTTTATGAAAAAAAAAGAAGCAGTAATACATAGCATCTCAGGTTCTTTGCATTTTCTAGTTTGTGTAAAAACAGATTTTAGCATTTAGTATGTTTTATAAACTGAAATTTGTTAATGGATTTAATGGAATGCAATAAATAGTATGCTTACAGTATTGTTTACACAGAAAATACATTCCTGAATTTTTATAACTCAGTTCTCTTACTAAATTTAGTACCCCATATTTCTGTATATTTGAAAAAATAGTTATTTGTAGTCCTATTTTTGTTAATTTTCAGTTCTATTCCTGGTCTTTGAAGGAAGTGAGAGGCTTTGTTTCTCTTTCTGTCAGATGCAGGACGTAGACTGCATGTTTTGTTGGGACATTGAACAGAACTAAATTTCTCCTAAGAAAGAAGCAGAGAAGGACACAGAAGAGTTTACAGGCAAAGCAAGGTGGAAGAAGAGATTGATTTTATTTAGCTAAGTTTGATTTTATGTTCTCTTTTGGCTAAAGGCTGAGAAAGAAAATGTTCTGTAAATGAGGACTTCTTGAATAGTCAATAGAGTCTAACAAGTTTTAATTTAGAAAAGTAAGTACATTATTTTGAAACCGTGTTTTGTGAAAGAAGAATTTGCTGGCTTATGCAAATGTAATGTACTCGGCTGCTTCTTTGTGCCATTCTGATACAAATAAATTGTATTTGCCCATTTTTCTTTTCAGACAGGTTGAATATGGAACATTTTATAATAACTTTTACAGAACAAAGTCGGTTGGGGTTTTTTTGTTAAAAAACCCTGTAGAATTTCATCAAATACATAATTCATTCATATCCCTCCATTCTTGCTGTAGTAAGCTTGCATTGGTTAACACTTAGGGGTTTATTAAGTTGCCCATACATGCATGTCTAGTGCCATCTGAGATGCCCAGGAGTATTCTTCCCAGTTTCCAGCTGCTGCTGCAGAAAGGTATTAGTTTACACAAGTCGTCTGCCATGCCTGCACACATCTAACAGATATCTTGGGAGTTGGAAGGCTTCTTAGACTATGTTGGGCATCTACATTCTGACACATGAATCCTCAATAAATACCATCTGCAGTGATGTGCCCAGTCACATAAGAAGTTCCTCACATTTTGTCTGGTGCTGAATCCTGTAAATCCCCATCTGTGGTGGATGGCGACACAGAGTTGCTGGCTGCCTCCTATATTATGTCTGAATCCAGGCCTGGGTCTGTGGGGTGTTTTAGTAGCTACTTGTGTTTCATTTTGTTTTCCTATCTAGAATCTTTGAGGGCGATTTTGCAAAAAGGACAAACTTATTCAAATATTGTTTATCTTTCTTTTTCCCCTGAAACTCTCAGTGAACTATTATGAAAATACAAGATTTCTTTAGATGCCATGAATTTATTTTAGCAATGGTGGGAACTTTCCATCCTTTTCCTACTTTAAATAGAGTCTGACTCATCATTTTCAGAGACTAGTTCAAAGATTAGGTTTACTTCCTATTTTTGGCTAAATTAAACCACAACTGAGTGGCGTACAACTTGAAGTATGATGTTCTTACCTGCATGTTTTACTGTCTTCACCTTCACCTTTCAATGTAGACCAAGCGTTTTTGCAATCACTCCTAAAACAGAATAGGAAATAAACATTATTTTTTCAGCTGGAAGTTATTGGGAGAAAAAGCTGAAACATTTTGTAAAAGCTAATTTAATAAACTTAAAAGCATTAGAGCTCAAGTGCTGAAACTAAGTTTGTGTAGTGTGTGAGGCCTCTGAAGGCACAAAGATCGGAAAACTATTAGCAGCAGTAGCTGCTAACATGGAAAAAAAAGCCATGAGTGGAAAAACAGTAAACTGAAAGTCCTTTATCCTCCTTTCCAGTCCTCAGTTCTCAGAGTTTTGTCTGGCAAGGAAAGCAGGGAATCTGTCTGACTTTCAAATGATTACTGATGTATTACTCCATTGCAGGCTAGTAGCAAAGAGCAGCTGTGCCCTGGAGCCAGAGCCAACTTCTCCCTTTCCCATCCCCCATTTCTGACTGCCTTCCATGGAGAAAGCTTTCTCACTCTTAAATAAACTAGGGTTGGGTTGCAAGACAAACCAAGATTTCAAAAAAAATATTTACTCATATGTAAAGGATCCCTTTTAAAAAACTTCTCTACTTAGGAAACAATGCAGTTTTGAGGGTTATAGATGCCATCTTTAATGAGCCTGGGAAGAGTGACCTTATTCATCATAAGGCTTTGTCAATTCTGATCAATTCTGCCTCCACACAACTATTCTCTTCTTGATCCATGTGAGTCATCTGGGCCATGCTTAAGCAGGAGGTCTAGTACCTAAAAAGTAAGACAGTTAATTATAGATGTTGGCTTTTTGTCAAACTACCCTTCTTTTTCCCACATTCCTTACTAGTTTTAACTGCACATTAACATTTCTTGAGAGCCAAAATAGCACCATTGTGGTAAAAACAGTTCTGTGAGAAATCAGTATTGAACCATTTCCATTTTCCATTTATACTGAGCCTGGGCCACAGCAATAAAAAGGTCCTTCAATGTCCTCATCTTTAGATTGTGCTCTGATTGTAAAAAAAAGAAAAAAAAAGTAGTTCTCAGCAGAGTTGCATGACTGCTAAAAGCTGGTGGTATCTCCACTTAGCTTTACATTTAAGATGAATGTAGATATGACTCCGTGACTACTTGAATTCAGTCAATAGCTTTTATCTGAAAAAGCACATGAATGTACAGACAAGTCTTGCTTGAGTTCCTGTTTAAATAATTCACATAGTGACTCGCTGAATTCCTACTGTTATTTCATTAGAGATGGCGACTTCCTCCACTGTCGCACAGTGGTCAGTAGTTGCCGTTGTGCTAGCCGACTCTTCAGTAATGGGGGAAGCAACATCTTCACGTCACCTGTGTTGTGCTCTGAGGTACTTTGAGATGTAAGTAACACAAAGAGTACCATGAAAATATCAGTGCTGGCACACCCCAAGGAAGGCTACCACATGGCACTGTACATTGCGACTCTGGGAATTCATGTAATTGAGCATAACAAACCTTTCACACCAAACCAGTCTTTGTCATGGTAAGAACCACGTTGCCCGCAATTACTCTGTATACTATTGTGTTTTGAACTTGGGTGGAAGCTAGAAGCGGTACATTAATGTAATATTTATTCAAATGTTAAATGAAACAACAGCCAAATCCGTAGCTTGATTGCATCTACATAATGTGGAGTTAATGAATCATGTAATAATTTTACAGTTCAATAATCTGGAAATCTTCCCATGGAAAAATATTTAATAAAGAGGAAAATGCCGTATCTTCTTAGAAAGAGAACAAACAAAAATTTTGAGAAAGGTAAAGAATGTGAAATGCCTGTGTCTGAGTACTCTTGAAACCTGCACTGTGTTCAGTGAGATTAGATGCTCGTATTTGAGGGTTTTAGTTCTTACTCATTTAAGAAAGAGTGTGCTCCTCCCCAAACCATGATTTGATAAAGCAGTTGTAACACCATCTTTTTGTCAAAGAGGATGGTGCCTAGTGTTTTGGTTATTTGTGAAAGGGAGTGAAAAGACTAAGCAGCCTATGTTATCAGAATGGGTTTCTATTTTAGCTAGCATTGTATGAAAGGAGCCATCTTGTGGTTGTCTCTTTTGCAAATAAAATGTTGCAGTAATGTTGCCTTGAAAAGCTGAAATTAAAGGTACACCTATACTTCTGTGATCATTTTTCTTCTATTTGTTGCCATTGGAGTAAAACTTGAGCTTATACATATTTCCACTCAGAGATTTTTTTTTAATTCCATCAGATTTCTGATTTTACCAAAATTTCAGAATTAAAATACCATACCTCTCTGTTCATACAGGATTAAACCTGATGTGTTCAGTCTGTGCCCCTTGCTAGTCTATCCAGCCCAACATTTGCTGGTTCTCTGAGCTTTTTCTCAGAGCTCAAGTATGAATTCTAAATTTGCTTTAAACTGAAATCAACAACCTAACCTTTGAAATATGACTCTTAATAGAACTATTTTCTAAATGAATGCCAAGCGGTTTTTGGTTTTCAAATGATCTTCATTAAAATGTGATCTGTGGGAACTCTTCTGCATTCCAGGCACAAAACTGAAGCATCCCCATCCTTTGCTCCTGGACTTCAAACTTGACTTGGAAAGACAGCGTTTAGATGATACATCAGTCTAATTTCGTCACCTCTTTGCTGGTACACAGTGGCACTTATCAGTTTCAGAGTCTGGATAATTCACACAATCCTGAATAGATGTCAGCGAATTTATTTTATATAGATTAGCTCACTAATGCTTGTATCAGTTTAAGTGAGTACATTTAAAAAACCTAACCTTAGTTAAACCAAAGCTTTGTATAAACACAAGTCTCAGTGATAATGTTTAAAGTTCTATTTCCTTAATAATACTGAATAGGGTTATGTATTTGGACAACCATCTGCCCGCTGCACTTGTCAGTAACTAAATGTAACATCGAGGCCAAGGATCACCATCGTTTGCGTAAAGTACAGAAAAAGATTACAAATTTGGTTTGATTGCTCTCTGTCTAGAATATTGATTGAAGCCAAAAGTGTATGAAATCTATAGTTTCTGGTAAACTCAGTCATATATTACAACTATCAGATAAGTGCACTCTTACTTTAGAGTGTGCCATTTAAGATTTATTGTATTCCTTGGAGCTGAAGAAAAGACTGTTCTAGGAAAATGCAAATATGGAATTGGAGTTTGAAGTGAGACTTAAACTCTTTCCTGCTAGAATGGGAGGTAGACTTTGAGAAAAGCAGAGAGAGGAGTAGTAATAGTCTTTACTACAGCTGGTTTGGAAAGACAATGTAAAAATTTATTTTGAGAAAGTATTTGTGCCATCAGATTAAAATTAGATGCAATAGGATTTTCAATCAGAAAACATGAATTAACTGGGGAAAAATCCAACGGTTCGACTGAAAATAGTGTGTGTGTTTATTCAGAATATGCTTTCTTTGCTTTAAAACAGGAAGTGCAACACGTTTAGATTAAAATTTTATTTCTTCGAAATTATAAAAATAGTTCAAACTATCAAATTTTAAGTGAAATGTTTTTGAGTTTTTAACAAGATGCTTAAGTTGCTTTTCATTTTTTAAGCTTCTACTGGCAGTTTTACTTTTTCTCCCCAATTAAAGAGAAGACTTTAAAAATGACATTTTTCTTGAGATAGAAAAATTATTTCCACTGTCATTCTAAATATGATCAAGAAATCAAATGACATCTCGCTGTTTGAGATTACTTCATTGAATGAAACACCATAGTTACGGAGAACATATGCAGGGAAATCAAAGGTATCACACCTTATAAGATTTTGAAATAAACTTTCTGTAAGTTTATGTCTGAACTGATGTAAGTAACAGTAATTCTCAGGCATAATCATAGATCTTTACTTTTTACTTTATTACTGTTCTTTATCATAAAGGAGACAATCTCAGTAATGAATGACATAGGAGAGAATTCATGCTTGGGAAATCAGTTAAAAGCAAATGAATTAAAGTACTGTCCCTCTGAAAGTGATGCTGGAATGACAGTGATGATGATTCTAAGCACAGGAATAGAAGAGACAAATTATATATGAGGTTTTTTACACAAAAAGTGAGGAAGCAGATCTTTAAATGTACAGGCTTCTGAAAGATAATGTATTAAATATAGCAATTAAATTAAGGGTGGTTGCATAGTTAACCTGCCTCATTTCCCTGGTTTTTAGGATGCAAAAAATGTCCTTAAAAAAATTGAGTCTCTGTGCATCTCTGAAGACAACCACCCCAGTTATCAAAACCACAGCCTGACCACTCTTTCTACTTATTTGAGTGGGACTTGAAGCAAAAGATTATTTCACTTCAGTGAAACATAGATCCCAGGCTGATGTAATTGTGCATTTTTTTGATGTTAAGAAGTGTAAAAGTCAAGAATTTTGGCAATTGTAGTACATTCTAAGGAGAATAAATATGCATTATATGAAATATGGAATGTAATGAAATTAAAAGAGGAACAAATGTGAGAATGGACTGCTTCCATTTACATGAGAGTACATTTTTAAAGTATTACATTCCCTCTAATGTCTGAACTTTATGAAAATTGTTGAAAAGTATCAGTGTGTCCTCACCTAACAGAACTGAACTGAGTTTACTAGAAATACCTGGATTGAACATTCAGAAATTTCTCGTTGCTAGGTGAACTTGTAGTCATAGATACATCGTTTTACTTAGATCAGCACTTCCATATTAATAAACAAGAAGTAGG